>OY282504.1:43731332-44931332 GCA_958295605.1 Ajuga chamaepitys | reverse complement strand
AAGGAGGAGGAAGTGCGAAGGTTAATTCAGAATTTCATCTGTACTAGAGGCAAAATCAATTGCTTGCCTCATAGCTTCTATCCTCATGAAGTGAGAGTGATCTCGTCATGATGGTGGGACTAGAATCCACTGTGTCCTACGGAGCACACTGGAAACAATTTTTTCCAGTCAAACCAAGGCAAGAAAAATGCAGTTGCAATAATTAAGAGAAGGAAGGTGAGCATGAAAGATTATCTCAACAAAGTCATAGCACGCCGTGTTGCTTTGGCTGCAGCAAGACATAAACTCAATAATGAAGACCACATCATGCATGTTCTTGGGGGTCTCAGTGGAGACTACAATCCAGTAATGGTCTTAGTCACTTCTAAAACAGATGCATATTGACTCAAAGATGTTTGTGCACTGCTGCTGAGCTATGAGAGAAGATTGGAAAGCCTATCAGCAACTTCAAAGGAGACATATCTCCCCACTGCCAACATTGCCTCATATGGACTGCAGGCAGATTTGGAAGAGGTGATAGAGGTGACAGATTTAACAATGGCAAGTTAGTCTGTCACATCTATGGTTTCAACAACACACACACCATAGAAAAGTGCTACCATAGAGACTAGAATTACAAGCCTCAGAACAACAACCAAGGGTACAGGAACAATGTTCCTGGCAACAGATTTGCTAACATCAAGCAAATCAAGCTAGCATCAACTATTCCTAGCAACAAATTTGCTAACAATGTTCATGTGATTTATGACCTTAGAAATTTAAATATAGCAACTGATTATCAGGGTGTCAGCAAGCTGCATCTTGGCAATGGTTCAGATCAGTCAATGTCTCATATTGGTAATTCTAAATTCAAATCCATTAATCCTTTAGCTGATATAATTTTTAACATAAGTAATCTCCTCCATGTCCCTGAATAAAAAAGAACCTTCTTAGTGTATCTCAGTTTTGTAGTGATAATAATGTTTACTTTGAATTTCACCATTCTAATTTTTTTGTTAAGGATCGGCCAACTAGAATAATTCTTCTCCAAGGGAATCTAGAAGATGGATTATACAAGTTTGAGTTCATTAATGCCAAGAAGACTGTCACCCCTAGAGTTCTAATTTTTCCTTTTCAATCAAGCTCACAGCCCAAACTGATGAGTAGTTCATTCAAGCTTTTGTGCTTTTCTATTTCTGGTTCGATAGGTTCTTGAAATTCCAAGAACAGGTTCGTATTAGATGTTTGGCCCAATAGTTTAGGTCATGTTTCTTTTGAAATTTTATCGAAAGCTTTAAAGTATTATAACCTCACAACTTCTATTAATGAAAAATGTTGGCCTTGTTCAGCTTGCGTCCTATCTAAATCTCGCTCTTTACTATACAGTGATTCTGATTCTGCCTTTACAAAGCCCTTTTAGTTAACAGACAGTGATCTTTGGTAACCAACACCTAAGAAAACCATTAATGGCTACCAATATTATATCACTTTCATTGACCAAATATAGTTGGATATATTTTCTTAAACTTAAACCTGATGTTCATAATTCCTTTCTTAACTTTTAAGCCCTTGTCCAAAACCAATTTGAGTAAAAAATGAAAGGTCTCCAAAGTGATTAGGGAGGTGAATATAGAAACCTCTCCAAATATCTTCAAGAAAAGGGCATTTTCCATAGAATCTTTTGTCCACACCATAATAGAATGACCTTGCTGAAAGAAAAAACAGACTATTGTGGAATTTGGATTGTCATTGATGACTCAAGAAAGTTTTCCTAAATGTTTATAACTTGATCTAAATGTTTATGACTTGATGCTTTTAAAATAGTAGTACACATTTTAATAGGATTCCAGTCAAATCTTTGAAATACATTTCTCCTTTTGAATCTCTTTATCACAAAAAATTTAAGGGTCTTTGGCTGTCATTATTATCTGAATTTAAGGCCCTATACTAAGATAAAATTGGACCAGGGATCTGATCCGAGTACTTTTCTTTTCAGATGGGTACAAAGGCACCATTATTACTAGGCATTACCTTTTGAAAACATTTTCCCGTTTTCCTGCCATAACAAGCAAAACCAGTCTGGTGACTGTCCAAAAGGTGATTCCGATGTCCTTGTTCCACCTATTATCACCGTCTCACCTGTTAGAAACCAACATGCCAATTCATCTGCTCTCATTAATGACCAAAATATAAACAAATCTCCTACTCCTTCCATTGACAGCTCATCTGAGCATTCTCACAGCCCTATCCCTATGAGCACTAAACCAACACACCCTCTGAACTAATAGAGATATTGCCACTCACTGAGCCCATTGTTGAAGAGTCAGCTGGAGAGGTTACCCCACTACAGAATATATACCCCATAAAGACCATGGCTAAGGTAGGAATTAGAAAGCCCAAAGTATACAGTGTTTTTTTAAGCACTGAGTGTGAGCCTGCCTCTTTTGAAGAGGCTCAACACAATCTTGTCTGGCAGAAGGCCATGAAGGATGAAATTGGCGCAATGCTCATAAACAAGGCATGGTCACTTGAGCCACTTCCAGTAGGTAAAAAGGCAGTTGGGGTGTAGATGGGTTTACAAAATCAAAAGAAATGCAGATGGTTCCTTAGCAAGATATAAAGCAAGGGTTGTAGCCAAGGGCTATACTCAAACTGTTGGTTTTGACTATGATGAGACCTTTACTCTAGTAGTCAAACCAGTGAGCATTAGAACAATTTTAAGTATAGCAGTCAGTCAAGGATGAAATGTAAGGCAATTGGATGTCAAAATTACATTTCTAAATAGAGAGTTGGAGAAGGAAGTCTACATACAACAACCACCAGGATTTGAGATTCAAAAGGAGAAGAGGATTGTCTGTAAGCTTTCTAAAGCTATCTATGGATAGAAACATGCTTCCAGGGCCTGGTATAACAAGTTGAAGTGTGCTCTCAAAGATCTTGGGTTCAAATTTTATGTGGCAAATAACTCTCTATACAACAGATTTGCTAGTGGATCATGTATCATCCTGCTTGTCTATGTAGATGATATCTTGGTGACTGGTAGCAACAAGGATGAAGTTTAAAAGCTGGTCAAGATGTTGCATACTAAGTTCTCATTGAAGGATTTGGGAAAGGGTCATCAGTTTCTTGGAATGGAAGTCAAATATACTGGGTTAGGGATTCATCTGTCTCAAGAACAACATGTAAATGATTTATTAAAGAAGGTCTGAATGAAGAATGCTAAAGAGGCTCCTATTCCCATGGTCACATCTCTTGCACTTTCAAAATCTATTGGAACGCAGATGAATGCTTTTACATAATACAGAAGTATCATTGGTGGTTTGCAGTACACCGCTACCACAAGGCCAGAGATATCCTTCAGTGTTAACAAAACTTAGACAATACATGCAGAATCCACTTGACATTCATTAGGGAGCAGTTAAGAGATTGTTGAGATACTTGGTAGGGAGCAAAAACTAAGGATTGGCATTAACCAGGTCACCTATCTCCATCTTGAAAGGTTTTGCTGACTTAGATTGGGCTACTGACTTGGATGATAGATAATCAGTCGCAGGATATTGTGTTTATCTTGGCAATAACTTGGTGTCATGATGTTTCAAGAAGCAGCATACAGTGTCAAGGCCAGGCAAAGAAACTGAATATAGGTGTTTAGCATGTTGTGCCTCCAAAATTCTTTGGATAAAATCACTTATCTTAGAGCTGAAGGTGAAATTAACCAATGCACCAGTTATTTGGACTGACAATTTTGGAGCAAAATGCTTGGCTATCAACCCTATCATGAACTCAAGGATGAAGCATGTGGAGATAGATGTTCACTTCATCAGAGAGAAGGTAAGTGAAGGAGCTATATAAGTTCAATATATCCCAAGTGTTGATCAAACAATTGATGTTTTAACAAAGGCTTTATTAGGGTAATCCTTCACTCGATCCAGGAACAAACTGAACATTGTTCCACCACCCCGTTCAGATTGAGGGGGACGTTAGACTAAGTGATATATAGTTTACTAGCTTCATTAACTATATATAAGTCTTGCCTTAACTACATTATATGGTAAAAGTTGTTTCATTAGCTTTACATGTTATTAACCGGCGGATCATGTACACGTGTCAACATCTTAGTATAAGTAAGTACTCATTGCTAGGGATAGCGTAATATATATATCACATCTTTCCTTCTTTGTGATCAATGAAAAGTAAGCCGACAAGCTATTCCCTAAGTTGCGACAATGTCTTCTTTTACTTCTTCATTCAAAGCTTTTATTCAGTTTTCCAATAGGTGGCAAGTTACTTCAATCTCATTGACTCACTCATTATGTGTTCTATAGATATTGTTTAAATTTATAATCCTATTTTTTTCTAGGAAAAAGGAGTTATCATGTTTTCTTTTGTTTGTATGATTCGGTGTGTTGGATATGCCTTTATAGTTTTGTAAAGAATGTAGGGGTTTAAAGAGGTTGAAGTATTGTAGTTCTTGGTTGGTACTGTTCTTCTATACATAAATCGTTCAATAAAAAAAGAGGTGAACGGTATACTCTTATATTATTGTTGTTTATTCATCTTGTTTGTGTGTCTTCCAATGCCTTTTTATGAAAAATAAACAAATATATCCCAACGCTTCACAATTTTAACAAATATAGCACAACCATTCAAAAATTGCTGATTAAATCACAATCTATCGAAATTTTAATAATTTTAGCATCCGTTAATTTTCTGCCAAATATTTTTCTATGTGGCTGACGGAAAGACATAGTTGAATTTACGAAAAAAAAGTTTATGTTGAGTTATCTATTTCACAACCTTCAGTATCCCTCGCCCACTTCTTCATCTTCTTCGATATTATTTTCCTGAAAACCTTAATTCTTTGATTCAGTCTTTCTTAATTGAGATTAAGATTTTTGAACAAATCAAACGTATATGTGGTATCAAATCAATTGAATTGCACAGAGGATCTTAAGAGAGGGTTTCAAGAGTTCCCTCCAAATCCTCGATTTGTGAATTTCCCCCAATGTAGAGAGAGAATGTTTATCTAGAATCCGGTAACTCACCGAAACTCCAAAGTCAGAGAACATCAATTTCAACGATGTTTTCGGGGGTCCATTGAGGTTGTTCTAAATGCAAAGAGGTGATGGCAAGATACAACTTTGGTGAAATGGGGGAGCCCGAGGAGACGTCACTACGGAGTGAAAGGCTAGTTTTTGGAGAATAAACAACACCGAGAAAGCGGCGCCATGGCTACAATTTCATTGATGACATATTTAAAAGTAGTGTCAAAACTTAAAATTCGCTAGAAAGACTGGCAAATTATTCGGGTCTTCCCGGACTCCAGGATTATGAGCCTGTCAAAGCCTTTTCGTGGAAAAATTGACATACAATTTTATGTATTTATTCTAAGACATCGACATATTAAAAATAAAACCTTATTTTTTTACAGATAAACAAGGATATTAAATTCATAAGCAGTAGTATAAATAAATTTATAGGTATATTTATTAAATGCCACCATAATCCCTTCGCTTCCACAAATAGCTCTGTTAACTTGAAAGGGGTTTTGATAAATGGGGTGAGCTACATCCAATTCATAGTGTTCAGTTTGTCAAAGATAAATATAAAGACAAATAGAGCATTTTGTGCGCATAGTGTGTGTCTGTGTTACATGAGTAACATTTGTAACATTTAAAATAATTTTCATCACATGTAACTTTCATCAATATTCGTAAACATAAATATCATCAGCTGCCAGAATATTATATTGGGGATCATAAAATGATCACATATTCATATCCATACACGAATACAAAATTCATCTCAATATTTAAATTTAACAAACTTGAAAGTAAACCCCACCTCAAAACTTGAGTGCGTGAAGGTAAAGAATGTCCTAAGTCTCGTAACGTCAATAGCCTGTTCCTATATTGGTAGATATTTAAAATAAATTAGTATTTTATTTTACATTAGTTAATTTGAAAAGTAACTATTCTAGAATAATAAAATTCTAGGGAGTATAAATATATGTATATATAAAATATGAAAATTTTGAAATATATATATATGCATGTATCATATATAAATTTGGAAATAAAACAAATATTGGAACTAAGGTGAATAATAAAATTCTACATTTAATTTATTTAGATTAGGCATTAAAGAAGGTTTTATTAAAACTTTTGGGTGGGTTATATAAATAAATCATGGGTATAAAAATCATGGGGTAAAATCTGAAATTCTAAAAAACGTAGGGATTAAATTGTAGAAGATCTAGAAATTGGGAGATAAAATCTCCTAATCTTTTTACAGACGCTAATTCGTGTCTTCACCCCTTCTCCCCAAGTGTTCTCTTCTCCTCACCCCATACATATATAGACTAAAAATAAATCCAGATTAGAGAAGAGATGATGAAATACAAATTGAGTGGACTGAAGGCGGCCACCGGCGGCGCCGAAGGCAGCCACTGGCGGCACGATGACACTGCCGGTCGCGCAACCCAACATCACCCCCCTTGCTCTTTTTTCCCTTAAGATCTATTTTTTTTATTTGAGAAAATAAAAACATAAAAAAGGAAGAAAATACGAAGGCACCGATGATTCGCCAGAAATAAACAGGCCAACAGCCAGCACAAACCGAAATTAATTTTTTTGTATACCTATGAAATTCTGAAATTGCTTTTCTTTTAATTGATGACATGAAATTGCAAAGTGAAGAGAATTTACAGAGAGTTTGAGGTTGCTATTGAAAGAAATTGGCTGAATTGGTGGCCAAATGAGAGTTGAATTTAAGCAAGATTTTCTCCTTCTTCCATGGTTGAGTTGAAGAAAAATAAAGAAGAAGGAGTCTGCACTAACTAGCGTACATTCAGTTTTTTTTTTTTTTTTTTCATTTATATATATATTGGGCTTATCCAAGAAAATGCTTCTACTTAGACCAAAACTTAATTTGGACTATAATATTTAAAATTTGGGCTTTACCAAATTACAAAAAAAAAAAAAAAAAAATTAGTTAAAATGTGAACAAGACTTATGAAAATTAATTTTAATAAAGTTGAAATTGTTTACCATAAATAGTCCTTACTAGTATATCTATGGGTCTCCTATAATAAAATTGGGCCTTCTAAATCATTGCTAAAATGGGTTTTTTTAAACAAAAGACTTATCAATTATGGATTGGGCTTAATAACTACGAGATTTAGCCTGATATAAATTGGGCTTATTTAAAATGCATGAAAATTAAATAATTTAATATTTAAAATGTCACAAAATTGTCGGTTGTTACATTATGAAAAATTGCACCTATTCAATTTATTTTATCTAACATAAATTTTATAAATCTATTTATTTAAGTAATGTGGGAGAAAAAAAATCATTGTTTAAATATCTGAACCCATACTTTATTAAACTAAAATCGAGGTCTAATATGCACTTATATAATCAGTTAATTAAATTATTATATTTGCTTTATTTATTAAATAATAGTAATTTGTTTGTTTAATCATGGGTGTGCGCTCGGGCACACACATATCATAATTCCTCTTTAAATTTATTTTTATTACTTAATACTATCTCTATATAATGTATATGGATTAGTATTAGTTGCAACTAAACTATGATAGTTTCAATATTTTGCAATCTAATATTTTTCTTTCGCTAACAAACCTGAAACTATTTATTTTTTTGCACTTTGCAACCTAAACAATATTTTATCATAATAATGAGATCAACTAATACTATTTTTACTTTGCGACCTAAGTAGTTCTTCTTGTATAAACAAATTCTTATCTTTAAATATGTATATTACTACTATATATATATAGATAATATATATAAGTAACAGTAGATTATGTTTGTAATTCACATTTTCCCACCCAAATTTTGTATGAAATAAATTCTTCATTTTTTTGTAAAATATTTAATACTCCCTCCGTCCCAGTTAACTTGTCCTACTTTCCATTTCGGTTCGTCCCACTTAACTTGTCACACCCATAAATGACAATTAAAGGTAACAATCTCCACCCTTAAAATATCCACATTCAATCTCCACCTTTAAAAAACTCAAAGATTCCAAAAAATCTGTTTTTTCTTAACATCCGTGTCTGGTCAACTGTGACAAGTTAACCGGGACGGAGGGAGTATGTCTTTTTCTTAGTCTATTTTTTCTGATACATGTTTTGATTAATTTTCCTTAACTATGGTATTGAATTTTATAATTAATTACTTTCATTATTTTCATATGTCCGGTGTCAAATAAAAATCAAAATTAATTCTTATTTTTCTTAATCTTATTTTGTTAATACATGATTTGCTTAATTTTCCTTAGTTACAAGTCTTACGACTAAGAGATAGCATAATGAATTACTTTCATTCTTTTTCTTATGTACGTCTAGTCTTCAAATGAATACAAAATTAAATCTTATTTTCTTTAATAATGTGAGTGAGTGTAATAAGAAGAAAAAAAATTGTAAATTACATTTTCTCGTCCTAAATATTTTGTGTTATCTATGTCATTTTGTCAAGTGACAATTTTAATTTTTGTGTGTTTTTTTTTTTTTTTTTTTTTCCTTTAAAATACCCCTTTTGTTCCAAAAAAAAATAAAAAAATCTTACTTCATATTTTTTGAAAAAAATTAAGGATGTTTAGAAAGGACAAATATATCTCTTCATATTACATTCTTACAAACAATAAAATAAGGAAATAAAGACATTCTTTAAGTTTGTGTGATGAGAAATTATTGTCAACTAAATTAAGTTTGTTGAATTAGAGAAAATTCTCGCCAAACTTATGAGATTTTAAAGAAAATTTGTTGGATACGTTCATGGGTATCATTGGAGAAATTGTGGATTTTTTTTTTTTTTCCGTAAAATAAGTTTTTTTAACAATTTTTATCTTCACTAAAGTAACTTTTTTTAAACGACGGGAGTAACATTTTTCAACTTTTTAAATACAAATAATTAAATTTTTTACCATTTTTATGTATTATATATCAAATTAATTATCATTTCATATCTTTAATTTAACATCTATATGATACTCATTCTTGAATCTTATTGTCAGGAAGACGAATCTTATTACAAATCTGAGTTTAGGAATATATTACAAATTGAAAATCCGTCAACCATAATAAATATTCAGGAAATCAAATGACACCCAAACACCCTAAACGCCATTCCATCGGCAAAAGCGGGCACACCATGGGTTCAAACAGATTCCTGACTTATTTATTATAGGCCAGATAATCAATCAACCTCTCAGATTCAACCTAACTTACTGATTCAAGAGTTTATATCACATAGTTATGTACTTAAGTTCATTATAATATTAAGTCATAGAATGAACAACTTTATCTAGTTCAGACATAATTTAACACTGAGGATTTAGCCTATAAGGCTCATCCTTTAACAAAATAAATTCTATAAATTATTTAAAAGAACTATAATTTAAACTACTTACAATGCTTAGAGAGCCTTCCCAGTACAGAAATGATTTGATTTTATTTCCTCTGAATATATTACAAGAGATTACAAGAGAGAGAAAGAAACTGAAAGAAGAAGTCCTGCCTCCTACTAAGAATGAGACCTCCTTATATAGAAGTAGTCTCCGGACTTCAAACAAGTATTAAAAAGTAAAAACAGTGGATTTACTGTTTATGAACAGTAGATTTACTGTTTAATACTGTTTGACAGTGACATATACTGTTTGACAGTGACATATATACTATTTCTGTCTACTTTTCTGTCGTTTCAATTCTTCATTTCTTCAATTCTTCATTTTGAGGACGATTCTCCTTTTTTCTCCAATTCTTGGAAAAATTTCACCATTTGTTCTTCAGAAAGAATATCTTCACATGGGTCTTGTGCATCTTGCATAGTCAGGGACATTCCTTTTGATGAAGTATCACTTTGTACAGAAATCATCTCTTCTTCTTCATCTAAATCATTTAATAATTCTTTTTTCATCTGATTGAGATATAACTCAACTATTTCTTCTTTGGATAATTTATCCACATTTCTCATCAATTTTCTAGAAATATTATTTCTAGTGGCTATTTCTTTATTTTTCTTTTTCTCTTGGCTATAAGCCTTTATAGTCTTTTGGATTTTATCCAAAGTATCAGCACCAAATAAGGCTTTTGTACTAGGATCTAATTTTATCATTTTTTCCCAAAATCTTGTATAAAAGATTTTTTTTTAGGCAAGGAATTTGATCGGTATAACCTACCTTAATATCCCATTTGAAAATCCATGGGATTGAAAATTCAATAAAGAAATGCATGGGAGCTTCCCATGTACAAAATTTATCACTATTAGTGATATTTTCCAATGTAGGACTCACATATTTCCAATTATTAAAATCTTCAATTAATAATTCTGGAAGAATTTCTTCCGTTGGTCCAAATATTTTCCACCATTTCTTAAACCAATTTGGTATTTCAGAGTTATAAACTTTATCACATACTTTAATCAACCAAGTATGCTTTCTTTTTTCATTATTGTAAAAGAATACTTTTTCAAAAGCTTGGATATAATCCCAATAATTATATTTTATTGTAATGTTATTGAAAGAGAAAGATTTTTCTCTAGATGGAGAAATTCCCCATTCTTCAACTGTAATTAATTGTTTAATAATAATTTTTGAGAAGTTATAAACTTCTTCTTTATTTCCACTAGTCATGTGAGTTATTTCACATGCATTATTTATAAGTAAATTTTCATAATAATTTCGAGATTTATAAACCTCATAAGGTGATCCTTGATTAGAAAGATATCTTTCTAAGATCTTCCATGGATCATTCTCCCATTTTAAATCAGTATTACTGATTATAAAAATAATTTTTTCTTTTTCTTTTTTAATGAAATCCTTATTAGGATTTTTCTCATCAGTCTCTACTATATTAGCATATGTGACTGGAGAAGTACTATTAGCACTTTCTTCATTTTGAGAAGATTTATTATCTTGATCTTTCTTCCATTGAAGATACTCTTGATATGTCATCTCTTGCGAAATATTCGCAATATTAGCAGAGATTAATTTTTGCTTGCCATGTTGAGCCAGAACAATATTTTGGCCTCTTCCGCCTCTTCCCCTATAAGGGAAAGATCCTCTTCCTCGAGAATACATACCTGAAAATTTTATGTCAAAAATTCTCGAGTTAAATAATCAGGAAGAGAATTTTCTTCTCCTTTTTTATATATAATATCAAAATCAAATGGGGCTAAATGAGCTTACCACCTAGCAAACATTTGCTTGGAAACATCATGTTTAAAATCTTTATTAAACATAAATTTAGCTGCTTTACAATCAGTTTTAATAAATTTCTGATTATATAAATCATCTTGAAATTTTAAAACACATTTGACTATAGCTAAAATTTCTTTGGCTATAGTGGCGTAATTCTTTTGACTATTATTCCATTTACCAGAATGGAATCTTATCAAATAATCTTTTTTATCAATAGGATCAATACCTCCAAAACCAATATCTGAGGCATCTGTTTCAATAATTTTTCGGGATTTGCTAATGATAAGCAAGGTAAATATTTTACCTTATTTTTTATTTTTCTCACTGCATCTGTATGCTTATTATTCCAGGGAATAGGATTTTTCTTTAATCTATCATATAAGATAGCAGTATCTTCTACAAGATTTTTATAGTAAGGAGATATATAATTTAAACTCCCTAAAAATCTTTGCAACTGAGTTTTATCAGTAATTTCATCAGGAAATTTTGAAGTAAATTCAACACTTCTATTAATAGGTATAATATTACCTTTTTCAATAAAATGTCCTAAAATTTTTATTTTTGTTTGAAAAAGTATCATTTTCGGTTTAGAAATAACTAATCTATTTTGAATTACTAAATTTTTAAATATATTTAAATGTTTAAAATGTATTTCAATATTTTTTGAAAATACTAAAATATCATCAATATATACAATTATAAACTCACTATAAGGAGTAAAAATATCATTCATTATTTTCTGAAATTCAGAAGGAGCATTTTTTAATCCAAATGGAATTTTATACCTATCAGCAGGATTAATTTGAATCTGCCAAAATCCAGATTTTAAATCAAATTTTGAAAATATAACAGCATTATAAAGCCTATCAAGAAGATCCTTCTTGTTAGGAATTGGATGTCTAATCCCTTTTAAAACCTTATTAAGAGGTTTATAATTTATAACTAGTCTAGGTACTCCTCTTTCTTGTTCAGAATGTTTATTAACATAAAAAGCCGTGCAAGACCAAGCTGATTCAGATGGCTTAATGATATTTTTTTCTAAAAGAGATTTAATCTCATTTTTACATAATTCTAAATATTCAGAATTCATTTGACAAGGTCTAGCTTTAGTAGGAATTTTATTCTCTGTAAAATCATCTTCATAAGGAAGTGAAACAATATGTTTTTTCCTATTCCAAAAAGCATTTGGAAGATCATTACAAATGTCTATACACATTTGATGATGAATTATCTTAATCTTTTCCTGTAATTTAGGATTTTTCAAACTATCTTCTATAGATAGAATATTAATTTCTTGTTTTAAGAAATTTAACTGATTTTCTTTTGCTTTAATATTGTCATAAATATTATGTAATATTCTTGTAAAAGGTTTAGTAATAAAATTTAGTATTATAGGCTCATTTTCATATGTGCCAATAATACCATTATTATCTACTTTGGTAAAAGGATAAATTTTATTTATAAAGGGGGATCCAAGTATAACTTGGTTAGAAATGTTTTTTACAAGTAAAAAACTTGTAGAAATACATTTTTTATCAATACAAACATAAGCTTTTGGTAGTTTAAAACTAATATCAAGTTTTTGCCCACCAGCATGGGATAAAGAATGCGTTGTTTTTTGGAAATATCTAGTAGGAATTAATCCTTCTTGTAAAACATTTAAATCTGCACCACTATCAATAAGTGCAATAAATTCTTTTGAATAAAAATCATCAATTAAAAGAGTAATCTTTACATACCATTTTTGTGAAATAAACATTTCAATATTATTAAGAAAACTTTCATCATTATTATCAGATATAATTATTTCATTTTTCCCTTCTAATTTATCAATTCTTTTTTCCAAAACATTATTATTTTGTTTAAGAAATTTAATTTCTTTTTTAAGATTATCAATTTCAATATTTAAATCACCTAAAGAAGTAGGAGTTTTATCCTTCTGTTTTTCTTTAAGCATTTGATAAACCTTGCTCATAAGATAAGGTTCATCTGAAACATATATAGAATGATTATTTTCTTGTTTATTTCCAGTATCACTGGATGAGCTTGGGATATTACCCACTTGATCTATTATTGAAGATCTCAAATTAGGATCTTTTATTAATTTTAATAAATCCATAATATTATTATGGTCTAAGACATTTATCTCCAAATTTTTCATTTGAGATAAAAGTCTATAAATTTCATCTGTTTCATCAGGCTTATTATCCTGACATTTGCATTCATTAGTATCTGATAATTCTGAATCAGATATTACTGATTCTTGATCTAAAGCTTTTAGATTTTCAATATCAGATATTTCTGACATTTCTGAATCTAATTCAGATTTTGTAACTGATTCTGATTCTGAATCATCTGATTTTAACAATATCTTGGATATTATATCCTTGATATTATCATCAATTTGAAGATTATTAATCTTCTTTTTTACCCAACAATTTCTTGCATAATGACCAACCTTTTGGCATTTATGGCATATAATTAATTTATTTCTTTGTCTTTTCCTTTCATCCCTTTCTTGCTTTCTATTAGCGTGTCTTTCTATTTTTCTTTTAGAAGCCTTTTTTCTTCTCCTATATTTAAGAAAATCATGTTTATCATATTTATTTTTATTCTTACTAGTTTTACTAGTACTAGGCATATCCATTGCAAATTGTTCACAAAATTGACCTAATTGTTTTTTCTCAGACAAATTTTATCTTTTTATTTGTCTATTTAATTTTATTTCATTACATAAATTTAAACCTTCTTGAATACAAGTACCAATTAATTTATCATAAGTAAATTGATCATATGGAACATGAACATTATCTCCTCTTAAATTATTTCTCACTCTTTCAGCAAATAAATAAGGTAATCCATCAATAAATTTTGATTTCCAATGAGAGCTATTACTCTCAGGGAGTTCCATGACTCTACTTAAGAATGTATCTTTATACCATCTAAAATCTGTAAGGGTTTTACACCTCAGATTTTGTAATAGTGTACGAATATGTTCACTATTATCAGAATATCTGCCAGTAAAATGTTCTATAATATTAATAATTAAAGTATAAACCGCATTTTCAACTGAAATATTATTTTCTTGTTTTATATTGTTGAGAATATAATCTCTATTTTCTTGGGTTAAATAATGATCCCACCAACCTTTAAGTTGGCCAGTAAAACCTGCAATAATCATTTTTGCAATATTTTTATCGGTATTACCATTATTCTTACAAACTGTAGAATACATAAGGATTCTATGAACAGTATTATAAATTTGTTTTTCAGTATAACCATCAATATTCCATTCATAAATATTCCTTCCACTATAGCTATTATTCAAAATATATTCGTGTTCTTCATTAAGAACATCCATAGGAGTTGGTCTCCTATAATAATAAAATCGTTGATTAGGCTTATCAGCCCACTTTTCAATTTTGTTGATCTGATCATTAATAATCTGTTTATAATCAGATCTATTTTCAAAATCTTTTTGAAAATCATTTTCTAAAGTATTTAAGGATAATTTTGAAAAATTTTCTTCTAATAATTTTTCTAATTCTGTCAAAGATTCTAATTTAAAATCTTTTATCTCTGGTGGAAGTTGTATACTAGGAGTAGCAATCAACTCTTTTTCAAAATCAATTTTTGAAATCATTTTTTCTTTTTTATTATTTATTAAAGAAATTACATTATCAATTTTATTATGAAGTGAAAGTATATGCTCTCCTAAAACATTAATAAATAAATTCATATAATTATTTTGTTTAATCAATAAATTTATATGATTACAAGTTACTTGTAATACATCATTTTCAAATAATTTTGAAAAGGCAAGAAAATTACATATATTATTATCTTTTTCTATTTGAAAAGGTTCTTGAGGAGGAAAACCATTATTAATGATCTGTCCATTCATTAATCTATAATTTCTTTCTAAAACAGAAATATATTGATCTACATAAGTAGACATAAACCATGGAACAAATAAAATTAAAGTATTTGTTTCTTCGCATTTTTTATAAAAATTTTCTTGTATAATTTGCTTTTCTATTTTATTAAAATTTTCGAAAAACCAATTTCTAAATGGTTCCCATTTGGGAAGTCTGAATTCTTTACTAATAATTTTTCTGGCTTCTGAACCAGGGCTAAAATCAATTTTTTGAGCTTTAAAATCCATAGATCAAGGAAAACTCATTTCAGACATTGTCTCCATGTGTCTACTATTGACACTCTTAACAATATTATCTTTGCCAATATGCAATTCATTTATTCTATCTTCATCAGATATTATATCATCATTATTTCTCAAACTTTCTCTTATTAGAGAGGTAGAAGCTCTGGAAGGAGTTTCCACAGTATAATCAATAGGAGAAATATAAGATCTCATAGAGGATGATTTTAAAGATAGAGATCTATCTTTTATAAAATTATCAAACTGTATATTAACAGTTCATTCAGAAGTTTGGAAAACATTCAATAATTTTGAAGAAATATTTGGCTGTGGTTTTACAGCTTTTTCAATAATCCAATTTTCTGGAAACACAATTTCTTCCCATTTAATAGATCTTCTTGTCATAATATTAGATCTATTGAAATTTGTCTCAATTAAAATTGTTTCATTAACAGGCTTATCCTTTATTTTACAATGAGGATTCAAAGTAAATAAAGGTTTAAAATATATTCTGTAACAAATACATATTACTTCAGATCCTAAAGAATAATCATAACCATGAATTTTAACATTTAATGTCAAAGCATCAAGTATATTTATATCAGTTAAAGATAATTGTAAATTTGGATAAACATCAAAATAGACTGGACCATGAGCCAGACTAGATTGGATTATTCCCATTAAAGATTTTTTCCAATTTAAATTTCTACCATCTCTTAAAGCTGCAATAAAGCTTTCTGGTAGTCCTTCTAAGGTTAAGGGTTTAAAAGCAATTTGTACTAAACCAATATGTAAAAATTTATATTCTTTTTTATAAGGTAAAATATCTTTTTCAGAGAGTAATTTTATGATTACTTCTTCATTATTAATAGAAATAGATTCTTCAGTTGTTTTAACAACTTGTTTAAAACCAAGTTTTTCAAAAGTTCCTAATTTATAATTATATAGCTTTTAAAAATAATATAATTTATTTATTATATATATTTACCATTTTGTCTTAATTTTATCTATAAATTAATCTATATCCATATATATGTGTGTATACTAAAATAAAATAGAGCCAAAACTGTTAAAAAATGAATTTTCTTCATTTTCTCAACCATTTGAATATCTAACGTTTTTATTCATGTGTGTGATCTTAATGACAAGTTGTATTGTCAATGTTTTATTGGTTTGTTCGTTTTAACAACATTTTCATTTAAAAAAAATAGTAATTATTCTTATGTGTCTATTATGCTTTTACATATAATATATCAAAATAGTTATATTTTCTTGATCTTTAATTAGAAATAGATTTTCTTTTTCTTAGAGTGGATTAGACTATATATCTAGTTTAATAAAAAAAATGCATCTTAATTTTCTACATATATATATATATGTATATATACACATACACTCATATAAGTAGATATGTGATATAATATAAAATTAACGAATCAAATATTTCAAAAGTTATGGAAGTATTTAAATAAAAAAAAATTGTTTTTCTTATAAATTTATTCAATTTAGTTTACTTATTATTTTATGTTATTTCTTAAATTATTTATGTGTGTTTTTAATAGTTACAATTAATTGAATTATTTGCAGTTGGTCACATATGTCAAGAATGATATGACAGACTAAGTGTATGTTTGAGATTCAAAGAAATATAAACAAATATCGAAAAAGATATTTTTTATAATTTTATATTTAATATTTATCTTAATGTATTTCGCTAAATAATTTATTTATAAATAATAAGCATATATTTAATTAGTAAATCGCATGGGAGAATCGAATATTTTTACTATATATAATTCAATAATCTTAAATATTTCATTAAGTATGCAATTGCCACATTGATAGGTATGACCCAGCAACTTCGGGTCGGATTGACACCTCGGGCCAGATCAACCCGACCCGGAGCAACTGAGCCCAGGAAGATAAACCCGACAACCGGTCCAGAAGCGCGCATGAGCCTGGAGCAGCCCAATCGTGGCATATAGGGAAAGTAAGATCCCCACGATCTTCTTCCAACTCCCATGCAGAGATGGTAGGCGTAATTTTAGGGAGTCTGTTAGGGTTTGAATTGAGTAGTATAAATAGGGGAATTGTACTCAGAATTAGGGTTGACATTTTGTACTCTGAAACTACTACGTGTAAACTCAAAGAATATAGTGGAAAAACACCCCGGCAGGTGACATTCTTAGCCCGTGGACGTAGATCTCCGGATCGAACCACGTACATCCTGTGTTCTTCCGGTTTCTTGCGCTTATTTACGTTTCCAGCAGATTTTTGTTCGGTGTTTATTTGGTAACCGGATCTTGCCCTATCAATTGGCGCCGTCTGTGGGAACGTAATAAAACCCTAATTTTTTCCTCGCAATCGCTATGGTGAATACTCGTAGGTCCACACATCCAAATCGGTCCCATCGTAATGCTCCTGTCGATTAGGTTCTGCCCCCCCCGTCAACAGAACCAAGATCCGCCCGCAGCGCAGGTTCACATGCCAAATCATCCCCCTGTCGATGGTCCCGCGCAAGGTGATCCCCCGCCAGCTCCCGAGCTGTCGCAGGTGCAGCAGGCCTTTCTTCGGGAACACGCTGCTTTGTTCCAAGAATGGAACAACCGGCGCGTCCACTCCGGTGAGCGTGCCAACAATGGCACTTAACATGTAAGAAATCCACCCCGTGACTTATCACGCGACTTAGACGAGGATCCCCCTCATCGAGCGAGACTTGAACGTCGACGACGGAGGACAGTTTCTCCGGTGGATAACCGCAGCTCTAATGGGTCGAGGCCCCGAGACGTTTATGACGGCGCGCATCGCCGCCGACCTGCTGACGTCCCGAAGCGTCCTCGCCTTGACCAATCTCGTATGCTGGATCCTGTGGAGCAAGAGCAGGCCCAATTTGCCGCGGAGCTCGATAAGGTTTTGGGCCGTGATGCCGACAGGGAAATCATCACCCCATTCTCTGACGAGATTCTTGCGGTCCCACTCCCTGATGGTTTCAAACTCCCCCCCGTGGCTGTATACAACGGCACTGGGGATCCGAGTAATTTCCTGAACGCCTTTAAGTACGCTATGTTCAACCGCAACTGCACTCCTCACCATCTGTGCAAGGTGTTTCCTGAGTATCTCCAGGACGAGGCTAGACTTTGGTTTGACTCTCTACCACGGGGTAGCGTTACTTCTTTTCGTGATCTTGCCGAGCAGTTTTGGGCGCGTTTTCATACGCGGGCAAAGCCCATGGCCACCTTGGCCGACCTCATGAATATGGAACAACGGGACGGAGAAACCGTTACCCAATTTCTTGATCGCTTTACAGCGGAGAGTCTTAAAGTGGGGAGCCGGTCAGATGATGTTATCATTAACGCCTTCATGAATGGCCTTCGTCCCGGACCGCTCTACACCAAGCTGGTCCGGAACCCTCCGTCACAACCCGGGCTTTGTTTAACACTGTGTGCAGATATGCCAAGGCCGAGGAGCAGACTCGCCGTAAGCGTGAGAAGCATGCTAGCAAATGGCAGTCCGATAGGGCACAAGCCGGGCCCAGTACGCGACCTAGTGCCTTCTCTCGCCTAAACCGGGGACGTCCAGAATCTCGAGGAGATATTCCACAACTCACCCCGCTTACAAAATCACGGGCTGAAATTCTTTCTGTTCGCAAGAACGATCTGCGGCCGTGTCCGCGGATGACTGCTCCGGCCGAAAAGCGAAACCGCGAAAAATGGTGCGCGTGCCACCATGATCATGGACATGAAACAGAGGAGTGTCAAGAGCTCGGCAAGGAAATTGAAGATTGTCTAAAGAAAGGTTTCTTGCGATAGTACGTTGCTCGGACTGACGACAGGCCTCGGTCAAGCCAGAATGGAGGTTCGCAACAAAATCGCGGAAGCTATAATGACCATGGTTCACGTCAAAATAGGCCGCAATGGCAGAATAACAGGCCGGGGCCAAACAACTATGCGCGGCAGGACCACGGAAATCGTCAGCAACCCCACTTTTTGCCACCAACGCCTCCTCAGGGAGGACCCCGAGACAATCCGCCTACTCATGTCATAAATGTTATTTACGGAGCCATCCCCACCGGGGCTTCCTGGAGTGCCTTAAAGGCAGAGGCACGCCGGCCTCCTCCCGAGGTGCCGCGCCACAAACGCCTCCACCAATCTGAAACCATCAGTTTTACAGAACGAGATCCTGTTCCCGAGCTCAACCCTTATACCGACGCCATCGTCATTGACATGGCCGTAGCTAATGTTACGATAAAGCGGGTTTTCGTCGACAATGGAACCGCAGTTAGTGTCATATTCACCGACTGTTTTTTTAAAAATGGGGATTCCTCGTGAGCAGCTCCGACCTGCCCCCGGGCCGCTACAGACCTTCACCCAGGGTGGTCCAACCTGAGGGAGTTATTAATCTCCCCGCATCTCTTGGAACTTATCCGGCGATAAAAACCATTTTTGTGGATTTCTATGTGGTTAATTCTCCGTCCCCATACAACATGATTTTGGGTCGGGACTGGCTTACTCCGGCAAGAGCAGTATGCTCCACATACCACCTCGCACTGAAATTCCCTACATCACATGGCAAGGTGGCTATCCGCGGCAATCAGCGAGTTTCTAAGGAGTGCATGTACGTCGCACTAAAAAAGGCAGCAAAGGTTCCCCCTGAGCCATAGTTTCAGGTAGCCGCCTCGGCTCTTAACCTTAATTCGTCTACACCACTGGGGGACACCACTGTTCAAGTGCCGCTTGATCCAGCCAAACCTGAGCAAACTGTAACTGTCGGCGCTGTGGATGTGCCGTGGCTACATAATGCCATTGTTCAGACCTTGCGGGAATACTCTGAAGTCTTCGCGTGGTCCCCCTTGGACATGCCCGGGGTCTCTCCGGATGTTATAATTCACAAGTTGAATATCGACCCCAATGTGAAGCCTATACAACAAAAGCGGAGGAAATTCGCTCCGGAGCGGAACACAGCTATCCGAATTGAAGTACAATAGCTGCTAGATGCAGACATCCTGTTTGAGGTTCATTATCCTTCTTGGTTGTCTAATCCGGTGATGGTAACGAAGTCCAGCGGGGCATGGAGAATGTGTGTAGATTTTTCTGATCTTAATAAGCACTACCCAAAGGACTGTTATCCTTTGCCCTCTATCGACCAAAAAGCCGAAGCCATTACTGGGCATGAGGCACTTTGCTTCTTGGACCTATACAAGGGATACCACAAAATACACATGGACCGTTGGGACGCTCTCAAAACGGCATTTATCACTGACTTCGGATGATTTGCCTTCAAGAAAATGCCTTTCGGGCTCAAAAATGCGGGAGCCACGTACCAGCGCCTTATGGACCACGTGTTCCGAGGTCAAATTGGTCGTAATGTCGAGGTATATGTAGATGATTTAGTTATAAAAAGTACTTCGCAATCTTCATGTATGCAAGATATTGCTGAAACGCTGAGTACCTTGCGGCGTTATAATTTGCGTCTCAATCCGGCAAAATGCACTTTCGGCGTTGACTCCGGTAAATTTCTCAGCTATATGGTTTCACAACATGGTCTCCAGGCCAATCCGGCCAAGATTCGAGATGTATTGGACCTACAACCACCAAAGACAGTAAAAGAAGTTCAACGCCTTACTGGCGGTTTGGCGGCCTTAAATCGTTTCTTATCTAAGGCCGCGGAGCGTCAACTTCCATTCTTCAAAATTCTGCGGCAGGCTAAGCTATTTGAGTGGACCCCGCAGTGCACCGAAGCTTTTGAGGCTCTAAAGCACCATATTAAGCAATTGCCCACTTTGTCCGCTCCTCTCCCCGGAGAGCCACTCTATATATATTTAGCTTCCGCCGAAGAAGCCATCAGCGCAGCTCTTGTACGCGAGGCCAATGGTATACAACACCCGGTGTATTTTGCAAGCCGAGCACTCCAAGGGGCAGAAACTCGATACTCCATGATGGAGAAAACAGTGCTAGCTCTCGTCATGGCGGCCCGGCGTTTGCGGCCTTATTTCCAAGGACGAGAAATCAGGGTTCTTACTAATCACCCCATTCGTCAAATTCTTGTCAAGCCCGAGGTGTCAGGGCACCTCGCTAAGTGGGCTATCGAGTTAGGAGAGTATGATATTCAATTTCTCCCACGCCGAGCTATCAAGGGTCAAGCACTAGCAGATTTTTTGGCCGAGACACCAGTGGATAACCACGAATCTTCCGCAGATGACGCTAGTCCTCACCCTGCTGCCCTTGAATCTCCACCTCGTAAGTGGCAACTATATGTGGATGGCGCTTCCACGGCTCGAGGAAGTGGCGCTGGGGTCCTTCTCATTGGCCCCGAGGGCGTTGAAATTAAATACGTCCTCCGATTTAAATTCAAGGTAACTAATAATGAAGCGGAGTACGAGGCAGTCCTCGCCGGGCTCCGGCTCGCTCAATCCTTAGCAGTCTCCCATCTCGAGCTCTTCATGGACTCCGAGGTTGTTTCTAATCAGATCAAAGGCACCTACACCGGTAAGGATGAGACGATGAGCAGGTACCTCGCTTTGACGCTTAAACTTATGTCAACTTTTGCTTCGGTTGATATCCAGCAGGTACCTCGTAAACAGAATGTTCAAGCTGATGCTCTCAGCAAAATGGCCTCCGCGGTCCTCACCAATGTGTCTCCAAACATCGTAGTCGAAGATGCCCTTCATCCGGCAATTCATGAGGCAACGGTCTCCGTCTTGACTGAAAGCGGTCCCAATTGGATGACCCCGATCATCCATTATCTCTGGGATGGTACTTTGCCGACTGACAAATTGCAAGCCCGGCGGATAGTTCTCAAGGCACCTAAGTACACACTCCACGATGGAATTTTGTACCGCCGGTCGTACTTACAACCGAATCTTCGGTGCCTTGCTCCTGCCCAGGCTGATCAGGTTCTCCGGGAGTTTCACGAGGGAGCCTGTGCCAGCCATATCGGTTCACGGACGTTGGCCAAGAAAATTCTTCGTTGGGGGTACTACTGGCCGACATTGTTTAACGATGCCCATGCTTTGGTAGCCAAGTGCGACAAGTGTCAGCGACACTCTTGCGTAAAGCATCTGCCGCAAACAGAGCTCACTGGAATACAAAGCGCCTGGCCATTTATCCAATGGGGAATTGATATTGTGGGCCCTTTTCCAGTCGCTCCGGGAGGACTCAAATTTCTTGTGGTCGCTGTTGATTACTTCACCAAATGGGTTGAAGCCGAACCTCTCACTGCCATCACTGGTCAGAACATCTTGAAGTTCGTCTGGCGTAATATTATATGCCGCTTTGGCATCCCGAGCACCATTATTTCAGACAACGGCAAACAGTTCGCCAATGACCCCTTCCGGTCATGGTGCGATGAGCTCCACATTAAGCAAACTTTCACCTCGGTAGCTCATCCTCAAGCCAATGGTCAAGTCGAAGTCACTAATCGCACACTCCTTACGGGTTTAAAGAAACGCTTAGATCACGCTAAGGGTCTTTGGGCCGAGAATCTTACGGACGTTCTTTGGGCCTATCGCACCACGCCGCACACCTCCACTGGAGAGACCCCCTACAGTCTCACTTACAGTTCCGAAGCCGTTGTTCCGGCGGAAATCAGCGTACCTAGTCCCCGCTTCATGACTTTGGATCCCGAGGATAATAATGAAGCTATCCACGCAAACTTAGACGAGCTCGAACATCGTCGTGAACAATCTTTCATCCAGCAAGCCAAGTGTAAGCAATGCGCAACTCAGTATCACCACCTCCGGGTTCGGGGTACTCAGTTTAATGTCGGAGACTTGGTACTCCGGCTCAACTCAGCCAGCAAGGCTGCCCCCAAGGGGAAATTGTATGCAACCTGGGAAGGTCCTTATCGCGTCATTGTTGCGCACGACTCCGGGTGCTACCAGTTAGCGCATCTTGATGGAACTCCGATTCCCCGAAGCTGGCATGTTACCAACTTAAGGCGTTTCTATCTATGAACACTAAGAGACAAGTATCATTTCTATCTTTACATTCATTGTACATTTCTTTTTCGTTGTGAGTTCAGCAAGCCAAGTGTAAGCAACGCGCAGCTCAGTATCACCACCTCCGGGTTCGGGGTACTCAGTTTAATGTCGGAGACTTGGTACTCCGGCTCAACTCAGCCAGCAAGGCTGCCCCCGAGGGGAAATTGCATGCTACCTGGGAAGGTCCTTATCGCGTCATTGTTGCGCACGACTCTGGGTGCTACCAGTTAGCGCATCTTGATGGAACTCCGATTCCCCGAAGCTAGCATGTTACCAACTTAAGGCGTTTCTATCTATGAACACTAAGAGACAAGTATCGTTTCTATCTTTACATTCATTGTACATTTCTTTTTGTTGTGAGTTCTCTTTGTATTTTTTAATTGTTCCGACTATCACCTTGAATAAAGTTTTTCACTCGCGAATCTTATTGTACTTTCTTCTACGCTACGGGGACGCCCTAGCGTAGTCTTACTATTATTATCCGTCTCCGGACAGTTTGATCTCTTGCCTGGTCGTCCGGGGAGATTCGCATTTGGTCCCCGGACTTATATTCCCTCTCGCCTGTTTAACCGGAGAGGTCCTTAACTCCTGCCCGATCCGTCCGAGGAGATTCTATGCTTTGTTTTTCTAGAAAGCATTTTGTACGTATGGTGCTCCCGAGTACCTGTTAAAGCAATTATAAATACATTCTGGTTAACAGCTCATTACTTTCCTTTCAAAGTACACATCTTTACATGCCAAAACTTTCTTTACATACTACATATAACGCTACAAAAGTAAGATTTACTTTCGGCCTCCGAGCCAATACTCGGCGCTCTGGCGTTGAGACCCGTCCCGGGAATTCCTCCGTCTCCTCCGGGATCCTGAGGCTTCTCGGCTTTGAGCCCCGGCTCTTTCCCTGCCACGTCTCCCTCTGCGCCGAGGACTCACTCCTGGTACTTGTTTTGGGGCTTCGCCTCTCGCCCTGCCCCGGGGACTCGGCTGCGGCGCTGGCCTCGATGTCCGGGCCCATTTCACGGGATCCCACTCCGCGGGGTCCATCACTTCGATCTCCTCAGCCAGCTTCTCGACTTCTTCCTCCGCGACGACCACGGAGACTTCCTCGACTGCAGTTACTAATGCTGGCTCTTGGATTACTATCCCTTGGCTTTTCCCCGCCGGTTTCTTTTTACCGTTCCGGGGGGCTTTCGCAGTCCCTTGGCCCCTGCTGGAGCTTGCGATGTACTCTTCGGCGGTGCGCCGCCACCTGCCGCGCCCTTTCAGTCCTTCGTACATATTTAGCAGTAACTCCAGCACCTCTCGCTTTCTTATCAGCCCTGAGGACTCTGTCGGACCCGTCGTCATCAGTGCCGAAATTTCACCTTGAATCTCGGTGATCCGCTCCTCAACTTCCTCAAAAGACAGCAGGCCATACTCTGTAAGCATCCGGTCATACTCCCTTTGATGGATAAGGACGCGGTCCAGTTCGGCCACCTTCGACAAGTACTTCAATTCCTGATCTCTAGCCCTCTCCGCGGCCCTAGCTCTTGCCTCCTCGGCCTCTTTGGCTCTTCTCTCCGCTACAGCCACCCGTCTCTCCAACCGCGGCACTACTTGCTTTTGCAAGTTATCTTTCTCTCCGCGGAACCAGTCTAAGGACTGCATGAGTTTCTTTATCGTATTATGCAGCTCCGCGGTGTCCTGAACGGGCAACAAAGTCAGTGTGAAAGATAAATTTCAAACACATCGCTGGACAACTATTCAATCATATGAACAACTCCACTTATATTCAACAAAACAAGCATACATTGTCAATAGTTTTTTACAACAAAGTTACAGCTATTCCTATCATCTACTATATTTTGATAGGATATCAAAATTGCGGGGAACGACTGACCTCCCCCTCTTCAGTCCCTTCAATGGCCTCGGGCACCACATCCTCCTCCTTCTCCACCTCGTGCTCCACCTCCTGCCATTCTCCAACCATCCCTGCCTCCTTTCCCGCAGCCTCCACGGCGATCTCCATGCGTGGAGGTGGTTCTTTGTTTCGGGGCTCTGGGATGAACTCGCCCCGGAAAAATGCCAAGAACTCTTGGTCTTGGTCCACCTCGCAGTTTGAGATCTCCTCGGCACTTAAGATCTTCTTCTTCTCCACCAGTGCCTTAACGAGGGGCCACTCCGGGACCCGCGCCAAGGCTTGATAGTAGGCCTCCTCCACCCCTGCCACGGCGTTGAAGTCATACCCGAACTCTGGACGATACACGTCCACGTTCGGATAGACTTCCTTAACTTTCTCCAGCAGCACCGATCGGGTGGCTGCATCCCCAACTGCGACAAAGTTGGTCTGGAAGTCGAGAAAGGTGCTCGTCTGGAACAACTTCTCGGCGAATGCTCTCAACATTGCCTCCTGACCGTCAACAACAGCCGCTTCTTGGGCCTTTATCTCTACCCGCAGTTGAGCCGTTTCACCATGGAGAGCCCCGGCCTCCGCCTCCACTTCGCGCAGCCGCGCGATCTCATTCTCTACCAAGGCCGCCCTCTTGCGCGCTTCGGCCAGATCGTGGGTCAGTCTGTCATTGCGCGCGCAGCTCTCTTGCCACCTCGGCCAACTCTTCTTTGGCCTCCCTCTCACTGTTTCGGCCCAGCTCCATTATCCCCCGCGCCAAGCGCAGCAGCTCCTCGGCGTCCGCCCCTTCTAATCCCAGCACACTTATGGGTCCTTGCCCCTTCACAACACAACATCGGGGTTAATACTGGTAACATATGATAAATCTGAACAAGGGTTACACCTCCGAAATGGTTATGTACGCTTTACCTCGGCGCTCTGCTCTGTGCGGAGTCTTTTGGCTGTCCCCGGAGGTGTTACGGATGGTTCCGACCTCCTTTTCGTACCGGGGGTTGACCCCGCTGCCACCACTCATTCCTCCGATCCCGTTGATGGCCTCGGGCTGGGCGACACCCCCCCTCTGTGGGATACTTCAGTCACTTCCCCCTTCAACTTCGCCGCCGCCGGTGCCCCGGGGCTTCCAGCTGGTTCCTTTCCAAAGCATCCCACTGCATAAAGAAATTGGAATTAGTCCTGCACAAGACACCAATATTACACAGTTATAAGAGTTCCTACCCTCCTCAGCAACCCCGGCTCCCGACTCCTGCCCCCGGGCGGACACCCCCTCAGCATTGCCCGAGTAATATGGGCTTAACCCTGCCTCCTCTAGCTCCGCCTCAGTGCAAAGGGTCTTGAACGTCCCCAGCGCACGGAATGGTCCCACCACCTCGGCCTGCGGTTCCACCACCGGGGCATTATCTAACACCTCCTCCCTTCTCCACCTCGGGAGGGCCACGTCTGTCTTCACAAAGATAAATTTCTCCTTCCATCCCTCCACCTTGCTCGGGTTCTGTACTTTGAAACCACCTCGGGCCCGAGGGCTGAAGGAGTACCAGCCTTTTGCTTTCCCGAAGGCCTTTAGCTGGAAGAAATACCGAAACAATTCTACATCTGGTTCCACCCCGGCATTCCTACATACCACGGTGAACCCGACTACTTGCCTCACGGCGTTGGGTGCTAATTGGCTCAAAGCGATGTTATAATACCTCAGTAGATGTATAACAATGTCCCAGAGGGGAAATCTCAACCCTATCTTCAGATGATCTATATATACGCTAATGAAGCCTTTCGGCGGGCAACAGGCCCTGTCACCGGGCTCCGGCACTATGACTCTAAGTTAAAGGGAAAGTAAAACGAGGGGATCAGGGTTTCTATTTGCACCCGTGTCATCCGCAGGGCTACCGCCGACACTTCGTATTCCTCTTCCAGACATTCCTCAAATCCCACTGCCCGAGTACCGGCCTCCCTAAAATCGGCCCTATACACCATCCTATTCACTAGTCTTTCTGGAATAATAAAGCGTATCGGGGGTACATTCAATGGGGCTTTTTCAGTCCCTACTTCCCTAATCGAAGAAGAAGACGATGAAGAAGACATACTTACTTGATTTTGGTTTGGGATGGATAGAAAGTGCACAGATGATTCTTCTTTTTTTCCCGCTTTCTGAAACTTGCAATCGCAAATGAGGATGATGAAGTATACTGTGCACATAGTCATATATATATTTTTGAATCAACGGCTTAGATCTGGCCTTTTCAAATTTCGCGTCTCAGATTCGAACGTGCCACTCACGCGCTTTACAATTCCCAAGGCGCGTGGGGAACAGGTCCCTTGGAAATCTCAAAGGCGTCACTTCACATCCCTCTCTCTCATGATGGCGCCGCCAATCACATCAACCTCATTCTTGGCCAGGAAGTTTTGGGAAGCACTCCGGTGTCTCCCTCACCTCGGCCACATTACAGTTCGCTTTCGCTACACTTTATTGCCCTCGGGGTACTCTAGTTTGGCTCCGGTCGATTTCCTCCTCCCGGGGTGCTTCACGACGGATCAGGTCACCTCCGTCACCTCGGGGTCACTCAGTATGGTTCGTTTGGTCCCCGCGGATCCCATCACTCCAGGGGTGGATTATCTCGTCTCCAGCTAATTCTCGGACCTTAGGGGCACTTCGGCTCGCCATTGACAACAATCCATCTTGCTCGCTGCTTCGGTGCCTTGCTCAAACTCGGCACCTGTTACATCTCACCCTGCTTATAACCGCAGCTCCTTCCTCGCTCCGGCTGGTGGGGGGCCATCTGATAGGTATGGCCCAACAACTTCGGGTCGGATTGACACCCCGGGCCAGATCAACCCGACCCGGAGCAACTGAGCCCAGGAAGACAAACCCAACAACCGGTCCAGAAGCGCGCATGAGCCTGGAGCAGCCCAATCGCGGCATATAGGGAAAGTAAGATCCCCACGATCTTCTTCCAACTCCCATGCAGAGATGGTAGGTGTAATTTTAGGGAGTTAATTAGGGTTTGAATTGAGTAGTATAAATAGGGGAATTGTACTCAGAATTAGGGTTGGCATTTTGTACTCTGAAACTACTACGTGTAAACTCAAAGAATATAGTGGAAAAACACCCCGGCAGGTGACATTCTTAGCCCGTGGACGTAGATCTCCTGATCGAACCACGTACATCCTGTGTTCTTCCGGTTTCTTGCGCTTATTTACGTTTCCAGCAGATTTTCGTTCGGAGTTTATTTGGCAACCGGATCTTGCCCTATCTACATAATAAATCATAAAATATTTCTTTTAGTTCAGATATTACTTTATCGTGCATTACACGGGAATAATACGAGTTTTGTCAAAAGAAAAGGATAGGGAATTGTTCACTTTTTATGCACATCAATTATGTGGTTAAAATCTTGAATATTTTATTATATATGAGACATCAAAGGCGTTAATGTTATTTTATGGATCCATGAATAGAAAGATCAAAATTATATCAATCAAATTGAATGGAAAATAAGACTATTATGTGCACAGTAATGGCAAATGGGCATTTATATATAAAAGTACACTGTGATTTAATGTATATGGTGTGCATGGAGTAGATCGGTGATCTGTTTCCATAGATCCAATAGGAGCATGTGATGAGCATCCAAATTGCAGGCATGATTGTAAAATGAAGGGGTATAAGCTTGGTGGCAAGTGTTGCGATCCCTTTGACGAGCCAGGCTATTTTTCATGTTGTTGCATTAAACTCAATTAATTCTCGATTCAATTGTGCGAAGAATATAATAATACATTTCATTTATACATTTTTCTTACGTCCAAATATTTGTGAGGCTTTTTTTTTTTTTTAATATCTATTCGCTCTTTTGTCCTGTAGTCATCGTCCTGACTCGCCTCCATAAATTCTGAGCGGATTGCTCAATATTTTTGTGTCAAATTACCCCCTCCCCCGCACCAACTTTAATCAAGTGCCTATGTCTAACTTATGGGCTGAAATAAATTATTGGATCATATGAGCCCAACACCAATCATTATATGTTGTACCATGATGAATACAACTATACAAATACTGACTAAATATTTTACCTTTTTACATGGAAAGAATATAATAATACATTTTGTACCATGGTTTATAAAGATCAATGAAATATTTATGTTAATTTATGGAGCTTATTATAATTGACTTTTTTTACTTACGTTGGCCTATTTCAATCAATATAAAAAGAAAACCAAAGATGCAATATTGCTTTATGTGGTCACAAAAATTTGAAATAGGATAATAGTGAAAGATAAATAAATAATAAAAAAAGGTCAGAAAATTTCCGAGATTATTATTTTTTTAATATTTATTAGCTCTAATTTCTTAAGTCACCATTTTAACTTGCCTCGATTAGTTCTTTAGATTGCTCATTTGTTTTATGTTTATGGTCTAAAATCATTTCCTTGAATTTAGAATGTCCAGAACCCTATTTTTACCCCTACCAGTATTCACTTTAGTTTAGTTTTTTTGTTGAACGTCTAGGCTGGACTAGTTAATGGATCTTATAAGCCCAACGCTAATGAATATTTTGCGAAGAGGGAAGTCGGACCATCGGGCCGATGTCGGGCTGTAGGCCAAGAAATAAAATAAAGCTAAAAAAAGTTTATCATCCAATCTAAAAAAAATGTCCAGAACCGGCACATATCGATCAATAATCATATAAAAAAATTATTGGTCAATCACTTTATACCATTTTGATAAATCATTTCTTATGTGTTAAAATCAATTTTGTTTCTTTAAAGTTGTCTTCCATTATTATTTATTTTAAAAAATTGACATTTTATTATGAAATATATTAACATTATGTAATATTAATTTTCGTTTTTTCAGGAAGGGATAGTCAAGATTCCTTAAATTATGCGATTGCGCCTTTTAGACACGTTTTTTTTTTTTTTTTTTTTTATTATCGTAGCTAATCAAACTATAAAATTCTTCAAGAATTTTCATTTACCTATCCCAACAATCACACATTTTTCTTATACGTAGGTTTTCTTGGTTAGTTTTTACGTCTTTCATTTTGAATTTTGTGATTAAGATTCTTTTTACATGTTTCATGTAATTATATTTGATTTTGCTTATTGTTCTAGTGTGATCTTTTGTTAAGTTTACTTAGTGGATTTTAAATTATTTTAGTGTGATTAGCATTCTGCTTAATATATCTTCTGTTGCAATTTATTTATCATGGTGGAATTTACTTTCCATATCTTCATTCCTATTTATCATTATAAATTTTCATTCTTATAATGGTGATGTTAGAAGAAGTGATATATAGTTTACTAGTTTCATTAACTATGTATAACTCATGCCTTAACTGCATTATACGGTAAAAGTTGTTGCATCAGCTTTACATGTTATTAACCGTTGGATCATGTACACTTGTCAATATCTTAGTATAGGCAAGTACTAGGTACTAGGGATAGCTTACTATATATTTGTAACATCTTTCCTTCTTTGTGATCAATGAAATAGTAAGCACTACAACAGAAAACGTTTAACACTACAGTAAAAAACCGTAGTTAAAGGCATATAGTGACCATAGTAGTACATACCGTAGTTGTAGACCCTCTACAAATAACTACGGTTCAGAACCGTAATGGTTAAGACCAAAGACCACGGTTGGAAACCGTAGTCGTTCTAGCGACGTATCAGCTTGACATATGACAACGATTAGAAACTTACTTTGACTACGGTTTAAACAGTAGTAATATATTCTAACGACTATGGTTCACAACCGTAGTTGTAAATTTAATATCTACCACTACAGTATGTATGACCACGGTTGGGAATTTTCTTTGACTACGGTTTCAACCGCAGTAATTTATACTAACGACTACGGTTAACAACCGCAGTGGTAGATTCAATATGTACCACCACGGTATGTATGACCACGGTTGGTGATTTTCTTTTACTACAGTCTAAACCGTAGATATTAAAAATAAAGACAATAGTTGATAACCGTTGTTATTCATAAAAATCGTTGTCTTTACATAATTGTATTTGTTTTATGATCTGTATTTTTTAGTATTTAATGATTGATATATACATAGTTAATAATTTAAAATTAGTAAATCACATATATAAACAAAAAATGGACGATAAAGAAAAATTCTCTAAATTTGTTTCTCAATATCAACATAAGTATAATTGTACAAAGTGTTAAAAAAACAAGTTTACAATGATGCAGACAACAACTTATCTATAATCTAGCAACCTCTGATTTAGGTGCAGGACTTGTAATGACCTTTGAGGGAATGAGTACCAGCTCACCCTAATATTCGAACACAACCTATGCACAAGAAACCAAGCAGCTTCTACAAAACTATCTTGAACTCAAGCAGCTCATTATATGTTTGCTGCAGCTTCTCATTGTTGTTATTCATATCAATTAACTCTACTCATGCTTAGCAAGCCTAATCTGAAATCAAGAGTCATAAATAATCCACCTTAATAAGCAATTGAAGAGGAAGGAAAAGGTTTTTCCAACATATATAAGCTAATATGCAAGCGAAGAAGCTTAGATAATTATTTTTAACAATAACAACAAGCATTACCAAGTTACCAACAACAAAACTAATAGTTATTATATCTAATAATTATAATTATAAGAGTACTTACAATAACAACAAATATTGATAATATAATACTAACAATAACAATAAGAAGAGAATAAGATCAAGAAAATGACTATAGGAAAAAGACCTCCAATTCTTCTATTCAAAAACCGCAGTTTTCTAGACATCTCTGCACATTTATTGACCTGTGTACAATTACCTGATCACTTTGATGAAAATATATATGATCATTTTCATGTTGATGACTAAATCCTCTATGTATAACTCCTCTCTACAAGCTCAACACCTGCATTTAGGAAGTAAATGTAAAAGGGCGACCTTAGGAGTGACAATAGAACAATCAATAGAGAATCACAAAAAATAGCTTATCAGCTTGTGGGCACGGTAAAGAGGCAAAATGAGAAAGCAAGAAAATTCAACAATTCCGCTCATGAATTTACCCATAAAAGTTAGTTTTCAAATTGTTAGCGATACTTTGCAATTATTGTACTAATGCCAAGGAACCTGTAATTATACCTTATCAAAGCACCATTGAGAAACTCCCTCTTAACCTCAAAATGGTAGCAGATATGCCATGTTTCTGTATACACATTTGATGAGCCTCCATGCTTAGATAAGTATCTATGATGCTAGAAAGGAAAATAGTCACTATAGGAAGCCAAGTTTCTTTAGTGAGCACTTATAAAGAGATCTAATATCACATTTAATTGTACAAAGCACAAGCATTCAACAAAAGGACTCTTAGATACAAAATCAACATGCTTCTAATATTAAAACAAAACCATTATATACTACCTCCTTTGACTAAGTTTCCAATCCTATAGTGATAGGTATGGCCCAGTAACTCCGGGTCGAGCTAACCCGCCAGCCGGGTCCACTGGGCCTAGAAGCGCGAGCAAAACACAGTGCGAGCCCAACACAGCTCAGCCGACCCAGTCATGCGAGCCCGTGAGCCCAACACAGCTGAGCCCAATCACCGAACATTTGGATATTGAGATCCCCATGATCTCCTCCCAACTTCCATGCAGATTTGGTGGGCGCAATTATAGGGATTCGGTAAGGGTTTTGTTTGTGATAGCATAAATAGTGGAATTGTAGACGGATTGAGGGTTGGCACTTTGTATTCTAAAACTGCAAATTGTAAGATTGAAGAAAAGATAGTGAAAAACACCCCGGAAGGTTATTGCTCCGCCCGTGGACGTAGATGTCCGGATCGAACCACGTATATCCTGCGTTATTTGTCTTTTTTGTGTGATATAGTTTCATTGATCATGTTTTCTTCCGATTTCCTTTGATAAACGGATTGCGCTTTACCAATTGGTGCCGTCTGTGGGAACGAGATTTTGAAAGAAAACCCTAGTATACTTCGACGTCGTTGCGTCAGCCATGGTGAACACCCGTCGATCTGCTATCCCTACTCGGTCCAATCATAATCCCCCTGTGGATCAAAATCCTCCGCTGCTCCATCAACAGAATCAGGATCTGCCTGCGGGGCACGTTAACATGCAGGATCTCGCCCTCGCCAATGATCCGGCACAAGTTAACCCTCAACCTGCCCCCGAATTACTGCAGATATTGCAAGCTTTTCTTCGGGAGCATGCCGCTCTATTCCAGGAGTGGAATAATCGGCGCGCCAACTCCGGTGAGCACACCAACAATGGCATCACCCAGGCAGCAAGAAATCCACCCCATAATCGATCTCGCGAAGTGGATGAGGATCCACCTCACCGCGCTAGGCATGATCGCCGTAGACAGTGATCAGCATCTCCAGTGGAAAACCGTAGTTCTAATGGTTCAAGGTCCCGATATGAACATGAAGATGCGGATCTCCGCAGACCTATAGACGCCCGAAAGCCTTAAAGTCGGCAGCCGATCTGATGATGTTATAATCACTGCCTTTATGAATGGCCTCCGACCTGGGCCGCTCTACACAGAACTCGTGAGGCACCCCCCTGCCACGACCCGGGCTCTTTTTGGCATTGTAAGTAGGTTCGCCAAAGCCGAGGAGCAAACCCGTCGCAAGCGTGAGAAGCATGCTACCAAAAGACAACCAGATAAAATGCAATCCGGGACCAGTACCCGGCCCAGTGCCTTCAGCCGCCTCAGCAAAGGACGGTTGGAACCCCGCAGAGATGTCCCTCACCTCACTCCGCTTACAAAATCAAGGAAAGAAATACTTTCTATTCACAAGAATGATCTACGTCCTTGCCCACGGATGACTGCTCCGACAGAAAAACGTAACCGCGATAAGTGGTGTGCATACCATCACGATCACGGACACGACACCGAAGAATGTCGAGAACTTGGAAAAGAAATTGAGGATTGTTTCAAGAGGGGTTTCCTACGATAATATGTCGTTCAGACCGAGGACAGATCTCGGTCAAGCCAAAATGGAGGCTCACAACAAGGCCGCGGAGGTTATAATGACCGAGGTCCAAGACAAAATAGACCTCAATGGCAGAATAACAGATCGGGGTACAACAACTATGCTCGGCAAGACCAGGAAAATCGTCAACAGCCCCAGTTGCTACCACCTCCGCCACCTCATGGAGGACCTGGAGACAATCCGCCCAATCACGTTATAAATGTGATCTATGGGGCCATTCCAACCGGGACTTCCTGAAGTGCCCTGAAGGCCGAAGCGCGCAGGCCTCCTCCCGAGGAACCACGCCAGAAACGCCTCCACAAATCTGAAACTGTGAGTTTCACTGATGAAGATCCTGTCCCCGAGCTCACCCCACATACTGATTCCATCGTAATCGATATAGCCGTGGCCAATGTTACAATAAAACGAGTTTTTGTTGACAATGGAGCCGCATTCAGCGTCATATTCACTGATTGTTTCCAAAAAATGGGCATACCTCGCTGTTAGGTAATTAACTCTTGACACACACACACACAATACTCAAACCAAGAGAGAATGAAAAACAATCAAGAATTCGGCCAGAAAAGAACCGAACACACAACAGGAATAAGAAATGAAGAACACAAGGATTTTACATGGTTCGATCAATGTGATCTACATCCACGGAGGCTCTATACACCTCAATTCACTCCACTAAACAATCAATTACAAGAATTAACCCAGAAAACTAGAAACCCCCAATTCACAGACCGAATTGAGCTCAAGAACCCTAGCTATCTAATTCTAATGATTGAGTAGTGTTTACAGAGGGAAAATAACGTGTATCAACTCGCAACTACAAGTGGATTCAATGTATATAAAGGCCGAAGCTCAAATCAGGAAGTAGCAGCAGTTGTAACCAATTTTGTTTCCAACTGCACCAAGCTGTTAGACGGCCTTTCACAACGGTTTTATACTCAACGGTTCTAATCCGTTGCATAAGTCAGTTATAACAATTTTGACTCCGGTTTCCTCTTAACCTTCAAAACTGATCCGGCTAAAACCCGGTTCTCTAGCTCGGTTCTTCCCAACCTGAACCCGGTTCCTGATTCTTCAAACCCTCTACTACAAACTATGATCACTTGATGATATTGAACTGATATCTACAAATCTCCACCTCAATGAACTCAAGTGTACTTCATCACCTCATTCTGCATTTGGTTTTCAAGTCTAATCACATTTTTCAAGCCTTATCAGGCTTGAACAATGAACCATCTTGCTTCCCGGAACTGCCTTGGTTAGAAAATCATCTGCATTATCCATAGTATGCACCTTCTTCACCTTAACAGATCCTGCTTCAATCACATCTCTTGCAAAATGAAGTCTAACATCAATATGCTTAGACCTCTCATGAAAAGCTTGATGTTTCACCAAGTGAAGAGTACTCTGATTATCACACTGAATGGTAACACACCCTTGTCTGATCCCTAAGTCTTTGAGAATTCCCTTGAGCCATAGAGCTTCCTTGATTGCCTCAGTTAAGGCAATGTATTCTGCCTCAGTTGTTGACAAAGCAACCACAAACTGCTGCACACTTTTCCAGCTTACAGCTGTTCCATACAAGGTAAAAACATATCCTGTAATAGATTTCCTTGTATATAGGTTCCCAGCAAAATCTGCATCAGCATATCCAACAAGAGGTACAGCACCAGCTTCTTGTTTCTTAAACTTCAGACCTACACTGACTGAGCCCTTTAGATACCTCAAGACTTGCTTCAAAGCTTCCCAATGAGCCTCTCCAGGATTTGACATGTACCTGCTTACCAGAGACACACTATAGGCCAAATCTGGCCTGCTACATATCATACCATACATCAAACTGCCAACACCGTTGGTATATGGAACATTCTTCATGTGAATCTCCTCAGCTTCTATCTTTGGGCACTGATCCTTGGACAGCTTGATTTGTTGGTTAACTGGAATACTTAGTGGCCTTGACTCATGCATGTGAAATCTCTCCACAACCTTCTCCAAATACTGCTTCTGTGAGAGCCAAAGTGTTCCAGTCTTCCTTCTTCTAATGATGTCCATTCCCAGAATCTTTCTTGCTTCCCCAAGATCCTTCATGTCAAATTCTGAACTCAATCTTCCCTTTAACTGTTGTATCTTGTCCATAATCTTACTGGCAATAAGCATGTCATCCACATATAATAACAGAAACACTTGTTCAAACCTTGAACCTTTGTTAAAGTATACACAGCTGTCATACAAACTTCTAATGAAACCTGCATTGATCATGAACTCATTGAAATTCTTGTTCCACTGCCTTGGACTCTGCTTGAAACCATACAGTGATTTCCTGAGAAAACAGACCTTCTCTTCATTTCCTGGAATCACAAAGCCCTCAGGTTGCTTCATGTATATTCTTTCAATGAGATCACCATGCAGGAATGTTGTCTGAATATCTAACTGCTGTAATTCCATGTCTTCTTGTGTAACTTTTGATAATAGTAACCTAATAGAGCAATGGTTCACAACAGGAGAGAATACCTCATTATAATCAATGCCTTCTCTTTGTGTAAAGCCTCTAGCCACCAGCCTTGCCTTGTATCTGATTTTATCAGCCTTTCCAGCCTCCACCTTTTTCTTGTAGATCCATTTTGAGCTGACTAGCTTCTGTCCCTTTGGTTTATCTACAAGCTTCCAAGTTTGGTTCTTCTCCAGAGATTCCATTTCCTCCATCATGGCCCCTATCCAGTGTTCACTTTCACTGTAGTTGATTACTTCCTTGAAACTGCTTGGCTCTTAAAACTCCAGGTCTTCTGCTACACTTAATGCATAGTAGACACTCCCCGCTTGTCCATAGAAATCAGGCCTGTGGATTTGCCTTCTTGGTCTATCTCTACCAATGCTATAAGTTCTGAGATTTGAAATCTCCAGTTGATCTTCATCCTCTTCTGATGAACTGTCATTTCCTGTTTGAGCTTGAGCATCATTCCTTGGTGTCTTCTCTACATCAATAGGCTCCACCTGAATGGAAATTCTTTCTGATTCCACAGCACCATCAGCTTCTTCTTGACTTCCAGTAGAGTTGTATTCCATCACAGCCTCATTGAATCTTACATCTCTACTTATCAAGATTTTCTGGTTTCCCTGTTCCAAGCACCATAACCTGTAGCCTTTTATGCCCTCAGGATATCCTAGGAATACACACCTCTGTGCCCTTGCATCAAGTTTGTCTTGCCTAATGTGAGCATAGGCCAGACGACCAAACACTCTCAAGTCATTATAGTTTGGTACCTTTCCACTCCAAACTTCTTCTGGAGTCTTAAATCCTAGAGTTGATGATGGTGATCTGTTTATTAAATCACATGCAGTGTTCAGTGCTTCTCCCCAAAAGGATTTGGGTAATCCAGCATCAATCAGCATACATCTAACTCTCTCAAGCACAGTCCTGTTAAACCTTTCAGCAACCCCATTTTGTTGAGGGTTCAATGGGACAGTTCTGTGCCTTGTGATACCCTTATCTTCACAAAACCCTGTGAACTCAGTAGATAGATATTCCAAGCCATTATCAGTCCTAAGATGTTTCAATTTCTTCCCTCTTAGATTCTCCACCTGGCTCAACCATGTTTTAAACCTAAGGAATGCATCACTCTTGTTCCTTAAGACATATACCCATATATTTCTACTGTAATCAACAATGATGGACATGAAATACCTTCCTCCTCCATGTGTCTCTGTTCTTGAAGGCCCCCATATATCAGAATGTACATAATCAAGTGGTTCTTGAGTAGAACGTATCCCTGTAGCATAAGACAGCTTCTTGGCCTTTCCCAGAGCACATTTGTCACATAACTCAAGTGTTTGATTTCCTATTTCACCAATTATGCCCCTCTTGGATAGCTCCTTCAATCCTTTCTCTCCAATATGACCCAGTCTTTTATGCCACTTCATGAAATCCTCTCTACTTATCACAGATTCAGCACAACCTATCACAGGAGATCCAATCAGAATAAACAGACCATTGTGTTGCCTTCCCTTGATTACCAGCTTGTTGTGTTTAGTGATACGAAGATAACCATCTGTGGAGTTGAACTGACAGCCATTTGCCACAAGAGATCCAAGGGATAGGAGATTTCTTTTAAGACCAGGAACATACCTCACTTGAGAAATGGTCCTGATGACTCCATCATACATTTGATCTGAATTGATCTTGCGCCTTTAACTCTGCAGGAGTGGTCATTTCCCAGTAATACACATCCACCATCTTCTTTCTGTAAATCCTTGGGCACATGTGGAATGAACACCCTGTATCAAGAACCCATTTCTTTTCCATCTTTGTGTCTGTGATGTATAAAACTTCAGGGATATCATCTTGATGTTCAGTCACAGCCACTTCTGCCCTCTGATTTTCCTGTTTCTTCTTCTTTTGTGGGCAATCCTTCTTCAAATGTCCAGCTTGCTTGCATTTGAAACACTTTCTATTTTCAACCCAGTCTCTCTCCCTCTTTGCATTCTGAGTTCCAAATTTGTTATCTTTGAATCCCTGGAACTTCTTCTTTTGATAGTTCTTTTTGAACTTTATGTTCAATCCTTCTCCAGCCTGTGTAAAGCCCTTTTCTCCCTGATTTTGAAAACACTTTGTCTTCAATGCTGAGAGGATAGATTCATAACTGATTTTTCCATCCTTTCCAAACATTAATGCATCCTTGAAGCTTTCCATAGACTTTGGAAGAACATTCAACACCATCAGAGCCTTATCATCATCCTCCAATTTCACCCCCAGGTCTTCTAACTCTTCAATCATCTTGACAAACTCATCAAGTTGATCAGAAATGGCCTTATCATCAGTGATCTTGAAAGACATCAATTTCTGCTTCAGAAATAGTTTGTTTGATATTGACTTTGATTGATAAAGTTCTTCTAGTTTTCCCCATGCCTCCACTGCATTCTTACACCTTGATATCTCCCTCAGGGGTTTATCACCCAGACAAAGGAATATCGGGCTCAAAGCCTTCTTATCCACTTCTGGAAACTTTGATTTCTCAGCATCAGACCATTGATCAACAGGAAGAAGTGCAGAATCTAAACAGTTTTGAACCAATACAGCATTCATCTTGATTTTCCAAAGTGAGAAGTCATTTTTACCTGAAAACTTCTCCACATCCATCTTCATTCCAGCCATTCTCCTTTCCTCTTCGAGTGTGTGCTCAAGTCATCCCACAGACGGCGCCACTTGATAGGTAATTAACTCTTGACACACACACACAATACTCAAACCAAGAGAGAATGAAAAATAATCAAGAATTCGGCCAGAAAAGAACCGAACACACAACAGGAATAAGAAATGAAGAACACAAGGATTTTACATGGTTCGATCAATGTGATCTACATCCACGGAGGCTCTATACACCTCAATTCACTCCACTAAACAATCAATTACAAGAATTAACCCAGAAAACTAGAAACCCCCAATTCACAGACCGAATTGAGCTCAAGAACCCTAGCTATCTAATTCTAATGATTGAGTAGTGTTTATAGAGGGAAAATAACGTGTATCAACTCGCAACTACAAGTGGATTCAATGTATATAAAGGCCGAAGCTCGAATCAGGAAGTAGCAGCAGTTGTAACCAATTTTGTTTCCAACTGCATAAAGCTGTTAGACGGCCTTTCACAACGATTTTATACTCAACGGTTCTAATCCGTTGCATAAGTCAGTTATAACCGTTTTGACTCCGGTTTCCTCTAAACCTTCAAAACTGATCCGGCTAAAACCCGGTTCTCTAGCCCAGTTCTTCCCAACCTGAACCCGGTTCCTGATTCTTCAAACCCTCTACTACAAACTATGATCACTTGATGATATTGAACTGATATCTACAATTACAATATCATTCGGTACACGTGTTCGTGCACACACTTTAGGACACTTTAAGTGTCAATTTACTGTTGTTTTTGTGCAATTTCACGTGTATTTCGTGCATGTAATTCTCATTGGGCAAAATAATGTGTCTAGTTCATTTTTGTGTTAAAACAGGTGCAAACAGATCGAAAAAGAGCATCAAACGATTGCAGAATTGGTGCATCGATCGAGGCAACTAAGGACAGGGCTAAAGAAAGATCTCGGCCAAGACAGGATTCAAATCTCGGCCGAGATGACTCCCCAGGGAAATCCTGAAGTTTTGAAGAGCTGAAGATCTCGGCCGAAATTGGCATTGAATCTCGACCGAATGACTCCCCAGGGACTTTCCAGAATTTGAAGAGATCAAGATCTCGACCGAGATGAAACCCAATCTTGGCCGAGATAAGGCAAACCCTAACAAGCCCTGAAATCCTCTTTTTTACGTCTCGGTCGAGACACACTTGCATCTCGGCCGAGATTAGCGTTCGATTAACCAGAGGAAAAATCCTTTTTTCACATCACAGCCGAGACACACTTGCATCTCGGCCGAGATCCTTCACCCTGTTTTAAAATTATGAATGCGATTTTGCCTAAAACTCAAGTAACAACTCTTCCCCTATATATCCTCCCTTTCGAAATTAACCTATCTTTGGACATCTAATAACACATTTTCCAGTCTCCATCATCCTCAAGAACACCATTAGGAAGAAGATTGAAGGCCTTTCATTCCTCAACCCAAGTTCTTGGTTTATTCTATAAATTTATCATGTTTTCTTGTATTTCTCTCTATTTGCTAATTGTATTAGGTGTAATGGGTGGCTAGCACCCTTATTTCAACCCTTGATCATTAGTTGAACCTTGTATTGAGAATGTTTCTGTAAGTTCTACGGTTGCTAACCGATTGGATTATGTTTTTGGAATGTTCTATGTTATTTGGGATTGTTGATTCGCACTTATGAATTGAATTGTGGTTTGATCACCCATTTATATATTTGTTAGTGTGTTGCTAGAATTGGGCTTATAATCCGTAATTGTTATGAATCCGATTCCCTTGTAGCAAACAATATATTTATTTTATTGGGGATAACATAGAGTGCGACCACTAAAACCGAACTTACGAGTTTTATGTCGAATCTACTCCGTTGTCTTGACTCTTAATGCACTTAACTATTGATTTTAAAGAGCTTGTTTTAGGAATTGATAAGTTGAGTAGGATTGATTGAAGAGCTTGTTTTGATTAATCATACTTAAGAGACAACGTGATTTATAGAGCTTGTTATTAATCTCGGAGTAGGAGTTCTAAGGCTAACCAATTAGGTAACAACATTAATTACATAGATTATTCGAAACAAGGGAATACTTGATCAAGGGTTGAATTCTTTAATCATATTTTAAAACCCAAAAATCAATCTACTTATCTTGTTATCTTTGTAAATTGAATCTTAAGTTTATTTGATCATAGTAATAGTTGTTCTTGGTAATCATTAGTAGTTCATAGTTGGATAATCAAAACCTCCCCCCCCCCCTATTGCTTTCATTAATTGTTTCTACCTTTATTTAAAGTTTACAATCGCTTGATCTTTCGAAATAACACTAGACTACCGTTCCTCGTGGGATTGACCCTTACTTGCCGCTCTACTAGTCAGAGTTGTAGGCTAAGGTTAAGTATATTCACATATACAATTTAATTTGGTGGTAAGAAACGACCGTACCAAATTTTGGCGCCGTTGTCGGGGATTCATCAAACTCTATGCCTATCTTATTGGGGAGGCCGTTTCTAAACACCTCCCGAAGTAAGATAGATGTCTATGGAGGCACACTCACAGTGGAGTTTGATGGAAAGACCGTGCAATTTAACATTTTTTATTCTGAGCAGTGTCCCAAAGTTTCCCATACTATTTTTCCTCATATTGCTAACCCTCCTGTCGAGAGAGAATTTGAGATAGGGCGCAGAAATAAGTCGAACATTTCCACATTCTTGAAACATCATGAAGAGGAGGGTGAGAAGCTACATGAAGTGCTTGAACTGGTCTGGACCAACATGGAAACCATCTTGGAATCAACGCTAAGGAAAGAACATTCGTCGAGCCAACAACGTTAAACAAAGGCGCTTGTCGGGAGGCAACCCGACGATATCTTTAATTTTTTGCACTTTCAAATTCATAGTTTAGTAGCTTAATAAATGCCTTGTGGCATATTTGATGTTTTTGTTGAGAAATGTGCAGGTATAGATCAAAATAATCAAGAGATAGTATGAAATGGGGGTGAAGAGGATCAAAATGAAGAAAAGGTGTAGGGGAAGGAATCTCAGCCGAGACACACAATCCATCTCGGCCGAGATGTAATGAAGGTAAAAAAAGGGGCAATTCCCTGGGAGCATATCTCGGCTGAGATCAAATTGTCCAGAATAGGGACGAATTCCCTAGGAGGTTATCTCGGCCAAGACACATACACATCTCGGCCGAGATCCATTTGTCCAGAATAGGGGTAAATTTCCTGGGAGGTTATCTCGGCCGATACACATACGCATCTCGGCCAAGACCAATTCAGCAGGAAATAGGCGAATTCCATTGGAGACCCATCTCGGCCGAGACACAACTGCATCTCAGCCGAGCTCTGCTAGCAAACCCAAAGCTGATGACACCATCTCGGCCGAGATGAAGCACGAAAAATGCATCTCGGCCAAGATGCAGCCCAGGTATAAAAAACCCCTGCGCGAACAGATTAGGGCACTCTTCCCCCCTCTCTCCCCTCCCCCTCCCCCCAATCGCGATTTCATCGCACACACACACACTCCACTCTCACATTTCACCATTTTCACTCAATTAAATTCACTCACCCTCACCCACATCCTACAACACACTTTCATCCAAAAAAATTGGATTTGGAGTGGATGTGAGTTCGGGTTAAAAAAGGCACGAAAGGGAGTTTTCAAATCTTCTTCGTCTAAACTCGTCCGGTAAGTATTACTATCACCTCCTGTTACTTTTGTGCTATTTATTTTTGAATTTGATGCATGATAGGATGTCAATTTCATATTTTTAGTTGGTTTTATCGAATTTGGTTGAAAATTTTCAATATTGTGTAATTTGATAACCGAAATGATTTGTTTGCCGACTAAGAATACAAATTTGATAATGATAAGCAATATTTGTGGACTAGGTGATTGGATTGGGTGAGACATTTGTGAATTTGGATTGAGAATACTTTTCAAACATGTATTGTTTGAAGTGGTTTGATATATGTTAGAACACATTAAATCGAACTAGCTTTTTTTTTTTATTATTTGATTATCGATTTTGGCTATTTGGGCTAGCTAATTGGTTCATGATTGAAGAATAATGAGTGTGAAATTGATTCTCCCATGGATAATTGAGGGTGGATATATAAGTTTGAAATTTTGTTTTTAAACTTAAGTTTAATGTGTGTGTTTTTTTTAACTGGTTACAGGCAAGCAATGGCACCATCGAAAAACATAAAGAAGAGCACCAACTAAGAGGGCATCTCAACCTGGGCGGTAACTCAGAAAATTTGGAAGAGTCAAGCCAAGGGCAAGGAAAAGGCAACTGAACCCACTCCGGAGATTCCCACCCTAGAAATTCCATTGCCCATTGATCCGGCCGCTGATAGTAGAGACTATGAAATAGAGCTGGAGAACCAGGATCATCAGAAGCAGTTCACAAAGCAGATCAGGTGGGGGGTGGTAGCCACTCGATACGGTGACCCGAAGATCCTGGAAGCTATGGGAATAAAGGAAAATGTGGATGAACTCTTGAAGAGAGCATATTTAGCAAAGCTCCTTGCCCCTCGGCCCACCTATATAAGTTTCATTTTGGAGTTCTTCAGCACTCTGGAAATCAGAGTTGACTTAGCCAAATGCAAGAGAACGACATATACTATAAACTTCCGGCTGATGAATGAGCAGAGAGTTCTTCACAGAAATGATCTAATCAACATTTATGGGTTCAAGCCAACTTCCGATCACCATGCAGAGGATGAGGGATTCGATGTCCAGTCTTTCTGAGGGAAAATCACTACCACCCCCGGCATAATAGAAGCTCAGGTATACGATTCAGAAGGGTCAAGAACCACATTCATTCGAAATCCGGTTGTCAAATACCTGCAGAAGCTTCTGAGCATGACTCTGTATGGAAGGAAGGAGATGAGTCAAGTTCGGTTCCCAGAAGTACAGACTTTGTGGGCAGTCATCAGTGCCAAAGATAGAAGGTATGAAGAGATTCTGATTGAAAGCTTTGAGAAGGTTGTGAAAGAATTGAAGGCGAAAAGGAGGAAAGAGGCGAAGCTTCCGGATCCTATCTACTGTGGCGCCCTTATCACACCTATCCTCGACCATTTCAATGTCCTTTTACCAGACTTTGGGCCCATCACAAATGACTACTACCTGGATTGGGACAAAATGGAAAACATGAGGATAGCTCAGCTGGGAAATCGAGAGGGGGTGTCTGGAGATACAGTGCCATATGTTATGCAGAATGTGGGGGCCTATCTCCAGCTGCCCAACCCCCTTCTGACTCATGTTCAGAACTTGGAAAGCACAATCAATTTAGCATTGAGCTCAGAGGAGCACCTTAGAGAGTCAAAGGAATTAGACTGTCCAGAGCTCACAGCATATCAGAAGACTAAGGCCAAGACTAAAGCACCCCGGGTACGAAGACAGATCTCAAGGGGTGTAGGAAGCAGTCAGTCAGAGACCGTCCAAGAAGAGGCCAGCTAGAGCAGTCCAGTCTCAAGCGGAGATTCGGGAAGAGCACAGTGACCGGCTGAGCAATTTTGAGTCGGGTGTGCAAGGCATCAAGGCTAATATTAGTGCAATTAGGGGAGGTGTCCATAAAATGGGGGAGGAAATGAAGGAAATCAAAGAGAGTCGGAACAAGTTATTAGCCTTATTCAAAAGCATCCAAGGATGTTTTACTGGCTCGAGCCCTCGAGACGCCAGGCCTTCCAAGTCGTTATGAGTAGAGCACTGAGAATGCCTTGCCCTTTTCTTCACAAACTTAATTGCAAACTGGTAGCGCGATGTCGTGTGTCGCTTTACCAAATTAACTGTGTACAAAGAATACACTATACCTTATCCTACTACTCTAACTAGTAGAGTGGCAAGTAAGGGTTGATCCTACGAGGAACGGCGGAATAGTTTTGGTCCCGATGTCAAGTAAATTATGATTAAGTACGCAAGAAGTAAATTCTTAAGAAAGCAGTAAAGAGGGGGGATTGATTAAGGACTAACAATCTACTAGTAGTAAATAGAAGTAACTAAACGGAATTAAAAGCCTTTAGCGTTCAAATTCAAAGAAACAAATAATCAAAGACAATAGAAGAGATCTTTTTCAGTTTTTGCTTTCAAGTAATAAAACAATCCACCCTTGATCATGCTTCCCCTTGGTCTTGGACAATTGATGCAACTATGTTAATGCCCGATTTAATTGTGATTCAAGCCCTTATCTCAAGGCTATTAACAAGCTCCAATAGCCTTGTTGTCCCTTAATCTTAGTTAATCAAAATAAGCTCTTCGACTAACCCTATTCAATTTAACTGAATCCTCGAACAAGCTCTCTTAGATCCAATAACCAAATGCATTAAACACTAGGACAACGAGATAAATTCAACATAAAACTTGAAAGCTCGGTTTTAGTGGTTGAACTTTGTGTTATCCCCAATAAATAAATCTATTGTTTGCTACACGGGAATCGGAAATCCTACAACTACGGATAGTAATTTCCTATTCTAGCAACACATTCATAAATCCCTTAAAGGGTGATCAATCCAATAATTAATTCATAAATGTGACTCAATAACAGCAAACAACACAAAACACTTGAATACACAATAATCTCGGTAACATTAACCGCAATAATCACATCAATATCTCGACTCAAGGTTCCACAATGATCAAGGATGAACTAAAGGGTGCTAGCCACACATATTAACTAATACAATCAGAAAATAAGTAGAAACATAAGAAAACATGATAAATTGAAAGATTAAACCAAGAACTTTGGGTTGAGGATGAATTGGCCTTCAATCTTCTTCCCAATGTGTTCTTGATGAGGATGGAGGCTTCAAAGTGGCTGGAAATGTGTGGGGTATGGGTTCTAGGTTAGGTCAAATTCGAAAATGACCTTATATATATAGAAGAGAAAGTGTTGGGCTGAAAAATTGGCAAAAACGTGTTTCAGGATTAAAAACAGGGTATGGGGTCACGGCCGTGAACCAAAGTCGCGGCCGCGAACCCTTCATTTTGCTTTAGTAGGAATTTGGTTCGTGGGCACAGTCGCGGGCGGGAATCCGAGTCACGAGCGCGAACTGTGCCCTTTCTCTTTGATAGGTCGCGGCCGTGACTTGTATTCGCGGGCGCGTCTAGTCGTTCGAACCTCTTCCCCCCTTGTTCCATCCTTGGCTCGTTCTCCGTTTCGGACTTCTTTGATACTCCTTTTTCGGCCTTAATTCACCTGTTTTGTCCTGAAACGAGCTCAACACATTAAATGGCCCAATAATACAAATATGCAAGGTACACGATCAAATGTGCATTAAAATATCATTAGAACGACACTTAAAGCGACCTAAAATGCATGCATTTTCACGTGTACCAAATCTCCCCAAACTTAAACCTCTGTTCGTCTCGAATCGAGTGAAGCAAAGAAAAAGAAGGTAGGATAGGTGTTGGGGAAGATTTAAGTTGCCAATTCAGTTTCAGACGAAGTTTTCAAAAAAAAAGGCAATTATGATAAGATGAGCATATATGATATAACAATTTCAGCTACTTTTGAAACTTGAAAAACTCTCAACTAAAGATCCTCACCGGGTGAGTGTAACTCTCGACTCTCAAGTGTATCAAATGGGTAGTGTATACGCTCACATTGAAATGCATAAAATGCCTACCATAGGCTTCCCAATCATCTAAACTTTGATGTATACCCGACATGTGTGACAAAGAATAAAAAAGGTCTTTAACGGGTTGTAATGTTGGCTTGGGGTAAGGTGGAAAAATTTCTGGTATAAGTGACTATAAAACGGACTAAATGAGTCGTGCACTGCCCATCTACCCCTCAAACAATGGTCACTCAACCTCACTCTTTACTTCCTTAGTAAACCACTCCCAAGAATTGATTTATTCTCCTTACCACAAGGTCCACAACCTAAATGCTTTCTCAATTCTCCCTTGGAGTGTATTTTCTTTTGAATTTTTACAACTTTGAGAACATTTATTAAAAGGCATTTATAATACTAGTCTCTCCGAATCAAAAGCAAAAATTAAGTGTATACAACTAGCTTTTTCTTTTGTTTTTCTGATTTTTTGACTTTTTTCGATTTTCGACTTTTTTTTTTTTTTTCTTCTTCTAACAAATATAAACAAAAATTGGAGAGGACTAGTATTCTCGATTCTTTTCCTATTGTTTCAATTCCTTTCACCCTTCAATATTTCCAATAGTTTACCCCTTTCAATCCCAAATTTGCCCGACTACCTTCCAACCGCCTCCCTCATACTCAAATAGTCCAATTAACGTCAAAGGCTAAATCGAAAGGTACTTGGCTTGTAGAGTTGAGCTGTCAAACAAGAGGCTAAAAGCTCAAGGGGTTAACTAGAGGCAAATTTTCAATCTTTTGGTGAAAAAGGGTATATTATCAAGTTTGAAATAGGCTTAAGTCAAGAATTACCTAAGATCATTTTCAATGTCACACACCGAATCATTCAAAATAGAGAATCAAGGCAAGTTCTAGAGACATTAGATGCACTCAATGAATTACACACCGAAAGAAAGTTTAAATTACTCCAATTGTGGGAGTATCTTTTAAGGCTCAAAAACTCACAAGGCAAAATTTTCTTGATCAAAAGTTTTGAGTACAAGCTCAATTTCACCTCAAGTGTCTATCATGCTCTACCACTTGCCATTTTTTTTTTTTTTCAAAATGCAAAAATCGCCTCATCATTAACCATTCGCCCAATGTCAATCCCAAACACGATCGAGAGCGACCAATACGTACACCTACCACCCCCTTCCCAGAACTTGGTTGAAAACCAAAGTTTGTAGGAAAGAAAGGGGTATGAATTGGTGCTCGTCGAATTTAACCATATTATTCACCACTTTACAGTTTATTAAAAATGCAACAGACTAATCCATACAAAGATACCAAACCATTTCAAGTCTAATAAATCCAAAAGATAATAGAGTAGCATACGGAAAGTTGAACTCCTGGGCTGCCAATACGTACACCTACCAAGACTTCCCCAAACTTGGTTAAAAACCAAAGTTTGTGAGGAACAAAGCGTATGAATTGGTGTCCTAACTCACAGTGGTTTTTGGGCTTCTTCAATCCCATTTGGTGCTATCTCCTTGAATTTCACGGATTGGTCGGTTCCTCATCATCATAATCTCTACACTCTAAAAGAAGATAATAAGACAATATCTAAATATAAGTAAACAACCTAAACTACGAAATTGAATATACGAAAAACAATAAACGCCGGGTTGCATCCCGACAAGCGCCTTTGTTTAATGTCGTTGGCTTGACAGATGCTCTTTTAATAAACAAAACAAACAACTATCTATGTAAATAAAACTAACGCTTAACACATAAAACAAAATCGTTCTAAACCGTTCCCCGGCAATGGCGCCAAAATTTGGTAGCGCGATGTCGTGTGTCGCTTTACCAAATTAATTGTGTACAAAGAATACACTATACCTTATCCTACTACTCTAACTAGTAGAGTGGCAAGTAAGGGTCGATCCCACGAGGAACGGCCGAATAGTTTTGGTCCCGATGTCAAGTAAATTATGATTAAGTATGCAAGAAGTAAATTCTTAAGAAAGCAGTAAAGAGGGGGGATTGATTAAGGACTAACAATCTACTAGTAGCAAATAGAAGTAACTAAACGGAATTAAAAGCCTTTAACGTTCAAATCCAAAGAAACAAATAATCAAAGACAATAGAAGAGATCTTTTTCAGTTTTTGTTTTCAAGTAATAAAATAATCCACCCTTGATCATGCTTCCCCTTGGTCTTAGACAATTGATGCAACTATGTTCATGCCCGATTTAATTGTGATTTAAGCCCTTATCTTAAGGCTATTAACAAGCTCTAATAACCTTGTTGTCCCTTTTAGTTAATCAAAATAAGCTCTTCGACTAACCCTATTCAATTTAACCGAATCCTCGAACAAGCTCTCTTAGATCCAATAACCAAATGCATTAAACACTAGGACAACGAGATAAACTCAACATAAAACTCGAAAGCTCGGTTTTAGTGGTTGAACTTTGTGCTATCCACAATAATCTCGGTAACATTAACCGCAATAATCACATCAATATCTCGACTCAAGGTTCCACAATGATCAAGGATGAACTAAAGGGTGCTAGCCACCCATATTAACTAATACAATCAGAAAATAACTAGAAACATAAGAAAACATGATAAATTGAAAGATTAAACCAAGAACTTTGGGTTGAGGATGAATTGGCCTTCAATCTTCTTCCCAATGTGTTCTTGATGAGGATGGAGGCTTCAAAGTGGCTGGAAATGTGTGGGGTATGGGTTCTAGGTTAGGTCAAATTCGAAAATGACCTTATATATATAGAAGAGAAAGTGTTGGGCTGGAAAATTGGGCAAAAACGTGTTTCGGGATTAAAAACAGGGTATGGGGTCACGGCCGTGAACCAAAGTCGCGGCCGCTAACCCTTCATTTTGCTTTAGTAGGAATTTGGTTCGTGGGCACAGTCACGGGTGGGAATCCGAGTCACGGGCGCGAACTGTGCCCTTTCTCTTTGATAGGTCGCGGCCGTGACTTGTATTTGCGGGCGCATCTAGTCGTTCGAACCTCTTCCCCCTTGTTCCATCTTTGGCTCGTTCTCCGTTTTGGACTTCTTCGATACTCCTTTTTCGGCCTTAATTCACCTGTTTTGTCCTGAAACGAGCTCAACGCATTAAATGGCCCAATAATACAAATATGCAAGATACACGATCAAATGTGCATTAAAATATCATTAAAACGACACTTAAAGCGACCTAAAATGCATGTATTTTCACGTGTACCAAAAACTAAGTTCGGGGAGAGAATAGGGGTGAGACACTCTTGGCCGCTCGAATTCTCGAACTCCCTCATGCCTCTTTTCAGATTTCTTATGCTTATTGGCTGTTTTGGATTGTATTATTGGCCTGTGAGCCTTGTGATATCCTGCTCTTACATTTGGTTAGATTATTCTAATGGCCGGTGTGCCGAATTCTATTGATTACTGTGATTTGGTGGATTCCATTGTTTTGATTTTGTTGATAACGTTACTTGGCCTGTGAGCCAATTGCTATCTTTTGTTTGTTTTGGTTATTTTGATATTGTTTATAGTAAATTTTGATTCCTTGCACATTTTTAGGAATAGGATTTTTGTTAATTTAGTTAGTTAGTTATTGGCTTTGGTTAAAATGTTTAATAATTGGTTAAATTCGACAAGCACCAACTCGTACTCCTCTTTTCCACAAACTTGGTTTCAAACCAAGTTTGGGGAGGGGGTGGTAGGCGTACAAGTTGGCCGCTAGGGAAAAAAAGGATTGAACCGTGTAGGAATGAGAATTGTGGCATTGGTTAATGATGAAAATTTTTGAACAAAAATTTTGAAAATTGCACATGATAGAGCATGGTAGTCTTTTGAAATAAAATGGAGCTTGCATTCAAGATTTGTGATCAAAATTTTGCCAAAGTGAGTTTTTGAGCCTAAATAGATACTCCCATTTTTGGAGTACTTCAAATTCTTCTTTCGGTGTGAAATTCATTGAATGCATGCATTTTCCTCTAGAACTTGCCCTAATTCTCTACTTTTAAATAAGTCGATACATGTTGTGGCATTGAAAGTGATATTAGGCAATTTTTTATCAAAACCTATTTCAAAAGCTTGAAAATATTCCTTTTTTACCAAATTTGACATTGTCTCTAGTTAAGCACCTTGAGCTTAAAGCTTTTTTGGTTGATAGCCAGCTTTACAAGCCAATCCCCTTTCATTTAGCCTTTGAAACCAAATGGACTATAAGAGTATGAGGGAGGCAGTTGGAAGGTAGTTGGGTTGGGAGATTGGGATCAAATTGGGTAGACTAGTGGGAAATGTCGAAAGGTGAAAGGGAAACACATAAAATAGGTACGAATTAAGAACATGAGCCTCTCAACTATTATTATGTCTTAAAAAAAAATCAAAAACCGAGGAAAAATCGAAAAATCAAAAAATAAAAGAAAGAGTTCATTGTATATACTTTTTAGTGTTAAAATTGGAGAGGTCGGTGAAAATCACAACATCTTGTGATTATCATTCTCAAGGTTGAAAAAGTCCTAAGGAACACATCTCATGTGAGAATTGATAAACATGGGAGATATAGGCTGAAATAAGGTGAAGAAGTCGAGTCTTAGGGCCGATTTGAATTGGAAGTGAGTGAGTGAGGTAGAGTGATTGTTATTTGAGGGGTTGATGAGAGTAGCTAACTAATTTAGTCCATTTTATAATCACTTATACCCAAAATCTTCCCACTTTACCCAAAGCCAACATTTCAACCCATTAAAGACCTATTTGATTCTTTGCCACACATGTTAAGTATATTTTCGAGTTTAGATGATTAGCAAGCTTATAACAGACGATTCATGCATATTAATATGAGCCTATATGCTATTCACTTGATACACTCACCGGTGAGGATCTCAAATCGAGAATGTCGAGTCTTGAGAGTAGTAGATTTAGTCTATAGCATATGCTTGTTACTTTCATGTTTGCCTTGTTTTTAAGAAATAATCTGAAACCGATTGCCACTTAAATCTGTCCTAAACACGTGTTCTTTCTTCTTTTTCTTTATTTGTTCGGGACGAACAAAAGTTCAAGTTTGGGAGGATTTGGTACACGTGTTCGTGCACAACTTTAGGACGCTTTGAGTGTCAATTTAGTGTTGTTTTTGTGCAATTTCACGTGTATTTCGTGCATGTAATTCTCATTGGGCAAAATAATGCGTCTAGTTCATTTTTGTGTTAAAACAGGTGCAAACGAATCGAAAAAGAGCATCAAACGATCGTGGAGTCGGTGGATCGATCGAGGCAACTAAGGACAAGGCTAAAGGAAGATCACGTCCAAGACAGGATGCAAATCTTGACCGAGATGACCCCAGGGAAATCCTGAAGTTTTGAAGAGCTGAAGATCTCGGCCGAGATCGGCATTGAATCTCGGCCAAGATGATTCCCCAGGGAATTTCCAGAATTTGAAGAGATCAAGATCTCAGCCGAGATGAAACCCAATCTCGGCCGAGATAAGCCAAACCCTAATAAGCCCTGAAATCCTCTTTTTCACGTCTCGGCCGAGACACAATTGCATCTCGGCCGAGATTAGCCTTCGATTCACCAGCACAAAAATCCTCTTTTCACGTCTCGACCGAGACACGCTTGCATCGCGGCTGAGATTGTTTACCATGTTTTAAAATTTTGAATGCAATTTTGCCTAAAACTCAAGTAACAACTCTTCCCCTATATATATATATCCTCCCTTTCAAAATAACCTATCTTTGGACATCCAATAACACATTTTCCAGCCTCCATCATCCTTAAGAACACCATTGGGAAGAAAATTGAAGGTCTTCCATTCCTCAACCCAAGTTCTTGGTTTATTCTATAAATTTATCATGTTTTCTTGTATTTCTCTCTATTTGCTGATTGTATTAGGTGTAATGGGTGGCTAGCACCCTTATTTCAGCCCTTGATCATTAGTTGAATCTTGGATTGAGAATGTTTATGTAATTTTTACGGTTGTTAACCAATTAGATTATGTTTTTGGAATGTTCTATGTTATTTGGGATTGTTGATTCACTCTTATGAACTGAATTGTGGTTTGATCACCCATTTGGATATTTGTTAGTGTGTTGCTAGAATTTGGCTTATAATCCGTAATTGTTATGAATTTGATTCCCGTGTAGCAAACAATAGATTTATTTTATTGGGGATAACATAGAGTTCGACCACTAAAATTGAACTTACGAGTTTTATGTCGAATCTACTCCGTAGTCTTGACTCTCAATGCACTTAACTATTGATTCTTAAAGAGCTTGTTTTAGGAATTGATAAGTTGAGTAGGATTGATTGAAGAGCTTGTTTTGATTAATCATACTTAAGAGACAACGAGATTGATAGAGCTTGTTATTAATCTCGGAGTAGGATTCTAAGGTTAACCGATTGGGTAACAACAATAATTACATAGATTATTCGAAACTAGAGAATACTTGATCAAGGGTTGAATTCTTTAATCATATTTTAAAACAAAAAAATCAATCTACTTATCTTGTTATCTTTGTTAATTGAATCGTAAGTTTATTTGATCATAGTTTAATAGTTGTTCTTGGTAATCATTAGTAGTTCATAGTTGGATAATCAAATCCTGCCCCACCCCCACCCCCACCCCCCCCTGCTTTCATTAATTGTTTCTACCTTTATTTAAAGTTTACAATCGCTTGATCTTTCGAAATAACATTAGACTACCGTTCCTCGTGGGGTCCACCCTTACTTGTCGCTCTACTAGTTAGATTTGTAGGCTAAGGTTAAGTATATTCACATATACAATTTAATTTGGTGGTAAGAAACGACCGTACCATTATTAAATTTATTAAATTAGTGAACTGCATTAAAAAACTTAATGGGCTTCGAATAGTCGCCGCCATACTAATATGGAAAACAAACGGGCCATATATATATATATATATATATATATATAAGAAAAAATAAAAAAAATAAAAATATGTATATGCATATCCATATCATGAGAAGAAGCCCAATCAACGGGTACATGATCAGCTCACGAGAAAATTTCACATCCTAATAGCTTCAGTGGAAATATATGTCAATGATGCAGTCGATGCTGACAATCTTTACATCTGCGAGGTCAAATGACTTACCAAAAAAAGTTTTCATCCCAATCGATAGACATTTTAGAGGACAACTGCTCAACAAAGAAAACAATAGTGAAAGGTTAATTAATTTTAGAGAGATGGTAAGTATTTGTTTCATTTATCTACTTAATTATTTTGCGTTTTCTTTTAAGATTAATATCTCATACTAATGTTATTGGTCTCCATACAGAACCCAACATTGGCTTCATTATCAATGTCTTGCCACATCATCCATAAATTTAGTGAAATGAAAGTTCATGGAATTGAGATGTATTAAGATTCATCTATAAATCATGTTGATGTCTTAATCATGTTGATGTTTTGCTATTCTAAAAAATTAAGGATTCCCTTTAAGGTTTGATCTATTATATATAGAGCTGGCAATTTGGGTAGCCCGACCCAATCCAGCCCAGTTCGATAGGCTAAAGGGTATGTTTTGGTCGGGCCTGGTGGGCCCGTGAACTTTTGGGTTGGCAGATACGAAGCCCAGCCCAACTCGATATATATTTTTTGCCTAATTAATGTTGTAAGATAAATAATTATAAGACAAAAGGGGATGACTAGGAGCCTTCTTTCTTAGGAGTCATCAAATAAAACATGTTCCATTTTTTTTCATGAAGGTCAATGAATATATAGTTAAATGCATAAACTCTGGTCTACCAGCAAAAGACCTCCAGTGTATAAATAAATGAAGCATATACATTTGGTAGTTCATATAAATAAGAAACCTATAACTTGAATTTAAAGGAAAATATTACCACCATTAGCATGACTTCAAAATGAAATCATATCTAGAACTTCAATTAGGACATTCCCTTCCACCAGTCAAAAGGAAACAAAAATAATTACATTTATCGAAAACACAAATTATAAGTCCAAAGTTCAACCAAAAATCAAGTCATCATAATTCATTTTAAAGCCTAGAATTATTTGTCTCCTCGTTACTCATCAATGACAACATTTGAATCTTGCTTAGAAAATCTAATCTCCTCTGGCTCCAGCATATCTATAAGTCATTAAACAAGATACGCCAATAGCTTAATAGTATATTTATTGCAAATTACAAGACGGGAATAAGATTTGTTCTTTTATTATTACCTGAAGGGCCAACCTTTTTGAAAAACTATGAAAATTTAATATGATCTTTTTAATCCAGCCTATTAGCCACAACTAAAGTCTCAAAATTTTATTCTTTACCCTTTTGGGATAAAAATATTTATTCGTTGCTGCAGTGAATCAATAATTGCAAAAGTTTTCTATCTCTTCCAAAATTATTGTTAAAATTTCCTAAAACATCAACCGAACCCTATATTTTACCAATGCCCCATATCTAATTCCATATATATTACTTATAAGGTAGGATAATTTATGCCTAAGTGAAGAGAAAAGCAAGAAAAAGGCTATTGACAATAGGAACATGTATCCGTATCCGAAGGTTCTTCTACTTTTCAGGTGGGGGATTCTTACTTGTCGTATTATTTATATGTGTTTGTCTCATTTATATGATATAATTTTTATCTTATGAAATGCAAGACCTAAGTTGCATTATATGTATATGAAATACAAGACCTAAGTTGCATTTTATAAGTTTGATTGATCAATCCCTTAAGTTGGTGTGATTCAGGGCAACTTGTGGACACATGCACACATATGTTAAGTTGGTGTGATCCGAGACAACCTGTCCACACATATGTTATGATAAATTATAAGCCAATTATTATTCATATTATGTTTCAATCATATATTCTTAATATGAACTTGTAAGAGGCTGGTGGTAGCTTACCCCCCACGGTTAACATTTTCAGGTTGAGGAGCTAACGAGGATGTAAGGGCGGCACGGTGAAAGCATATGAAATAGTTTTAAAATTATTATATGTTAATTATTCACTAAAGTTACTAGGTTACAATTTTTCTTAAATTGAAAATTCGATATTTGTTAGTCATGTTATAAGTCTCAATATTTGTTATAGGTTATCAAATTTGTAATATTATTTAAGATATTTGAGTTAAGGATTTGATATTAATAAGTCATATGAAAATTTTACTTTTGGTGAAGCTATTAATCTTAAAATTAATATGTGAATATATTCTAAGCATGTTTATAATTTAATTATGTTAAATTATTCTCCGCTATTACAAATCAAGATTTATGAAATTATATTATATGACATGTTTTGTGTGTGAAAAGAAAAATGACTATTTTTTATATTTGTTATGAAATTATTTATACTCAAAATGTGTTCTAACGGCTTGATACAATTTTTTATTTATTAAAATAAAGAATTTCCATTAATATGATTATTTGTCTTTTTAAGATGCTTCAAAATACTTTTATAAAAATCGATTCGTTATAGAGTGGTATCAAAGATGCTCTACGTTTCTGTAGACTTGTTCATTTGTGAAAATTTTATTTGAATTATATTTGTTAGAACTGTATCATATGTTCACGCCACCTCCGCTCCGTCGCTCAACTCCAAGGTACCAAAGATTAGTTATTTTATTTATTTTGCAAATTCATTATAATTATGGCATGCATAAGTATGATATATGCAAGACATTTATGGCATGTATGCATATGGGTTCCTTATTGTATGATACTGATTATTTCTATTATGCATATGAATTATTATTATTATAATAATAATTATTATTATTGTTGTTGTTGTTGTTGTCGTCGTCGTCGTCGTCGTCATCGTCGTCGTCGTCGTCGTCGCCATCATCATCATCATCAGTCCTACCTAATATAGATATCCCAATTTCTTTACTCCTGACATGTAACAATTTTCGAGGATGAAAATTTGTGCAACAGGTGCAGTATGTAACGCCTAGTAATTTACTTAATTACTCTATTATATTATATTTTAATATATTCATAATCTCATTATTGTTAAGTAGAAATAAATTGTGGGATTGAATCAGGCTACATTAGATTACTGGAATATCATTTAATGTATATTATGTTTAAAATAAATATTTCAAATACTCATTATCTATAACTCCTATTCTAGCCAAATTTATTTGTAACGACTATAATAATAATAATAATAATAACAATAATAACAATAATAATAATAATAATAATAATAATAATAATAATAATAATAATAATAATAATAATAATAATAATAATAATTAGTAGTAGTATTATCATCATCATTACCTGTAATTTATTTAGTTACTCTTTTATATTATATATTTTATACATTCATATGTGTTCGTACAAGTATTTCGCTAAATATATTCTTTACATGTCGTATTATATTTTCCAAGTTTTGAGATAATTATATTTTGTAGACCCAAAATAATATTATTTATTATAATTCAATTATAATTCAAGAAATTATATCTTTAATTCATAATTGAGTCCAATATGTACGATATTATTTTTTGCTCATGTCTCTTGTTAATTCGTCAATTTCATGCGTTATTATTTATTTTGTTTATTTTAGGCTCAATTCCTTATTTAATTTATTTGGCCCAAAGTCATTATTTTATTATAAGAAAATGGCCCGTTAGTTGGCCCAAGTCATAATTTATATTAAGCTATATATCCGTAAAGTATCGATATTAGCGTGTTTCTTGAAAGGATTCCGATATATAAAATAATTAACATTCCTAATTTTTTAGATATATAATTAGATAATAATTCTCTAATCATAATCCTATTAGAATATAGCCTTATCTAATAAAATATTCAACCCTAATAAGAGACTTATTAGTCCTTCACTATAAATATATGTGTTGATACATAGCTAATACACACGCAGCTAAATGTGGCAATTCGTGCGGCCCAATCCGATCGAGCCAATACCATATTTCGAGCCAGGTCGGGCCAGTCTAAAATTTGGTCGGGCCTAAAATTAGTCGGTTTGACCCGAGGTATTTCCCTATAATATACTTAGATTTTGGGGCCGGCCCAGGGCCCATTAGGCTTTTGGCCCATCGGACCGGTCCAGTCGGGCCAAATAGTACATCGGGCCTACATTTCTATGGCCCGGCCCATCTAAAATATCGGGCCGGGTCGATTTTGCCACCTCTGCATGCAACTGTAGAAAACGAATACGCAGCTTTATACACCAAAAGAAGAAAAACATTCAGCAGTTATTTCATCACTTTCTCAGCAATAGTAATATTGGTTGTATTCATCTGATTTTTATTTATGTTCATTCATTAGCCCTTCTTCTATTCAAATTCTAGCAGCCTTGATTATTACCAGCCAAAACAGCTCTACAATTAAATAATAAAGATCATGAAAAGAAATTAGGGAAATCAGGAGAGACTTTTGCCTGAAAAATTGTCCACCGTCATAATCTCTAGCGACGCAGGCGGCTTCGGCAACGTTGGGCAAGAGAGGGCATGATCTGTTTTGTGTGCATATTAAATCTGTGTGGATGTGTGTTGAGTTAGTGTGTAAGTGGATGTGTGTTCAAGAGTGCGTTATGTGTTTGTTTATGAGAGAGATGTATTTATGAATGTGTATGTGTGTGTGTGTGTGTGTGTGTGTGAGAGAGAGAGAGAGAGAGAGAGAGAGAGAGAGAGAATTTAAAGAATAAAAAAATGAAGGTGATGTGTGTGTTGTAGATCATGGCAGAAAAGGGAAAACAGGAAGTTGGAGTAGATAATTGTTTGATGTAATTGAAATAATGATAATTAATTTTCTTTTCGAATTCCCTGAATTGCCAAAAGTATTCGGGAGACTAATTTTCATCTTTTTATTCACAAATTTCTATGTGCCAAATGAGCCACAAGCTCTAATTATATCCGCATTGAACCCACACACAAACTATTGAATTATATCTCAGTTCATATTTAATTAGTTGGGTTGTTAAGGCCTATTATTTGTTATGTAGGATACTTTGATCAAGAGCACGTGGTTATGCCTTTGCATGAAGGTTCATGTTTTTTATTTGAATTTCTTTTTAAGGTGGGGGTTTTTACTTGTCTTATCAATTATAGTTGTTTGATTCGTTTATGTGATTAAATTCTATGATATGAAATTCAAGAATTCAGTTGCATTATAAGTTGATTGATCAATCCTATAAGTGGTGTGATCCGGGGAAACTTGTGCGCACGTATGTTATGCTGTTGTGATCCGGGGAAACTTGTGCACGAGTATGTTATGTTAAGTTATAAGTCAATTGTTATTTCATATGATGCTTTAATTGTATTTTTGGTATTGATATAATCTCCATGAGCTGAAGGAAGCTCACCCAAACCTTTATTGATCTTTAGGTTGACTTGGAGTTACGTAATGGGAGTCCAGGCAGGCTGATAAGCATATGATTTATATTTTGTTAGATTTACTTTATTCTTGCATGTTTTTTTAAAAAAAAAAATTTAACTTGCATTGTTAGTTGACTTAGGAATTTATTTATTAAAGTTTTGTATTTGGTTGCTTGAAAGTATAATATAACTTTACCTTTAGATTAAAGGAGATTTTGATAAATTTAGTTATGATTAATTAGTTAGAATATTATTTCTATTGTTTTCCGTATGGTTTGATTTATGAGTGAAAATAAAATTTTGATTATTTTATATATTTGTTATGACATTATTTACAATCAAAACTTTTCCAACGGCCTGATTTAAGCGTAGTCTTATATTAAAATGAAAAATTTCATTGGTATGATCATTTGCCTTTTTAAAATGCTCTAAAATAAGGTTTACAAAAATCGGGTCATTCCACCATGCAACTAATTACGAGTATAAATGAGGGCATTCACAGTTTCACCAAGTAGATAACTTCGACACATGAGCAAAATACGACCACCAATGCTAAATGAAGATTCAAAAGCCATGGTTGTGATTGGAATGCTTAGAACATCACAAGTTATAATCACCAGCTGAGGGAATCATGTTTGTTCACCTTCCAATATTCACGTGCATGTACATCACTTCCAACTTTCATCCGTCTACCAAGTAAATATCAAGTTGTGACTTTCCATCAGTTGAAGTCTTTTGCTTTATTTATTGGTGATACTCCTGCAATTAGAAATACAATTACACAAACCCAAATAATATCAAAGTCATAGGTAGGCTTTTTATTCATAGCATAGGAGAAGGAGATGATTTTGTGTTCTAGCTAATGCTATCAAACATTAATGTCCCAACTACACAAGCGCATATACACCCACGCACTGCTTCCTATAACAATAAAATAATCTCCCAACAAATTATACACCCATACACTATTTCCTAACTATTACATCAATTTTCCAGTTTATATATTACTCATTTGGCTTCCCACAACAATAAAATAATAAAAAATTGGTGTTCACATACACAATGAAAATAAATAATAATGCAAACACTTACATCAAACATTGATAGCATGAATGAAAATGAGCTTGGTCCACTTCTAATTGGATGCACTAAATTTTCTATGAGCTAGTTTGAGATAAGTTTGATGAAGGCTCATCTAATACATATTCGCCGAAATGCTTATACAAAGCCCCCTTCACCTTATTCACCCATTCTTCACGATAATGAGGGTACAACTTCTTATAGCAAAGCTCATAAAATTCACCTTTGTTTTGTGTCAAGAACACATCCAAGCGCAAGAATGATAGAGTATTCACTCCAATACTTTCCAAACTTGACTTTCATCTTAGATGACATATCCTGAGTTTCTCATCTTCATTGCTCGCATATCCATTATGTGCTTTCGATTTACATGAAATATAAATTGGATGTGGGATAAGATGACTCAGATATCAAGTTAGTGATGTGAATAAAATGGGGCTAAGAAAACACATATTTTCTCCGCTCTTTCCCACTCTTCATGGGTTGGACAATATTTGTAGTTGGTATCATTGAAGGTCAAGCTAGTGAATGCATAATGATACTTAATAGCACTTTCAAGCATCATATATGTCGAATTCTACCTAGTTGTGACATACAACCTCAAGAAACTACCACCATTATCACCTAATTGTACCTCCTCAACACACTTTTGTAATTGCCTTAGTCTCCCATCATAGGCCTTCACACACTTAACACTTTCTTTAATTTTATTCAAGGCTCCAACTACCTCTTTCAAACCCTCATGGATAATAGTGCTCAAGATATGTGCACAACGCCTCACATGAAAAGAAAAAGAATTCCTCTCTACAAATCAAAATATTTTGCAAATTAAGTCTCTCTATCAATATTTATTGCATGACATCATTGGAAGATGTGTTATCCAATGTGAGAGAAAATACTTTGGAGTCTATCCCCCAAGCCTCAAGCACTCCAAACGCCTTCCTGTCTACCGACAATCTAACTTACAAAATGCAAGCAATTTACTGTTCAACTTAAAATTTTCATCAACGTGGTGAGTAATGAGAGTCATATAACCTTGTGTATTCATGGTTATCCATACACCAAAAGTCAAACAAGTTCTACCAGAAATTTTAGCCAATTCACGTTTTAGCTTTGCCTTTTCATCCAAATACAAAGTCCAACAATCAACTTAGGCAGTGTTTCTAGTGATAGGTTTAAATTCAGGATTCAATATTTTATTCATCAAGTGAACTCCTTCATAATCAGCGTAACCAAATGGTTTAAACAAAAAGAAGGTTATAATTTCTTCGACACGTACTCTCCAATAACGAGGATCATGTCTACCTAGTGTTTCTCACAGTTGTTGGGCACAACCTTGAAATTCATCAAATATATGTGAAGACCGTGTTTCTTAATGGTGAGTAGGAAGAAGAAATTTATGTGGAACAACCTAAAGGTTTCATTGCACCCGGTCAAGAGAACAAGATGTGTAAACTTAGTAATATCATTATATGGGCTCAAGCAAGCGTTGAAACAGTGACACGTGAAATTTGACATGACAATATTGTTAAACGGGTTTAAAATCAATGAATGTGACAAGTATGTTTATATTGAACGCACATCTGAAGCGTCAACGTCTGCTTATATGTTAATGATATGTTAATCATGGACATTAGTCAAGACATAATCATGAACTCAAAGATAATGTTGAGTAGAAATTTCGACACGAAATAAATGGGTCTTACAAATGTGATTCTTGGAACCAAAATAAGCAGACTAGTAGAGGGAATTGTCTAGTCACAATCTCATTACGTAGAGAAAGTTCTTAAGAAATTCAACGCCTTTAATAGTCCTCCTGCTAAGACACCCATTGATCTTAGTGTTCACTTGGGTAAAAATAGAGGTGAACCAGTGTCACAATTGGATTACTCACGAGTCGTTGGTAGTTTGATGTATATCACAAAGTATACTCAGCTTAATATTGCCTGTGTTGTGAACAAGTTGAATAGATTCACAAACAACCCAAGTAAAGAACAGTGGAATGTGTTAACTAGGGTATTGAGGTACTTAAAGTTTACCCTAAGTTATGGGCTATGTTTCTCCAAATATCATGCAATGTTAGAAGGATATAGTGATGCCAATTAGATCTCGGACACAAGACTCCTACTCCACAAGTGGTTATGTATAGCCCGATCCACCATGAAATCGAAATTCATAGCCCCATCGACCATGGAACCGAAATTCATAGCTTTGGACAAAGTTGGAGAAGAACTCGAGTGTCTAAGAAATTTCCTCAAGGATATTCCATGTTAGAACAGGCCAATGCCTACTGTGATTATTCACTATGATAGTCTAGCAAATATTGGTATGGCATTGAGCAATATATACGAACATAACAGTAACCCAACCTTGTTAACTTGAGATCCTAAGATATTGGTTCAAACGGAAAAGGAATTTATGTGAGTTCAGAAGAGTACTTGAAACCATCCCCAAAACCCAACACCTCAACTGTTATAACCTGCTAGTGTGGTAAGGTTAAGTCTTCGTGAATTTTCATGGTTTCTAACCTATGTGGGGAGTATTGTGGAATATTCTTGATAGAACACCACCTATGTAAGTGTGACGAAGGCCACCTCAATGAAACACTTATGAATCCAAGATTGGTCCATGTCCAAAACAAACATAACTATGGGAATGGAAGACGTTGAGGCATTGTTATGTAAATGTCGTTGACCCGATATACACCGCGGTGGAGTAGTTCAAGATATTGCTTCCAGTGGGCCGCCAGTATATCCGATGGTATCTTACTAAGAAAGGTTCAAAGCCACAAGCTACCTCTCCCAATGCAATAATATCTTGTGTAAATTGGGTATGTGAGTCTGCATTCATGCATGCATCAACTTCCACTCATATAGATGATTGTTGGAATAATCGGTTTTCTAAATGGGTTGACCCGGGTTTAAGCCGATTTATATGTGGTGTAAATTTATCTTGGGTAGGATTAAATACTGGATTGAAAAATTATGTTTCACGAGGTTGATCGTATTATTTGAAATTTCTCAAAATTAATTTTCAATGAGTGAGAAATTGATGGTTAAAGAACCATGATTATAAGATGAAAAGCCACATATGTGTGGGTATAGTGGTGAAGTGGGAAAGAAGTGATTATCCCACATTGAATAATTAGTATTGTATTAACATCCTTAAATATAATTGAGTGGTATGAGAGTTACAAGTATCATCCACAAGTGGACCGTTGATATGAAGCCCGCGAGCGCCCGCCTACTTAGCTCGGCCTGGGCTTGGGAGAGGGTATGGGCTTTGGCCGGGCTTGAACCAGGGCCAGGCCTAATTTGGCCTATCTTTGGTCCGACCCAACTCAACAAAGTTCGATTTTACGACACCGAATCGGGTTCAACCAGGTCCAACCCAGATTGTGACTCTTGGTATCTAGGACGAATCTGGACGATTACGTGTCCAAGTTCAATGGGTTACAACCTGAAAAGTAGCATTAAAATGGTGTCTTAACACCTGGGATTAATACAGTCCACTACTTGCATTAGTGGGGAGGTTACACCTCATTAAAAGGTCACTTAAAGGAGTGAGGAGGTTACACCTCATTAGAGGGCCACTTGGGAAAGAGTTGTGGGGCTAATTATTAAAGGTCACTTCTCCATTTTTAGTGAATATTATTTTCAGGTACTTTAATGAATATTATGATTTTTCACTTTTTGGATTATTTGTTATAATTTCTTTTAGATTTTTTAATATATATATATATAGAGAGAACTTTTTTCAAATTTTAAAAATAATTTTAACAATTTCCCAAAATAAATTCAGATGTAAAAAAAATTTGTAAATTTTTAAGTATAATTTTTAGATTTTTAATAATTATTTTCCAGATTTATAAAGATAATTTTCAGATTTTTTAAATTAATTTCCATGTCTTAAATCTAATTTCCTACGTTTAAAAATATTTTTATGAAAATATTGGTAGTACCCTTCAACATTGGACTTTCGCACGAAAAGCCTGCCAGAGTTTGTAATTCGATAAACATGCGTACTTTGGGTACTTATCAAAGACAAAAGAAAGGTATTTAAGTGAAATATATATACATTTTAGGGTGAAAAATATTATTGACCCAACAATAATATTGTACATAATCAACAACATGATTACACGGTATAAGGTGCATAAAAGTTCTTATGAAAATTGGGTTGTAAAATGAGCTCATCATTTGAGTTATTTTCTTCGTGATTTAGCATTTGCCAGAAAGAGAAAAAAAGGAATATCATCTTAATAAATCTATGTTATATTTGTCCAAGTCATATTGGAAATCCATATGCTACAAAATGACTTCTAATAAACTTAAAAAAAAAAAAAAAAAAAAAAAAAGGTTCTTTTATGTGTATATATTGAAGTCCAAGTTCGTAAAATACATTATATATCATATCATTTTCACCCTCCATCCCTTCAATATTATTTTATTTAAAATTAGATTATAAAATTACAATTATAATAATCTTATAGAATATGTTATATCAATGCATCACACAGGTGCACTGCCAGGAAATTTTAAAAGTAACACAAGAATTGTTAAGTTTCTTGAAAAAGTTTTACATTTTACCAAAAAACATCACTGCTCTGGAAAGGATATTACTTTTCAAAGTAAATTAATAAAACTTTTCCCCATATTAATAATACTTTTTGAGAAAAATATAACTTTTTGTTTCCCTAAAACATAAGTTTTAGAGTAACCCAACAAAATAATAATTGAATACAGATCGAGGATTATAAATGGAGAACTTATATAAAGTTTGATACAAAAACTTATATACAACTTGATGAGGACCCATAATTACTCAAAACCACATGAGTTGTTAAATTTTCTTGGAAAGTATTACATTTATCCAAATAAGTATTATTTTCCAGGAGAAGTAACTTATATCCATACATTTGTAGAACAAAAGTGTGAGTCATTGATCTTATATTTTAGTGAAAAGGTGTCAAAACAACATTTTGCAACTTTTATTATAATTCTCACCGCTTTATTTTTTGAGTGCGAATTCCGGGTTGGGGTAGGGTTGGGGGAAATTGATCCCTGGTTAATTACCAGAATTACAAGATACTCTACTAACGTAGCTACAACAAATTCTCAATTCTTACCTCACTATTAAAATGTTATAATTTTAATATTTTAGTTATATGACTATGTTAGCCCTTAGTCTTCTGCAAAACCTAATTCACCTACAATCGAAGGAACTTTGGAAACACCCTAAGTCTCTTTTTCGCTTTCCTTCTTACATTTGAACTCCACTACTCCATGCATTTTTTTCTTCATCCCAAAATGTCTCATCGACTCCACAATTTTGAACAGATGCCTCCGCCACGCTAGTATGTCTTTACAGACTCCCTCATCCCCCTTGCTTTTTTCCACCACTTTTGATGTCATCTTCCCTATTCTTTTTTATTTTAGAATTACCATATTAGGATAATACTAGGATTAAAATTTTGCATAATACATTTGTGGAAAAAGTATAGTTGATGTTAGCCATAATATATTCATTGTATTTATTGTATCAATTGTAATCTTTGTATTTATAGGGAATATTCTGTAAATCCGTAATTAGCTCATAAATTAGGTTTACTCTCTTGTATTTAACCCTTGTAATCTTGGTTACCAATTCATTAAGGAAACACGTTTCTTCATGGTATCAGACCTATTCTCCTCCCCACTGAGCTTTGTCAAACATCGCCGCCACCTTCTCTTCATCTCAATGGCTGATTCAACAAAGCATCCCGCTCTTTCGGTCACGAACATCAAGAATGCTATCCCAATACTTCTTGATACCGAAAAGGGACAATACATCTCTTGGTCGGAACTCTTCAAAATCCAATGTCGAGTTCACCAGGTTCTTCATCACATCATCCCCACGGCATCAACGACTGCTACTGCTGCACCCGTCCCCGGCGCTCCTGCCGCCGGCGCACCTGCCACCCCTGCCGACGATGACACATGGTCTCGTCTGGACGCCGTCGTTCTTCAATGGATATATGGTACCATCTCCCTTGATCTTATTCACACTATCATGGAACCCGACTGCACTGCACGAACGGCTTGGGAAAATATTAAAAAGATTTTCCAGGATAACAAAAATTCCCGTGCTGTTGTCCTCGAAAATCGTTTCTCCACCATTCGTCTGGATGATTTTTCCAGTGTTTCAGATTATTGTCAAGAACTGAAAATGATTTCCAATCAACTCTCAAACATTGGTTCACCCGTTGGCAATCACCGTCTTGTCCTTCAACTCATTGCTGGCCTCAACGAAAATTATGATACGGCCGCCTCCTATATCAATCAATCTGATCCCCTCCCGAGTTTTTACGATGCTCGATCCAGGCTTGTCATGGAAGAATCCCGAAAGTTGAAACAAGCCTCCAACGCTGCCGCCTCGGCCGCCATGGTTGCTCTAGCCTCGTCAACAGCGACTAATTCTACCTCTTCCTCCGACCCTCCTGTTTCCCGTGGCCGGGGTCGTGGACCTCCTTCGAGTAAACATCCCCCTCGCCAGTAGAAGTCATCCTCGCGCAGTCCCAGCAAAGGAGGACGCCAGCAGCAGTCCTCGCCTTAGCCGCGTCCGGCCTCTGGCCCCTGGCAGTTTCCGCCGTGGGCAATTCCCGGATGGGGCTATCCCCCCATGCCCATATCCCACTGCCCCTTGGTCCAGACCCTCCAGTCCGAGGCCTTCTCAGCCCAGTCTTCTTGGCCCGGCTCCCGTCCAGCACGCATACAGTGCCCATGCGCCTTCCTTGCCGGACCATGAGCCCACAGACATTGAGTCTGCAATGCACACTATGACCCTGAATTCCCCGGACGACAACTGGTATATGGATACCGGTGCCACTTCTCACATGTCCACAAATTCAGTTACTCTCTCGTCTTATTCTAAATTACGTAACACTCGTAGCATTATAGTCGGTAGTGGTGAACACGTTCCTATTTGCGGTATTGGTAATGCAACGTTTCCTTCCCCCCACCCTCCCCTGCACTTAACTAAAGTTCTGCATGCCCCAAAACTAATCAAGAATCTAATTTATGTTCGTCGCTTAACATCCGATAATAATGTCTCTATCGAATTTGATCCGTTTGGTTTCTCTGTGAAGGACATTCCGACGGGGAGAATTATTATGAGATGTGATAGCACAGGCGACTTGTATCCTTTAACAAGCGTCTCCTCTTCCATCCGTAAGCATTCTGCATCATCTGCTCTCACAGCACTCTCTCCAAAGTTGTGGCACGACCGACTAAGGCATCCCGACTCATCTATATTGCATACTCTTAGTCGTAATAATTTCATTCCATGTAAAAAGATTGTGTCTCATTTACTTTGTCAATCTTGTGTACTTGGGAAACACGTTAAATTACCATTTACTCCTTCTACTACTTGTACGTTTCTTCCGTTCGATATTATACATAGTGATATCTAGACATCTCCCACTCTGCTGGTCACAAATATTATGTGCTATTCTTGGATGATTTCTCAAACTTTATGTGGACATTTCCTTTGGGTGCGAAATCTCAAGTTTACTCTGTCTTTAATGCCTTTACTAAACACATAAAAACCCAGTTTTCCACAACAATTAAATCCTTCCAATGTGACAATGGCACCGAATACACAAATAATTCCTTCAAGCAATTTTGTGAACATAATGGAATGGTTTTTCGTTTCTCTTGTCCTCACACTTCTTCTCAAAATGGCAAAGCTGAGCGCAAAATTCGTACAATAAACAATCTCATGCGCACCCTTCTACATCACTCTTCCACTCCATTAAAGTTCTGGCATCATGCCTTACAAATGGCCACTTACCTTCTTAACATTCTACCTAACAAACACCTACACTACACTACATCTACCCAAAAACTCTATCATCGCATACCCTCATACTCTCATCTCCGAACATTCGGATGTTTGTGTTTTCCCCTAATCCCCTCTACTCAAATACATAAACTTCAACCAAGATCCTCTCCTTGCGTTTTCTTTGGCTACCCCGAAAATCATCGTGGTTTCAAGTGTTATGACCTCCAAACCGGTAAAATCATTATATCTCGACACGTGACGTTTCATGAATCTATTTTCTCGTTTAAACAACCACCTCCCACACCTACCCCGCCACAGGACACATTCGAACCCACACCTTTCCTTCCCTTTTATCTCCAAAATAGATCCTCAGCCTCACCTCCTCCACCAAATTCTCCGCCCATCACGTCTCCATCATCACCAGTCAACCCTGTTCCCACATCCCCCATTCTTCCGCCATCGGTTCCACCTCCCCCTGCCCCACCCTCTCACCCCATGGTCACACGTGCTCAAGCTGGCATCTTTCGTCCCCGAAAACTATTTAACCTATCATCTACTACCTCTCTTTCACCTATCCCGCAAAATCCCAAACTTGCATTATCCGATCCAAATTGGAAAGCCGCTATGTGTGATGAATTTTCTGCGCTACATAAGAATGAGACGTGGAGTTGGTTCCTCGTCCCTCTAATATTAATATTATTCATTGTATGTGGATTTTTCGGCATAAATTTCATTCTGATGGAACTTTTGAGCGATATAAAGCTCGACTTGTTGCAGATGGCAGGTCTCAACAGGTTGGTATTGATTGTGATGAAACGTTCAGCCCTGTGGTTAAACCCGCTACCATTCGTTCCGTTCTCAGTATTGCTTTGTCAAAATCTTGGCCCATTCACCAGCTCGATGTTAAAAATGCTTTCTTACATGGCAATTTGAGGAATACAGTGTACATGCATCAACCTATGGGTTTTTGAGATCCCACACATCCGGATTATGTCTATTTACTGAAGAAATCACTTTACGGCCTTAAACAGGCTCCTTGAGCCTGGTATCAGCATTTTGCCGAATACGTCCACACTCTTGGTTTCTTACATAGCAAGTGTGATCATTCACTGTTTATTTATCGTCAGGGCACTGACATTGCTTATCTCTTGCTCTATGTCGATGATATCATTTTGACCACTTCTTCCGATAGCCTTCGCACTCAGATTATGGGCTCTCTTAGCTCTGAATTTGCTATGAAGGATCTTGGACCTCTCAGCTACTTCCTTGGCATCCGTGTTACTCCATCTTCACAGGGCCTTTTTCTTTCTCAGCGAACTTATGCCGAGGACATCATCTCTTGGGCTGGAATGTCCAAATGTTCTCCTTGTGCCACTCCTGTGGATACCAATTCCAAGCTCAGTTCTTCGTCCGACTCTCCATATGAAGATCCTACTCGCTATCGCAGTCTCGCCGGTGCTCTCCAGTACCTTACTTTCACCCGGCCTGATTTATCATATGCTGTCCAACAGATTTGTTTACATATGCATGATCCACGCAACTCTCATATGCGTGCCCTCAAACGCATTATTCGCTATCTTCAGGGTACACTTCACTTGGGTCTTCATCTTTCTCGTTCTGCGTCCACCTCCTTAGTCTCATATAGTGATGTTAACTGGGGTGGCTGCCCTGATACTCGGCGCTCAACATCCGGGTATTGTGTATTTTTTGGTGACACTCTCATTTCGTGGTCCTCCAAACGCCAACTGACTCTATCCCGCTCCAGTGCTGAGGCTGAATACCGTGGTGTTGCAAATATCGTCTCTGAATCATGTTGGATTCAAAACTTACTTTTAGAGTTCCACTGTCCTGTTGTCAAAGCTACATTGGTCTATTGCGACAATATCAGTGCTATTTATCTCTCCAGAAATCTAGTGCAACACCAACGCACCAAACATGTTGAAATGGATATCCACTTCGTTCGAGAAAAAGTTTCTCGCGGGGAAGTTCGCGTCTTACATATTCCATCTCGCTTCCAGCTTGCGGATATTTTCACAAAGGGTCTACCTCGTGTACTCTTTGAAGAGTTTCGGTCCAGTCTCAGTGTCCAAGATCCTCCAGCTTCGACTGCGGGGGAGTTTTAGCCATAATATATTCATTGTATTTATTGTATCAATTGTAATCTTTGTATTTATAGGGAATATTCTGTAAATCCGTAATTAGCTCATAAATTAGGTTTACTCTCTTGTATTCAGGGATGTACACGAGCCGAATCAAGCCAAACAGTCTAAGGCTTGAGTTCGGCTCGTTTAAGTTTTTATTATGTTCGAGTTCGGCTCGTGTTCGTTCGAGCTTCTATAATTTTGTTCGAGTTCAGCTCGTTTTGTAATTACTAGGTTCGCGAATAGTTCGAGCTCGATTCGCCAAAAGCTCGATAACGTAATAAATGAACATAGTTCGAGCTCGAGTTCGTTAAGCGTGTAATTCTAATCTCGCAAATAGTTTGAGCTCAGTTCGATTCCTATTGAATCCAATTTTATGCATTATTTAAATTTTTTTATATATATAAAAAATATTAATGAATAGTTCGCGAGCCCAGTTCGCGAGCAGGGTTCGCGAGCTTGCGAACCAAACACCTATAGGCTCGAGCTCGGCTCGAAAAAAATTTGAGCTCGATATTAAGCTCGAGTTCGGTTCGTTTAGGCCAACGAACGATTCCGAACAAATATTTTTTTGAGCCAAGCCCCAAATAGTTCGTGAACAGTTTGGTTCGTGTACATCCCTACTTGTATTTAACCCTTGTAATCTTGGTTACCAATTCATTAAGGAAACACGTTTCTTCAGTTGATGACAAAATACATTCGCATTCCAGCTCATCTATTCCAACATGCGCGGTGTCTTGTTTCCGCATTACAGAAAATGTTCTCCTTGATATTGAAGCCATAGTAAGATCGTTTTGGTGGGGTGATGGCAATGGCTCACCCAAAACCCGATGGATTTCTTAGCTTCTTTTATCTCGGCAAAAATCTCATGGAGGGCTGCGGTTTTCGCTCTTTACGAGCTTTGAATATAGAATGCTCTCTAAGCAAGCTTGGAGACTTCTTACCAATCTAAGATCGCTCCTTGCTCGAATCCTCAAAGCCAAGTACCACCTGAATACATCGTTTTAAGCAACAAATTTTGGGTAGCAATCCATCTTTTACGTAGAGGAAAATCATTGAAGGATGAAAAATTATCCTCCTGGGTAGTCATTGCTTGATCTATTCTGAAAACCAAACTCATACATGGGAAGACAGATGGCTTCCCAAACCGTCCTCATTTCTGGCTGCAACCTTGGTCAACACTCTTTTGCAATCAGCTATTGTTACTTCTCTGATTAATAAAGCAACTCACGCATGGAACTGTGATCTTGTTCGGGATGCAACAGTTCCTTACCGACTTACGACAATTTGCAGTGTCGATACGTCCACGTTTCCTCACGCTACCCCTTATGCTCTTGTCTTGATTCTTCTATAACTCATCTCTTCTTCTATTGTTCGATCTCCAGATCAATTTGGGAGGCTGCTGGATTATGGGACTTTGTTATCAATTTTGCTCAGTCGAATTCCATGCTTTGGTTCTATGATCTCATCCTCACAAGCGACAAGCATGTTGTAGAGCATGCGGTTTGTATTGCAAATCATCTCTGGTTCCATAGAAATAACTTATTTTCTCGGGTTCATCTACGGATCCTCGCTCGATAGTGCATTTGTCGACTCATCTTCATTCAAATTTTCAGAATTCTCATATAAGAGTTATAGCAGATCCTTCTTTCCAGCCTTACCCGTCTTGTCTTCCCCGATCTCATGGTGCTAGATTATATTTTGATGGAGCCATTTCACTCTCCCGAAATTCAGCTTATGTTGGCATTTTTGTAGCGGCCAAGGATGGTTCCTTTATTTATGATCTTGGCAAGAGATGTTGGAAATTTAGCTTAAATGGGATGTGTTTTTCCCAACTTTAATGACTTAAATGAGTGGGTCTCGCATGTCGGAAACTTCATTTCTTCGCACATGCATAATCTACTAATTGAATAGATGATATAAGTGTCAAGTATCACTAAATTTCATTACGATATGAAAGGTTTAGCACGCAAAAGATGTAATTTTAGTCACGGAAACTGAAGAAATTTAGCCAAATATTTGTGCCCCACATTGCTAAAGAAAGTTAAGGTTGTTCATTATATAAACCTTTGGCTTTGTATAGGGTTTCGGGCCCCAAGGGGATTCCCAAGTTTGTAAAGGAGGAAAGACCTAGGCTAGTGCAGGTTCGGGTTAAACCCCACACGCGCGCTTCACCGCCCGCCCGCTAGCCGACTGGGTTGGTTCGTTCCCGTCAGGACCGGTCTTGGGTTAGGGCTCGGAGGTCTACCTATCTTTTTGGAGAGCAGAAATAAATTATTTTCAATTTGGTCCAAGTTCAGATAGACTTTACTTTTTAGTCCCTAATTTTCGGATAAACTTTATTCCGGATAAAGTCTACCGAAATATATGTTTGGATAAAGTCTAAAAAAAAAAAGAAATTGCTCCTTCCTTAGTCTATAAATAGAACACCTCATGTTCATTTAAAGGAAATATACGAATTCCAGTCTTTCTCTATTCTTTTTCTTCGCCTATCTTGTCCATATACGTTCAATAAGATAATGGGGCAATTTTTTCTTAAAGACAGAGTGTCATCACTAGACTCAGTGATTCTTTTCATACATTTTTCCCGTTTCCAGTATATTTTAACCAACTGTTTAAGACAAAATTTGTTCTGTACTTACTTAAGTGTTTGAAAGATATCGTCTGCCAGTTTTCAAGGTGAAGCTACCCGTGTTTAGGCTATTTCTCAACCGGCCATTGCCTTTGTTCCGATCAACATCCAAAGCGAAAAACCAAAAAAGTTTCTGGGCACAATACGATGGCAGTAAAAGATGCTATTCTATTTTACTACGCTTAGCTTGTCACATTTCTTGATAAAAGATCCATCTTTGGGTGAAGCGATAGACGCTCAGTTTGGTTTTGCGACAGACGCAGACCAAGGTATCCAGGTCACTAATGCCCTGAGATTTAACATTGGATGCATGGAATCACAATGATTTCATGTGCAATAATTGCATTCTTAACAATTAACAATCTTTCCGATGCACTTTACACAATGTACTGTTCTGCCAAGACCAGCAAAGAATTGTGGGAAAAACGTGACAAGAAGTACAACGCTCAAGATACGGGTACTAAGAAATTTATCGTTGGAAAGTTTCTGAAATTCCAATTGGTGGATTCCAAATTAGTGGCAAGCCAAATCCAAGAGTTTCAAATGATTTTTTTCATAGTTTGGATTGGGAAGGCATGAGGCCTAATGAACAATCCCTTGTTGCTTCATTGATCGAGAAATTCCCTCTCTCATAGAATGAGGTCATGAGTTATCTCAAATTAAAGAACAAGGAAATGGGGTTAAAAGAGCTTATTATCAAACTACAAAATCAAGAAGATAATAAGAGGGCTTTAGTGAAAGGCAAGCAACCAATGGAGACAGAGGCTAATTTGGTAGAAACCGAAAGAAAACACTACCAAGAAACGAAAGTACAAAGGTGATGGAAAAGCCAACCCTCTAAGAGAACTTCCCATCATTGCTCGAGGCATGTGATTAAGGAATGTCGCATCTACAAAAGATAGCAGAAAGCAAAGACAAAGGCTAATGTTTTTCAAGATGTTGTCCAAAACGAAGGTGGATCTTCGAACATTGACAATTTGATCACTAAATGTTCTGCAGTGATTCTAGAGGCAAACTTGGTTGAAAATCCAAAGTAGCGGTGGATAGATACGGGAGCAACTTGTCACATCTGCAATGACAAAAGTGCTTTCTCCACCTACACTCCATTTTCGGGCAAAAAGTTGTTCATGGAAATGATGCTACTTGGGGAGTGCAAGGTGTTGGAAAGGTTGTTCTCAATATGACTTCGAGTAAAGAACTGATGCTGAAGGAAGTCATACATGTTCATGAATTCCACAAGAACTTGGTGTCGGGACCATTGTTGGTCAAGGCTAGTTTTACACTAGTGTTTGAATTCGAAAAATTTTTACTTACTAAGAATAGTGTGTTCGTAGGTTAAGATGAATGTCATGTCTGTAATATGTTCATGTGCTAATGAAATAAATAATTCTACATACTTGCTTGAGTCGTTCAATTCGCCATCTACTTTGTGGCATCAAAGATTGGGACATATGAACTTCAAATCTATTAAAACATTAGTGAAATTGGAATTGTTGCCTTCGTTTAACATAGACACTGAACATAAATGTGAAGTTTGTGTGGAGGCAAAATTGTCCAAGTGTCATTTCAAATCCATTGAAAGAGATACTGCACCTCTAGAAATTATTCACACTAATACATGTGACTTAAAATTCATGCAAACTAAAGGGGAATAAGTACTTTGTTACTTTCATTGATGATTGTTGGTACACGTGGTCGTGCACACACTTTTAGGTCAATTTAAGTGTCTTTTTACGGACTTTTGTGTGCATATTCACGTGTGTTTTGTGCGTTTATTTCCCATTGGGAAATTTGATGCGTTTGTGTTATTTCTATGTTAAGACAGGTGAAAAGGATCGAAAAAAGAAAGTCAAACGATCACAAGTCGGTGGATCGATCGAGGCAACAAAAGGAAGGGGCTAACTGAAGATCTCGATCGAGACAGGATGGAAATCTCGGCCGAGATGAATCTCCAGGGCATACATGAAGAATTTGCAGAATTGAAGATCTAGGCCGAGACGGATATTGCATCTAGGCCAAGATGAGCCTCCAGAGATTTCAGGATTTTCAAAGGACCAAGATCTTGGCCGAGATGTAATGCAATCTCGGCCGAGATGAGTCAAGCCCTAGCCAGCCCAATTTTCCCTTTTCACGTCTCGGCCGAGATGCAAGTTGAATCTCGGCCAAGATTAGCCTTCGAACCAACTTTCTTTCACGTCTCGGCCGAGACACACTTGCATCTCAGCCGAGATTCCTTACCCTGTTTTAAAATCCTGAATGCGATTTTGCCTATTTTTTACTAGCACTTTCTCCCCTTATATATATATCATCCCATTCGCTTTTGACCTAACCTAGAACCCATCCCCAACATATATTCAACCACTTTTCTCCATTCGAAGCAAGGGAATGGAAGGGGGTTGAAGATCTTGATCTTCAACCCTAACCTTTGGTTCTTTCTATCTTATTTTCATGTTTTCTTTAATTTTCTATTATTTTATCTTTGTAATAGTTGTAATGGGTGGCTAGCACCCTAGAATTCACTCTTGATCATTAGTTAAACCTTGAGTCTAAGACATTTATGTGATTATTGCGGTTAATATTACCGATTGGATTATGCTTTGTGAATGTTCTGTGCTATTTGGGATTGTTGATTCACACTTATGAATTGAATTGTGGTTTGATCACCCATTTGGATATTTATTTGTGTGTTGCTAGAATAGAAAATTACTATCCGTAATTGTAGGATTTTCGATTTCCCTGTAGCAAACAATAGATTTATTTTATTGGGGATAACATAGAGTTCGACCACTAGAACCGAACTTACGAGTTTTATGTCAAATCTACTCCGTTGTCTTAAATCTTAATGCACTCGACTACTGATTCTTAAAGATCTTGTTTTAGGATTTGATAAGTTGAGTAGGATTAATTGAAGAGCTTATTTTGATTAATCATACTTAAGAGACAACAAGATTGGTAGAGCTTGTTATCAATCTTGGAGTAGGAGTTCTAAGGCTAACTAATTGGGTATTAACAATAGTTGCATAAATCGTCCAAGACCAAGGTGAAACATGATCAAGGGTGAATCGTTTAATTATTGAAAACCAAAAAATCGAAAAAAATCTCTTTATTTATCTTCGTTTATTTAGGTGTTAGTTGTTATTTCATTAAAATCCCCCCACTTCTTTATTGTTTTCTTTAGCTATTTACATTATATTTCTTGATCATAATAGTTTAACACATAAAGCAGAACTGTTCGACCGTTCTCCGTGGGATCGACCCTTACTTACCACTCTACTAGTTAGAGTTGTAGAATAAGGTTAAGTATAAACTTTATACATATTAATTTGGTAGCGACACACAACGATCGCTACCAATTGCACAAGATATTATTATATTTACTTGCTAAAAAGTAAAGATGAAACTTTCGAAGCATTCAAACAATACAAACTCAAAATCAACTAAATCTACGAATCAAAGTAATTTGTAGTGATAGAGGGGAGAGTACATAGCACCATCTGAAAAATATTGTGCTCAAACTAGTATTATTCATCAAATCACTGCCCCCTACTCTCTACAGTCTAACGATATAGCTGACCGCAAAAATCGTACATTAAAAGAAATGATGAATGCCTTACTCATCAACTCGGGTTTACCCCAAAACATATGGGGTGAAGCAATCCTTACTTCTAATACAATACTAAACGGAGTACCTCATAAGCGTAAGGATAAAACTCCATATGAAGCATGGAAAGGAAGAAAAACCACTAACAGATATTTGAAAGTATGGGGATGTTTGGCTAAGGTTGAAATACCTAAACCAAAATAGGTCAAGATTGGACCTAAGATAATTGATTGCATATTCATTGGATATGCAAATAATAGTAGTGCTTATTGCTTCTTAGAGTATAAGTCGGAAATAGAGGATATCCACAAGGATACCATCATTGAATCAAGGAATGCCAAATTCTTTGAGTATATCTTTCCTCATAAGGAAAAAGAAGTTGTAACTTTACACAAAAAAAGTTATGAATCGAGCTCATCGACTCAACAAGATGATGAGTCAAGACGTAGCTTGAGGGCTAAAAAGGCCAAGTCTTTTGGTCCTCATTTTCTTACCTATATGGTAGAAAATGAACCTAGGACGATTAAAGAAGCATTAACAAGTCCAGAAGCCCCGCTTTGGAAAGAAGCGATATAAAGTGAAATTATTGATCTTCCTGAAATAAGCCTTTCGGTTGTAAATGGATACTTAAAAGAAAGTATAAAGCAAATGGAACTATTGACAAGTACAAAGCCAGACTAGTGGTTAAAGGCTTCAGACAAAAGGAAGGCCTTGATTATTTCGACACTTACTCTCAAATGTCTAGATTAACATCCATATGAGTGTTCATAGCTATAGTTGTTTTGTATAACCTTGAGATACATCAAATGGATGTTAAGATAGGATTCCTAAATAGAGATTTAGTAGAAGAGATATACATGGAACAACCCGAGGGGCCTGTAGTTCCAGGTCAAGAAAAGAAGGTATGTCGACTCCTTAAGTCATTGTATGGACTTAAACAAGCCCTTAAACAATGGCACAGAAAGTTCAATAATACTCTATTATCGAAAGGTTTCTCCATAAATTAGTGTGACAAGTGTATCTACGTAAAAGGAAATTTCGACTCCTTTGTCATGATATGTCTTTACGTAGATGACATGATTATTATGGGAAGTAGTCTAAACTTAATCTTAGAGACCAAGAATATGTTGAAACAATGTTTTGACATGAAAGACATGGGCATAGTAGACGTTATCTTAAGAATAAAGATCTCTATGACATCTGATGGACTTGTTTTATCTCAATCTTATTACATCGAAGATGTCTTGAAAAAGTTTGATGTCTGATAGTCCACCTATGAAGTCACCAATGGATATGAATCATTCAATAGATAAGAATCGAGGTGCACCTCTTTCCCAACAACGATATGCACATGTTATTAGCAGTTTAATGTGCATTACAAACTGCACTCGCACAGATATCGCTTATCCAGTCAATAAGTTGGCAAGATTTACTCATAATCCAGGAAATGAACATTGGAAGGCATTAAATTGGATTTTGAGATATATGAAATACATGCTAACTTGCGGACTACATTATTCGAGATATCCAGCTGTATTAAAAGGATACAGTGACACAAATTGGATATTCGACATCCAGAACACCAAATCCACCCGTGGATATGTTTTTGCAATTGGTGGTGGAGCGGTGTCTTGGAAATCCTCTAAGCAAACATGCATTGCCTGAACCACGATGGAATTGGAATTCATTGCTTTAGATAAAGCTGGTGAAGAAGCCAAATGGATTAATGATTTCGTAGAGGATATTCCTTGTTGGAATAAACCTATAGCCTCAGTGATGATCCACTGTGATAGTCAATCGAAAATAGGAAGGGCACAGAATAGTATATACAATGGTAAGTCTAGACATATCCATCATAGACATAAAACCGTGAGGCAGCTGGTCACTATGGGAATCATTTCCATTGATTATGTTAAATCAAAGGAAAAAATAGCAAATCCATTAACTAGAGGCCTACCTAATGATCAAATATTATGTCTGTCTAGAGGAATGGGTTTAAAACCCAAACAATAAAATATTTGTGGTGGTAACCCAACCTTACTGGCTGGAGATCCCAAGAATTTGGTTCAATGGGAAAACTAAATTCTAGAGATTTGGTTTTACACTTCGCATCGAAGTAAGAGCACTTCGAAATTATTACTCTCTAAAGAGTATAATTACAAAGTTGTTCCTGTGATAGACATTAAGTGTTGCCTGCAAAAGGGGTAAAGGATAAGTTTTGTTAAAATTTTAATGATTCCTAACACATGCAAGTGGGTATGGCAGGATACTTAACTAGGAGATCACCTATTTAAGTGTGAAGACTGGCTGCTTCAAATGAGCGCACTTAAGAATCCAAGAATTGTCCAAGGCCACAACGAACAAAACTATTAGAAGAAAAGAATAAAAGGAGTTATTGTGTTGATATCATTGTCTTGGTTTACACCGAACACTAATGTTTCAAGACAATGCCTTAACCACGCAATAAAGTAAACCCCATGGTAATCAACTAAGGAAGGTTCAAAGCCAAAAGCTACATTTCCCGATGCAATATCTTTCTACTGGAAGACTGCTAGAACTACATGTGCACCAATTCATAAACTTCGTTTCTTCGCACATGAATAATCTACTAATTAAGCAGATGATACATGATGTGTATGCATGCATTTAGGTCGATTTAGATGCTTATTTTATATCATTTGCATGCATATTTGGCCGGGAATTGCTTGTATTTATTACTTTGTGCCATTTGACATGTATAAGCTTATTTTGAGGTTATTCAGGTGTTTTTAAACCAAAAAGTCCATCTAGACAAAGTTTGGATGAAGAAACAAGCTAAGAAGGGACAAAAACGAAAGAAACCGACTTGAATCGAAGTGAACCAGTCGCGACCACGAGACTACCCGTCGTGGCTGCGACAAAAGGTGGCCAGAACATATTCAATACTGATGAAGCATCACGACCACAACATTACCCGTGATGGCCACGACAAAAAAGGGTCGTTTTAAGGTGGTTTTGGGTACAAGTGGTCGTGATCGCCACCAAAAGGCATCGCGGCCGTGACCAAAGTTCGGTTGACCTTTCCTAGTCCATATCTAATATAGATTTTGGAGTGTTTTCATCCAAGATGATCCCCAATTATAAAAATGAAGCTTCCAAGTCCGAAATTCACACATGAGATCCTATTTTACACTTGAAAAAGTGCTCAGAGACTTGGAACGAAGATTAAGGAACGCAAGGATGAAGATCGAGATTCAAAGAATTCGGGTTTATTCTCCTTTGTTTATTTTTTACTTTCAAACAATATTTGTCTATGAATTTTGTTTGGTTTTATATTTAGACATGAGTAACTAAACACTTAGTGTTCTAGGGTTAGAGAGTAGGTAATTGTTGATTAAGTTTTGATTGATTTGTTTAATTCTAGACTCCGTTTTATCATTATATATGTGTTTTGTTCTTAAATCATGAATTAATTGATTTGGCCAATTAGTTAGTTCTATTTGCTTAAAAACTCGTCGTCCGAGAGGAGAGGGTAGTTAATAGGTATACGAGCATATAACATAGGCACCAATATTTGTTTGAGAGGAGTGAGATCGTACGTAGGCATTGGTCTTAGGAGCCCTTGGGAGTTGCGTATGTGATAGTTAGCCCGAGAGGAAAACTATTCATACGGAATCTACACGTTAACATTGTCCAAGAGGACGGTTAACTATCGTAGGGCCTCCTAATAACGATAAATTTGGTTTAAAGTCTAGGATCATCAAATAATCAAACATAAGAAAGAAGAACTAAAATCAAATCCCTAGAATACGCTTAATCTCATATGAGTTTTCCCTTATCAATGATTCCTTGTTTACGAGTGATTTAGTTTTATTTATTATTTCTTGAAAAATTAGGTTTTAGTTAAACAACAACTTTCACTAATCGAGAGTCTAGTTAGAGTAGTTTTATTACAATTAGGGTAGTAAACTAGGCACAACCTTTAGTCTCTGTGGATCGACCTTGACTGCCACTACTTACACTAGCACCGTATACTTGCGGATTACGATGTTAGAAATTAGTGCATCAGTAGATGATATAAGTGTCAAGTATCACTAAATATTGGCACAGAAAAGATGTAGTTTGAGTCATGAAAGATGGAGAAATTTGGCCAAATATTTGTGTCCCACATTGTTAAAGAAAGTTGAAGATTGTCTTGATTCCCCCTCCCCTCCCTCCCCCCTCCGAATTTGCTTTGTCACTCAGTGTTGGTTTTTTCCAGCTAATTTAATATATTTCCGGTTTAAAAAAGGACTAAATACATTCCTAACAAATTATTTTCGTGGCTAATATATGTTGTAGAAGGCGCTAGTCAGATAGTAAATTGAGGCCTAGCAACTAATTAGGGTCTAGGATGAACTAGATGGGGCATAAGCATCCTTAGGGTGGGAAGAATTGAAAAACAATATAGGCAAGAGCCTAACACCTAGATAGGAATTAGTCGGAGGCAGTCACAGGATTTTACAACAGGGATCGAGGCACATGTTCCACATGCATTCTAAAATTACAAAGTGCTAACATAATATTAAAAGTTACAGATGCGACTTATGACTCTCTTTTATATATTATATAGGGTCAATTTAAAAAATAAGAAAAAAAAAGAAAAAGAAAAACTATACTGTAGCCCTCTTTTTACTTTTACAACCTTAATTTTTTATTTTTCCGACAACAACTTGTACTTATCAATTTTTTTCGAATACAAACTGTACTAATCGTTTCTTTCATTTTTAAACTCCAGCTAAATTTTAGGCTATATAGGCCATGTGATTGGAAAAATTTTCTTTTGGGCCAATAAGAAGTTGACACGTGACGACTAATAAAAATGTAAAAAGAATAATTCAAAAAATTCACTTAAAATTTCAGAAAATTAAAAGAATTATTTCTAAATTTATTTTGGAAATTGTAAAAATCATTTAAAATTCAGAAAATTCAATTAAAATGCATAAAATTTATACAAAAAAAAAATATTTCTAAAATTAATTTAAAAATGCTAAAGTTCATTTAAAAGTTAGAAGATTCATTTAATCATTCAAAAAATTCATTTAAACTCTAGAAATTAAAACAATTGTTTCTAAAATTATATTTTAAAAATCTAAAAATTCATTTAAAATTTAGAGAATCCACTAAAAAGCAAGAAAATTCATTTAAAAATAATTTGACTCCGAAAAATTTAAAACATTTCATGATCATATTGTAGAATGGAAAACACAGAACACCAAAAATAGAATTGAGTATTTGATCCCGTAATATGCGACATCATTATGTAAATGCTTGATTAACATCCAAAGTAATTAGTCGTTGCTTCTACTTTCTCTTCTAAAGATAAACGTCAGTCAATTAAATAAATCAACAAATGATTGCTATCAATATTTTTTGTTCCTAAGTTAGATTATTCTACTAAGACCAATAAGTGGTACACGTGTCCCGTGCAAGCACTTTAGGGCGCTTTTAGTGTCATTTTAATGTCAATAATGTGCACAATCACGTGTATTTAGTGTGTTTGTATTCTCATGGGCAAAATAATGTGTTTATGGTATTTATGTGTTAAAACATGTCCAAAAGGATCGAAAAAGAACATCAAACGATCGCTGAGTCGATGGATCAGTCGAGGCAATAAGGGACAGGGCAGAAGGATTGATCTCGGCCGAGACAGGACATAAATCTCGGCCGAGATACCTCTCCAGGGAAAGGTCAGAAATTCAAGAGATGAAGATCTCGGCCGAGAAACCCAATCTCGGCCGAGACAATCCTAACACTAAAAAGTCCTAAAATTCCCTTTTTACGTCTAGGCTAAGATGCAACCCAATCTCGGCCGAGATCACCCCTCGATTTACAATTTGAAAAAGCCCTTTTTTACGTATCGGTCGAGACACACTTGCATCTCGGTCGAGATTCCTTGCCCTGTTTTAAATTTCTGAACTCGATTTTGTCTTAAACTAAAGTAACAACTCTTCCCCTATATATATATCCTCCCTTTCGAAATTAACCTATCTTGGGCACAAATTTGGAGAACTTTTCAGCCACTATCACTTCCAAGGAGGAGAGAAGGGCAAGAAGGAGTCATCCCATTTCTCCCATTGATCAACCTTTGGTTCTATCATTTCATTTTTATGAATTCTTGTATTTCCTTTGATTTACTGATTGTATTAGGAGTAATGGGTGGCTAGCACCCATAATTCTACCCTTAATCATGTTGAACCTTGATTGAAGATAAATATGTGAATATTGACGTCTGGTGTTACTATATTTATGCAATTTAAATGTTCTATAATGCTTGTTTGAATTGTCTCATGCCTAGATGCTTGTTTTAGGATTGATCTCCCTTTAGAAGAATTTATTGTATGTTGCTAGAGATTGGAATTCACTTTCCGTGATTGTTGAAGCTTCAATCTCCCTTAGTAGTGAACAATGCTTGATATCATTGGTGGCATTATAGAGTTTGGCCTCTAAACCCGATCGATTCGAGGTTTATGCCTTATTTATCCCATTGTTCTAATTCGTGACCATCCAATATCAATTAGTGTGAAAAGAGCTTGTTTGGATCACTAATTGATTTGGGTAGGGATAAGTCGATAAGCGAACCTTCGATTTATCCACAATTAAGGAACAACACAATTTACATAAGCGGACCTTATAGATTGTGGGATAAGGGTTTAAATTGCATTGAATTGGGGCATCAACAATAATCCATAGGTAGTCGGATTCAAGGGGATACTAGATCGAGGGTAGGTCTTTTTAATATATTCAAAAACCCAAAAATATTTGCTTGTGGTCTTTCTTTGACACTTTGATTAATCTAAAACACCAAAAACATCTATTGCTTTCCAGATTGGTAATTAGTACTTGGTAGACTTTAGTTGTTAGACTTAATCAAACCCCTCTCCCCCCCCCCCCCCCAATTTACTCGCGTATGTTTATTGCTTTTATTCCGACCTAAATCACTAATTGCTTGAAGTATTTGAATCAACACTACTCATCGTTCTCCATGGGATCGACTCAGACTTACCACCTTACCTAGTAAAGTCTGAAAGTTCGGAACTCAATTTTAAATCATTCTAATTTGGTGGGGCGAACGTTTCGACGACGCATTCGCAACCCTCCCAAATTTTAGCGCCGTTGCCGGGGAACGGTGTGTGTAGTGTTAATTTCATTTTCAAGCACCATCTCTAGCAAATTAATTATCTATTGTATTGCTTAACTAGTAATTGACACTCACTAGTTTGTGTGATTTTAGTTGTGTAGTGCATGTTCACCCGCTCCCAAGGAGATAAAGGGATTTGGTTTGAACCGAATATCGTTGAGAAAGAAAGTATACCGGGAAGACGAGCTCGATTGCTTGACGAGATCCGGAAGTCTTTTGAAAGCCTCGACACTGAGAGTGGAGAATCAAGCGAACCTGAAGCAACGGCAGCAGAACGGGCAACTGAGAAGATATTGAAAGAACTGGCCAACACAAGGGTCAACCAAGAACCCTTGTGTATTACTTTCCCCGATATTGGAGCTGATACATAGTTAGAACTGAAGACAGGGGTAGTGAACTTACTACCCTCCTTTCATGGCATGGCTGGGGATGATCCACATAAGCATCTAAAAGAATTTCACGTGGTATGCTCTTCCATGAAACCGGCACGAGTCACCGATGAACAGATTAAGCTTCGAGCCTTCCCATTTTTTCTCAAAGATTTGGCTCGTGATTGGCTTTGCTATCTTCCGGCCGGCTCGGTTACCACGTGGGATCAGATGGAATCTCTATTTTTAGAAAAGTATTTCCCAGCATCAAGGGCCACAAACATTCGAAAGGGGATAAGCGGTATCTTGCAGATGCAAGGGGAGATGTTATATGAGTACTAGGAAAGATTTAAGAAGCTCGTGTCGAGTTGTCCTCAACATCAAATAACCGAGCAGCTGTTGATACAATACCTTTATGAGGACTTGTGTGTAGTTGACAGAAACATGATCGATAATGCTAGTGGAGAGACATTATCAGACAAGACGCCCACTGAGGCTTGGTCCCTTATTTCGAAGATGGATGCGAACACGCAGCAGTTTGGGACTAGAGAGAGTGTCAAGTCTAGTCGAGGAACTCAAAGATCCGATATAGAAGACCGGTTGGATCAGTTGACAACCCTTGTGAGAAAAGTAGCTGCTGGAAGTATGCCTAGCCCTAAACCGTGCAAAGTGTGCCATGTCACAGATCACAATACCGACAATTGCCCAGTTCTAGGAGATATATTGAGGCCCATGCAAATTCTTGTCACAATTGGTACAAAAGGCCAAGGTCACCTCCGGAAAGAAGGAAAAATGACCCATATTCGAATAGCTACAATCCGGGATAGCAGAATCATCCGAATTTCAGCTATGGTCCATAGAATCAGAATTTTCAGAAACCGGGAGAACAGAGCCATCAAAATAGGCCCCCTTTCCCAAAGGGAGTTTACCAACAGGAAGCACCGGTCGACTCAAATCCTTCGGACCCATCCCTTTCAGATATTGTTAAGAGCCTTGCGAATAGTACAATCCAGCTGCAGAAGGATAACAATTCGAGATTCACCAATCTCGAAAATCAAATGAGCCAAATCTCCTCTACCGTGTCAAGGCTAGAAAACACCCAAGGGGGGAAGTTACCGGCTCAAACAGAAGTCAATCCGAAAAATGTGAGTGTCATTGTTGTTGTTAATGAGGAGTTAGTTAGAGAGCCTGAAAAGCCCGGGTATACTTCATCGGCAAAGACTGAAGAATTATAAGAAGAACCGAGGACAGAAGAGATACAAACTCCCCATGTGGCAGAAGTTCAAGTTCGAACACCGAAGTGGAAGATTGCTAAGGAGTTGAGAAGACAAAAAGAGACATTAGTTGCATGCTTTCCTAATCACCTACTGCCTTTTCCTACCAAGAGAGATTCTTCACATAACGAAGTTGAGAATGTTAGTGTAAGTACCTTGAGAAGCGGAAAAGTGCTCGAGAAGCCACCCAAGAGCCTCCCTCACTTGGAGGATGAAGAAGAAAAGGGAAAAGAAGAGAATTTATCGAAGGAAGAACCATACCAATCCCCCTCAAGGATCCTAAGCTCAACATTCCAACACTGATCATGACCCCACCACTTCCATTCCCGTGCCTAATCAAGAAAGTTGTAGACAAAGACAAAGAACGGGAAATGCTTGAAATATTTCAGAAGGTGAAGATCAAAATTCCACTGATTGAAGCTGTGAAACAGATCCCACGGTATGCAAAAATTTTGAAGGGTCTATGCACAAATAAAAGAAGGCTTCAAGGAAATAACAGGGTACACAGGAGGGAGAGTGTGTCTGCAATATTCCAAAAGAAAGTACCTCAAAAGTGCAAGGACCGGGGAATGTTCATCATCCCGTGTAAGATTGGTAATTGTTTAGTTGGGAAAGCTATGCTTGATTTATTGATTGATGCCCCGTTCGATGTTTCAGAGCCTAAACTTGGGGCCACTGAAAAAAACCAAGGTTTTTATCCAATCGCCGATCGAAGTACCTCATTTTGGATGGGGTGGTTGAGAACGTGCTTGTTGAGGTAGATAATCTTATTTTTCGGGCCGACTTGTATATATTAGACATGCAAGGAGACACAACAAACTCCACACCTATTTTGTTGGGAAGGTCATTCATGAACACTTCCCAAACACAAATTTATGTGCGTGAGGGGACTCTCACCATGGAGTTTGATGGTCAAATTGTGAAGTTTAATATATTCAAGTCCATGAAACACTCTGAAGATGTACATGGTGTTTTCTCTATTGATTTCATTGACTTGCTTGGGAAAGATAGTGTTGATTTGAATAGTAAGAAAGTTAGGGAGAGATTACATGAAAGGAAGGCAAAGGATGTGAAAAGAACAAGTTCGGGGATCCAAGAGGATCTGGGTGAAATGGACCCGGGAATTAAGTTGCCAGAAAACTGTGAAGAAGAGTGGGAGGTCCATAAGGGCCCACGGGAATTGAATGAAGCACGGAAGGAAGGGACCAAGGGACCCTTTCCGGTGAATTGAAGTAAAAGCAGTGTTTGTGGGACCGGACCGGTGACCGAACTGGACAAGCCACCGGTTCAAGGTTCGACCGGTTCAACCACCGGCTCAACCGGTCAAAGACAACTTGTTGACTTTTGAATTTCGATAGTTCTTTATGTGTAATACAATCTAATTTGATACTAGAGTTTAACTTGTAAAAAAAAAAAATTCAACATATATCAGTATCAATTAATTCAAAGATACTTCTAACTCTAATTTTTTTAATAACATCCTAGTGCCAAATTTAAAATAAGACGGGAAAAATAAGGGCAAATGAAGATAAAGGTGAAAATCTCGTTTTTTTACTTAAAAAAAAATTTAAAAAAAAAATTGAATATAATCCGGTTCGACCGGTTCGACCGGTTCAGCCGGTTCGGCGGTCGAACCGGTTCTCACCGGTTTTGACCGGTTTTCAACGGTTTTATGTGATTTCCGGTTTTTTAACGCTACCGGACCAATTCCAGGCCCGGTTCCCGGTTGAACCGGTCGAACCGGCCGGTCCGGTCCGGTCTCACAAACCATGAGTAAAAGATCCTCCATTGAGCCAACGACATTAAACAAAGGCGCTTGTTAGGAGGCACCCCGACGGTATCTTTAATTTTTTGCATTTTTCAAATTCCAAGTTATTTTCTTAATAAATGCCTTATGGCATATTTGATGCTTTTTGTTTAGAATTGTGCAAGTATCAATCAGAATAATCGAAAGATAGCATGGAATGGGGGTGAAGGTGACCAAAATGAAGAAAAATTACTGGAAAGAAATCTCGGCCGAGACACACAAGGAATCTCGATCGAGACGTCACAAAGATAAAAACAGGGAAATTCGCTGGCAAGATATCTCGGCCGAGGCACACATTCATCTCGGCCGAGATTTAACAGAGCTCAAATTGGGCAAAATTGCTGGAGGCCAATCTCGACCGAGATCTGCTGCTGAGCCAAACAATCCTGACGATCTACATGAGTCTCCAGTGGAAATGCCCTTCCCCTTCCTTACAAACTTAGTCTTCAACTAAGTTTAGGGAGACACTCGGGGGGACGGACATTCCCGGCTGCTCATATTTTCCCATTTCCTCCTGTTTTTCCTTTATTAATGCATTTGAATTTTTAGTTGACCTATGCACCCCTTTTTGCTGCTTTAGTTATTTGAATTTCTACAGTTTTGGGCCTGTGAGCCTTTGCTTATCTTTTAGTGATTTATGCGCATTATTGTTAGTATTTTGATTTGGTATTTTGCACATTTAGGAATAATGATTTTGTTAATTTTCTTTAGTAGAATGGGGTTGGATAATATTGAATAATATGGTTAAATTCGACGAGCACCAACTAGTACTCCTCTTTTTCCACAAACTTAGTTTGCAACTAAGTTTGGGGAGGGGGTGGGATTCGTACAAGTTGGCAGCTCGAGAAAATGATTGGACTAATTTAGGAAGAAAAAAATTGTGGCATTGATTAATGATGAAAAAAAAAATTCGAACAAATATTTTTGGAAAGAAGCACATGGTAGAGCATGATAGGCTTTTTGAAACTAAATTGAACATACACTCAAAACTTTTTATCAAAATTGCAACCAAGTGAGTCTTTGAGCCTAAAGCATATTCCCATTTTTGGAGTAAAATCAAATTTCTTTCTGTGCGAAAATTCTTTGAATGTATGCAATTTCCTCTAGAACTTTCCCTAATTCTCGACCTTTGAATAAGTCGGTATGTGTGGTGACAATGAAAATGATTTTTTAGGCATTTTTTGACCTAAGCCTTTTTCAAAAGCTTAAAACAATTCCTTTTGACCAAAAATGTATAAATTGCCCCTAGTTAGCCCTTTGAGCTTAAGCCTTTTTTGTTTGATACCAGACACTACAAGAAAATTTACCTTTCATTTAGCCTTTGAAACCCAAATGGACTATTGAGTATGAGGGAAGCGGTTGGAAGGTAGTTAGCTTGGAAATTGGGATTGAATTTGGGTAAACTAGTGGAAAACGAAGAAGGGTGAACGGAAACATGTGAAACAGGCTAGAATCGAGAACATTAACCTCTCCATAATTTGTAATGAGTAAAAAAAAAATGAGCAAAGTCGAAAAAACTAGGAAAACAAAAGAACGAGGAAGTGTATATACCATTTTTTTGGAAAGGTTAGTGAAAATCACATCATTTTGTGATTACAATCACTTGGTTAGAAAAGTATTAAGAAACATATTTATTGTGAGGATTGATAAATATGGGAGATGTAGGAAGGAATAAGGTGAAGAAGTCGAATCTTAAGTTCGACTCGATTGGGAATTGAAAGAGTGAGGTTGAGTGACCATTGTTTGAGGGGTAGATGGGTAGTGCACGACTCATTTAGTCCATTTTACAGTCACTTTTACCTAAATTTTGTCCCACCTTACCCTAGCCAACATTACAACCCATATAAAGACCTAACTGATTCATTGTCACGCATGTCAAGTATAATTTCGGGTTCAGATGATTGGCAAGCCTATGGTAGGCATTATATGCATTTCAATGTGAGTGTAAACACTATCCTTTTCAATGCACTCGAGAGAGAGAGAGATACACTCACCCGGTGAGGATCTTAAGTTAAGAGTGTTATGTCTTGAGAGTAGTGGATCTAGTCTATCATATATGCTCACAATTGTTATGGTTCAGTCTCACTCACACACAAACAGTATTGAATGAAAAACAACACAGAAATTGGCCATAAGAAACCGAACCAAGAACAGGAAAGAAAAATGATGAACACAGGGATTTTACGTGGTTCGATCAATGTGATCTACATCCACAGAGGTTCTATACACCTCAATTCACTACACTAATCAATTAATTACAAGAATTCATCCAGAAAACCAGAAATCCCAATTCACAGCTTGAATTGAGCATAAAACCCTAGCAGTCTAATTCTCTTGATTGAGTAATGTTTACTGAGGGAAAGAATCATGAATCAACTCGCAACTTCAAGTGTTTACAATGTATATAAAGGTCGGAGCTCGAATCAGGGAGTAGAAGAAGTTGTAACCAATTTCGACTCAACTGTTTGAAACTGCTTCTGCGAGCTTTCCACGACGGTTTCTCATGCAACGGTTTAAAACTGTTGCAAACGGCAGTTATAACAAACTTGGACCCGGTTCCCATTTTAACCTCTTTCACTGATCTGGTTAAAACCCCGTTCTCCGCATTCCAAACCCGGTTCTGGAATCCTCAAAACCTCAACTACATTTCATGAACACTTGATGATATTGAACTGACATCTACAACTATTATCATGCTCGCTTCATCTTTTTCATGGAAACTCTCTGAAATCAAATGCCACTAAACTCTGCCCTAAACACGTGTCCTTTTGTCTTTCTCTTTATTGTTCTGGCCGAACAAGTTCTAAGTTTGGGGAGATTTGGTACACGTGTCCCATGCACACACTTTAGGGCGCTTTTAGTGCCATTTTAATGTCAATAATGTGCACAATCACGTGTATTTAGTGCCTTTGTATTCTCATGGGCAAAATAATGTGTTTGTGGTATTTATGTGTTAAAACAGGTGCAAAAGGATCGAAAAAGAACATCAAACGATCGTCGAGTCGATGGATCAGTCGAGGTAACCAGGGACAGGGCTGAAGGATTGATCTCGGCCGAGACAGGACACAAATCTCGGCCGAGATACCTCTCCAGGGAAAAGTCAGAAATTCAAGAGATGAAGATCTCGGCCGAGATGAAACCCAATCTCGGCCGAGACAATCCTATCCCTAAAAAGCCCTAAAATTCCCTTTTCACGTCTCGGCCGAGATGCAACCCAATCTCGGCCGAGATCACCCCTCGATTTACGATTTGAAAAAGCCCTTTTTTACGTCTCGGCCGAGATTCCTTGCCCTGTTTTAAATTTCTAAATGCGATTTTGCCTTAAACTGAAGTAACAACTCTTCCCCTATATATATCCTCCCTTTCGAAATTAACCTATCTTGGGCACAAATTTGGAGAACTTTTCAGCCACCATCACTTCCAAGGAGGAGAGAAGGGCAAGAAGGAGTCATCCCATCATCCCCATTGATTAACCTTTGGTTCTATCATTTCATTTTTATGAATTCTTGTATTTCCTTTGATTTACTGATTGTATTAGGAGTAATGGGTGGCTAGCACCCTTTTTTCCACCCTTGATCATGTTGAACCTTGATTGAAGATGAATTTGTGAATATTGACTTTTGGTGTTACCATTTTTATGCAATTTAAATGTTCTATACTGCTTGTTTGAATTATCTCATGCCTAGATGCTTGTTTTAGGATTGATCACCCTTTAGAAGCATTTATTGTATGTTGCTAGAGATTGGAATTCACTTTCCGTGATTGTTGAAGCTTCAATCTCCCTTAGTAGTGAACAATGCTTGATATCATTGGTGGCATTATAGAGTTTGGCCTCTAAACCCGATCGATTCGAGATTTATGCGTTATTTATCCTGTTGTTCTAGTTCGTGACCATCCAATATCAATTAGTGTGAAAAGAGCTTGTTTGTATCACTAATTGATTTAGGTAGGGATAAATCGATAAGCGGACCTTCGATTTATCCACAATTAAGGAACAACACAATTTACATAAGCGAACCTTGTAGATTGTGGGATAAGGGTTTAAATTGCATTGAATTGGGGCATCAAAAATAATCCATAGGTAGTCGAACTCAAGGGGATACTAGATCGAGGGTAGGTCTTTTTAATATATTAAAAAACCCTAAAATATTTACTTGTGGTCTTTCTTTGACACTTTGATTAATCTAAAACACCAAAAACATCTATTGCTTTCTAGATTGGTAATTGGTACTTGGTAGACTTTAGTTGTTAGACTCAATCAAACCAACCCCCTCCCCCCCCCCCCCCCAATTTACTCGCTTATGTTTATTGTTTTTATTCCGACCTAAATCACTAATTGCTTGAAGTATTTGAATCGAACACTACTCATCATTCTCCGTTGGGATCGACTCGAACTTACCACCTTACCTAGTAAAGTCGGAAAGCTCGGAACTCAATTTTAAATCATTCTAATTTGGTGGGGCGAACGTTTCGACGACGCATTCGCAACTCTCCCAATAAGCAATACCAATTGGAATCCTAATTTTAATTCCCTTAAGAATGTCTCCCCTTTTATTGTCGTATTGAACGTTCTTATCATCCTCTAACATAAGCCGAAAACCTAACTTTTGTCATTTTCATCTCTCGCAAAAGAAGATCAATCCAAATATAGCTCTCTAGGTTTCTATAAATAAATTAATGAAAATAGGATTAATTTCTTTACTCCAAATATATTCTTCAGTAGATAGCAGGTGAACTTTTTACTATGGTCCACTTATTGGATAAGAAGCATTTGCTTTGGAGGAACAGCTAAGCAACACTAGCATCGGAAGGAGGATTATAATACATCCCTTTTCCACTCCCATGCTAGTGCCCGCCGAGAGATAAATCACATTTTTTCCCTGAAGAATGATGTCAGAACTGAATTGTTCGAAAAGCATCAGATTGAGCATCTCATCTCTTCATATTTCGGAGAGTCATTCACCTCGTCCCATCCTGATCCCACCTCTATCGAGCAAGCCCTCAGTCGCGTGCGTTTGAGAGCTACTCCGGAAATGCAGTCCAATCTTCTTCGTCCTTTTACTGGGGATGAAGCTGTCGAGCCTTGTTTTTTTTCAGAAGTTTTGGCATATCGTCGGAAATGATGTTACTAAATTTGTTCTTGATATGCTTTCTGCCAATAATTTTCTCGTAGGTGTCAATCATACTTTTTTTGTTCTTTTACCTAAAGTGAAACAATTGGATTAGATCACTCAATTTAGGCTAATTAGTTTATGCAATGTTGTCTATAAACTTGTTGCTAATGCTAATAGAATTCGGCCTTGTCTTTCTTTGCTTATATATGAGTCTCAATCTACTTTTATTCTAGGTCGGCTTATCACCGATATTATTCTTATAACTTATGAAATGCACCATTATATGAAGCGTGGGAATTTCGGTAATTTGGGTTTAATATCTATCAAACTATATATGAGTAAAGCTTTTGATCGTGTTGAGTGGTCCTTTGTCTATAAAGTTATGTTGACGATGGGATTTCCTCGTATTTTTTATGATTGCATTTTATCTTGTATTTCCTCGGTTGGCTTCAGCTTTCTTCTCAACGAGTCTCGTTTTGGAAAATTATCACCGAAACGGGGAATCAGACAAGGGGACCATCTGTCCCCTTATCTCTTCATCATATGTGCGGAGTTTTTCATGTTTTTTGTTGGACTTACAGCTCTACCGAAACATTAGCGGTGTAAAAATTGCTCGTTTGGCTCCTTCCATCTCTCATCTATTCTTCGTGACGACACCATGCTTTTTGGCAAGGCTACTATAGAGGAGGTTCAATATCTTAAATATGCTATTAAGCTCTAAGAGTTGGTTTCCGGGCAGCGTATAAATTATGACAAATCGAGTATCTATTTCAGTCCCAATACCCCATCAGACTTAGCAAACTCTATTTGTGCAATCTTTGGTATCCCCCAAGAGGCTTCTCATGCAAAATACTTGGGTCTTCCGTCTATAGTGGGGCGCAAAAAATCTAAATTTTTTGCTAGTTTGAAGGACAATATCCAGAAGCGTATTTTGGGTTGGAAGGAAAAACAGCTCAGCAAAGAAGGCAAGGAGATTTTTATTAAAGTTGTTCTCCAAGCTATTCCCACATTCACCATGACATGTTTTCGCATTCCCGACGGCATCCTACATGATATCGAATGCCAAATGTTCGCTTTCTGGTGGGGCGATGGAAATAGATCTCGCAAGATGAGATGGGTTGCATGGGACTGAATGGCGCGTAGCAAGGACCACGAAAGTCTTGGATTTTGAAGTATGAAGGATTATAATATCGCTATGCTTAGTAAGCAAGCATGAAGTCTACTAACTTAATCCTCACTCCCTAGTCGCCCGGCTTTATAAGGCGAAATATCAACCCAATTCGGACTTCCTATCTGCTCAGCTTGAGAATTCTCCTTCATTCATGTAACGCCCGACTTTTTCATCCATTATTTTATTTAATTTTATGTGTCGTGTTAATGTTTGTGCGAAGTATAATTATTATGTGATATATTTTATTTTTACTTATTTCAAGTTTTGTGCTATGAATTATAATTATACTTTTAGACTCAAAATAATATTATTTATCATGAGTCAATTATAATTCAAGAAATTATGTCTTGAATTTATAATTGAGCCTAGAATGTGCGATATTTTTATAAGTTAATGTCTCGTATAAACTAGCTCATTTCATGCATCATTATTTATTGTATGCCAAAACTCTTATACAATTTATTTTGGCCTAAAACTATTTTTAAGTTATAAATGTGGCCCGTTATTTGGTCCAAATCACTATTTATTTATCTTTAATTGCAAAGTCATATAGTATGGTGTATCTTGATAAAAAAATCTCAAATCCTAAACCTAAGTATTTATACACGGCAAATACGTACTTTACATTCACTTCGTAGAAAATCATGTTCTCCGCAAGCACAATTCTTCCCCTTTCATCTCAGCCAGCGCTTTTTTCTTTTCTTTTCAATTGGTAGCAAATGGAGGTAACCTTTATAATTTTGTCTCTTTACTCATTATTATATTCATAGCAATCATCAATTTCAACAGTCTTTTCATGTTGTTCTGGTTAAATTGATTAGCAATACCATCCCTCTTAATTATGACATGTCCTCTCTTAAAGTTATTTTTTGCCGAGAGCCTAAATTAGCCACGCCCCTCCTTAATTCAATACCCATGTTGGGAGCCATAAATTCAGTTTCAAGTTTTTTTTTAAGGAACTGTAGGTTTGAAGAATAAGGGAGAGGGTGAGTAGTGTGTGTGGGGCGTGAGTGTGGGTGTGTGTAAGTTTTGTGTGTTGATTTTATACAGTGGTGTGTGTATGTGTGTGTTTGTGTAAGTGTGTGTTTTTTTTATATGTGCAGGAGAGTCTGTATAAAAAATTTGGTGTGTGTGTGTGTATGTATATATATGTATATATATATACACTGTGTGTGTTTGACTGATATATGTATATGAGTGTGTGTTAGGCTATTATTAAAGAAGGGAAGGTGGTGGGGACCACCTTGAGATAATTGTTGGCATATGAAGCTAATAAAAGGGTTAAATGTGGGTGGAATGTTGATGGCTGAATAAGAGAGATAAATAGGGTGTTTTGAGTGTGTGTCATATTTAACTTTTGCAGGAGGAAATAAAAATGTTATTTTATTCCTAACCTTCAATACTTTCTATTCCTGAGTGGCTTTTATAATCTTCACTAACAGTATTATACCAACCAAAATCCAAGACCTTTTCTGGCTCCTCCAGATTGCCAAAATCGCTTATTATGTTACTTTTCTTTAATTCTATTTTATTTAGGATTAGTTTTTACAACACATTATTGTTTTCATAATTATTTCGTCTAGTAACAGTTGAGAATCTGTTAGTTATAAAGTATATACATTGCTTAACGTAGGTGTCTCTGATCAAGAACACGGTGGTTAGGCTTTGCATGAAAAATTTCAAGGTTTATCCAAATTGTTTTAAGGTGGGGATTTATATTTGTTTTATTAATTATATTTGTTTGATCCGTTTATGTGATTGGTACACGCATTTATTTATGCACTTTAAGTCTGTTAGAGTGATGAATTGTGATGTTTGCGTGTAGAATGGAGAGTATTTGGTTTGTTTTAGTGCTATTGGACAATTTGACGTTTGTGTTTTCATTTTGAGCTAAATAGGTGATTTAAGGCTAAGTATTCGTACTCGGCCGGATGCACAACGAGGAAATGAAGTCCGGATGTCAAAAGGATGGAACAATCGCCGGAAAATAAAGAACAGAGTACCGCGACCACGGCAAAATGGCGCGGCCGCGGTCCAAGTGAAGAAATAAGCGGGAAAACTCTGGACAAGTAGCGCGGCCGAGGCACACTTGCGCGGCCGCGGCGTGCTGCTGGACCAAGAGCGGGCGCGGGCGCGGCCCTTGAGCGCGGTCGCGGCCCGTTAAGGCGGTTAATTAATCCTTGGGCCACAAGAATTCCGTTTTAAAGCCCAAAATCAACCCAAATTGACTTCCTCTATAAAAAGGGACCCTTATGCTCGAAAATAGGAGACTAGAACATTAGAAGAGAGCAAGGTTGAGAGATTCCGAAGGGGACGAGCAATCAAGATCGGCAATACTCGGGTTTTCTAGTCCTTTAGTCTTTTAATTATGTATTTTCAGTTTAATTTGTCTTTTGTCACCGCCATGAGCGGCTAGTAGGTTATTTCAGTCCTTAATCGAGTCGAAACCTAGTTTCGCTATTCTGTGATATTTACGGTGATTATTAATCAGTTGATTTCTTGAAACGTTGTTATACTATTTGTTTATCCTTCAATGCTTGTGTGCTTATATGCTAGATTGATCACCTAGGATTATAATTGCATAAGTAACGCTAGGTTATAATCGTAATCCGTAATTGTTATGAACCTATAGCCACTTAGTAGCGAATAGTGAGTGATATCGCTAGGGTAATATATAGCTCGGTCTGAATGGGTCCGAGCTTACGAGGTCCACACCGTGTCTATCCCGTTATCCTAGTTCTCTAGGCGTCCGGTTAATGAGATCCAGAGAGCTTATTCTGAGGTCACTCAACTGGATAGACTAACCAAAGAGCTTGTTTTGGTTAGTTAAACATAAGGGATAACGAGGTTAGCAGAGCTTGTTGCTAACCTCGGGGTAGGAGTTTTAAGGATAAAATTGGTTAATAATTGCATCTATCACAGTGTAGTAATAACTAGGGGGAGATAAGATTAAGGGCTGGGATTCGTTATTTTATAAGTAGAACAAGTCATAGTTAATTTGCTTAATTTATGTTTTAGTTCCTTAGTTAATATACATCAATTCATAAACCCCCATTATTTATATATTTATATATGTTGCTAGATTTAGGATTTACTTAAACACTAAGAGTCTTTGTTAGTGAAAACAACTCAAGAACACACAACACCAAAGAACCTGGAAATCGTACGAAGAAACTCTCTCTGTCCGGCCAAAGTTGAGAAATACACGCCAAACTCACACCCGCAGTTCGGCCAGAGTTGTGGCCGAATTCAGCTTACGCAGAACAAAAATTAGAAATGAATCAAACGCAGTTTTAACGTGGTTCGTTCAATATGAACTACATCCACGGAGGCAAGGCACACCTCAATCCACTAAGAACTTCAATCAATTACAGAGAAATAACTCAAGAAATGAAATGCCCAATTCTGAATGTGAATTAGGGCACGCACACTCTATCTCTAAATACTCTCTCTAATCTAAAGTACAGGAGATAATGCTACATGGTTATCTTCTCCTCAATGAGAGCTTTACAATGATATATGGCTTGAAGCTCGAATACAACTGGATAGGAAGTTATAACCGCAAGAAGTTCACGCTGCTTTCGTTGAGCTACAGGACAAATGTGACGGTTTCGCGTCGTCACTAACTGAAACTGCTTCGTCACAAATGGCTGTTACATTACCTAACTTGAACCCGGTTTGCTCATGACCAGTTTGTCTTCTTGATAATAAACCCCAGTTTAAACCGCCGGTTCTCCACTCCCTAACTCCGGTTCCACATTCTCAACACACCATATTACAAAGTATAGGCTCACTTGATGAAATTGAACATCACCTCACAAATCTCCACCTCAATGAATCATGTGTGCCTCTTACTGCCTCACCACTGCCTTGTCTGTCAGTGCTCTTCATGGCATTGCTCAAGCTGCAGCAGGCTCGAGCAATGCTCCACTTTGTTCCCAGGTACACCCTTAGTAAGAAAATCAGCAGGGTTATGCATTGTGTGTACCTTCTTCACTTCCACAGAACCAGAATCAATAATATCCCTAGCAAAATGCAACCTGACATCAATGTGCTTTGACCTTTCATGAAATGCTTGGTGTTTCACAAGGTGTAGAGCACTTTGGTTATCACAGTAAATCACCACACACTTTTGCTTGATGTCCAAATCTCTCAAAATTCCTTTAAGCCAGATTGCTTCTTTGATGGCTTCAGTGAGAGAGATATATTCTGCTTCAGTGGTTGAAAGTGCTACAACTGATTGTTGTACGCTTCTCCAGCTGATGGCTGTTCCAAATAAGGTGAACACAAATCCAGAAATAGATTTCCTAGTGTCTATGTTTGCTGCAAAATCAGAATCAGCAAACCCCTCCAATGAAACAGTGCTTCCATTCACTTTCTTCTCAAACTTCAGTGACAAGTTCACTGAACCCTTCAAATATCTCATCACATGCTTCAAAGCTTCCCAATGTTCAACACCTGGGTTTGACATGAACCTGCTCACTAAAGAAATAGCATAGGCCAAGTCAAGCCTACTACAAATCATCCCATACATAAGACTGCCAACTCCACTAGCATAAAGAATATTGCTCATATGTATGACCTCCTCTTTAGTCTTTGGGCATTGTTCTTTGGTGAGTTTCTTCTGCAGATTAACTGGAGTGGAGAGAGGTTTAGATTCATGCATGTGGAACCTCTCCAAAACCTTCTGTAGATATTGCCTTGGAGATAACCAAAGAACTCCAGCTTCTCTTTTCCTCAGAATGTCCATGCCCAAAATCTTCTTGGCATCTCCAAGATCTTTCATGTCAAATTCAGTGTTAAGTCTGTCCTTCAACCATTGTACACTCTTCTTGTTCTTGCTGGCAATCAACATATCATCCACATACAAAAGAAGGAAGACTTTATCTTGCTTTGAACACTTGTTGAAGTAAACACAACTATCATAAAGACTTCTTACAAAGCCAACACTGATCATGAAGTCATTGAACCTCTTATTCCACTGTCTTGGACTTTGTTTGAGTCCATAAAGTGACTTCTTCAGCAAACAAACTTTGTCTTCTTGTTCAGGAACGACAAAGCCTTCTGGCTGTTTCATATATATTTTCTCAATGAGTTCTCCATGTAAGAATGCTGTTTTCACATCTAGTTGTTGTAGTTCCATGTCCTCTTGAGTAACCTTTGATAAAAGCAACCTGATTGAGCAGTGCTTTACTACTGGAGAGAAAACTTCATTAAAATCAATCCCTTCCCTTTGTGTAAAGCCCCTAGCCACCAATCTTGCTTTAAACCTCACTTGTTTGGGTCCTGCAGTCTCTAACTTCTTTTTGTATATCCATTTAGAACTCACAAGTTTCTGACCTTTTGGTTTATCCACCAATGTCCAGGTCTCATTCTTTTCCAGGGATTCCATCTCTTCAATCATTGCCTGAACCCAGTGTTCTCCATCTTCACAATCTAGTGCTTCTTTAAAACTACTAGGCTCTTGTGATTCCAGGTTTTCAGCAACACTCAAGGCATAATAAACACTCCCTGCTTGACCATAGAAGTCAGGTCTATTGATTGTTCTTCTAGGTCTGTTCCTTCCAATGCTATATTCTCTCACATTTTGTGAAGGTCCAGCTTGTTCTTCTTCTTCAGATGATGAATCACTATCTTGTAGATTCTCTTGTTGTTGAGATGTGTGATCATCTTCAGCAGGATGCTCCACCTGAATTGATATCTCTTCAGTCTCTTTAGCACCATCAAGTTCTTCCTTAGAACCTGTTGAATTATAAGCCATCACATTCTCATTAAACTTTACATCTCTACTTGTGATTATCTTCTGATTTCCCTTCTCTAGACACCACAATCTGTAGCCCTTTATCCCATCTGGATATCCAAGAAATACACTTCTTAGAGCTCTTGCATCTAACTTGTCTTGCTTGACATGGACAAAAGCAAGACAACCAAACACCCTTAAACCTTCATAACTTGGTTTCTGTCCACTCCACACCTCTTCAGGTGTTTTGAACCCAATCACTGATGAGGCTGACCTGTTAATGAGATAACATGCTGTAGCAATGGTTTCACCCCAAAATACCTTTGGCAACCCAGCGTCCAACAGCATACACCTTACTCTTTCAAGAAGAGTCCTATTAAACCTCTCAGCAACCCCATTCTGTTGAGGATTCATTGGGACAGTCCTATGTCTCTTGATTCCTCTTTCTTCGCAAAAATTTGTGAACTCAGTGGAGAGGTATTCCAATCCATTATCAGTCCTAAGGTGCTTCAGCTTCTTCCCTTTGACATTTTCCAGTTGAATCAACCATGTTTTAAACATATGAAAAGCATCACTCTTATTCTTCAACATGATCCACACCTTTCTACTGTAATCATCAATCAAAGACATGAAATACCTTGCTCCACCATGAGTCTCTGTCCTTGCAGGACCCCATATGTCAGAGTGGACATAATCTAATGGCTCTTGAGTTGTGTGAACACCCTTTCCATAGGGCAGCTTCTTGCACTTGCCCAAAGCACACTGATCACAAAACTCCAGGTTTTGGTTTCCCATGTTTCCAATTACACCACTTCTTAACAATTCCTTCAACCCTTTCTCTCCTATGTGTCCAAGCCTCTTGTGCCATTTAACAAGCTCAGAACTGCTCAAGACCATATCAACACTCCCAACAACAGGTGAACCAATCAAGATAAACAACCCATTATGCTGTCTACCTTTAATCACCACTTTACCATGTTTAATTATATGCAAGAAGCCATCAACTGAGCTAAACTGACAACCACTAGTTACCAAAGAACCAAGAGATAGAAGATTTCTTTTAAGGCCAGGAACATATCTTACATTAGAGATGATTCTTACCACACCATCAAACATTCTTATGCTCACTGATCCAATCCCTTTGACCTTGCATGATTGGTCATTGCCCAGGAGAACATTTCCACCATCTTCTCTCTTCAATTCATCAAACCATGACTGGTGTGGACACATATGAAAGGAGCAGCCTGTGTCCAAGACCCATTCTTTCACCATTCTTGATTCAGTAACATTCAATACCTCTGGAGGATCTTCTTGAAGGTCAATGGCAGCAGCTTCTGCCCCTTGGTTTCCACCTTTCTTGTTCCTTTTAGGACAATCCTTCTTCAAGTGACCAGGCTGCTTGCACTTGAAGCATTTCCTCTTCTCAACCCATTCATTTCCCTTCTTTGGATTAGAATCTCCCGCTTTGAAGTCCTTAGAATTCTGTCCCTTCTTCCCTTGCCCAGGTTTCTTGAATTTAACATTCAAACCTTCTCCAGATTGCACCATGCCTTTATCACCTTGAGTCTGGAAGCATTTAGACCTCAGAGCCTTCACTATCCCATCATAAGATAGCTACTCATCTCTCCCATACATCAAGGCATCCTTAAAACTTTCCATGAATTTTGGAAGAATGTTTAACACCATCAATGCTTTATCATCCTCCTCCACTTTCACATCCAGGTCTTCCAATTCCTCAACCATCTTAATAAACTCATCAAGTTGATCAGAAATTACCTTATCTTCAGTGATCTTGAAGGCCAACATCTTCTGCTTTAAGAACAGCTTGTTGGAAACTGACTTAGATTGATACAAATCTTCCAACCTCTTCCATGCTTCTAAGGAACTCTTGCATCTTGAGACCTCTCTTAGCGGTTTATCACCCAAACACAGAAAGATAAGACTGAGGGCTTTCTTATCCACGGATACAAACTTGGGTTTCTCACTGGCTTCCCAAGAATCAAGAGGTATCAAAGCAAGATCAAGGCCATTGTGAACCAAAACTGCATTCATCTTGATCTTCCATAGTGTGAAGTCATTTCTCCCTGTAAACTTCTCAAAGTCCATCTTCATACCAGTCATTCCTTCCCTTCTTCAAGCTGTGAGAGTTGTTTCCCACATACGGCGCCACTTGTTAGTGAAAACAACTCAAGAACACACAACACCAAAGAACCTGGAAATCGTACGAAGAAACTCTCTCTGTCCGGCCAAAGTTGAGAAATACACGCCAAACTCACACCCGCAGTTCGGCCAGAGTTGTGGCCGAATTCAGCTTACGCAGAACAGAAATTAGAAATGAATCAAACGCAGTTTAAACGTGGTTCGTTCAATATGAACTACATCCACGGAGGCAAGGCACACCTCAATCCACTAAGAACTTCAATCAATTACAGAGAAATAGCTCAAGAAATGAAATGCCCAATTCTGAATGTGAATTAGGGCACGCACACTCTATCTCTAAATACTCTCTCTAATCTAAAGTACAGGAGATAATGCTACATGGTTATCTTCTCCTCAATGAGAGCTTTACAATGATATATGGCTTGAAGCTCGAATACAACTGGATAGGAAGTTATAACCGCAAGAAGTTCACGCTGCTTTCGTTGAGCTACAGGACAAATGTGACGGTTTTGCGTCGTCACTAACTGAAACTGCTTCGTCACAAATGGCTGTTACATTACCTAACTTGAACCCGGTTTGCTCATGACCAGTTTGTCTTCTTGATAATAAACCCCAGTTTAAAACGCTGGTTCTCCACTCCCTAACTCCGGTTCCACATTCCCAACACACCATATTACAAAGTATAGGCTCACTTGATGAAATTGAACATATCCTCACAGTCTTCCTGCTCCTTGTGGGATCGACCCTACTTACCACTTCTACGAGCTAGAGGGGTAGCTAGGTTTAATTAATTTTACCGCATCGCGACAGTGCGGTCAAATTTTGGCGCCGTTGCCGGGGAGCGGTGCAAGATTTTAAGTGTTTATTTTTTATTAGTTCTATATTGAGTCTCGTAATTCTATTTCTTTTAATATTTGCGATACACTCGAACTCACCTAAGTTTCTTTTTGTTTTAGCAGTGAATGATCACTCGTTCACGCCAAAATAAAGAACTGTTTTTCGACCCTGAAATAACTCGTAGAGATCGCATCCTGAGAAGACAAGCAAGAGAGAATCTAGAAGAATTTGAAGCCTTACCCTTTGCCACCGAGAATTCTGCGTCTGAACCTGAGCCAGAAATAATGGCAGCCGAAAGGACTATCAGGGAATTGGCCACCACTGGCACTACTCACCAGCCTCTATGCATCACCTTCCCTGACCTAGGGGAGGACACCACTTTCGAACTCCGGTCAGGGTTAATTCACCTGTTACCCTCTTTCCATGGGTTAGCAGGAGAAGACCCGCACAAACATCTGAAGGAGTTTCACATCGTCTGTTCAAGTATGAAGCCGACGAAAGTCACTGAAGAACAGATAAAACTGCGGGCATTTCCTTTTTCTCTGAAGGATATGGCCAAGGATTGGCTCTACTACCTGCCCTCAGCATCTATAAAAACTTGGGAGGAAATGGAGACCCAGTTCTTGGAGAAGTACTTTCCGGCATCTAAGGCCACGAACATCCGGAAGGAAATCAGTGGAGCAGTACAACTGCCCAGAGAAACTTTGTACGAGTATTGGGAACGCTTTGAAAAGCTGGTGGCCAGATGTCCCCAACATCAGATTACAGAACAGTTGCTCATCCAGTACTTCTATGAAGGGCTGACGCAGTCAAACCGGAACATGCTGGACTCTGCCAGTGGGGGAGACCTATGTGATAAAACCCCGACAACTGCTAGAGCACTCATTTCGAAAATGGCGGCTAAGACTCAACAATTCGGGACACGGGATGCTTGAACACGGATAGTGAGGGAGGTGAACGATTCTCAAATGGATGCGAAGATTGATCAGCTTACCGAAATGGTCCAGAAGGCTATTTTGGGGGGGAGCTCAAATACCCGACCCTGCCGAATATGTGATACCACAGATCACACAACCGATAATTGCGAAGTTCTGGGTAATGAGCTAGAAGCACACGCCAATGCTGTCGGAACTGGAAACTTCCAAGGCCGAAAGTACGACCCATATTCCCAGTCGTACAACCCAGGATGGAGGGATCATCCGAATTTCAGCTATGGTAATCAGCAAGGTCAGTCAAGTGGGCAAAACAGACCTCCACCACCTAGAGGTATGTATTACACAAAGCAGCCAGCCGAACAAGCACCTGACTCATCCTTGGCGGATATTGTGAAGACTTTAGCAACAAACACTGTGTAGTTTCAAAAGGATGCAACATCAAGCATCAAGAATCTTGAGACACAGATGAGCCAGATGGCAACTGCTATAAGTCGACTAGAGAATATGCAAAGTGGCAAACTGCCATCACAACCTGAAATGAACCCTAGAAATGTCAGTGCCATCACATTGAGGAGTGGTAACCAGCTTGGAGAGCTTAAGAAGCCCGGGCAACCATTGGAAGATGATAAAAACGACATTTCGGACAAGACAGCAGCAGACAGAGCCGCGACCGCGGCAGACATGCGCGGCCGCGCCCAACCTGATGATCCTGAAGAGAAATTCTCTGCAGAAGTTGCGCGACCGCGGCAACCCAGCGCGGCCGCGGCCCCTGTTCAGCCAAAATCGGCGGATTCTGTATCCATTCCGTCTCAACCACTCCCTTTCCCCAGTCGTATGATCAGACCGACACGACCTGACAAAGAGAAGGAGATATTGGAGGTGTTTCGCAAGGTTGACATCAACATCCCCTTGATCGATGCTATCAAGCAAATCCCCAGATACGCCAAGTTCTTAAAGGAGCTATGTACCAACAAGCGTAAACTCAAGGGGGACGAAAAGGTCCTGATGGGAGAAAACGTCTCAGCAATCTTCCAAAAGAAGATGCCACCTAAATGTAAGGACCCAGGTATGTTTGTCATTCCATGTAGAATAGAGGGCACAAACATTGAACATGCCATGCTAAACCTAGGAGCATCCATTAATGTAATGCCAAGAGCGATATTTCATGCATTAAAACTAGGACCACTGAAAGAAACTAGGATAGTAATTCAGTTAGCAGATCGTAGTAATACATACCCCGATGGTCTAATTGAAGATGTCTTAGTAGAAGTAGGTGAACTAGTATTTCCTGCTGATTTTTATGTTTTAAACATGCAAGGAGATTCCTCTACATCTCCTCCAATTTTGTTAGGGCGGCCGTTCTTGAACACCGCCCAAACAAAGATTGATGTAGGTAAGGGGACTCTAAGTATGGAATTTGATGGCCATATGGTTAAGTTGAATATTAATGATGCCATCGGACATCCTGAATATGTCAATTCTATTTTCTTACCTGATGCGACTAACCCTGTTGTTGAGAAAGATTGTGAGAATAGGTGCAGGAGTAAGCTGAATTGGTCCGCATTGGTGCGGCATCGTAAAAAGGAAGATGAAAGGCGGAATGGGGTAAGGTGCCTGAATTGGTCTGGGCCCATGTGGAAACCACCTTGGCACAAACGCTAAGGGAATGTGCAGCCGTCGAGCCAACGACGTAAAACAACAGCGCTTGTCGGGAGGCAACCCGATGTTTACGGTCCTTTAATTTATTTCGTTATTTTATTCAGCATTAGATTAGTTCTCGTTCATGTTTTTGCATTTTTACATAATAAGGATTACCATAAAACACAAGACGGAGGATGATCATCGGGCACAGATGCAGACATGGTCAGAGCAACAGCAGGAATGGCAGAGGCAGCAAGAAGCTCAGTGGAAATACATGCAGTCCTTTTGGGGATAAGGGGGTCATCCACCCCCGCTGCGCCTCAGTAAAGCACTGTAAGTACGTACCAAGCCGCACCACTTTTTCTTCCCTCAAACTCTGGTTTTCAACCAAGTTTGGGGGAGGGGGGTGTGACGTGGGGCGACTTGGCAGCGTTTCTAGTATGCTGTCCGTTGTCCGTTTCTATTTTGTTATTGGGCCTGTGCGCCATTGATAGTGTGTGGGCCTGTGAGCCGTAGTTATCTGTTTCGTTATGTTATTTTGTGGAGTCTTTATGATTTATTGCATTTATTTTGGCAGAGTCTAGATCGAGTCTAGAAAGGGAAAAGAAAACTGAAGTGTGCTGTAAAGATAAAATTAACACATTAAGGTGATGATAAGTTGGCAATGAGTTCATGATGATTGTTATTAAAACTTGTTTATAATAGCATATGATAGAGCATGACGGGTAATGGATATGAAATTGAGCTGTAATTTGCAACATTGATCAGTAAAATTGCCCTGTGAGGACTTTGAGCCTATATTTTGTACCTCCAGTCTTGGAGTAACTTGTACAAATTCTTTCGGTGTGATCTTCATTGATTATGTGCATATAGACCCTAGAACTTGCCTTGCATGTCTGTCGTGAATAAGTCAATGTGTGTTGTGGCTTAGAAAGTGATCTTAGGCATTTCTTGGTTTTAGCCTATTTCAAAACTCAACATAATTACCTTGTTGACCGCAAACTTGAAAAAGTAATTTCCCTTAGTTAGCCCAGTTGAGCCGTGAGCCTATCACTTGTTAGCCGAATATTACAAGCCGAATATCTTTCCAATTGGCCTTTGACCTTATTGGACTAATCTAGTTAAGAGAGAGGCGAAAGGAGAGGTAGTCGGGAATGTTATTTGGGATTCCTATGGGCTGAAAAAGGGGAATGAAATGAGAAATGAAAAGGGAATTGGTGATAGAGAATTCAAGAAGGTTTACCTCCTATGTGCCAAAAAGTTTAGACTTGTTAATGTGTACAATGCAAAAGTAAGAAAAGAAATGAGTTGGGTACATATGAAGCATGATTTGAGGATGGGAGTAAGAAAAGTGCTTAGTTTAAAAAAAAAAATAGTAAGAAAAAAAAGAGAAGCACTTGGTTGTAAAAGATGCGGTCGTGGGGAGAAGAAGTCATCCCTTGGGGTGATTTACTGAGATTTGGAGAGTGAGATGTGAGTGATTGTTTTGAGGGGTGGTTGAGTAGGAATAACTCGGTTAGTCCACATTTTAGTCACTTTCATCCAAATTTTATCCTACCTTACCTAAGCCTTTATTACAACCGAATTAAAGACCTTTTTTATTCTTTGCCACACATGCTGAGCACTAGGTCCGACTTAAATAATAGGCAAGCATATGGTGGTCGTTGCATATAAGTCAGTGTGAGTGTAGTACTTTGCATACCTTAAACACTTGAGAGAAGAGTGATACACAATTCCGGTGAGGATCAATTGTTGAAAATCATAAGCAATGAAAGTAGTTGAAGTTGCTCTGTCAAATATGCTCGGTTACATCATGTTGCTGTGTTTTATTGGAAAACCTTTCTGAAACTCGTAATTGCCACTTAAAGTGCCTTAAAACCCGTGTCTTGATTGTTGTTTGATTTAGATTTGTTCGGGACGAACAAAGGGTTAAGTTTGGGGGATTTTGGTACACGCGTTTATTTATGCACTTTAAGTCTGTTAGAGTGATGAATTGTGATGTTTGCGTGTAGAATGGAGATTATTTGGTTTGTTTTAGTGCTATTGGACAATTTGACGTTTGTGTTTTCATTTTGAGCTAAATAGGTGATTTAAGGCTAAGTATTCGTACTCGGCCGGATGCACAACGAGGAAATGAAGTCCGAATGTCAAAAGGATGGAAAAATCACCGGAAAATAAAGAACAGAGTACCGCGACCGCGGCAAAATGGCGCGGCCGCGGTCCAAGTGAAGAAATAAGCGGGAAAACTCTGGACAAGTAGCGCGGCCGAGGCACACTTGCGCGGCCGCGGCGTGCTGCTTGACCAAGAGCGGGCGCGGGCGCGGCCCTTGAGCGCGGTCGCGGCCCGTTAAGGCGGTTAATTAATCCTTGGGCCACAAAAATTCCGTTTTAAAGCCCAAAATCAACCCAAATTGACTTCCTCTATAAAAAGGGACCCTTATGCTCGGAAATAGGAGACTAGAACATTAGAAGAGAGCAAGGTTGAGAGATTCCGAAGGGGACGAGCAATCAAGATCGGCAATACTCGGGTTTTCTAGTCCTTTAGTCTTTTAATTATGTATTTTCAGTTTAATTTGTCTTTTGTCACCGCCATGAGCGGCTAGTAGGTTATTTCAGTCCTTAATCGAGTCGAAACCTAGTTTTGCTATTCTGTGATATTTACGGTGATTATTAATCAGTTGATTTCTTGAAACGTTGTTATACTATTTGTTTATCCTTCAATGCTTGTGTGCTTATATGCTAGATTGATCACCTAGGATTATAATTGCATAAGTAACGCTAGGTTATAATCGTAATCCGTAATTGTTATGAACCTATAGCCACTTAGTAGCGAATAGTGAGTGATATCGCTAGGGTAATATATAGCTCGGTCTGAATGGGTCCGAGCTTACGAGGTCCACACCGTGTCTATCCCGTTATCCTAGTTCTCTAGGCGTCCGGTTAATGAGATCCAGAGAGCTTATTCTGAGGTCACTCAACTGGATAGACTAACCAAAGAGCTTGTTTTGGTTAGTTAAACATAAGGGATAACGAGGTTAGCAGAGCTTGTTGCTAACCTCGGGGTAGGAGTTTTAAGGATAAAATTGGTTAATAATTGCATCTATCACAGGGTAGTAATAACTAGGGGGAGATAAGATTAAGGGCTGTGATTCGTTATTTTATAAGTAGAACAAGTCATAGTTAATTTGCTTAATTTATGTTTTAGTTCCTTAGTTAATATACATCAATTCATAAACCCCCATTATTTATATATTTATATATGTTGCTAGATTTAGGATTTACTTAAACACTAAGAGTCTTCCTGCTCCCTGTGGGATCGACCCTACTTACCACTTCTACGAGCTAGAGGGGTAGCTAGGTTTAATTAATTTTACCGCATCGCGACAGTGCGGTCAGTGATTAATTGTTATGTTATGAAATGCAATAATTAAGTTGCATTTATAAGTTGATTGATCAATTCTATAAGTTGTTGTGATCCGAGGAAACCTGTGTGTGCGTATGATATGTTAAGTTTTAAGTTAATGGTTATTTCATATGACGTTTCATCTATATATTTGATATTAACTTAAATAATCTCCACGAGCTGAAGGAAGCTCAGCCTAGTCTTATTTAATCCTAAGGTTGACTTGGGATGTGTGATGGGAGTCGAGAGGGCAGTCAAGCATATGATTCTTTAGGATTATTTATGTTTGATTGAATTGGAGTATTTATTTATGATTTCTAGTATTTATTATTGGATTTTGAACTGTCTTAGTAGTTGACTAGGATTATTTAGTAAGTACTTAGGCTACTTGACATTGTTTTAGATGAACAAAGGGAGATTTTGATTTATTTAATCGTTAGAAAATTATGTTCCACTGCTAAAGAACGGTATATTTACTTAAGTTGAAAATTTTATTCAATTGGAGGTCTTTAGTTAGGTTTAGCTTTGAAATTGATTTACTAGAACCTTAGTAATATTATTATGAAAATCGAGTCGTTACAATTCACGTGGAGAAGCATTATTGATAGTCACCTGGTCATTGAAATGGGAGCTCGTAAGCTTATTTGTTCGGGTGCTCAAACCCGCATATGGATCAATCAATGGATCCCATCAACGACAGATTTTATGGTCCATAGCCTGAACTCAATTCTTCCCATGAATGCTTGTGTTTCTGATTTGTGAATGCCATCACGGGCTACTAAGATATAGAGCTCATAAACTCCATTTTCTGTCTTCTAAGGCAGCCACTATCCTTGCTATGTCACTTGGAAATCAGCTGGCCCCTGATCGGTAGATATGGCATCACCATCGATCGGGAAAATTCATGGTTAAATCTGCATGTAATTTCATCATGAATGATCCTTCTGAGGTGTTCGGCTGTCGTTCTGCTCCATCCTCCAGCCTCACGCATAACCCAGTTTGGAAATGACTTTGGAGTCTGAAAGTTCCTGCTCGAATATTGCATTTTCTATGGCACTGCTGCACCAACACATCTTTCGTCGGCATCCTGGTTCGTAATACGTCCACCATTTCCACCAAGCTTTTGCGAAGTCTTTCCCGGGAATTTTAGACCTAGAACTGGCTAAATTTCTTGCCTTACGAGAAGCTTTGATCATTGCTTCGACGAACCCATGGTCTGTGGTCCAGATATTTGGAGATTCCAGCACAACTATATTAGCTCCTCTCGAGGAATCGAACTGCTCAGCTTTGTCTATTCCCATCCTCTAAGATATTAAGCATTTTCTTATGTCTTTTAGTTCTGGCATAGAATAGAGAATTCTCTAGCTCACTCCATCACAAGTTATGCGAAGTCTTGTAATTTATTTTTGGTGGTTTGGAACTCGATACCGCCGTTCTTTGTCAATTAATACTGACTGCTTCCAGCTAATATATGAATCCCTTTAACTTTAAATAAAAGGCTAGTGCAATAAATAATGATGACACCAAATATTATAAAATAATTTCTAAAAAAGAACGAAAAATAATAGAAATACGATGGATGTTGTGTTGTCTTTCTTTCTCTATTTGTGTCCTAGATATTATTATTATTATTATTATTATTATTATTATTATTATTATTATTATTATTATTATTATTATTATTATTATTATTATTATTATTATTATTATTATTAAAAATCGTGATATGCGACCCACATGCATAAAATCAGATGCCAATAGAAATTGAAGAGACGGAATGGGGTCAGAGTTCATTCCCGAAGTTTTGCGTGGGTAGTTTAAATAGTAAAAATAATTTAGAGATGACTTATTTTAATTTTCTAAAGTTTAAATGAATTTTTTTGATTTCTACATGATTTTTTTATAAATGAACTTTTATAATTTCTAATTAATTTCAATTTGTTAAATTTTCTGAGTTTTAAATGAACTTTCTGAATTTTCAAATTAATTTTAGAAATAATTTTTTTAAGTTTTTGGATTATTGTGGATTTTTAATTAAAATTTCTGAATTTTAGAAGAAATTTTAGAATTTTTAAAATCATTTTAGATTTTTTAAGATGATTTTGAAATATTAAATGATTTTTTAAATGAATTTTTATAATCTTGAAATTGAAAAAATGTTTTTCTGAATTTTTTTATCAAATTTTTTTTTTAAATAATTTTTTTAGAATTTCTAAAATAATTTAGAAAATAATATTTTTTAATTTTCTGAATTTTTAAAATTTTCTTGATATGTTATTTCTTACATTATTATTAGTTGTCACGTGCCGCCATCTTATTAGTCCAAAAGAAACATGTATCAATCACATGACTTGTACGACTTGAAATATAATCAGATTTCGGAAAGAAAAAAAAATGATTAGTACAGGTCGTCGTCGAAAAAAAAAAATTGATTAGTACATGTTGTCGTCCAATAAACAAAAAATTAAGGTTATAAAAGTAATAAAAGGTTATAGTTTGATTTCTGAAATTGACCCTATTATATATGTGTGTAGTAATAAGATAAAGATAATGTAAATAACAACTACTCATTATTTTAATAGTAACATTATTATTGTTATTAGAGAAAAACTATTTTTTTCCTACATTAGGTTGCACCCATTTCGATTTCTATCTATTTCATTTTACGTTTTCGCAACTCGTCCTTTATATTCTGAAATTCAACAAATTGGTCTGTTAACTGTCTACATCAAGTAAGCCTTCAGGTATCTGCTGACATGACAACATGTTTCATATTTCTATATTTTCTTGGGCTGGTCTGACTAAATAATTCTAGAGTTTTTAAATTAAAAATAAAAATTGCAGAAAATTAGGAAAAAGGGGAAAACTTCAAAAATAACATACGGAAAACTAAAAGTCTACAGATAAAAAATAAATAATTCTTATAAAATCAAAATTTCAGGTTTTAAAAAATAAATTTAGAAAATTAGTAAACAAACTAAAATTGAAAAATAACAAATAAAAAGTATATATTTCCAGAAAATATAATTAAAATAATATATTAAATTTTAGATTTTCAAAAATAAAATTAAAATTTCAAAAAATTATTAAAATAAAATTTTAGATTTCTAGTCACACCACATTGTTCCATCCGACCACGACGAGTGTCTCTACTGGAAATTGTGCATGTCGTGCCTTTGCCGAGCCAACCGCCATCAAGTTGCTCGCCATTGTCGTCATCATTGTCGGCCTCCCTTATATAAGGATGTGAATGTGTAGGGTAGGATACTGGTACGCCTTCCCCATGCCCTACCCACATGTAAAATAGCATGCCTATACCCTATCATTTACCCTAGTTTTTTTTCTTTTATATTTATTTTTTGTACCTTGAAAATATAGAGCAGGATGTTACGCATTTTGGGCCGTGAATGCATATTTCTCATAGACTTGGGGTTTTCCCAAGTCCAGTCCACAAATTGGCCAAATTCCTTAGCCCACCTTCTCAGCCCACATGTAAAGAAGCTTCTAGATTGTATCTAGAGGATTGTGGGAACCTTGTACATATTCTAGAGGTAGTCTAGAGTATTCTTGTACTTGTAGAGAGTTATGGAGTGTTCTAGAGAACAACTCCTAGCCTTTTGATCAAGTTGATCCCCACCATCCATTTGGGAGGTGGCCATGTATAAATAGGAGTGGACCACACTTGTAAACAATCGAAGCATTTTGAGTTTGAATGAATACAAAGCTTTCCCACAATCTTTCGGAGTTCTTTACTTAGCCTTTCACTTAGCACACACAACACTTACTTGGGAGCAAGGCTGACTTAGTTACCTCGAGGGACGGAAAAGAGCTAAGTGCCGCATGTGACGTGTTAAGGAAACAAGTCCGTGACAAGTGGTATCAAAGCCGGTTTGGGCTTAGGTATTCTACTAACTTGCAAGTGATGACATCTAACGATTCCAGCGTAACTGACAAACATGGGAGATAAGTCATTCCCAACACAGCGTCAAATAAGAAGCGAGACCACAGCAAGGTGCATGGCGAAGGGGCTTCCTTTGAACCTGTGATCACGGAGATGGGCGAAAGGCTGGAGAGGGTCCAACACGAATTCAAGACGTTGGAGGACCACATCATAGAGCAACTAGATAACCAGAAGGAGACCAACTCGGAAGTTGAAGGGCGACTCCTACGGTTGGAAAAACTCATTCATTCACTATGTGCCAGCTTCGAGGCCAACATCGAGGGGATGAAGGATGATATGCACTATGCAATTGGCGGACTTCTAACCCCAATCCTACTCAAAGCATAATGATGTATCGAAGTAAAGAGATAATTACCTGGTCAAAGTGAGGAAGAAAGGCAAGAGCAAAAACGACGGGACGAACCGAGACAATAACCGAAGCGAGGCGACAAGCAACCATCCCACAACGCCTATGAGGAGAAGAAGAAGAAGGCCTTCCCAAAAGGTGGATGTTTCGTGTGCAAGGGACCGCATGCGATGAGTAGTTGCTCCAAGCTAGGTTCTTTGTCGGCTATGGTGGACAAGCACGAGGCCGAGATCTATGCCAAGGAGGAAACAAACATGATGAGCTCGCTCCAAATTCTCAATGAACTCAAAGAAAAACAAGCATCCACGACGACAAGTAAGGGACTCATTTATGTGGAAGCGAATATCAACGGAAATTCGACACAAGTCATGGTGGATACGGGAACCACACACAGCTTTATTGCAGAAAGCGAGACCAAGAATCAAGACAGTGAACGTCAAGGCACACTCATTACACGCGTAGCCCAACGTGTAGAGATACAAGTAGGAACTTGGAAGGGCTGAGTGAACTTCTCCATTGACTTTCTAAGGCAGATAACTGCTATCCCCATGCCTTCTTTTAGTACCATTTGCATTTTGGAGAAAAGGTCTCCTTGTATGGTTCCAACAATCAAGTCACCCGACGGGAGAGCTTGAGAGGTCAAGCAAATATCGGGAATGCAACTCACCAAGAGGGTGAAGAATGGGATTCCGATGTACTTGACCGTATTAAATAAGGAAGGGCAACCCGATGAGAAGGAGGATGTACCACCAATCATCCAAGAAGTCCTTAAGGCGAACAAGGACATAGTGTCAGCCGAGTTGCCAAACAAGCTACCACCATGGTGAGAGGTAGATCACAAGATTGAATTGGAGCCCGGTGCTAAGCCACCCGCCATGGCACCTTACTGTATGGTCGCACTAGAGCTAGAGGAGCTACGCAAACAAATTAAGGAGTTGTTAGACACGAGTAAGATCCGATCATCAAAAGCACCCTTTGGAGCCCCAGTGTTGTTCCAAAAGAAGCAAGCATGGTGGCATGACTTCATCGCCTAATTCGACTAAACGTTGGAATACAAGCACGGGAAGGTCAACGTGGTAGCCGACGCACTAAGTCGCAAGGTAGAACTTGCAGCCATTAGCCAAGCCAAGGGGGGAGGTGATTGTATGCATAAAGGAATGACTTGAGCATGACGCGTTAAAGAGTCTAGCCGAGGAGGGCACGACGCAAAGATTTTGGGTAGAGGACGACCTACTCTACACCAAGGGGTGACGGTTATACATGCCAAAGTGGGACAGCTTGAGACGAGATCTCATCAAGGAGTGCCACGACACCAAGTGGGCGGGACATCCGGGCCAAAAGAGGGCACTGGCATTATTGGAGTCGGCGTACTATTGGCCACAAATGAAAGATGGTGTTGAGTGCTATGTGCGAACGTGTCTTGTGTGCTAATAAGACGAAGTAGAGGATCGGCAACCGGCGGGACTAGTCAAGCCATTACTCATCCCCAAGAGGCCATGACATTCCATCTCACTCGACTTCATCAGTGCATTGCCGAAGTCGGAGGGATTCGGCTCTATCATGGTGGTGGTAGACTGTTTCTCTAAGTATGGGACATTCATCACATACACGAAGGATTGCACCGTGGAAAAGGCAGCTAGGGTGTTCTTCAAGAACGTTGTGAAGTATTGGGTTTTCCTAAGAGCATCGTGAGCGACAGAGACCCCCGTTTCACGGGCAAGTTGTGGACGGAACTTTTCAAGCTCATGGGCACGGAGCTTAATTTCTCCACTAGTTTTCATCCTCAAACCGACAGCCAAACTGAAAGGGTGAATGCCTTGTTGGAGTGTTACCTCCGACATTTTGTAAGTGTTAACCAACATGATTGGGCTAAGTTACTTGATGTTGCCCAATTTTCTTATAATTTGCATTGTAGCGAAGCCACTGGGAGGAGCCCCTTCGAGCTGGCGACCGGGCAACAACCCCTGACCCCGCATACATTACCGTTGGCTGAGGCACAGAGTTCGGGAGCATCCAATATAGCCAAGTCTTGGGAGGAACAAGCCGACATAGCCCGGTCATGCTTAGAGATAGCTCGCAAGCGGATGAAGAAGTGGGCGGACGAGAAAAGGAGACCCTAGGAGTTCAGCGTAGGCAACCGAGTCCTTGTGAAGCATCTACCCTAACAGTTCTAGGCGTTCCGAAACTTGCATAAATGATTGATTCAAAGGTACGAGGGCCCTTTTCCAGTCATTTATGAGTAGGAAAAGTTTCCTACAAACTTGACCTACCGAGTACTTTAAAAATCCATCCGGTCTTCCATGTAAGCGTGTTGAAGCCATACAACGAGGATGGAGAAGAACCAAGCTGAGAGAAATCAAGTCGAGCACTGCCCGTGGTCACCTAGGAGGTTGAAGAGGTGCTCGCTAGATGGATTGTGAGGCAACAAGGAGTTCCACCGAAAGCCAAGTCTTAATCAAATGGAAGGGACTACCAGAGTCTGAGGCAACGTGGGAACCCAAGGAGGACTTGTGGTAATTCAAGGAACTACTCGAACAATACACGGCGACGAGGAACTAGGTGGGGAGAATGTCACACATTTTGGGACGAGAATGCATGTTTCTCATAGACTTGGGGTTTTTCCTAGTCTAGTCCACAAATTGGCCCAATTCCTTAGGCAACCTTCTTAACCCACAAGTAAAGAAGCTTCTAGATTGTACCTAGAGTAGTGTAGGAACCTTGTATATAATTCTAGAGGTAGTCTAGAGTATTCTTGTACTTGTAGAGAATTATAGAGTCTTCTAAAGATCAACTCCTAGCCTTTGGACCAAGTAGATCCCCCACCGCCCATGTGGGAGGTGGCAAGGCAATAATTCTCTTTTTATTTATAGATTTTTTATATTTCTTATTTTTTATGTTATTTTAGATTTTTTTTTTTTTTATTCTTAAATGTTTTAAATGACTTGGAAATGACATGAAAGCCAATAATTTAAAAATAGAAAAATGTGCCACACCAGCAATTACCGAAAGGTTAACCCCCTATAAACGGCCACATGACAATTTGTCGAATTTCAAAATTTAACGGACAAATTCGAAAAACATAATAAAATGGAAAGAAGTCGAAGATTCCACAAAATTTGTTTTTTCTTAGTCTCAAAATCTGTTTTTTCTTAGTCTCCATGCGCGGCCAAGGTTGGACAATTAGGTCGAGATGGAGGGAGTATAAGTCAAAACTTAACTTAAATATATATTTTACTCTAATTTAATTCACAGTCTATTTTTAGATGATTTTTTGGGCGGATAAATTTTAATATTTATATTAAGTAGGATTATTATTATTATTATTATTATAATGATTATTATTATTATTACTGTTATTATTATTATTATTATTTTTATAATAATGTATTTAATCAGATCACGCATCACACGTTAGGGGTAGCGCGTGACGAATCTTGATTGACTCACTCTGGTGAAATCTTTGCCCTAGTCGCTTGTTCGGGAACCCCCCCCCCCCCCCCCCCCCCCCCTTCTCTCTCTAAAAGCGACCATGAACCACCACCTGCAACTCCGGCCACCTACACCACATCTGTTACCCCTTTAACCGATATCACTTTTATTTTATTCTGATTCTGATTATACAGATTCGCCGCCTTTAATTATCAGGTAAACTCGAATTGTCTGTTCGTTCAACCACCGCCTATCACCTTTCGTACCATACGTTACAATATTTTTTCGTTTCTTAAGGTAAAAATGGAACCTATGGACATTGTCGGGAGAACGAAAGAGGATGCTTCTCTACCTAAAGGTTTTCCCCCTTTACTGTTCCATGTCAATTTTACACCCCCATATCTTCTTCCCCAATTGGCTTTTCATGATTCTTATTTAATTTTTAATATGTGGAGAGAGCCAAAAGTGACGCTGGTGTACTGGTATCTGAAACTTCGACATGAGGTCTTCAATTGCTTGAATTAGGGTTAACATTCAGTGAGAGTCGTACTTCAGTTACCTTATATTGAGAACCTAGTACAAACGAGACATGACTAACTCTTAGACGTTTTTCGCAACTCTAGGTTAAAGACTGCAGATGCCAGGTGTTTGATTTGTTAGACATTTTTTTCTTAAATAGGTTAAGGGCTCCTTATTGTATGGACTGAAGAAGTCCATTTATTGAAGAAACTTTGAATTTGGTCCTTTTTACCAATTACAGTTGCCCTAAAAAATGAAACACCTAAAGAATGAATCATATTTAGTTTATAGAGCTAATTAGGGGAGTTGCATTTCTGGTTTTCCCGCAGTCCCATGATTACTAATTATGTGCTTTTCATTTGTTTGAACTGTATTGCACGAGGTGACTGAATTTTGATTAATGGTTGATTTTAAGGATCTGTCCTCTGTTTTTCAAGGCTGCGAATTTTTTTATTTGGATTTACTTGGTACATACTTGTTCCCATGCCTGGAAATACATTTGTACTCAACCTGTTATTTTCTTTATCAACATAGCCATTCAAAGACAAGCATCAATCTCTCTTTATTCATGTTATCTAGCTCCCTTGATTAGTAATTACATATCCGCTTAGTTGGAGATGATTTCAGGTGTAGACCACCATTATGATAAGTAAATATGGCACTTGTAATTCATGTTACTGGATTTCTATCAAGTATGTTAAATAAATGTTCTGAGATATGTAATTAAGCATGAATTGTAGAAAAACATATATGCTTCTTGTGAGAATGAATCAATGTATATGAATTCAAAGTAAGTGAACTAGTTATTCCCTTTCAGCGACAATGACAAAAATCATAAAAGAGATGCTACCTCAAGATGTTCGTGTTGCAAGAGATGCTCAAGATCTTCTGATTGAATGCTGTGTAGGTATGTATCTCGATTCCTTATTATTTATTCTTTTGGCTTGTACGCCATACTTCTTGTTCATTATGGTTATGGTCTGATCGTGCATGGTGTGTATTGCTTGTTAAAATTATTGGCGTGAAAATGTGATTATTGATTCTCAATACCACTTAAGTGCTTGAATTTCATTGTTTTCAAACATAAAATTTCTAAAGAAATCTTAGTTTATGGCCAGTCACTAATAGCACTAACGTCGTGCACTTATAGATATATAATTTGAAGGAAGTGATATGTTCTTTGCATTAACTGTTGCAATTTATTGAAAATTTGTTTCAGATGGGTTGGGGGGGAGAAGTGGGTTGGGGAGGTCTGTCTTATGGCTGTAGGTAATTAGTTAAAAAAGAAGAGTAAACGTGACACCTGGAAACTGGGAGTTGATTATGAAATCATCAGCCAGTATTGTTGCAATAACAAGATACTAATGTGGGCCTTTTGACTAGTGATGGAATGGAACCCTGAGCTAATTTTTCTTTTGACGACTGAAAAATCTTGTAATTGAGAAATCTCTAGAAACTAAATATTGCAAATTTTTTTGTTGCAAGGGCCTTTGTTTTTCCTTGTAATCAGCATGTGAACCATTCAACTTCTCTCAAAAGAAAATACACCCATAAACCAAATCTTCAAAATATCTCTGTAAATGCTCAAGCCAATCCACAGATGAATTCCTTTTGACCAATCTCTGATACCAGAAGTTGTAGAGCATTCAAAATTGGATTTGGTCTTCTTCAGCTGATCTGGTGTTTGTGTCTAGCATGAAGATTTTTCTGTTTACGGATAGTTCGGTTACTTCGGTAAATGTTCTGTCATGTTCATTTTTGGCTATTCCACAGTCGTTTAGTAGAGTTCTTATGGGTGGTACACCTTGTAATAAAATAAGTAGAAAGGAGGTGGTTGGATGGTTTTTTGGTGAGGAAGGGAATAACAGTTGCCTTCATTCCATGTTGGTGGTTTTCCACTGGGATTAGATCAGAGATGTTGGTGGATGAGATGGGGACCATGGGGTGCTTTAGGTAATCACAGTTGATGGAGATGGAATGCAGTTTTTACACAAACATAATGCGTGACTGGAGAAAGTGAATTCGAAAAAATGTTTATATGGACTTACAATGATCAGTGAGAACTCATTGTTTGGTACAGTAATAATTTCGTTTCTGACGAAGCATAGTCATCTGTTCTAGAAGAACGAGCTTACTGACTAGTTCACTGAATATGTTACTTGACATGTACCAATTTTTCAAGAAGCAGAGAAAAAACAAAAAAGTTAGGAAGCTATACATGCATTAAGAGACATGAAGTATATAAATTCAATTCTCACAATACTTTGACATGTTCACATTTACCAATTAGATATAAATAAATGTTTGGGATCTTTAATTGAGCTGCAAAGCTTGCATTGCAAGAATAAAAAAGCTAAGGTCCTCCAATCTTTCTCTTAGTATTGTGAAATAAACTAAAATATAGATCTCAACTGGCTATGTTTAACCTTTTTTTTCTTTCTTTTCTAAATAAACTTTTTTGATTAAGACGTAAGTAGCTTTGTTAAATCTAATGTTGAAATCTTCTTCTTTTTTTTTTTTTTTTTTTTAATTTTTTTTATTTTATTTTGGAACAATATGTGGCAAAGTTTTGGACCAGATGAATTTAAAAATCAGTGCACCTAATATTCTTGTATTTGAATGTTTAAGATCAACGGTGGATTGAAGTCTAATCCATTTATTAGTAGAGAACTAGTAGCTTCGAGGTGTTGCATGTTTACTAGATGCAATTAACTTGCACAATTGAGGCAGATCTCATATAGTTTTAATATTTTATTTCCCCACTGCTTTGTTTGAGTAAAATCTGTCTCTACTATTTTATTCATACAGAATAGTTAAACTAACCATTTACCGTACCTTACATCATGATGGCTCATTGGCTTTTTGTGTGTGCATGTGTGTTTGTAATGGACTATTATGCTTTAATTTATATCTTTAGTACCTATAAGCATGGGTCATTGATAGTACAGAATCTTTTATATTTCCTCTGGGTGTTGAGGACATAATTGTGTTTCTGGTTCATTAGTTGAGTGAAAGTGGCCATTCTGGGCATCATTTCTGTTCTTAGTGTTGGTTATCAATTCATAGGTCAGGTGACATTAAATATTATTGTTTCCGATTTCTGTTCGAGTCTCATTTACAGCTTCCTTCAAGATTTTAGCGTAAATTTCTTTGTTGATATTTGATGCCTAAATGTTTTTTTTTATATTGCAGAATTTATTAATCTCATTTCATCAGAATCCAATGAAGTTTGTAACAGGGAAGAGAAAAGAACAATTGCACCTGAACACGTGCTAAAGGCCTTAGAGGTATCTAGTCTGCTCTCTCTCTCTCTTCTGTTTGAAGTTTTGGTTAAAATCCAGGTCTACATGTTTCAGCATTTTGTTTGAATACATTTTTTTTTAAAAAAAACTGGGAAATTTTGGTCTTAAAATCGGCTTTATATATTCCATCAACTTACCTAAAATGGAGAGAAAATCCGTCCACTATCACCTTTCCTTTTTTTATGCTGCCTCATTTTCAACTCTTGTATATAATGTGCATCACCACTCACACACACACAGAATTTGATAATCACTCCTGAATATTTTTTTTGGTTTGGACCCATCTAGTTTTGTTATACATATAACCCATTTCAGAGGATATGTTGACTGTTGTCATATGAATGTAACTTGGTGATAATTGTTTTGATAATTGGAGCAGCATGGACATTTTTCCGTCTTCTTTGCAAAAGTTTTTCTCTGCTGCTTGGATGTAGGACTCTGTAAATAACCTGTCTTGGCATATATACACTTTTTCTTTTAAGGTTGAAACATTTCATTTTGTCACGTGTTGGAGATGTCTTAAGTCTTCACTTTTGACTTGTGGTAAGGCATGAGAAGTAAGGTATTTTAAGTTAACTTGATCTCTTACAGTTTTCAACATTCTTTATTAATTCTGGATAACTTCTTTTTAGAGTAGTAAAACCATAATCAAATATGTTTACTAACATTTTGTGTTTTGATGTTCTATTGGTATGAGTATCCAAGTGCAAATAAGCCGTGTTTTCTTTTTAATGACGTAGCTTGGATCTACTCTTTTCGGGAAAGGTTTGCAATCAGAAGCAATTTAATTGTTATTATGACTAAAGTATATAGAACGTGTAGGTTTGTGTATATTTGAGGTATAACAAACAAGTTCAAGAATCTATAGCTATTCCTAGTCTGTCCGTTTGTTCATCGTCCCTATCTTGTTTCTATTAATGGCTGTGGTACTTTGGATTTCTCCATCATGATCTACCAGGTTCTTGGATTTGGGGAGTATATCGAAGAAGTCTATGCTGCATATGAGCAACACAGGCTCGAGACTATAGTAAGTTGCTCTCTCCCTCTCTCACACACACAAAAGAAATAAGGCTGCGGCATGTTGCACCTTTTATATACCATGATATGCATCTCTGTTATTTTAGTGTGGATTCAAAAAAAGTTAGGGATACAAAGGGAACCATTTTGAACATAAATACAACTGAAAAAAAATTTCCGCTTTGGTTTTTTCTTTATCCATTTTTTTATTCTTCTGATGGAACTATTCCACTTTAGGTTTTGCTTCCTCCATCTTTGGTCAGTTTATCCTGTGCACTGGGAGCCCTTTGCCATGACAGTTAGCTTACAAACTATCTGATTTTTCTGTGTAAATCAGTTAGCTCATCTGCTGACCGACTCAGCTTACAAGCCAACTGAATTCACAGTTCCTTTCAAGCCATAGCAGCTGGTGCTGTGTTTCACGCACAATATCACACCTCCTTTTTGGGTGTGTTTTCGTAAGCTTTTTCCAAGTGTTTATCTGCTATTAAACTTGGGAAAAACTGTTTTGGAATGGTCTGGGATACTGCTTTAGCTTTAAAAAAAGGGATTCCAGGCCAAAAGCTGCTGCTAGCAGGAATTTGATGTTTTTCTCAGCTTAATGGCATTTCCGCGACTGAAATGATATATTTTGTTCCATTCTTATCCCCGATAAATGATTTTTTGCTAAAAATAAAATTTTCTTCTCAAACACTTACACTTCTTAATTCTTATAAGTAATTTTCCCATAATCTTTGATTTCAAAGCCAAAACAACTGTAAACATCTCCAAAGGATATCACAAGGTGGCTATGAGAAGCCTCAATAACATGGTTGGCTCAATGTGACACACAGGACACGATGAGGAGTGGGAAATGGAGCAATGGAGCTGAAATGACTGAAGAAGAAGCGCTGGCCGAACAGCAGAGAATGTTTGCAGAGGCGCGTGCTCGGATGAATGGGGGCTCCTCAGCCTCGAAGCAGCAGCCAGATTCAGACACTCAGCCCACTTCCAACAGCTAACTGACTCATTTAGTTCCCCAAACACTACATAGGCTATAGCTATGTTCGTTTCATATTTTGTACAAAATGCTACTCTTGGGTAGTGTTGTGGCTGCTATTTAACTTGTGACTTTGTTCCTGGTGTACTGTATCTGTAATTAAAATGTTCTCCAGATCCTTATATTCGAACTTTATCACTTATCTCCATAACTAATTCATCTCCACTTTCAAACATGAAAATGATATGTTAATTAACCATCTAAACAAATCTTGAAAAATTAAATTTGAAAATTTCCGAGATCTTCAGGTCCGATGAAATTAATAACAAAGTTTTGTGGAGACAAAAGCATCTTCAGTTTCCCCAGTCCCTGCTATTCATATGGATAGTGATTCATGAGATGTGGTATAGCTTAAAAAGATTAGAAAAATAAATTGCATTGATTCTTCTTCCTTATAATGTTTTGTACGTCTCATGCGATAGCACATAATCCTTTAAGGAAATTATAGAATACAACCATTCTATTGATACACTTACATTTTAACTTGCTATTGTAGGTAATAACAGGTGATACCTTTTTTTTTTCTTTTCTAATTTAATAAAGTTGGTTCTACCTTAACCAATTCTACTAATTCCCTAAAAGCACCCCTGATTTTCTATTAAAAATTTTACTCCACGGATCTTCAACTAAAATGGAGACCACATATATTTATTTATTTATTTATTTTTTAACTTTTTCTTTTTATTTTTATTTTTTCCAGTTTGTTGTTTTTCAACGGAGCCAAACATATATTTTTCTTTTCTTTTGTTTTCCTTTCTTTTACTATTTTGAATGGATTCAAAACCAGATGTATCTATCATTTTCATGTTAAATACTTCATCCATTTATAAAAAAACTAGTCATTTTAGACTTTCAGTTAGAAATTAAAAATTTAGGGATCGACAAAAAATACCCCACTCAATCCATTCAATGATCTTAATTTTCATTTCTTCTGGTAGGGGGAATAAGTAAGGAAACATGATCAATTTAACAACAGAGTAAATAATTTACGTAATAAAAAATATTATGAGATTTGTATGAAGATTTATTTAAATTATTTAAGGATAATATTGGAAAAAATATGGATATTTTGCTAGAATAAATATTTTTTTGGTAAAAAATATTTTCTCTAGAATGACTAGAAAATGACTTAGTTTTGTAAACAAGGGAGTAATTGTTAGGTCTTATTTACTTTATATATCCTAGTATTGATTAATTAGGTTTAAAAACTTAAATTCACCATATGATAGACCTATATCATTTTTTACCTATATGAACAACTACAAATTATTCAATTGATTACAAATATCTATCTAAATAACACATAGAACGTAAAAAATATTAAGATTAAATAATAAACAAAATATATTGATTAATTTTCTTATTCACATAAACTCATTTTCTTATGAAAAAGAATAATTGATTAATTCTATATTCTACATAGGTTTACCACATATAGTTTTATCCATTAACAATAAAACCTAATAAAAATATTCAAATTATTTTGAACAACTACTCACCCTCTCTATAAATATTTTATTGATAATATATAATCATTTATTGAATAATCCCAAGCAGCGCACAGTTTGAAAATATTGAATGAACATATCAAAATTAAAAAGTTATGTATATGACTGAAAATAATAAAAGACGAAAATTAATATATGATAAGAGATAGAAAACTATATATATCTTTTGTCAAGAGAATAAAAATATTAACAACTTTATAGACCAATGCTAAGTATTAGTAAGTTATGAAATATATATTATTAGTCTTTTATTCACTAATGTTATGCGGCGGAAGCTTTTTAGCATGCCAAATTTTGCATTAAAATAGAAGAGAAAATAACCTCATTGCAATATTTAGACGGTATCATAATTATATATATATATTCTTACCCCCTAAGAACTTAAGAAATACTTTGATCAAGTTTTTTACATTTCAAAGCATGAGCAAAAGAATTTATTATTATTATTATTACTATTATTATTATTATTATTATTATTATTATTATTATTATTATTATTATTATTATTATTATTATTATTATTATTATTATTATTATTATTCATTTATTAGTTCCTGTAAACACTAAATGAAACTGAAAGTTTATTAGCATGCTGAATTTTTCTGTTAAACCAATTAAATGGGAAAGAAAAAAATTTGTTATTATTATTGTTATCATTATAAACGTTTTTTCTATTTTCCATACATAGATAGATGTATTTAATATAAACATAATCATTTTTTGTAATATTTTAATTTAACATTTCTAACTAGCTTAACTTCTTCAAATAAATTATATTCATTTGCATATTTCTCAACTTTCAGGTGCATATGTATTTATTTAAAATGATATAATATATATTCATTATTTTATAGATAATTAATTTATTATAAGAAATTACATTTTTGTGCATGTGTGGATATATCATGAATGATTATTTAGCATTGTTTTAGAACAAAATTGTACCGGCCGGTTTAACCGGCTGAACACGTCCTTGGACCAGCCCGAAGTACCTCATATAACCGTTTTTATGGTTCAAAAGGAAAAAATCGGGTCGAACTGGAAAAAATGGGGAACCGAAAAAATCGATTATTTTCATTTTATGTATTTTTGTGTGTGTGGTTTTTGTAGGTTTCTTTCTTCCTTTTTTCTAATACTTTTGTGCTTATTCCACTTATAAATTTCCTCTTTACTTTCATTATCAGTTTATATAATTTAAATAAGTTACTCATTATTTATCATATTTGTCATGTTAATTTGGAAAGAGATATTAAATTTAAAATATATATATATACTATAAATCATTAAAAAATTATTAAAGAAATACATGTTCTTAAGTAGTATATTAGTTTATAATTATCTTTAATTGTTTGAAGTTTGAAATTTGAAATTTAATTAAATAATTTTCAATTTAAATATTTATTCTTTATGGATAGTAATGTGTATAATTACATTAAAAATAAATAAATAAATAGTGACTACTAATTTCTCATTTAGACCGCCGATTCAATCGCTCCAATCGGTTGAACCGCCAATCGATGGTGATATCCATTTTATCTCCGTTCGATTAAAACAACACTGTGTTATTTAGGATTGAGAAATTCCTAATGTAATGTATAATATTGGTATGAAATTAAAGATCTCGCAAGAAAAAAAAAAAAAATACTATGATATATTATGTGTTAAGAATGGATTAGGAATTAACTATACATATGTCGTAAAATTATTGATGGTAAAAAGTCAATAAAAAGGTTGTCGGATTTGGCATCTATTTTTTAGTGTAATTTTTTTTATTGATTTTCTATTTTGGCATAGATCCTACATCCATTTTATTAATTAGTATTTCATCATATGTATATTTATATGTAGATTGTTATAATTAAGGCTCTAATTAATACAAAGTTTTTCAATAAAAATAAATAAGAGTCAAATCAAGAAGAATGAGAACAAAAAGAAAAAAGGAAAAGTGTTTTGGTTAATGGTTTAGCAAGTAGCAAGTTACTATATTTAATGGCCAAGATTAAAAGGACATCATCTAATGGTTATTATCATAAGTTGTATCAATGCAATGGTTGTATAGTAGAAGGATTCAATCATTTATTATGTTGAATAGATGTTATATTAAAAAAGAGGAATTTTATGGTGCACCGGGGCACTGGTACCCATGAAGTTATTAACAAATTAGTGGACTTTTCATATTATTGAGTTATTGACTTGGTTTTAGGCTATGGACTTTTAATATTTTGAGTTGTAATTTTTTATTATTTTGGACTTGAAATGAAATATTGTTTTAGGTTATTTATTATATATCTTCTAAATAATAATAATAATAACAATTTTAGAATTTGAAAATTAGATAGATATTTTATTTGAGCTCATTTTTCATAATAATCCATAAGATATTATTCCGTATAATCAACTGAAGTCTCAATTTTTTTTCGAGTTTTTATAAGCATGGATGTAGGAACCTTCACTTGTTTAACTACACTGAAAAATTGAGTGTAATCCTCGTTGTAGCTTAATTTCAATGAAGAAGAGAATGTTTATAACGAATTAAATAAAATGTAAAGTAATTGTAATTTTATGACTTGTCATAAAATGGACTATTATCGATCAGTAGAATAATTGTGTTCCGGTTGATTGGCATGAGATATATTTTGTTGCATAAGTAATATATAGGGAGGATTTAATTAATAAGGAAATAAAAAATTACAAAAATTATGTTGTAAAGTAAGAAGTATGTTTCAAAATATATTTTATATAGTTAATAAACAAAAACAATAATATGTACATTATAGAATGCAAAGTAGAGGATGACACCCTAAAAAGGAAAAGTTTGAGAGAGAATAGAAAAAGACAGGAACAATCCCAAGATAAACTAGAAAAAAAATTAAAGAATAAGCATTTTAATGATGTTGACCAGTTTAGAAAGTGTCAAGTGGTAGATCTATCATTTGCCATTTGAATGCTAATATTGTTATTTTATTTTATTAAGGTAACCTGTTCTTGAAGTAGCAGATGGTAAGATTTAAAGTTAAAATTAAAAGTTAATAATTGAATTTTTTCGGGGTACCAATAACCCTAGAAGCCATTTGTAAAAGAAAATGATAAAGTAGCCCAACATGAGAATAAAAGTTATTATTATTTTTTTGAGGGGAAAGGATGATGACTTGGGGGCGTGATAATTTAATTAAACTAAATATTATATAATTTAATATAAAAATGTAATCGTTGTATCCTAATAAAATAAATATTCAAAATTTTTGTATTAAATATATAAATTTATAAGCGATGTAAATATCAGTTTCTCCCACGTGATATTTAGATTTAATATAACTTACTTTTTATAAATATATTAGTATATAGATTAACATAAGATACAATATTAGATATAAAAATAGAGTGACACTCATGTGCATAAGATGCACATTAGTGTTATTGTACACCTTGTGGGGCCTACTTATGATTTTCGCGCGCGTGATATATATATATATATATATATATATATATATATATATATATATATATTAAGGTGTGTTTGGAATCACAAAATAGGCGCTAGCTTAGTTGGTAAAGGGGCGACATTGTATCCTTCAGTGCGCGAGTTCGAATCTTAACAGCACCTTTTTATTTTTCCAACAGTATTTCGAGCATAGTATATGTTATGATGCCTAATAGTATATTTAATATTTCGATGTAGTATACGTTATGTTGCATGACAGTATACGTTGTTTTAGTTAAGTTTTGTTTTATACTGCGAAATATTTATTTTTTCCAACTTACAATACTCACAGTATATTTAATATTTCGATACAGTATACGTTGTGATGCCTGACAGTATATGTTGTTTTAGTTAATTTTTGTTTGATACTGCGAAATATTTATTTTTTCCAACTTACAATACTCACAGTATATTTAATATTTCGATATGGTGTATATTATGATGTATGACAGTATAGGTTTGGTTAGATTAATTTTTCTTGTATATTGTATAATATTTATGTTTCGAACTTACAATACAATTATTGTTGCATTATAAAAAAAAAAAAAAAAAACTTAATAATACAATTTATAATTTTTTCTAGACTCACATGCTAAAAGATAAAAAAATTAAAGGGCAAAAAAAAAAAAGAAGAAGGAAAAAGAAAAAAAAATGAAGCAAGAAGGAAAAAAATATGCAAACAGAATTGAACATTTGACCTCAAGGTTGAGATATTTGAGACTACATTAAATACCCCCAGACCACTTGCTTTTAGTGTTCAACAAACAGGCCAGCCATTAAGTATATAACATGTGCGCGCAAAAAATATTAATATAATAATAATTGGCCGGTTCAGACGCGCGACTTTTTTTTTGGCTGAACCGATGGGGCTCACAAGGTGTACAATAACACTATGGTGCATCTTATGCACCCAAGTTTTTGCCATAAAAATAACATATATTTCGATGTGTCTATATCCTTCTTCATCTATGTGAATACTCAAAAATAACTTTATCAATCATGAATATTAAAAACATACAAATATCTAAATATCATGAAAATATAAGACATAAACTAAACTGAATAATGCTATAAAAATCGTGTTTTCTTTTATTTTTCCATTTATATTAATTTTTTTCAAACTATAACTATTAATTTTTTTCTTGTTACAAATAAGAGATACTCATTTGTAAGTTTTGATATCTTACTTGGTGATTTCAGATCCAATTAAATAATTTTTATGGTTTTATAAATCTTAATATTAATAAAATAAAATCCAAAAGGTTATTAAATAGATGGAATAACAAAATAAAACATCCAAGTTCTTCAATATATCTAAATTTTCTCATATGTGTGTGTGTGTGTGATGGAATTTATTCAAATAAATTCTACATTTTTAGATAAATGGTAGATTTACACTACAACAAAAGAAGTCTTTTGCATAAGACTTTTTGACACCATAACTGTGGACACTAATAATAAGTTATTTGTGACCACTTGTTGTCACAAATCTCTCTACAAATTATTTGAGACAACTTTAAGACTACTTTTAGAGACAACTAGTTCTTGCAACAAATATTTGAGACGCATTTGAGACCACTTTTGTGGTCACAAATATATTATTTGCGACCGAGTTATTGAGACGACAATAAAGTTGTGACAAATACTCATAAGTTGTGACAAATACTTATTATTTGAGACCACTTTCCTTATGTTGTGGCAAATACTCATTATTTGAGACCACTTTTTTGTGGTCTCAAAAGACCTTTTTTCTTGTAGTGTTATTTGAAGATACAAATTGATTAAAAACAAATTGCTTAGGTTGCAAAAAGCAGAGATAGTTGAGTTGGTTAATGCGACAAAATATTGTTTAGGTTGCAAAATCTAACAAAACATATAGTTCACATGAGTGTTCTTTTTTTTTTTTTAAAAAAAAAGAATTTAAATTGCAACATATGAAATCTCATATTTTATGTTGAACGTGTAATTTTTTTTTTAAAAAAAACAACTTTAGCAAATATAAAATATGACAAATATGAATAAGTAATAAAAACATAATTAATTTTCATATATGATTATATACATGTGCGCGTATGTCGTTGTCCCAACATTTAATTAAATAAAAATTATCATTGTAATAAAAAAATGTAAGTATATTTAATAATCTCATAATATAATTATTAAAGTACATTAACTTTGAAAATTTTCTTCACCTATTACATAAGAGAGCAATTATATTTTAAAATAATTGATCGCATACTTGCCTAAATTACAACTAAAAGTTCATGTCAAATTATATAAACGAATCAATTGTGCGTTATAAAATAATTAAATAAAATATTTTTTATAAGATAATATTTAACTATTTTTTGATTGATTCCAAGCACAGGCTATAGTACAACCAGCAATAAGCCCTCAAATTTAACTCAAATAATCATTGAACAAACAATATCAAATTTAAAACCGAATATCTCATTATAATATAAGCTACATGGATGTCAAATTAAAGATCTTCCAAAGATGATTAATTGATATATTATACATAAAAAATATATTAAAAAATACAAAATTATTTGTAATTTAAGAAATTAAAAGAGTTTGATTCTTATCAAATGCGACTACAACTATACACACACACACACGCACATATATATACAGAGTAGTGATACGTTACAAAACCCACTGGTTGATGTGTTTGTCACATCACCACTCTCTCCACTAACAATAAAATAAATTGCGTATCTATCTATCTATCTATCTATCTATCTATCTACCATATTTCTTTCCATTAAAAAAATAAAGAATGCGCTACATATATTTTCCACAGATCTTCTCCGCTTACAAAATATATTTTCCACGAATTTTTTATTTTGTTAATGGAAGAAAATCTGGTATATATATATAGCGACACTATTTATTTCATTGTCAGTGGAGAGAGTGGTGATGCGACAAACATATCAGCGAGTGAGTCTATAAGAAATCTTTGTTAGATGACCCCTCCTCCCCCAGGTTGGATCAAGATAAGCCTCTTTAAAAACCACTATCGGTAAAACTCAAGGGGAAAAACCCGATAGTGGGAAAAAGAGTGCCAACAAATAATCAGTTAAAATAAAGTCACAACCGTCAATTCTTAAGTTAAAATTATCCCAAAAGGAATGATTTAGCACAGAATTCTGCAAGAAAGACGAGGGAGGGAGTTGAGTTAGCAATAATAATGGGTCGATGACATGGTCTTCCTGACGTACACCTGCAAACCAAAACATTAAACCATTCTAAAATATTCATCATAGAAATCGTGGTAAATGATATTAGAAATACCTGGAGGGAGCCGGGGGGGGGGGGGGGGGGAGGGGGTGATTCTACCCAGTGTAGTGTGTGTGCGTGTGTAATTTCGAGAGGCATCAATAAATTGATTGCCTTCTCGAAAGATACGTGCCTTCTCGAAAGATACGAGTTACCCGGAGAGAAATGTTTGTAATCCTGTGCAGGTGATGTAACCAACGAGCACGCAAGCATTCTAGATGGAAGGGTTCGATACTTTCGTGGCAGCCAATGCTTGCCTGGTAACTTAGTGGTCGTTAGTTCCTTGGTTCATTCAATGATGGTTTATAGATGGCCGCATATGCTTCTTAATGAGATAGAACGTGCCATGCATAATTTCATTTAGTGGGGTAGGGTGGATAAGTCGGGTATCTTCAATGATGCATGGAAAAAGGTTTGCTCACCTGCTCTGAGGGCAGTTTGGGAGTTTGTTCTATCCGCATTGCAAACAAATCATTCTTGTTTTGATTTTCTTGGGATGTTTATACTTACATGGATCCGGGAATGAATTTTATTCGCAAGAGATGGCTCAAGGGGGATAAAATGATTCATCCCTATCATGTCAAATCCTTTATCTTTTTGGATTCTCAACGACTTTTGCGCAAGGTAGCGTCGGAGTCACAATGGCTCGATGGACATAACTTACGGGTTCGATTTTGCTCGAAAATTAGCTAGGATATGTTATTGCAAATCGTGTTGGGATTCCTGAGACTTTCCGTTCTCATTTGCAGCATCACGCCTCAGATTACTATGATAATGGCAGGTGGACTATTATAACGACCCGATTTTCATAAAACTATTTTAAAGCATTTTAAAAGCCAAATAATCAATCAATAAAAATCCTTCATTTTAATAGAGAAATAATTCTCAAATCAGGCCGTTAGGAAAAAAATTTAATATAAATAATTTCATTAAAAGAATATACAAAATAATCAAAATTTTCTTTTCCCACACGAGAAAGCAAATAATATCACCCAATTTCATAAATCTTAATTTGTGGCAGCTGAAAACAATTTAACATAATTAAATCTGAAACATACTTCTAGCATATTCATACAGTTCACTGTACCGCCCTCCCCCCCCCCCCCCCCTCCTCGACAACTCCTCAACTGCACCTGAAAATATTAATTGTGTGTGTGTGGGCGGGGGGGGGGGGGGGGGGGGGGAGGGGGGGAGGGGGGTTGGGGGTAAGCTACAACTAGTCGCTTACAAGTGCATATAAAAAATATATGATTGAAACATAACATGAATAACAATGAACTTACAACATAACATACATGTGCAAAGCTTACCCCGGATCACACCAACATAAAATATGTGTGCACAGGTTGCCCCGAATTACACCAACTTATGGGATTGATCAATCAAACTCATAATGCAACTTAGTTCTTGCATTTCATAAACATATAATGAAACTTAGGTCTTGCATTCATAAGATAACAATTATATCACATAAATAAGACAAGCATATAAAATTAATATGACAAATAAGAACCCACATGAAATGTGATGCGGAAATGTACTTCGAGGGTTTCGTGTGAATGTTTTCATGCAGAATATGATCATAATCCTTCGCGTGTTCATTCCATCCTCACCATAATGTTATATAATATATTTTGATGGACTTAGGAATAAATAAATAGGAATTTTAGAACTTGAAAATGATTTTTGAAAAGATGTGGAACTATTTTAAAAGAAATTAGAAGGTTCTATACTTATATATATATATATATACACATTGCGTGGTTGTGACTAAATATTTAATACAAATCTAAAATTTCAACCGTAAATACTTGAATAATATATGAATACCATATTTTTAATTTCATAAATATATAACAGGTAAAAGAATAATTTTTGAATTTTTTAAAGCGGAATAGTTGTAGCAGCAAATATTGCGCAACCAAGAGAAAATATTCATAAATTCAAAAATACTTGATGGATTCGTTTGAAAATTTTACAGGATATAAAAAACATATTGGGTACAACATATCTAAAAACCATAAGATTTAAAGACATATAAATATATATTACGATTTTTTCTAGATGGATAAATAGAATGTTTAGAATCTGGATCAGCGGAGATAGAAAATTAATATAAATTAAAATAAGACACATATGGGGTTGAATTTTTTACAGTAACTTGAAAAAATGTTATGGAATAACATAATAAAAATTCATCAAAAATAGTATGTATAGATAGGTTTTTTCGAATTTTAAAAAGAAGATACCATAAGATAGAATGAAATAGAAAAAAGAGTCTCAGATGATGATGTCGGCTTCCCGAAGGACCCCCTAGGGCTTATGAACGAAAATTTCTCTACCTCTGAAAATTCAAAATTGGAAGTGACAAATGCCCAGGTAGCCAGTGAATCTGAAAATGCTGAATCTGATTCACCTTCTCCTCCACCAAAACGTGTTGTGCGAAGTGCTACAACACTTCAGGTCTCCAACAGGTATTCTAATCTTTTTTTATTCCAGTGATGCATTTCATAGGTGGGAATTCTACAAAAACAGGGACACCATTTCTGAGCGACAGCTAGATACTCAATAGTTTGAGAAATTTGGTCTCATTTCCTTCCTAAAATCTCTTCATCTAGGAAGATCTCTTACTACTAACTGTAGTTTTGTGAAAGACATTGTTCGTGAGTTTTACTGCAATTTAACACATTCCATGAAAGATTCTTCCAGTCCCAGTTTTGGTCAAGTGTTTTTAAGGAAAAAGATTTTCAGTTTCACACCCTCCTTGATAAATGATTTTCTGGAATTTCCTTCTGCGGCTGATGAAGTGATTCAAAATGACTTAAACTCTGTCATTTCCCATCTTACTGGGGGTGTTATTTAGTCAGTGGCAAAGAAACAAGAAAACTCCAGCTTCAAAACTCACTTCTAAGTATGCTATTCTGCACAAAATCACTTGCTACAATTGGCTGCCTTCCAAAAAACAGAAATGTTGTCACTCATACTCAAATGAGATTGTTGTATAAAATAGGAAATGGAATACGGTTCAACTTGGGTCAGTTAATTTTTGACACTGTGGTTTCCTTTGCTGAGAGTGAATCCTCCTTTGGTGGTCTTCCTTCTCCTTGTCTTATTTGGAGTATGTTAAAAGCTCAAAATCTGCCTGTTCCTACTACTTCCCATTTTTCTCTGGACTCAACTCTCATCAAGGTTGATCGCAAACTGTTAGATCCCCCCACATATCTATAATGTGGTGGAGATCCCAGCCAGTCCTGACACTGACACTACAAGTGTTCCAGAAAGTGCTGAAACGTCTTCTATTCCATCGGTTACCCTTCCCGTTTCAAAGATTCATTCCTGGATTCAGATGGCCAATTCCAGACGTAGAGATGCGGAAATTGATGTTACTTATTGGACTCAAGTTGAGCATGATCTGAAGGCTCCTCTTCCTGGCCAAAAAGGGGGGAGATAAGTGGAGAGGTGGGGAGGGGGGGGGGGGGGGAGGGGGAAATAATGATGCTGGAACAAGTGGTACTGCTGGTATTTGATGGGTAATTCTAAGTATGTGTTATTCTGTGTTTAGTTTGTTTTTAGTATTTCAGTAACATGGTGAGTATATAACTCAGGGGGAGTGAGTGGGGCTGTTTGTGATTCACCACCACTTCCTCTCTATGTGTGTTGGGAAGTATAACATTAAGGGAGAGTGAGTGGGGCTGTTTGTGATCCACCACCACTTCCTCTCCTTATGTGTTTATTTGTGATTAATGTATGTTCTATTGTAAATATGTTTGTGTTTTCATTTTCTCATCTTTTCTATGTTTTGGCCAGCAAGGTGTAAAAGGGGGAGATTGTTGCAAACTGGTCATCACAAAGTGTTCTAACACTTAAGTGTTGAGCAATGTGTTATAGCACTTTATGAAAACCACGTTGGTTCTTTATCGGTATTATTTTTACTTTCACCTTGCTGCATAAAATTGTTTTATATATTCTCAATTACAAAATGTTATTTATACTATCTTAAGTCTTGTTCTTTACAGAAGGGAACTTCTGGATAAGGATTAGTTTTATAATCCTTATCCAATCTAAACTAACCAACTTCGGTTAGAAAACTGTCATCTTTTGTTTCTTCTTTTTCTTAACCCTGGTCTCAGGAAATGGATCATGAGAAGAGTATAAAAGGCAGAATTCAAAGTGAAGTTCGGGTTGAGAGTGAAACAAAAAGGGGAACAAGTGAAAAGCAGTTGTGCCGTGAGAGAGATCATTCAAAAGATTGAGAGATCTTAACATACAGTCTTACTTTTATCCTGTAAGAAACTGACAGAAAGTCGAGAGAGATTTCTTTCAGTTCAGTATGTTAGGGACTGTTGAGAGAAGAAAGGATTGAAAGATTATCTTGTTCTTTCAATTCTAAATTGTAGTTGTTGATGTACAAAACAAAACATCCGATGTTTGTATGAAGGAATTGATCAGGCTTTTTGTTTGCCTGATTTGTGATTAATTTCTGAATACTTGGTTTACTCTATATAAGTGTTTGTACAATTTCTTATTCAATCCGAATGGTTTGTAAATAGTGTTGCAACAACTTGTGCAACACTCTGCAATTAAGGGGATAAAATTATTTCACCTAGGTTACGAAAACCCACATAAAATTCAACAACATCAACCCTGAAGCTTGGACTACTCTCTAGCTTCGGGAAGCAGCAAAAACTATTCATAAATCATCAATAACTCAATCATCAACTTATCAAGCAATAACGCAAATAAAATAAAAGTAGAGAGAAAAGGGGAAAGAAATGCTCAATAGTGGTAATAATCTTGGAACTCTTCAATAATATTCAAGGTTGTCACTCTCTTGAAGCGATTTTGCAATAATCCATTGAAAATCCTAATTTTCCCCTTGAAGAGGAGAAACCTTAGTCTAAAATCTAAATATCTTAACTATCACAAGAGAGAAATTGTTATAGATAGTAAAGTGGAGCATAAGTTGTAAAATGAAGCAAGAGGGGTATATATAGAGTTCCAACCCTCCCTAAGTGAAAAGACAAGAAAAAGCACAGTTAAGGCCCTTTTAGTAAGGGTAAAATAGTCTTTTAACAAATAGGAGTACCAAGGGGCTTTAAGTTCTTGAGTCAAGCCCTTGTTTTGCGCTCGTCTCGATCTTCTTGGTGATTCTGAGGTTGTCTCATCCGGAATTAGCTCTGGATCCCAAAAGAAAAGTTGCAGATCTTCATTTTATCTTCACCTAGCATATTGAATTGTAGTAATCGAACATCGGACGAGGGACATGCGGTCGAAAAACAAACATACAATGATTGACGGAACTCGACCAGGCCGCCGGGCGAATACCGTGTCCGGTATCGTGGCCAGTACCGCTGCCAGTAAATTATGCTCCCTTTTGACAATCGCCGCCGGTAGTCGCTCCCAATGCTCGGTGTTCGCACACCGTTCTTCCCTTCGCAAGTCGTCTTCGTGCATCGCCTTTTCGATCCCTTTCTGCTCATTTTTCAAACCCGGTCTCTTCACGACTTTTCCTCGAAAAATTCGATGATCTTCGACTCGTGCTTGGCCCAGGCTTAATTTGGACTCATTTTGGGTCTCGATATGCAGGTCGTGGTGAGGTATTAGGTGCAATCGGCCTTCTTGATTTTTCTGATTTTCCTATCCTCCAAAGTATCACTAAAGGACACCCAAAAAGTTCATTAAATCATATAGAAATGAACTCAAACCCAAAAATGCTATAAGAACATATAATTGCATTAAAACATGAAAGATACTCGTAATTCAACAAAAAATTGAATGTAAATAATACGAGAAAAAAGAGTATTTTCACGTTCATCAGTCCAAATGGCAACATTTAGAACATAATAATATCAATTTTACAGAGTTGCCAAAATCCGTGAACTTGGTATAATAAAGGGAGAACTTTAAAACATAATACAGTAAGTTGCTAAATGACTTATAGCTGAGAGGGGTTTAAAACATATCCTAATAAATATACTTAATCACTCACATTATAGGGGTGTTTTCAAATAACTATGTTTTTAGAAAAGTGATTTGAATTATTTTTTTGTGGAAAAAATAGAATTTGGTAGTGTTTGGATATAAAGTGACTTTAAAGCTAAAGCTAACGGAAGCTTAATATTGACAGCTTCTCGAAAGGTGATTCTTAAAATCAAAATTTAGAGGTTTCAAACAGTTTGAAAATCACTTTTCTATTCTAAAAGTGATTTTAAATTCTTTTGTTTAGTTTACAAACACCCTCTATATATATAGTTATAGTCAAGGACGAAAATATCGGTGATTACGGAGATATCGGTATTTCAATTTAAAGAGATTTCGGTGAAATCTCGATTAATATCGAAATATCGGTGCAACTTTTTTAAAAATGCCGGAAAATGTATTAAAATAGTAATTTATCATGATATTTTATAGATTGTTATAAACCTACTTAAATTCGAATATTTAATCTAAATATTGAGTGAAATTCACATATTTACAACTAGTTAGACAAATAATAAACAATAAAAACATTATCAGGCCATGCAAGATACATTATGAACTCTTATTATCATTAAGGATGTTCAAGTATTTTACAATAATATTCTAATTTATTAAATCTTTGGGCTGCATTAAGAAAATTTAGTGGATTGCGAATAATTTAGAAATTTTACAACTAAGGATCATGAAATTTCACCGATATTAACCAAAATTTTACAACTAAGGCTGCATTAAGAAAATTTTACCGAAGTTCACCGAAATTTCACCGATATTAACCGAAATATCACCGATATTAATCGAAATCTCACCGAAATTAATCGAATTTTACTGAAATTCACCGATATTAACCAAAATTTCACCGATATTAATTGAAATCTCACCGAAATTAATCGAAATTTACCGAAATTCACCGATATTAACCGAAATTTCACCGATATTAATCGAAATCTCAACGAAATTAATCGAATTTTACCGAAATTCACCGAAATTTTGGTAAAATTTCCACGAAATTACAACAAATTATACCTGGAGATAGCCCAAATCGAAATTTTCGGAGATTTCGGAGATATTTCGGAGATTTCGGAGATATATCGAAGATATTCTGACATAAATTTATTACATCCGAATATCGTTTCGGTATCGCCAAAAAAGAGAGATATCGGAGAGATATCGGTGAATATCGGAGATTTTTAATCCTTGGTTATAGTTACGTGCATAGGTTGACTTTGACTGTTTCAAATTACAAAACCTTTTATAATTACCCAAAATAAAAAACCTCTGTCCCTAATGAAAAAATCTGGCTCCAAAACTCATGACTAATAATAATAATAATAATAATAATAGTAATAATAATAATATTATTATTATTATTATTACTATTATTATTATTATTATTATTATTATTATTACAACAGATACAAATCCAGGAGCCTATGTTTATGGTAAACCAGATTGAAGAATAAGATTATTGATGATATTTAAATAAAGCCACTCTGGTTTTCAATTTGAACCGTTGTATGTTTCCTAAAAACTGATACAAAAAGAATAAAGAAGTACTGATGAGCGGAACGAATCTTCTCCTACAACTGTGCTATATTTTTTATTGCGGTTACATGAATACTGAATACTATATAAAGTGACATCATCAATACAATAATACAACACAAATATACCGTGTCCTGTTCCTGTATCTACGTAACCGCAATGGAAGACGTAGTATAATTTATAGAAGAAGATCCGTTGGTATTACTGAGTCAAAAAAAGCAGTCAGTCAAGGAATCCCTTTCGATTTTGCTAATCCAAGGAAGTGCTTTGGTAAGATGAGGCCCACTAGAAAGCGAAACAACACATCCTATGTCCCCTAACCTCTCTTTCTTTTGTTTCAAAAACACCATCTTTAATTTGTTTTTATTTAGCGGCATTGGGGTACCTCCTGTCTTTACTTTTTCTAGTAAAAAAAGAAATATATATGTACTAATATCAAATGCAGAATATAACGAGTCAAGTATGAAGAAGCAGGAGGTGGAAGAGAGATGGTACAAGAGACAATATTTGCAGTGGAGTAGCAAAATCAGCAACAATGAAGATGTAGATGTTACAAATGAAGATGAGAGAGTGAAGAAGGATTCAAAGCTAAGCAGCAAGATCAAACTGCATGCACTGCTACGTTCCTTATTTCTCAAAAACCACACACAACACAAACTGCTACTACTGGGTACCCTTTTTGGCAATAAGCGGGGTACCAATGTCTTTTTTGCTCTCCAGAAACAACCCAACTTACACCCCACCCTTCTCATTCAACTACCTACTCCAATCACAGGTATATAATTCATTTAACCCAGTTTTTGCAATTGCGATCAACAGAATCACTTTTCAGCTTTTAGTTCATAAATAGGGGGTGTTTGTAAATGATTGACAGGGTTGGCTAGAGAGATAGGGTCTGCAGGATCAGTCCGCATTGCATTGGAGAGTAAGAAGGAAGAGAGAGGATGGAGGACATACTGCAACGGAACGAAGCTTGGGTTGGCGATTCGGGCCGAATGTGGGCCCAAGGAATGGAAAGTTTTGAGTTGTGTGGGGCCCGTATCGACCGGAGCCGGAGTGTTGCCGGCGGAAGATGATGAGGATGAGGTGATATACATGAGGGCTAAATTTGAGAAAGTAGTGGGAAATACAGATTTGGAGGCATTGTATATGCTAAACCCAGACACCCACCTTAATGCTCCTCCTGAACTTAGTATTTACTTCCTCACACTCTAAACCCTTTTATACTAATTTTAATCAATTTTGTTTTGCTTAACTCATTTCGGATATTATTTCTCCAATTAAATATTCACATCACATATCCAAACAATTATTCCTCTTGTATATCAATTCTGCTTGAAGTCTTATTTCAATTGTATTTTTTTTTAATATGTCAATCCTACGCTACTGTGAAATTCACACCTACGTAACTAAAAACCACTAGGATTTTGTATTTGCTTGTTTGTCTTCTTTCCTTTTTTTCTGGTAAGTAGACTGGAAAACGAACTTCCATTACTTATGAAAAGTGGCCAAAAGCCCTACATTAGCCTAACCTGCGAATGTATATCTTCAACCCACAGAAATCAAGATATACTAGGCTCAATATACATTAGTGCGCCAAATTAAGCGTGAACCGTTTTATTAGCTTTTCTAGGAACAAAAGAGAAATTTGTGTAGTTTATTGCACCAAAGACATGATGAATGCCCTGTTGAAGGCATTAATTAGCATCTGATACTCCGATCCACAGGCCACTATCAATCGTGGTTTGAAGGATAGTTCAAGAGCAAGAGCTTCTAATAATGTACTATTGCAATAACTCGTTTGGAACCAGCAAGAAGAACATCACCACGCATATGTTGGACCACGAAATCATATATATCCTATTGTCCACCTTGAGATTATTTAGCTATCCAACGTGGTTGTTTTGTTCATCCGCAGAAGAGACATGTTGAGCATGCTTCTTAATTTCCATGATAAGCCTACTAGTCCTCTCCAAATTTAGGTTAGCACCGAATTGATTGCACATATTTCAAATCGTATGTGTTATCAATATTGTAAGTCCAGTACCCTCACTTCTTTTAAAACTCCAGTTTCTTAGATGTCGGCTGTAACAAACTTTTCTTACAACCTAGCTTATAGTAATATATTTACACTCAACAATAAACTTGTTGATAGTTGTGGACTTCGAAATTTACAACGACCAAAACCTTGAGTTATGCAGTAGAATAATGTAACTTTAAGTAAAAACAATGAAGTATTTTGTGTAGCGTGTGATCAAAAGATATAATAAAACAAATGCACACAAATTTTATAGTGATTCGAAGGTGTGGTAATCCTTTTACGTTCACTGTACTCTCTACTCGAGAGAAATTCCATTAAACTTGATTTATAACATACAATTTACAATTTCGATAGAATCAACAACCACGTCTCAACTTGTTACTCTCAGCTCTAGCTTAACCTATCATTTGAAGGCTAGCCTAAGCTATGTTATTTTCCAAAGAATGATTTTGTTAAATCCTCGAGTTAACCAAAAAAACCCTAGTACATCACTTAAGGATAAGTATGGTAGAGTCTTCAACAAGAAATAAGCTTCTAACATGGAGTGTTTCTACAATTATGGGCTGCTTTGGTGACTGTACTTGAAGATCTTGAGAACACTGCAGACAATTTAACCTCTTGATAATATTGCTCTTATTTGCGTGAATTCAAATTTATGGATCTTAGTCTTCAAGTCCTCCTTTTGTTGGTATGGATTTCTATGTGTTGAAGGAGATGGAAACCTTAACATTAATGGTCCTCATACGGCTGCTAGTCATTTTCTTGTCTCTTAGTTGCATGTTGTCAGTGAGTAGATTACAGTCAATAGTAGTTGTCAGTCTCTGTGGCCTCCTACCATCGGCTACAGGTATAAGATAACATCCTTGTCTCTACTGGTTCCTTTGATTTGAAACTGAGTTTGATGTGTGGGGGATTGAATTTATGGGTTCATTTCTCTCATTTTTTGGTTTTACGTATAATTTTTTAGTTGTTAATTATGCATCTAGATAGGTAGAAGATATTCTTGTAGATAAAAAAAAAATTGTGTCCAAAATAAATTATCTACCAATACTTTAGCAAGATGGCCGATCAAATCAAGCAAGGCTCAATCAAGTCAAAAGAGGCCAAATCAAATCAATAAGGACCAGAAGGCGCCTAAGCAAATCAAGTCAAGGACAATCGAATCAAGAGCGGCCCAATAAAATCAATCAAATCCATGGTGGCCAATCATACTGCGCCACCTAGCAAAGAAAATATGAAAATAGGTTCTTTCTACACCTATAAAAGTGACTTCTCTTCATTCATTCAAACACAAATTCAGAGCTTCAGAAGATTGGAAGAGCTCCAAGAAATCTAGAAGATTCAAAACATTATGGAAGATTTGAAGACATCCAGGATTCAAAGACGCTTTTCCTAAAAAAGCATCAAGAAATAACGATTGATATTTTGTATTTGTTAATTCAATATGCAAAAATTATTGTTACAAATTTTGGCACGCCCAGTGGGACGTCTCTACCACTCATCTTTTCTCCTCAACCAAATGTTGAAGACAATGCTATGGCGCCTCACAAGATCACACTGACAAAGATTGTTGGAATAAACTGTGCAACTACAAATGTAAATGTTGTCATAAGGAGTATGTCATGAAACTCACAATCATTGGCACCTTCAGAGGGAAATACTTCATCTGGAGCTGTCAAGAAGGCTTTACCAGACATTTTTGATAGCAATAGAGATGGAAAAGATAAAACACTGCATGTTCTACTCCTCGCTCTGCATCAAGCTCCTCATCTGCTTCCGACAGTGCTCTCGTAATGATGATAAATAGTTTAACTCTGAAGGAACAACTCGTAGGTTTGAATGAAAAGCTATTTTACGACTTACAAGACATGTCCACGAGCAGGACTCGAAGATTGAATAGCTGAGGAGTAGGGTTGATAATGGTGACACAAGTCGTGCTCCTGGGAAAGAACCTGTTGAGGACCAAGATGAAATGGAAGAGCCTGCGGGACATCAACATCAATCAATTAAAAATGAGAGAACTTTGAATGAACTTCAAGTTTTCTCTGATGGCTTGGTCCATGTCAATCAAATGAAAGAGATCATTTTATGAACCATCAAAGACAAGTTAAATGGGATGTCTAAGTTATCTTTGACTTACACCAAACCAACCATAGTTTCAGAGAATTGACAATCTAAAAATGCAAGTAGGTTACCAACCTCCTAAGTTCCAGCAATTTGATGGCAAAGGTAACCCGAATGATGTTACACATCGTCGGGACTTATGGTTATCATTTGGCAAAGCAATTTTTCCGCTTATTGAGTGGAAACATATTCAATTGGTATATAGACCTAGAAGCCAACTCTATAAATAGTTGGGAGCAAATGGACTAAGAATTCCTCAACCACTTCAATTAGCACCAGGAGGATAGTGAGCATGATCAAGTTGACGAATTCCCGTCGATGGAAAGACGAACCTGTTATCGATTACATAAATTGATGGAGAAATGTAAGTCGTAAAGATAGACTATCTAAAAGCTCGGCAGTTAAAATGTGCATTCAAGGAATGCAATAGGGCCTTTGATACATCCCTCAAGGAATCCGACCAAGGACATTTGAAGAGCTAGCAACTAGAGCTCATGACATGGAGCTGAGCATAGCTAAAGTCGGAGTTGATGGACCTCCACTCCATGAGATCTTGCAAGTTCAAAGATAAGCAAGAAGTTAAGCAAGGGGGAAAACCCTTGGGCAAAGGGCAAGCGAAAGAGTTAATGGTTGTCAGTGCAATGCCAGTTTCGAAGAATGGGAGATATCAAGGATGACAAGAGAAAGAATACTCCACACGATAGGGCGGAAAAGGAGCCCAACTTTAAAGGAGATGCAACAGAGGGCTTATCCATTCTTGGACTCCAATGTCTCTAGAATATTCGATGATTTGATCAAAGGAAATCTCATCAAGTTTCCAGATTTGAAGCAGCCGGAAGAAGCTGGGCTAACTGATCACCCAAAGTATTGAAAATATCATCGCTTGGTAGGGCATCCAATCAAGATTGCTTTAAATTCAAGGACAAAACTTTACAGTTTGCTCGATAAGGGAAGATCTTGTTTGAGGAAGGTAATGCGGTTGCAAATTTCATCACCGCTAGTAATGATGGATGTAGTGATGACATTTCATGTTATACGACTAATGGAAACAAGAATGAAGTATGGCAATCTGGAATTGGATTTTGCAATGACGATGATGACTCCAACTTGGCAATGACCTTCACAAATGAGGACTTGCTACTTAGTTCATGATCACACAATCGGCCTTTGTTTGTGAGTCACTACACTCATGAGAAAAAAGTGAATTGAATCTTGATTGATGGAGGTTCGGGAGTTAACATCTTGCCTTTACGAGTACTGAAGAAGTTGGGAATTCCCGTAAACGAAATCACAAACAACTGCTTGATGTTCCAAGGGTTCAATCAAGAGGGACAAAGGGCACTTGGCACCATCGTGTTGGAATTTTTCATAGAAGACATGACTTTAATTGTACTTTCCATTTCATAGATGCCAAAACATCATACAATATGCTTTTGGGTCATCCATGGTTGCACAAGAATGGAGTAGTTTCATCTACCTTGCATCAATATTTCAAGGAATGTCATGAGGGAGCTGTGAAGACAGTGTTTGGTGACATTAAACCTTTCACCGAGGCAGAATCATACTTCGTTGATGCTAAGTACTATTTTTTAGAGAAACCTAAAGAAGGTCAAGTAGAAGAAGATAAAGGATCCATCTTTAGCTCGTTCTAGTAAAGGAAAGGAACCGCTCACGAGGCTTGAGGCATTATAAGAATTGACACTGCCTTTGACTCAAATAAGCCTTCTGTGCAGCCACCTAATGGGTTTGTCCATCCCGTCCAAGGCACTATGATAGAGCATGGAGAATCCCCAGACCCTGAAGTCGCCAAATGCTATGATTCTCAAGAAAGCATTTCATTGATATCCCCTGAAAGTCCAAGCTAGTCGGAGAAAGTACGAACCATGTCGGCGAAGATGAGGCTTTATCAATAAAAGATACATTTGATGAACATGGCACTAAAGTAAAACGAGTCTCTATTTTTTATAGGCTCGGCCCTTTTTTGGCGGGTAAGAGAAATAGACACCGAACATTGAGTGCTGCAAAGGAACCCTTTCAAAAACTTTGTAGCTTGATGCCATCTCGGATGAAACATCGCACAAAATTGAGCACATGTGGGAGTGATCTCAAGGCTAAGATGAAAATTTATATTCTCGCATCCAGGGCAATGAAGAAAGTGTGTCTTCCTCAAACTCTGTTAATGCTAGCATCCACCGCACAACTTCTCGAAATGTTGAAAGTGCCCAACAAAGAGAGATTACTTTGTTGATCAGGAGAAGATTCATCACTGAAACAAATAATACTATACACATTGTCCAAGTGAGACAAAGAGATGGGCAAACAAGAACACACATAGATTTCAGAATTCTTGAGAAAACTCATGAACTTGTTGCATCATCAAATCACATCACTATAGGTGAAGATGTTCTAGTGGAGGAAGACGTAGCATATGTTTGAGATGGTACAAATGTTCAAGAAAGTTCACATTAATGATGCATACAAGTTGATCTTCGAAGACAGTGTTTGAGTTGGTCCCATCAATGGAAATTCTTGAACCGCTGCGAGACCTGAGTTTGATGTGCAAAAAGAAAAGAAAAAAAAAAGTCGTCCAAAAGAAATGGGAATTTGAATTACATTATGACTTGATCTCTTTCATTAGGGCATGTAGGCAGCTTAGAAATATTCTAAGTTCAGTCATATCTTGTGTTTTTTTTCCTTTTTTATGTTGTTACGACTACGTCATCAACCGAATGCAAAGTACAAATAGGAAAAAGTTAAGAGAATGTAGCAGATAGCAAAGTGGGCGGGTTATATCATTCAACTCTCCTGGAGAATCTTGATGGTGAAATATCCTCTCCGACATCATGTGTGTGTTGATCTAAGTTGACCCGCCTATATTAGTTATCAAGTTGATAAGTCATCCAAGCCGAAGCTACTTCAAGTTATCCAAAGTTGTTGGTCAAGTTGATGAAGCACCAATGCATCTAAGTCGATACATATTTTTGTCAACCCTAAGTCCGTCTGGCTATCCGAGTCCGTCAAAATGGATCGTCAAGCCCAGCTCCATCATATTTATTGGAAATCTCTGGACCACTTGTCTAAGTTAAATCCGCCTCTTTGGAATCTTGGGGATGAATCCGCCTTTTGGTGTCGAGTCTGATCGAATTTGTCTCTCCAAGTTATATGAATCTGCCTCTTCACATTGAGTATGATGGTTCTTCTCTCCAAGTCAAGTCCACCTCTTGGAATCTCCAAGATGAATTTGCTTCTCCATGAAGAGTTTGATGGTCAGTCTCTCCATGTCAAGTCTACCTCTTGGATTGTCGGGATGAATGTGCCACTCATGTTGAGTCTATTAACTTTGTCCCCTTTGAGCTGAGTTCGTCATTCCAAATCTTCGGGATGAATTCACATCTCCAAGCTACGTCTCCTACATGAGTTGCCTCTCCAAGTCAGTCCAAGTTGAGCCTATTTCTCTCCAAATCTTGGGATGAGTTTGCTGCTCCAACTTGAATCAAGCATGCATTTCTCCAAGTTGAGACTTTGTCTGTGTATCTCCGTAATGAGTTTCTCTCTCCAGATCATTAGGTCGAATCCACCTCTCAAACTCAAGTCCGTCAAGTTTGCATCTCCAAGTTATGTTCGGGGTCCATCTTACCAAGTGAGGGGTCTATGTTTTGCTCTTCAGGATGAGTTGCCCCTTCGAGTTGGTCCAAGGTGAGTTCATTCTCCAAAACTTAATTCAGCCACCATAGCTTTAACTCGATGTAGCTCCAATTCTCGTAATGAAGTAACAATTCATCGTCTGCTCCTCCCAACATCGAGATAGATAGAAAAGAACCCTTCCATTGCCACAAGAAGAGAATCAACCCTAAAAACGAAGGGATGACAATAGATCAAGGGAGTGTTGAAGATTAATGAGCTTCAAATCTGGTGAGTAAGAGGGGTCTCTGTTACTCCGTATCGATGGGAAAAGAAGATAATTTGTGAGGAATGAGCATTATGGATCACTCTTTAAATAGTAGTATATACAATTGCTGAAGAAGAAAGTTTTCAATTTAATAGGGAACGAAATTGTTGAATGGTCCACAAGAAATAAAAGGTATAACAGCAAATTTCAAGTATTTTCAGAATGCATTTGGACACAAAAGGAGTTGGATACAGTGGAAGTCACGTACAAGCAGTGTTTGTGGGACCAAACCGGTGACCGAACCGGACAAGCTACCGGTTCAAGATTCAACCGATTCGACTATCGGTCCAATCGGTCAACAATAATTTGCTGATTTTTGAATTTCAATAGTTGCTTATGTGTAATACATAAGATGAAAACATGATTAATATATATATATATACCTGAAATGCAAAAGTGACCGACAATCAAAGTAATCCGAGATCTTCAAAAAAGTTACCGTAGTAAAAAATGAAAAATAATTTGTAAATGAGTGTTTACAGGAGAAGAAACACAAACGAATATGAACGGTCAAGATTAAATGCCATTAAAGGCTAGGATGCTTCTGCCCAAAGGACAAATCACCACACGACACGTGTCCGCGCGTAGGACACGTGGTAGAGCCAAACGCCGCAAATTATAGTGATTACATCTAACTCAACACGTGTGTGACATATAAGCGGAGAAGTTGCCACATGATTGCCATGTAAGAAATTCCACCCACGAAATCGAAGATTCAAAATTTAAAATTTTATTTACCTGCCTAGGTTAAATATGAGTTCGAGGATCATCCAATCTCCAACGATCCCCTAACCTGGGTGGGGCAATTGTGGGTACTCCCCCTGCAATCACCAAATCAAATGTCATTAATTGCGATAAGGAACGATTAACGTCCGCAGTTAAAAAGATAATTAAAACTGAGACCGTCGGTCTTCGACCATGTCCACCATTAACCAGTGAGTTCCCACGCTCGTACAAATCCATGGATCAACATGCTAGATCGTTCTAGTTCAGCTCGATGTCATGAAGATTACCAGAAGCACATAGGACCGGAAAGGTAGGTCACTCGCTCAACACGTGCCCACATTAACATGATGGCACCCATGTGTTCGCCACCCACAAAGTATGATGACACCCACATGTCCGCCACATGGGATCCACGTCAGCGGGCCAGGTGGCGGACACATATCACTCGGGGTTGTCACCTAGCGAACACGTTTCAGCCATGCAAGGATGAAGTTTCTTCTTTAAATACCCCCTTCTCCCATGTACTTCAGGAAAACCCTTTTGTAATCTCGAGAGTTCAACATAATACAAGAGAGGAGAAAGGAATACAAGTGAAAACAAATTGATCACTTACTTTGTCGATCACCAATAAGTTGTTAATTTTACATCGCCGATCGCCTTCAATTATAAATTCAGTTGTGGATAAGCAATCACACTAGCACAGCCACATCATCTATGTTTACATAAACAAATCATTTTCTAACAAATTAAAGATTGCTCGTTCACAAATTAGATTAGTAAATTGTTATTGCTTTGTGTTGGGAGATAAGGGACCCCGTGATATACTAGGATTGGAACAACAACGCATGGTGGAGGCGGCGATCATTGTTCACAGAGGAGTTGCAGTTGAGTAATACGAAGTTGATGCTCGACATCGGCTGCCACTGTTGTATTGGTTTGGAGTATCCAACCTTTGCGAGATTTATGAGAACGAAGATCTTTCACCCGTCGGCGCCAAATTGGATTTCTAAATTTTCAGTGGAGCACATCTCCATTTTTCATTTTATTCATTGTTATTTTTTTTTATTATAATTGAGGGCATTTTGGTCCTTTAGTATTTACATTTTTATTATTTAACTAGGTGGATTGTGTTAAGAAATTTTGTTGGTTGTATGGATGTGCATCACGTGACCATTGAAAGTTATGCCGCAAATCACAAGAAGAAGAAGAAGAAGAAGAAGAAGAAGAAGAAGAAGAAGAAGAAGAAGAAGAAGAAGAAGAAGAAGAAGCAGGAGGAGGAGGAGGAGGAGGAGGAGGAGGAGGACGAGGAGGAAGAAGAAGAAGAAGAAGAAGAAGAAGATCGGTCGCCACGTGCCAGCCTTAAACATGATTACTTCATCAAGATCGCCTCATTCATCCAATGATGACCCTCACAAGACTACCACATGGGAAACACATGGGATCCACGTCGACAGAGATCTGGCTAAGTGGAGGACATGTATCTATCTCGAGTGTTCAAACATCAATACAAGAGAGAAAAAAGTTGTTAAGTTGAGAAACAATCAATGCATTTACTTTGTAGACAGCAACGGTCTACATTTGACTATACAATCAAAAAATCCCCTCACGGGATCGATCGCCTTTTCATACACTTCCACTGTGGATCGCCCTTCTACTCTGGTTGTGGATAAGAGATCACCCAAATGCAGCCTATAATTTCGATTTATACAAATCAAATAAGTCGGATTTTCAAATGACATAAAGATCGCATATTCACAATTTCGACCAAGAAGGAGGGCGGCCAGCAACATCAATCTATGGCAAGTGAACTGTGATCTTTACATACATCATTTGGCTCCTGAGCCAAGGATTTCCTTATTGCCCGACACATTCACTCGCTCGTAAAAGAAACAATCGTCAAAAAGTTCCTTCATGGGCTCATAGAACGAAGACCGCTGTTGAATCAAGATCACCCCACGTAAATATGTTTGACCGCCTGGGAGCATATCACAATGATGAAAGAGGTCGAGCAACTAAATGGGCTCCAAGTCATAGGCCAAGAGAGTCTTCCCCTCCTCGCCAACAACGTACAACTCAAAATGCCTAGGCCAGGGACTATCAAGGAATGACACGGTACCAACAAGAAGCTCGTGCGCAAGATCTTGAGATTGCTCGGCTAAAAGATCGCCTCACCCAACTGGACAGGGATCTGTAGTAGATTCTCATGATGGGGTGTGTTACCAGTCAAGGCAACCGAGAAAGCAAGTGAGCTAGAAAATCCCAATTGAGGGCAGAGAGAATAAGCTATCAAAATGGACCACCAACATACGATCACGAAAGGGACTATTAGTTTCTCAACTCACAAAGGGAACAAGGTGGGCCCTTGCATCTACAAGAAGAATAAGGTGGGCCTTCCCACACCCAATGGGAGCGAGGTGGTCCTTCTCGTTAGCCACATGATTATTGATGAACTATGATGAAGGCTCACATTCCCTAGGGAACCACACTAATGTGGTAGGAACCCTTCATAGATGTATGCCACCTGCCCACCAAAAAGTTGTCTTCACAGACGAAGATGCAACCAGTTTAGCACAACCTCAAAATGATGCCTCCGTCATAGCGATTAGGATTAATGGGACACTGATCCACCAAACTATGGTGGACACCAGCAGCAACAGGAATATATTGTTCCTAAACATGTTCAACAGATACGGGCGGTTAAAATCTTAGTAGGTCGTGCCCCGACGTAATTTTTGGATTTGGATCTAATGAAGTCCCACCAATCAGCCAAATAGACCTGCCAGTCTACCTGAGGAAGATGGCAGAGACGTGATACACAACCTTACATTCAAAGTTGTCAGTCAAGCCTCGACTTACAACTGTATGATCGGGCGACAATGTTTGATGGACTATTGGGCAGGTGTCTATGTACCAGTACTGCCTCAAAAACCAGACGCCGGAAGGGACGATTGATGAACGTGAAAATTTTCGTTTTTCTTGCATTTTTCACGTCCATTTTTATTTTAGAACTGAGAGTGCTCATCATGTTTAAGTGTGATATCGTGTTTCAATGCATTTCGAGGTCTTAATTCCTTTTTGATATGATTTAATGCACTTTTAGATGTTTTTTAGTTGTATTTTGAAGGTTAGGAAAAATCGAGGAAGAAAGCAGATCAATTGCACGAACCTCCCCATTTCGGCCCGAAAAATAAAGCCCAAATATTCCCGAATTGGATCCTGCAGTCCAGCTCAAAGATCATCGAGTCGCAAACAAAATTTGTGAAGGGGTCGGGTCGAGAAGACAAAATAAAGGGCTCCGAAACGGCAACGGAAGAAGACGACACGCAAAAGGTAGCAAGTGGAGAAGGGCAGCCGAACCGCTACAAGACCGTACCAGTCTGGCACAAATTCTAGTAGCTGCTCAAGTTGATCGGTACCGGCCGGCAGCCGATCCTGCAGTTGCCCAGTTCCGGGTCGGTTCCACCGTTTTCAACGCGTCTTCTCCTTATTTTGGCCGTAACATTTTCATTCGAACTCGGATTCGAGCGATTCAAGATGTTATGTGATTGCGAGAGAAGATCTACAACTTCTGTGTTCAGGCTAAGAGTAGATTTTGCACTGATGTTTCCAACGCGAGAAGACTGTGTCAAGCGTATCGGGTAGTCAAAGTCAACAGTTGAAGACTTCAAGCCTCTTTAATTTTGTTTTTACCTTTGTACCCTTAATGAAAGGGAAATTCCTAAACATTTTAGTGAGTGAATAGGAGGAGTGCCCCCCCCCCCTCATGTTATAATTCCCTCACCCAATTGTCAAACAACTTTTATTCATTTGCATGATTTCATATTTCTATTTACTCTCTCTCTCTCTACAAATTCTCTCATCTCCCTTCTCTCTAGAAAAAATAGGGTTCTTCAATTGTTCTCTAAGAACCTATAAGGGTTTTTTAGTGTTCTTGAGGATTTTTAGGGCTTTTTGAGAATCAGAAATGGAGCAAATACAAGCAAAAATTGAAGATTCTCACCATCATATAAATTAAGACTATGCTTCTTTCCTCATTTATTTTCACTTTACATTAATTGTTCTTCATTCTCTCCTTCATTAGATGCTCGAGTCTTGTATTTATTATGGTTGTTGGGTGATTTTTATGAATTGTGAATAGTTATTAGTGGTTTCTAGAGTTGGGGTAACCCAACCCTAGGGTTTATGTTTTGGTGATTCTTGGTTGATATTTTGTGATTTGAATTGATATTGCAAATTTATATGGCATATATTCTAGGAGTAGCTAACCTAGGATATATTGGTTCTCCTAGAGGGCCCATGGGGGATGACGGGAGAAACGAATCGTATATATTGATCTCAATGGATGTAATAGGGTCTCGCTCCCTAGGAAATATTCACTTGGTGTGGGGATTTTAGGATGAATCGGGTTATATTCTTCGTTTGCTTGGCTTTGACCTAGTAATTCTATTATTATATTTAATAATTAGAATTAGGATGAATTATGGTATAATTTGTTAATTTGGTGGATCGCACTTGTTTGCCTACTTGGGTTTCTAACTTGGAACATGATCTTCCGTCACAACCCCTTCGATTAATTGATAATCACTAGATTTATATTCTAGGTTGAGGGCGAAACCATACCTTGGAAACCCATTGTAGTTGATAGTATCTCTTATTTGTTATTTGATTATGTTCTCTTAGTAATTACCAAAATCTTCAACTTATAATTTGCCTAACTTAAATCAAAGCAATTGGTCTTTCGTGTGCTCCACGAGATATCCTCCTTGTGGTTCGACTTATTACTACCAGTGTCTTCACATCTTCGTTTGCGGGAGGAAAACCCCCCTCTCTAACCTTGTTGTTTAGATCAAGTTTTTTAAGATAAGTTCATGATGTCGTTGCCGGGAAGGATTTCCTCCTCGTAGAGCCATTGTAGGATCGATTGTTTGCTAAGATTAGGCTCGTATATATTATTGTGTTGTTTGTTACATTGCTAGTGTTTGTAACTTTATTGTGTGCTTAATTGCCTTTTTTAATTTCCTAAAAAAATTCAAAATTTAAAAAATTGAGTGTTGATATGATGGAAAGAGTCAATTTCACTATACCGGGATCACAACTCCCACTCCCGGCTCACCGAGTCCGCAAAAACTTACGCGGGAGTAGAAATCACTGGACTATAGTGAATTTAACCCGTGGAATGAGAATTAGTTGCGTGGGAGTAGAAGTCACCCCGAATATTCATCGAATTTACGGAATTGAAGAAGGCATGCCCGAAGGTCAATTTTTCACTACCTCACATAGATCAGTTGTTGGACGCAACCTCCGGAAATGAATTGATGTCTATTCTGGAGAACAAAGTTGTACTTCAGATTAAAAAACGTAGGGATGACCTACCACAGACTGGTGAACAAGATGTTTGCTAAATACATAGGCAAGACAATGGAGGTCTATTTATATGCTTGTAAAAAGTGAGCGAAGACAAGACCACATTTCTCATTTGGAAGAAGCTTTCAATATTCTCCAGGAGTCCCAAATGAAGTTAAATCCTAAGAAGTGTGCTTTTGGGGTCAACTCTGGAAAATTCTTGGGTTTCATGGTTAATGAAAGGGGAATAAGCAAATCCACGCAAAACACAAGCGATCTTGGATCGTCGACCTTCGCAGAAGGTCAAGGACGTACACTCTTTAGCCGGCAAAGTGGGAGCATTAAGACTGTTCATTTCACGATTGTCCGACCGATGTAAGCCCTTCTTTGAAGCAATCAAGAAGGACAAAAAATTTGAGTGGAACGACCACTATCGTGGGGCGTTCATAAAATCGAAAGATTTCCTTCTCTCCCCACCTCTATTGTCCAAACTTGTTCAAAGAGAAAAAAATGTACTTGTATTTGGAGGCCTCGGTCGAAGCAACGAGCGCAGTGGTCATTCGAGAAAAACAAGGAACTTAAAATCTTGTGTACTATGTGAGTCGGACACTACACGATGCTGAAGTTCGTTATTTAGCAATGGAAAAACTAGCATATTCACTGATAATGGCGGCACGAAAACTACGACCCTACTTTTACCAGCACTCTATTGATGTCTTGACCAACCATCCACTTCGTCAAGTGCTATAGCAACTAGATGTCGGGGGAAGATTATTAAATGGCAGTTGAACTAGGACAGTTTGACATCACTTATGCCCTAAGAACAGCGATTAAGGCCCAGGCACTGGTGAACTTTGTTCTAGAATTCAGACCACTAATATAACTACAAAATCCCATAGTCGTACCATGGGAGATGTATGTTGAGGGATCATCTACCGCCTTGTGAGCAGTGGCCGGGGTCACACTATTGGGCCCAAAAAAATAATATCTAAGCTCGATAGTATGTTTCGATTTCATGGAGACCAACAATAAGGTAAAATGCGAAACAATCCTCTTAGGAATGGCCATGGCACGATCATTGGGAATTCAATACCTAGTTGTTCATAACGACTCCCATTCGTCATAAGTCAGATAAATGGAAGTTATGCAGCGAAGGAGGAAAAAATGTCCCAATATTTGAAACTAGTTCAAAAGGCGGCCAAGGAATTTAGCAAAATTAAATTTATGCAAATAATAAGGTCAAAGAATGCCCAGGCGGACGCCCTTGCAACGGTCATCACCCCCGAAGGAGCAAAGAACTTCAAATCTATCAATCTAGTACGAGCAACCATAACATCAATCCAGCAAGAAGAACGCATGCAAGTGGAGCCCGCCAAAAAGATGGGATGGATTACGCCAATTGAGCGATACCTACCGCACAATGTACTTCCTGAAAATACGATGGAGGCCCATCAGCAAAGAATGTTGTCAGCATATTACACCTTGACTGGTGGCGTCCTATCAGTTCAATTATTGCAATGTGTAAAAGAGAGCGAACAAACATATATCATGGCAAAGGTCCATGAAGGATCCTGTGGAAACCATACTGGGGGGCAAGCCCTAACCCAAAAGATCCTGAGGTAGGGATACTTCTAGCCAACTCTGAAAAAAGATGTGATCCAATAGGCCAGGCCCTGCCAAGAATATCAAAAGCACACACCGTTCATCCACGTGCGACCGAAGAATGTATCGTCCATCCGAATTCCATGGCCCTTTGCTAAGTAGGGGATCGACATGATAGGTCTGTTTCGTAAAGCAAAACATGGATTCACGCAACCAGTCGTCGCCATTGATGGGATGAGGCTGAACCACTAACAGAGATCACACAAAAGAAGATTGCCGACTTCACTTGGAAGAACATTGTTTGTCACTCTGGGTACCAAAGTCATTTATCACCGATAATGGGAAGTAGTTCGACAACCAGAAATGTAAAAAAAATTGTGATGGACTTAAGATAAAGGTCATTTCACAACACCGAATCATCCACAGTCCAGTGGACAAGTTGAGGCAGTCAATAAAGTATTAAAACACGCTCAAGACTCGCCAAACAAAGATGAAAAGATATTAGACCAAAGAACTATCAGTCATTCTCTGGTCATATCGAGCCACATGCAAAACACCCACCGAAGAAACCCTGTTCCGCATGACTTACATAATAGAAGCGGTAATCCTAGTTGAGATCAAGGCCGCGACCCTGCGGATAACCAATTCCACGAACAAAGAGAATAATGCATCTTTACGATACGAGCTCAATATGTTGGAAGAAAGGCGAACGAAGGTGAAAAGAAAAATGTGACCTACAAGATACGATTGGAAATGTTTCATAACAAACTGGTCAAGGTCCGAAGATTCTAGGCAAACGACCTTGTCATGAGAAAAGTCCCCCCGCCTATCCATTCAAGAGTGTTCGGCCCAAACTGGGATGGGTCTTATAGGGTGATCAGGTGTTTAGCAAATGAGGCATACGAACTATCCTCATGGAAAAAAGCTCGACCTCCCATAAAATGTTAACACTTGAAGAAATATTACCAATAGTTGTAGATTGTTCTGTTGTAATCGAATGTAAAACATCTATGAATAAATATTACTTTTTGTAAATTGTTGTCTCAGCAATCATAAATCCGTTCATGGAACGAGCAAAAAAAAAGACTCATTCATCAAACAAGCACGAAAAGACTCATTCATCAAACGAGCACGGAAAAACTCGTTCATCGAACGAGCATGGGAAGACTTATTCATCAAACGAGTACGAAGAAACCCGTTCATGAATTAACCCAAAGACTTGTTCTCATTTCTTGAATAAGCACCATAAGTCTTGCTCACTAAGGGAACATAAAGAAGCACGCTCGGAGAAAGAAAAAAAACACAAAGCGAGCAATAATATAACCAACCCAATAGTGTGCAAAAAATAAATTTCATTAAGTAAAAAAAGGAGCAAAGCCCTACACCGAAAAACAATCAAATGACCGTAAACAAAAGAAAAGAAAAGAAAAGAAAAGGTTACAATTTACTAAGGTTGGGGCTCGATGCTCGAAGTCGAATCACCTTCGACGGCCTCCGCCGTCGCCACCACCACTTCAAGCTCTTCAGGGTCGGTGAACCCCCAAAGATGGCCCAATCTTCCTCAGTCAAATTCTCAAGATGGGGATTTCGGCGGTCATAGTGAGCCGGTTCCGTCGAAAAAAAGTGACCTCGATATCCCTAGCCTTGACCTACTCCACGATGTCGAGATATGCATGAACATACCTCGTATTGGACAACCTGAGCCCCTCGCCATCTTGTTAGGCCTTTAAAGTGGCCTCAACCTCTTTGACAGCGGACTCCTCCTTGGCCTTTAGCTCTGCCTTCTTACCCCTGAGCTCCTCGCTTTTCTTTTTGAGCTCCTCTTCCCTCGGCCCTAGCTGGGCGTTCAATATAGTGACCTATTTCACAAGGACCTCCTTCTCGATCTCGGATTGAGACTACTTGTTCTTCGCCTACTTCACCTCCTCCCGTTTGCAAGCAAGACCCACCTTCATCTCCTTTGTCTTCTTCTCTTCATCCTCGACAACCTCCTGGGCAGTTTCGGCGCTAGCCGACACCAGAATGTTTATAGCCCGTCCAAAATTAACTGCAGCGGCTATAAGCTTGTCATTCATTGCAAGCTTACCTTTAGTCTTAACCAAGGTGGACGTCTAAGCCTTTGTTGGAGCCTGCATCGCTAATTGGACATACAAGGGAAGGCTTGAATAGAAGTGTGGTCGGGGGATTTACAGTGAGTGTAGTTCGCCATAAAGGCAGAAAGACGACCTTTGCAGGGTCCCACCCCAAAATTGTAATGTCCTTATCAAACTCCCCACCTTTTCGTGATGGGCAAATAGTCCTGGGGTTGCCCGAGTAACAGAACTGGCTTGCTGGGCGCTTCCGTGGTGGAGTCTCGACGGCATTTGGGATCAAGCATTTCTTCTCCTATTGTGGGGGTGGACTCGAATTCTTTTGATGGTAAGGCTGGTTACCATTCGCAAAGAGAATTTTGGCAATTTTGTCCAAAAAAGTCTGGGAAATCTCAAACTCCCTGCCACAATTTGCACACATAAGGGCGATTACGATCAGCAAAATACAAGATCGACATGAATAAAAATCTTACCACGTAAAACTGAAAAAAATATGTAGGGATTTTAACGCGGTCAAGAAGATCACCCTTTTCATCTAGAGCTGGTGACATCCAATACACCCCCTTGAAGAACCATCTTTTCTTCATGTCGGGGACCGAGTCCTTCAGGCCACTGATCAACTTTGATTTAGCACTCTTACGAGCTGAGACACAATACCACTCGTCACACTTTGCATCACGGATCGTAAGAGTATACATATAGGACATCTCCTCTAGAGATGGAGGAGAAAAGTTGTCGACCTAAACAAAATGATCATCGCGATGATGATATGACAACTATTTATGACGAGTTACACAATCGCGATTCCCCAATATCGTGGATAAGCACTTATAATTGTCGGTAGAGAAAATCGAAGCCCGCCTTCATCATTTAACAGCTGACTGCTACACAGCTGATTGGAGGACTATCAACTTGTTCATCCTTATATGGCACATGGAAACGAACGTTCCCTGGGACTTTGAATTCTACACCCCAAATGAACAAATCACGAACAGTCACTATGCTTGCATATCCGTGTGCAGCAAAGGTCATCTCCTAGGTCTGTCTTGGCGGCCGTCTTAACAAATCCACATCAAAATATGACACCAATATAGAAGCGACTTCTGCGACCACCAAGTGTTCGAAATTATCTCCATAGTGGATACCCCGTGCTGTGGATGGAAGTCGCAGCCCTAACAAAGGACCACATAATTATGAGGTGAGGTCAAAGCTTGGTTTCACCACACTGAATCAGGGGTTGAGCAATCAGAAAAGAACTGTGTAGGGGCAGGGGGAAATTACCGCGCATAGCAGCTGATCAAGGATGCAACAATGGGTATGGCTTCAGCTCTGCATGCGTGCAAGGGCTTAGGGGGATATCTTTATTAGATGGCCTAAGGAGGTGAAGGAAACACTTGAGGAGTGGCCTAAAGGGAATGGGCTCAAATAAAGCCCAAAAGATCTCGTGGGTTGTACAAAAAAAAAAGGTGCAGTGGCTAGGGTTAAAAAAAGAAGGTGAAATTACCCTTTTCTCCTCAAACGAGATAAGTATAAATAGACCCCCCTCCCCTCCCCCTTTAAAATTAAAGACACAATCTCTTTTTATTTTTAACTGATCTATTGCTTTGAAAGGATTCTGAGTATTCTTTCTTCATTTCTGCTACAATTACTAACTTAAACTTCAGAGGTTCTTCCACCAGAACCAAATCCGGTGGTTTTTCAGGTAATCAAGGCATGGAATCAGGGCTAGACTGAGATACAAAAGCGTCATTATACTTTTCGATTAATAGCTTTCTCTCAATATCTTGTGCATAATTTTCCATTCCTCTACTGTTTAAAGGTGATAAGTCGTGATGAATAAAGTTTTACACCTCACACAAATCAATGGCACCGCAGTGGGAATCGTTTATGAGTTTAAGGCATGAGTTTATATGCCAGGATGTTAACCCATTATTTAATAATGGCTATGGTTTGTTATTGTGAGGTTTTGATCACAAAATACAAATAAAATGTTGATGTTTACTCTTCTCTAGCTTAGTTGTTGTTTTTCGAGCGCTACCCTCTTCAATTTAGTTATTGTATAAAGCTCTTACGACCACCTTCCATAGTAACCAAATCAGGTGGTTTTTCAGTTGGTTCTTAAGAAACCTTCCTCTTTTGGTTAATCGGTCCCAAAAATGGCAGAGAAGGATAATCCAAACACAGTAAAATATTTGGAGGAAATGAATTGCACGGACAAAAATTTGGTCATTGTCAGCGCAGAACAGCTCCAAGTTTACATCAACGCCCTTGTAGGAAATCCACTGACCAGCCAGATGGTGAGCAAGCCACCACCTCCGCCACCGATAGCTCCACCACCAATTCCTCCACCACTCCCTCATCCTTACCTAGAGAGGAGGAGATTACGTACGAGGGAGCGTCGTGTTCAGGGATAGAGCAGCACAGGACAGGAGGATAGGGACGGAATGCACTCTAGACGTGTTGAGCACCAGCAAGCACTTCAGCCCCGAGACAGAGAAGAAATCGGAGATTCAGTCCACAGCACTAACAGGATTAAGGCTCTTCAGAGAGAGATAAGTCGGATGAAGAGCAGGTTTGAGGAGCCAGCGAGGAAAGAGACGCAAAGTGGCAGGTTGTTAGTTCGCGAGAAATAATTTGAGGGACGAACCTCCAACAACCTTTAAGCAGTTGTCATTCGAGTACGATGGGACCACAGACCCAAACGACCACTTCTTGCGCTTTGAAAATTCCACTATGTTACACGAGTATACGGACGGGGTTAAGTGCAAGGCCTTCCTGGCTACCTTTTCAAAAGTCACGCAGCAGTGGTTTGGACAGCTCCCAATAGGCTCTTTTCGATCCTTTGGAGAGTTCAGTTCATAATTTTTACATCAGTATGTCGACGCTAGAAAACTGTCCCATCTCTGTTTAATTTAAAGCAAGGAAGTTTAGAGACACTCAGGGATTGCATCAAACGCTTCAACACGGAGACCCTTCAAATACCAAAAGCTACTTCAGAAGTAAAAATCAACGATTTGGCCAACGGGTTGCGTGATGGGGACCTATTCATTTCCTTTACCAAAAAGTAGGCTGCAAGCTTTGAGGAATTGCTGATCAGAGTGGAAAAGTTCATAAATCTGAAAGAAATAAGGAAGACAAAGAGAACTGACGAGAGGGAGGCGGATAAGAGGAATGAAACTGAGAAGGATGCCCCGGAAGGAATACTAGCCCTGAAATGGGCAAGGCGGTGTACAACCAATGATAGAAAATACACTTGTTACCCCACATAAGAGAATGAGGTGTGCGTTATAAGAACTACAACCCCCCTCCCCCCTCCCCCCAAGAAAAAACAGGGATGAGATACTTAACATCGTTGGGAAGTACGAAGCGGTCGAATACCCACCAAATCGGTCTGACCACCCGATGAGACAGAAATCTAAATTTATTGTAGATACCATAATGAGTACAGGTGCACCACCAATCACTGGTTTCATCTGATGGATGAGATTGGATGGCTGATGTTCGCTGGCCATCTCAAAGAATTTGTGTATCAGGACCAAGATCAGTAAGATTGGAAAAGGAAGGCTACGGAAGAAAAGGTAGGCAATTTTGGAAAAGACGATGTAAAGACGTTGGCTGATGCAGCCCGGAAGGAAGCCCAGGACTCTCCGTCGAGGCAGGGTTCTATTAGTATGATCATGGACGGTTGGATGGAAGCGATTCCGGCTGTGCTAAGAAGGCTTATCTCAGAACGACCAGCCATGCCCCAAGGCCGGAGATTATGGAAGTATCACAAGGCGTTGCAACTCCCATAATTAGTTTTGGGCACTGTGACATGGCGTATGGGAAGCAGCCGAGGAATGATGTCTTGGTCATCACATCCAAGATAGCCAATTGTACCATATCAAGAGTATTTATTGATACGGTAGCTCTGCAGATATAATTTTCCTCGAGTGTTTCAAGCAGATGGATTTGAAGATAAAAGTCGAGCCAGTTGACACAGCACTTTATGGTTTTACGTAAGTCTCAATACATCCCTTGGGTCAAGTCACCTTGATGGTGGCTCTAGGGAAGAAACCACGGCAACAAGTAAAGGCCGTAAATATCCTACTGGTGGACGCCCCCTCTGCCTACAATGTAATATTCGGCGCAACGCCCAAAAATGTTATGTGCAATTAGTTAGAACGAAAATAGCACTGAAAGATTGCATTCCAGAGCATATGGAGGACCCGGAGGAAAAACATTGGAAATAGTGGGAGGAGATGGAGGATAGCCTAGAGTTGAACATTTAGCCCCAGGGAGAACTAATGAATGTGGAGCTATTTTCAGGAAGGACAGGGTTCACAACAAGAATAGGTGCCCAACTACCGGAGGAGGAGTCAGAGGCCCTACTAAGAGTTTTAAGGTGGCACTCGGGATCTGTTCGCATTCAACCCTGCGGAGATGGGGAATATCAATACCAATCTCGCCGTCCATCATGCCAACGCTGATTTTAAATACCGGTCGGTTAAGCGGAAATTACGCCATTTCGGGGCTGATAGAGATAAGGCCATAAAAGTGGAGATTGATAAGTTACAGGAAGCTGGCCACATCAAGGAGGTACAGTGCCCAGGATGGTTGTCCAATTCAATTGGTTTCTAAAGGGAGTGGTGTCTGGCAAATGTACAGAGACTTCAAGGAATTAAATAAGCCTTGTCCAAATGATTCCACCTCTAGGTGTGAAATGTTGAGTATGATGGATGCATCTTAGGGCTTCCACCATATCTTGTTGAACCCTCGGATAAGCCCAAGGTCAGTCCTGTGGTCACGTGCGACACGTATTCCTATGTAAAAATGTCGTTCGGTTTGAAAAATCCAAGCGCAATATCATATCAACACATGGTGGATAAGGTTTTTGCAAGCAGATTGGTAAAAACACAGAGGTTTATGTTGATGACATGTTTGTGAAGAGCGTTTAGGGCTACGTCCCTCGCCAGGGATTTGGAGGAAACCTTTGGGGCCATCAGAGTTGTAGGTATGAGCTTAAACCCGTTAAAATGCACATTTGGTGTTATGGAAAGTTTTTGGGGCCCATGGTCACTGAGCGGGAATTGAGGTCAATCCTGCAAAAGTATAAGGGAAATACAGTGCCTCAACGGGCAAATTGCAACAATTAGTCGGTTCATATCCAAGTCTGCTAAAAGGAGCCTCCCCTTTTGTAGAGTGTTGAGGAAGGGATCACGATTCAAATGGACAGAGGAATGCCAGGCTGCGTTCGAGCAGCTGAAAAAACCCCATTGCCTCGTTGTCATTATTAACCAAGCCTGTACCCGGAGACACCCTTTATCTTTACATATCGACGAGAGACTATGCACTTAGCTCTGTCTTAATCAGGGAGGTGGGCAATGCCCAAAGCCCTACTCTACTACGTAAGCCGCATTATGCAAGGAGCTGAAATCAGATACTCAGACATCGAAAATGCGGAGTTAACGGCCATGATCACCGCACTTAAGCTTAGGCCCTACTTCTTGTCTCACAAGGAAGTGGTCCAGACCAATATGCCACTTCGCCTGAAGATGGCCCACCCTGATCTCTCGGGAAGAGTGGTAAAGTGGGCATTAGAATTGAGCTCTCTTTTGAGCCAAGAACAGCAATAAAGGCACAAGCTTTGGCATATTTTATAAGAAACAACTAATGAAAGACCACCAGAGATGTGAAGGGCTTTTGTTGATGGGGCGTCCACCATGGCAGGTTGTGGTGAGGGGTGGTCCTGATACACGTCGTGTATACATGCATTTTAGGTCGATTTAGGATTATATTTTGTATCATTTGCATGTGTATTTGGCCGTTATGTGCTTAAATTCGTTATATTGAGCTAGATGATGCGTTTGTGCTTGTTTTAGTATTAACCGGGTAATTATATGCCAAAAACTCCGTTTGGACGAAGTTTGGATAAGAAAACGAGCAAGAATATGGGAAGAAACGAAGAAAATAAGACGTTGGATAGATTGGTCTAACTCAGTCGAGGCCCAAAGGGTGACTCGATCGAGGTCGAGTTAAGCAGAAAAGAGCTTTTGGGCAGAAGACTCTAACTCGGCTGAGGCGATTTAGTGACTCGGTTGAGGCCGAGTCAAGAGAAAATCACGTCCAAGGCAGAACACTCCAACTTGGGCGAGGCGACTTGGGTGACTCGATCGAGTCGGCCAACTCGGACGAGGCAATTTAAGTGACTCAGTCGAGTCGACGTGGCGGTCTAATTTTTATTACACGCGTTTTGGCATATTTCGAGTTCATTTCAACCCTAATCTTCCCCAACTTATAGATACAAGCCTCCTAGTCTGAATTATCATATTATCATCATTGAAGACCACATTGGAGGCGAGATCAAAGAGCAAGGAACGATGAGACAAAGAGCGAGATCAAGAATTGGGTTTTGTTTACTTCTTTTTCTTATAGTTATTTTCCAATTATGTTTGTCTATAAATTAAATTGATTTTTAACATTATATATGCGTAGCTAAACACCATTGTGTTCTAAGGTTAGAAAGTAGATTACGAACGTATTATGTATTGATTTTATTTCTTTAATTCTAGACTCCAAATTTATCATTTATTTATGTGTTTGTTTTATTCATATGATATATTCAAATTGATCGCTTGACTATTATCTACAAGTTCAATGATTCAGCATCCGAGAGGAGAGTTTTGTTAATAGACTTACGTCACATAGAGTAAATACCAATACTCGTCCGAGAGGAGTGAGGTATTTACATAGGAATCGATTTAGGGACTTTTGCGAGTCTTTATATTTAGTTAGCTCGAGAGAGTAATTATTCCTAATTGATCAACATATTAGCATTGTCCGAAAGGAGGGTAAATCAACATAAATGTCGACTAATAAATGGTAGAATTGGTTTAAAAATCTAAAATTTTAGGATAATCATATATAGGAAGTTGTGGTTGAAATAGAAACCCTATAATACGTCTTAATCCATCTGAGTTTCCATTACTGTTTGATTTCTTGTTTGCCAAGGAATTCTTACTTAAGTAGTTAATTTATGCAATTTAGGTCTTATAATATATAAAATTCATCCACTTATTCGAGAGTCTAGGTAGGGTAGAGGTATTAAAATTAGGGTATTAAGTTAAACATAGGAACAGTCCGTTTAGGTTCGACATTGCTGCCACTAGGTACACTATCACCATAAACTTGCGATTTACTAGGTTAGAAATTAGTGCATCAAGTTTTTGAAACCATTGCCAGGGATTGGTACCTGTGTTAGCTTTTATTCTGATAATACTAGACTAGATATTATTTTCTGCACATTTGTTTTAGTTTTTTAATTCTCTTCGATTTTACGTTGTTTTTCTTGTTTTGATCTCAGGTAGCACATGCAAACCCGATCTCAAGGGAAGAATAAGCTCATTCCTTTTGACCCGAAATTTGAAGCACTGCATGTAGACACATAACAAAGAAAGACATGGTCAGACAGCTTTTTGGGGTGGTCAACACTATTCAGACGCAAGTGAATAATATGCAGTAGCCAGTTCAGCCGCAAGCACTAGCACCAGCTATACAAGGAGATAATCAGACAGCTATCAGGGACTGTCTACGTCCCGTGCCAAATCAGCGGTATGGAGGAGTCGAACAACCACCGATTCAAGCTAACAGCTTAGAATTGAAGTCGGCACTAATCTCAATAGTACATCAGAATTAATTTGGTAGGGGCCCATTGGAAGACCCCACGGCTCGAATAACGGAGAATGTCATTATCATTTTTTATGGAAGAACATTTGCTACCCGAGCTGAGGGAGACCGCTTTGGTTCGTACAGAGAGGTATAAGGGGCAGGTGAAAGCTGCTTATGGGAAGAGGGTCAGAGAGAGATTTGAAATGGAGACTGGTTGTTGAAGAGGGCGTCAGCCCTCAGGTACGTGGGGAAGTTATAGCCGAACTGGGAAGGACCAGACCGCGTCATCAAGGAGTTGGGCAACGGCGCATACCTACTAGGATACAATTCCGGCGTCACTTTACCCAGGGTATGGAATATTTCTAATTTAAAGAATTATTATCTCTGGAGGGCAGGCTTAACATTATGTATCTCATAATTCAATCAAGCGGCATGATAGGGTGCAGAGTTTTAATGAAGTTCATAGTAGTACTTTTCTTTGATTACATACCATAAACAAACGCCTCGAAATGTCGCGTAATCTCAAGCACCTAGTCCTAGTGGCATTGAATTTTGCGTAAAACCAGCTAATCTGGCAGCATTGAATTTCACATAAGACCAACTGATCTGGCACAGAATTGAGCGTAATTCCAGAGCTGCAACTTTGGTTGCATAAGAACACGATGACAACACTCTCTACAACGACGCCAAAGAAAGCTCAGAGTTGAGTCACACATTCAGAGCCTCAACTCTAAATATGTGACTGGGGAGTAGTATGCTCAGGGAGGGACCCAACTCGATGGGACCACACAGGTTGACTCACCATACTCCAAGAAATTAGAAAAAAAAATCGGCAAAGAAAGTTCACAGTTGAGTCACACATTTAGAGCTGCATTCAAAGACTCGGGTATGAATATGTGACTGGAGGAGTAGTATGCCCAAGGAGGGACCCAACTCGGTAGGACCACCTAGGTAGACTCACCATACTCCGAGAAATTGGGAATTTTTTAGCCAAATAAAGCTCAGAGTTGAGTCACACATTCAGAGGCTCAATCCGAATATGTAACTGGGGGAGTAGTATGTCTAGGGAGGGACCCAGCTCGGTGGGACAACCCAGGCAGACCCACCATACTCCGAGAAATTGGAAATATTTTTGTCAAAGGAAGCTCAGAGTTAGTCACACATTCAGAGGCTTTGATCTGAATACGTGACTAGAAGAGTAGTATGCACAGGGAGGGACCCAGCAAACTCACCATACTCCCAGAGATTAGAATAAAATTCGCCAAAGAAAGCTCGGAGTTGAGTCACACATTCAGAGGCTCAGCTTTAAATATGTGACTGGGGGAGTACTATGCCCAAGAGGGACCCAGCTCGGTGGAACCACTAAGCCAGACTCACCATACTCCGAGAAATTGAAAAAAATCATCAAAGAAAGTTCAGAGTTAAGTCACACATTTAGAGGCTCGGCTCTTAATATGTGACTGGGGGAATAGTATGCCTAGAGAGCGACCCAGGTAGGGGGGACTACCTAGGCAGACACACATATGAAGAAAATGAAAAATTACGGAAAATTTCAAACAAACTAGGGAAGAACATAAACATATCTTTATTTACAAACGAAAAGGTTACACAAAAAAACTAGAACAAAAGAAATACAAAAAAAACATCAAAAGATGAAGCCGCAAAGGATGGAGTCAAGACGGACCAAGTGGAGCATCATCTAGGGTAGGAGCATCAGTCGCAGCAATGGCAGGAAGAGGGGAAAGCGTTTCATTTGAAGAATTAGCAGGTGGTGGTGGACCAGACGCGGTTTCAAGAGAGCATGGAGAATACGCCAGAGAGGAGGAAGGAGTCAGGTCAGTACTGCTAGAGGAGCTGAAGAACTCCATGGCTCGACGGACAGCGGGAAGCCACCAAGCATGGGTGGTAGGATCGCTTATTGTGTCGCCGATAAATGCTAGCTGATCTGGGATATCCGCGATGGGCCCATCACGATCCAATTCTCCCTCAAAACATTTTGCCCCGGCCTACGTATCTGCAATGTTGAAGCCATAATCATAGCAATTGCCAATATGCAAGCCGAAGTCGTAGAGGTAGCGGCAACTCTAAAGATATGACTGGTACAACCCCTCATGAAACAGCTTTATGAAGGACTGTCCCTCCTCGGTCAAAAGAAACTGCTTTCGAAAATTCACAAGGGCTTCCTGTGCCCCAGCAACCCGCGCTGCTTCCAGCTAACGCTCAAACCCCTCAACCCAGGTCCTCAGGGCGTCCCTCTCCGATCATAGTTCATTAAGTTGTTTGACCTGCTTTCCTTTTCTTCCAAAAATTGGGTCCTAACCTGAGTCAGGGACGACACGGTTCCCTCTAAATCAGCAAACTTGTGCTCCAGGGCTACAAGCTTGGGAGAGTAATCTTCCGCCTGCACCGCTAGCTCCTCCACTCGAGCAGGAGAGGGACCAACTTGAATCATCTGGGAATATCACACCAGGAACTGAAAAGAAATAATAAGACAGGCATCAGGGATGCAAGATATAGCGCTGACATATAAGAGAAGGGAGTGGAAAATAATACCTTGACTAGATGCTCTGTGGCGAATAGCTCGTTGTCCTTATCCGACTTGGCGTGAAAATTCCAGCTGTCATCAGAGTTCAGCAGCTCCTTTATCAGACTATCAGACCTCCTAGGGGTCAAATCCAAGACGGATTTAGGCAGCACCAAAGTGAATATATTGTCTTTGGAGGGGCAGACACATTTGCGACACAGAGCTTGCCGATTTAGAGAAAATCTTGTCCAGAACGGACAAATCATCATCTACCGCCTTGCATTTGCCCTTCTTAGCGAGCGTAGAGTGAATCGTAGGATAAGGCACTTTTCTCTTGGCAACATCAGCATAGCAGGAGGGATTAGACCCTGTGGCAACAGTAACACTGGGAGTGGCCGCACCCTTCCCTGATGGTGGGATTGGTGATTGAAGCGGAGCGGCGTCGATCTCACGCTCAAAGCTGGATACCCCCAAGGAGCTACAATACGATTTGTTCCCTTCTTTCGCTGAAACATAATGGATACACTTAGGTGACAGGAAATAGGAATGAAAGCACATGGGGAAATGGTGCTGTAAAATACCAGCATTAGGAGGGAGCTTTGATTTCCTAGTGCTGAGGTTGAAATGATATAAATCCCCCTCATGCCTTATCAGTTCTATCATGTTGAACTGGTCATTTTCAGGACATCTTCATTCAGAGCGGCGATGAGAGCCCTATTCCTCTCAGATAGATCGGGTACAGGTCCGGGGTTATAGGGGACAGAGTAATACCATCGATTATAGGGGAGGTCCCAAGTCCCCTGGGTCGGAAAGGCAAAGAAATATTGCTTTATTCACGCTCTATCTATGCTCGGAGGTTTACCCGAAAACTGGACCAGTCCTCCCCCCCTCCTTCTAATAGAAAGGAAGAAGTCATGTAGAAGCAACTATGGATCAGGGGCATATCCACCACCCCCCCCCCCCCAATTACCCCTTATCATAATGTAGAAGCTCAAAAGCATGAGTATGCCCGAATGGGTGAATTGACTTAGAGAAATACCATAAAAGTTGGACAGGTCGCAAAGAAATTTTGGGGCAGGAAGTCTCATTCATGCATCTAACTACCTCAATCAAAAGGCAAACATGGGGGCTCCTTAGGAAATTAGGGCGTTTGTTAGAGTCAGGAGGTAGATAGGGAACACGCGTCTAACGCGGGACAAAGCAAGACTGTTTAAATCGGGGTGGAATCTGATAAGTTGTGTCAATCAGGGTTATTTAGTTTCGTGTCAAGGGTATAGATTGCTTCATCAGTAGGATCATTAGCCTGATGGGGTTCTAAGGAGGCGGATGTAGCGAGTTGAGCATCAGAAGACTCGGGGGCCGAAGAACTACCCACAATCGCCTCTAGGGTTTGTTCCTCCACCAGAGGCCTTTCCTCCGCCGTAAGCGGGTGTTCTAAGGGAAAATAGGAGGATTCAAGGCTTTCTCCGGAGTAATCAGAGGCAATGGCCTCAAAATCAATGTCAATTTTTACCACCATACTAGGTTGTAAGGGTGGAATTGCGCCACCACTCGGCGGCGGAGGAGGGATAATTGGAGATCCGTGAGAGGGGACAGTGGGTTTAGTGGTTGATCAGAAGAAGATGGGAAGGGGAAAAGAGGAAAAACAAGATAGAATTAAGTAAGAAAGGGTACCTGATTACTTGGTCGGAGGAGGAATGATCACCGGAAAATTAAAGGAAGGGAATGATGAAGGAGAAGAAATGATCAAATGAAGGGGGAAGAGTATATATATCCTAAAAACAGAAGCCCAACTGCCGCTTGAACAAGATGATGACTCGTGGCAGGAAAGTGAAAAGGGAGACGGCAGGATGACGCCTCGAGAGTTGTTCGGACACCATGACATGACAATCTGTAAGCTAATGGCATTGATAAGCGAGAAAGGTAAAATTCAAAAAGAGACCCATAAAGATCAGGGTTCAGTGCAAACAGAGCGGTTTACAGAAATATGAAACCCTGCCTTACGGCGCTTATGTTGAGGAAGCACAACGATACTACACTAAGCCAAGTCAAGGAATTGGATTCAGATTAGGGGGGGCACTTAATGTGGATGGAAGGCGTAGCTCTAACAAGGGACCACACAATTCTGAAGAGAGGTTAAACTGTTTCACCGACCTAAATCAGTGGTCAAGCTGCCTGAAAAGAACTACATATGGGCAGGCAAGAAATTACCATGCGTAGCAGCTGATCAAGGATGCGACGATGGGTAAGCATAATACAGCTCTGTATTGCTTCAGTCCACATGCGTGTAAGGGCTTCGGGGGATATCTCTATTAGAGGGCCTAAGGAGGTGAAAGAAACGCTTGAGGACTGGCCAAACGAGAATGGGCTCGAAAGAGCCCAAAAGACCTCGTGGATTGTAAGCAAGAAAAAAGGTACAATGGCTACATTTGAAAAAGAAGGTGAAATTACCCTTCAGTCCTCAAGAGAAAATAAGGGCACCCCTTATAAAATGAAAGACACAGTCACTTTTTATTTTTAACTGTTCTACCACTTTTAAAGAATTCTGCTTTCTTCATTTCTGCTGCAAATTACTAACTTAACGTTCGGAAGTTCTTCCACCAGAACTAAATCCGGTGGTTTTTCAGGTAATAATCAAGGCATAGAATCGAGGGTAGAGTGAGATGCAAAAGTGCCATTATCCTTTTCGATTTATGGCTTTCTCTTAATATCTTATGCATAATTTTTCATTCCTCTACTGTTTAAATGTGATAAGTCGTGATAAATAAAGTCTTACTCACACACATCACCCCGCCACCGCTTCACTCGAATTAAGAAATTTGTCGATGTCACCTCTCTGATATAGCTCTCGAACGCCTCTAGGGAATGCACGAGGTTTCCCCCCCTCTAATTCTCGTCCAACTGGGCAACAAATTCATCCATTGCCTCGTCTAAGGAAATAGTCGAAGGGCCCTCCAACACCAGGTTTGCCTTTCTAATTGCCGCAGCATCGTCCCCAACAAAACATGCAGCCATATCCTCCTCCGTATACCCAACCTCCGGAAGTGTTTGTTCGAGTTCTAATCTATATTATTTTCAATCTCTCCCTCTACCACGAACCTCAGGAAGACTCAAAACGAACGAGAAGACACTGACACATAGTGCGAAGACACAACTGAAATAGAATATGAATGTTAACCTGATCGCAAAGGCAGTCCACAAGTCAAAGCATCCCAAGAAACTTCTAAAATTCTTACGGTTAAAGAACGAAAGTGGAAGTGAAAAAGGGCTATTTATAGAGCCCAAAAATTGAAGAAATGAAACGAACACGATCAAATACCTTTAAAGGCCAGGATGAAACCGTGCAGCGGACGAATAAGTGATTGTCACATCATATGAGGAACACGCAGAGAATTCAACCGTCGTACTCTAAGGCAAAGACATCTTTCATGCCACTTCGACACCACGTGGCTAAAAAGGCTAATATGATTTTCCTCCGAAATCAAAGAATTCGAAATTCTATTTTTTGTTATTTCTAGCTCAAACAGGAATGTGAGTTCAAAGATTGCTCTACCCATAACTATCTCCCAACTCGGGGGCAATTGTGGATGTTCCTCGCATGACCACTAAAATTTAGCCGCAAATCACAATAAACAAATAATCACACACCTTATTATAGAGATGATATAATCTGAGATCGTCCATCATCGACCGATGCCACATATGACTTATACAGGACCAAGTTGATCGCTCATTCCAGTTTGCTCACGAAGAACTAAAGAAGACCGTTCATTCGCAACGTGCCAACCTCAACATTCCCGCAAGATCACTACCTTCATCCAATGATGATCCTCACGAGACTGTCACATGGGAGACACGTGGGATCCATGTCAGCAGAAAGCCAGGCAAGGTGGCGGACACGTGTAGTTCTAGGCTGCCACCTAACGAACACATATCAACCACGCAAGGATACAATTACCTCTATAGATAACACTCCATATGTTCCTTGTAAAAGCTTTTGTAATCTCGAGTATTCAAACATCAACACAAGAGAAAAAAGTTGTTAAAGCTGAGGAAAAATCAGTGCATTTACTTTGTTGACCGCAATGGTCTATATTTAACTATACAATCACAAATCCCCTCACGGGATCGATCGCCTTTTCATACACGTCCACCGTCGATTGCCCTTCTACAATAAATTCTAGTTGTGAATAAATGATCACCCAAACGCAACCACATAAACTTGATTTATACAAATAAATCGAATTTTCAAACCACTTAAAGACCGCATATTTACATGCTGCAATAGTTCACGCCAATTTTAATCTCATGTGTAAGTGAACTCTACTGGTGTACTAGAAGAGAGTGTATTTGTTACCTTTAATAGTAGCATTCCCCGTAAATTAGACACATAACACTTGGTTTGAAGTCTCTTAAGGCGAATTAATACGGCTGAAGATGCTAATTTTCAAGAACTCTAACTAGTTTCATTAAGATTCTTTTTAGTAACTACTTTTCATTAAGATAAGCAGAGATAAAGAGGTGCAAAATTCTGGAAACAGAAGCGAATTAGTTAAGGTACTGCTTTTTGTAGCAGAGCCTGTACAACCACCTCTTCCGGCCCCACTTCCACCAAATTGGCACCTTTGCCCCTCTCTTCTTTTTCTTGTATGTGTCTTCTGCACCTCAGTTTCATATACAAATCATCAGAATTTCTTACAGTAAAAAAATCCACTCAAACTCTTGATAGCAGCCGTTCTAATCTGATTTTCTGAAATTAAAGCCCTATGGTAATCTCCAAATAATATTAACACGATACTTTTTTATGAAATTGTAATAATGAAATATAACATTTTGATTTGGGGAAAATAATATTACACACGATAATTTTTTATGAAATTGTGATGATGAAATATAACATGTTGATTTTGGGACTTGCTCAAGCCTAGCAGATGTACTATGAAATTGAAGCATCACCAATCTGAAATTGTATAAATATCAAGACCACATCTCAATATATCTATAGAAATTCAACTTGGGTTGAGGAATTGAATTGATATTATTAGATTTTATTATAGGGTATAAAGCTACTAAATAGGTTCAAATTCTAGAAATTGGATACGTATATATCTGATTGAGCTTTTCTGACATAGATCCTTAAAATTGTTAGAATGTCTATCCAATGTCTGAATAACCAATAAAAAAATCATTAATATCATATCACATATCAATATATTTCAACTAACTTAGAAAACTTTGTAGCACTTTCTTGCTAACATAAAAGTTAGTTGTCTGATGTCAGTTCAACACTAAGAATACGAGCAACATCAGGCTCCTTTAGTTACCTCAATCAATTATTAGTTGACAATTGAAACATTTAAAGGTTCACCTGAATCATTCATGTTGAGAATCCCCAAAGCTTATCGTGTCAATAATGCATATATAATTTAGTATTGGTCATCCCGTAAATCCCTAAGATCATTGTGTGAATAGAGCATATAAAATTTAGTATTGATCATCCCGTTTCTGTTTCTGATCCTCCAAATAAAAGACAAGTACCTTCCTTTTGCAAAAACTTTCATTTTTCTTGATTAACGTAAAATTTCCAATAAAAGAACTATAATGTTTGACTAATTCAGTTAGGGAAAGACGCAAGTAGGGACTCAGCCAAGATTCATATTATTTCAGAAGCAAATCTAAAGAAAATGAGGCATATGCTAACCTTTGTTCCCCAAGACGTAAGATCCCCATTCTGATTGCAGTTTCGAAAATACCGGCTCCAGCGAAGGCCAATAATTTAACTGAATTTTCTGGACTTGTAATACAGTTCGCAGTCCAGACTTAGTGGGTATTACTTGCTCCAGATTTTCTTCTGGACTTTCACCAAGCAGAACCTGAATGAATAGAGAATCAAACAACAAATAACAAGATATTAACAAACTATGTACGGGTGTGCATATAACATAATGGCTAAAAAAATCACTGAGGATCCAATAGGTAGTAATAAATAAACAACAGACTATAAAAATTAATTATACCAACCACAAATGTAAAAGGAGCAACTACCGACAACTACGAGAAACATAAACTACATTAACCACAAATGTAAAACAAAAGTATATGAAATACACATTATTCCTTCTCATTAAAAAATACGCATTATCCATTAGTAAGAAGCTGAACATAAACCAACATTTTTTAATAATAAGAAGCTGAACATAAACCAACATATTTCATTAATAAGAAGTTGAACATAAACCAAAGCATTTCAACCATTACACATAAATATCGATATCTATTATGGCCACAAAATATATTAATTAGGTTTTTTTTATAAGAAACAAGAATTTTATTGCAAATAAAATTCTCATCCCTCCACAATTACATTATAGATCATTCATTTACAATTCATAACTACATGGCTTAACTCCAACTCCTAGTTAAATCTGACACCGCGATATCCTCAAACAATCTATGACTCGATGACCATAAAGCTAACTCTAACTTTGACATTATACCAAACTTCCTCTACCGTCTCATCTCTAGTATCGAAAATCCTCTCATTTCTCTCAAGCCAAACGGACCAAGGAATCACAGCTACAATGATTTTCCATAATAGTTTGCCCGTTTTATTAAGTAGACTTCCCATATTAACACGCAGCAACTCCCCAATAGTTTGTGGTGGAACCCACTGCAGCTCAACTTCGTTAGTGCTCTACACAAAAACTGGTGGACATAAGGACAATGTATGAACAGATGATTAAGATTCTGTAGGTTGCACCTGCATAAAACACACCAATTCGGGGACGAGAGCATATTCGGAAACCGTATTTGCAAGAAATCCCAGGTGGGAAGTTTCCCCAACACTATCAACCATAAGAAAATCGGAACTTTCTTAGGAATCGGAACCCTCCAAAGACATTTAAACCAAGGAAAGAAACCAAAAGAAAGGATTTGCATGTGAACGAACGAGAAGGGTGAGCCCCCCATAACCGAGTGTCGTCCCCAGATCACTAATTGGGACAGCCTCTAAGAGTGAAAGGAGCTGTATTAAATCAGTAATTTCATGCTCTCAGGTTCCTAGTGAAATGAAAATTCCAAGAGAGGGAAGAGGAGTAATTGTGTACCTGGGAAACGAAGGAATTGATGGGACTATTGTGCAAAGATGATAACCTTTAAAGTGACGGGTACAGCACAGAAAGAGCCGAATTGCACAGCCAAGGATCCTCCCAAAACCGGACTCTATTGCCCCGCCTTACCTGAACTTCCACAAGCCGTTGAATTCCAAATAGACTCAGGAGATGAACTTCCAAGGGCTTCGGAACGTCGTCCTTAATGCTAATCCGGCATCTCATTTGTTGTCTTGCAACTGCTTCGAATCACTTTATGCCATAGAGCTCCTTCTTCTACGTGAAACCGCCACCACCATTTTCCCAACAATGCCTTATTCCTCAATCTGATGCCTCCGAAGCCTAACCCTCCATACTCAAGGCTGCGTAACTACCTCCCATGACACAAGATGTGTATGTTCGTCCTCCTCTGTCCCATCCCATAAGCTATGTTGCTCGAATGTTTATTTTGGGTGAAGTACCGGTGTCGACACGACACAACACTGACATCTAATATGCACCCGACCCTCCGCCTGAAAAGTGGACACTTTAAATTCTGGCTTAGGCTGGCTTCCTGCTATTTTGGGCTTGGGTTTTTTAATAGTGCCTTCACTAATTATTAGTACTTACTGGGCTATGACTTAATTTGTTCATCTTTAGGGACACAAGAGTTATTTACACATTTCTTAATCTATCTTCAAAGGACAACCTAAGAACAAGGTAAAATATTAACATTAAGTCAATTTTAATAATAATGAAACCAAATAATTATGTATGAAATATTTATATTATTTATTTCTATATGTAGGCATGTCCTCGTGCCCGTGTCCTAATTTTGGATCCTTTCTAACCGTATCCACGTATCCTAATTTTTAGAAGTTAAGATGTCCGACTCCTAAATACCCATTTCAGATACCCATACCCAAGCCCGAGCAACATAGCCCACAAGAAGTCTCTCATCTTTTTCTCAATTATATCAGCAATTACTTTGGGCATCCGAAACAATTAAAGATAACATGCATATAGGCAAAGCATTAAGAACAAATTGGATAAGAGTGACTCTCCCAACCCTAAACAAAAATTCCCTCTTCCACCCCGCTAGTCTTTTAGAAATTTTGGATATGACTGACTCCCAAAAAGAGATTGAGTGGTCCCAGAGGGACCCCTAGATAGGCAATTGGCAAAATACCCACACCACACCACACCCTAGCTGCCAAGTTCTCAAGCTCTCCTTCTCCCATATTGACCCCTAGTATAACACTCTTCTCGATGTTGATTTTGAGCCCCGATAACTTTCCATACAGATTCAAAATTGACACTACCCACCGAAGGTACTCCTTTTCATCTATAAAAAGACCGTACCGTCTGCAAATTGCAAATACGAAACCTCCACTTTTTCCTTACCTACTATGGAACCTCTAACCAACTAAAACGTGAAAAGTTTTATTATATTAATCAGTTGCCCATTAAAACTAAAAAAGTTTATTAGGATTAGCAAAATATAACGGCATTAACAGAACTACAACCAACAGCATTACAACAACTAAGCCTAAGTGCCACTATATGGGTCTACTCTATTAATCTAGTTATCGATTTTCATGTACACAAATGCTCCTTAATCAAGCACACGTATCATTCCAGTGTCTTTTAGATTTCCTCATCCCCTTTTAATTTGAGTTGAAGATTAAGCTCATTTCTGCAATTTTCTCTTTTTTTTTGCTACCCCGATTTTATTTATAATGCATTCATTTCTTATTCAATCTAATCTAGGGGGTGTCAGAAAAAATGATACTCTTGGAAAAATGATTTGATATAGTGATTGTGGTGAAAATCGCTTAGAAAGTTGATAGTGTCATAGCGGTAAAAATTATGTGTTCTATATTTGTTAAAGAATGATTTTAACGATATGCATAATCAACTAACGTAGACTTTCCCAGCTTCCAAACTATAGCTTTTAGCTTCTTCTGGGAAGCAGAAATTGCTCAAATAAACATTCAAAGCTGATTGTAGGAAAATGAAAAGCAGCTAGAAGTTTCTAAAAGGGTTTTAAAACACACACCCAGTGCCCCTGCACATCAATCTTTGTGTCAAGTTCTTTTTTTCTTTCTTTTTTATATAACAAGCAAAACAAGGGATGAGAAATCCCTTACACACATTACAATCATCATTTACAAAGATAGCACCATAGCGGATTCTGTTCAAGTGTAATATTTTGTCACCCAACACTCTACAACATAGGACCATAGAGGGTCTTGTCACTATTTTATGAAATTTCCTTTTCATTAGGATAATTAACAGTCAAAGTATAGAAGACTCATTCCTTCATTTGTTGTAAACTCTTGTAAAGGTTGTAGACAGCAATATGTTATCTTCATTGAAGTCGAATCACTGAAACATAAATCTAATTTGTGGGGTCAACTATTATCACCAAGGTGATCGATGCAGAAAAAGAGTGTTATCCTCAGGTTGTAAGTTAGCAATATCCTTCTAGGATGCTACATGCCAATATGACCACATATAAATCAGATATCCTTGTACACAAGGAATATTCAGATACGAATACCATGTACCAATTCTTTTAACTATATTAAAGATTAAAGATACCCCAGTCCCCAAATTGAAATGCAACAAGCACTTTAACTTCACACATGTGGAACTACACCACTGTAATTCCTAAAGGACCATTCGAAAATCCTCACTTTAGGCAAAAATAAACTAGATGTGCACCGAACTTCATTCTAACAGTAAACTATAATACGCATTAATAGGGCCCGACATCTAAAAACTATTTGAGGGTATTTGAAATGCCAATTCCAAAAAGGAAAGAAAATAGAGGTTCTGACAGCAATGGAACTATAATACAAATTAATAGGGCCCGACATCTAAGAAGTATTTGAAGGTATTTGAAATGCCAATTCCAAAAAGGAAAGAAAATAGAGGTTCTTACAGCAATGGAAGGAACAAAATGGCTAGTAGGGGATCGTTCCTAGACAACAATTGAGGCATACATAGGCAAAAAAAGTTGCCACTAACTCAACCAATTCCAAACAGGGAGCCAGAAAAGCTAATCACATGTATAGAGATAGGCATTATTATCAAGGTCTTCTGAATTAGCAGACATGAAATAAGCTATAACTTTTACAAAGAAATTTACCCTGATGACATTAGTGGCAGATACTGATATTGATCGAAGATTATACCTGCAAGCGCCAGGCGTATTATGAGGGGTCTAAGAAGAACAGTTAAGTCCTAAATAAGATTAAGAATAAGATATAGGACGGTCGATATTAAATTGAGATTAAGCAACAGGAATAGGTAACTTACCCCCCTTCAAGGATAACCAATACCTTTCCACCAGATAGAGCACATACCATCTGCGTCATCTGTGCATAGCCAATAGGAGAAACCTAAAAGAAGAAAATTAAAACTAAGAAAATTGAAATAACAAACTACTAAAATATAATATTAATTGATTTGGAAGCTTATAGTAATATATCATGCAATGAGGTGTTTGTTTAAATTGATAACTAACAGATACTAGACCACAAGACAAAAACTTCCAAACGGAAACAGAATAAACTAGCTACTCAGGATTTATTGAGATCTAGACATGATCGATGTCAAATAATAACAAAATATACAAGTTAATTACAAAAATAGTTATACATCACAGCCTCCAAGAGGATCAAACCGAGCAGCATCAAATCCAGCAGAAATTATAGTAAAATCTGGATCAAACTCGGCAGCTGCAAAACAATAAAATATACAAACTTTCAGATACAAGCTAAACACCAAGAGCATGTAAATATGCTCAATAACAATTGTTGTGAATGCATGACATGCAATAAAAAGGAGAAAGTCTTGGTTCCCCTAATCTATATCAGAGTACTCAACTTGAGAACAACACATGTTCTTAACATGAGGGGCTGCAGAAAAGGCATACCTCTTGCTCTTATAAAAAATTACTAGACATATAGCATGTAACATGAAAATGATTTCAGGTTAGAAATATAACATGTTCATCCGGAAGAAATATTCATTAAAGTACTAAAAAAGGAAAATGACTTAACATGCTGAATAACAGTCGCTGCAACTTTAAATGCCATTTCAATTAGTATAGTCTTTGTTTCAAACTGCACTATACATCTACAGTAATCCTGCACTACATGTAAGAAGTTTACTTAATAATATTTGTTAAGCTTCTTATCAATAAAAGAATGCTACTTGTTAAGTTTCCCATGCGCATAATCAAGATACCAATTTGAGTTGCATAAAGATCCTCATAAATACTTAATCAAAGAAGTGAACAAAATACATGATATGAAACGATCTCAAAAAAAGTTGCATTTCGAAGCGTCGGTGAACAATATAATTAGTTCTCAGGACACATTATTACTTTAAACCACTCATAATGTAAGGAATCGGTGGAAATCAACAGAGCTGTCGACTTTTTATAGCTGGCCAGCTCTTCTTAATAAAGAGTTTTCTTTCCTGAGCAAACTATTGTTGTAACATCTGCTGGCTGACACTTAAGCATGTAATCAAATTAGCAGAATAAGATGTGGTCCAGTACTAAGAATATCATTGACATAGGCAGCTCAATAACTGGGAAGAAGGTCTAAGCTGTCATGACCTATGGGAAGCACCACTTGTTGAAATGCAAATATATAGTCGTTGTCCCCAACTCCTCCACGACTCCAGGGAATATTTACACAATATCCTTCGGCACCCATTGAACCAATCTGCAATAGCAATATATGATTGTCTCAACTATTCAAGGATCTGGTAATACAAGGAGAGTACTTTAGGATAAAAAAAATTATGAAGTAGAAACCTAGATATAAGCTAAGTGCCACATGCAAGTAGATGCAGAGTGCAGACTACTTCAATACAAACTTTTTTGGCCAACATGTAAAAATTGAGAAAAAAAAGATTTACAAAAGAATAGATTTGATTTCCTTGCAGATCTATTTATACCAAATAATTTCTAAGGTAATTTTTATTTTTTCCAGTTGCAAAAGATAGCTTTACTTGTCATGCAGGGGGTGTGTTGCAATAATATGTCATAAAGCGATTCATTCCGTCACAAATAGAAGTTGCAGAAACAATGTCTAAATCTCTCTCAAGAGCTCCTCCCTCCTTTCACTTCAGTGGGGGGCACTTTATTCCAATAAAAGAATCTTCCTTCTTTTTTATCACAAAAAAAAAAAAAAAAAAAAAAAAACCAATGCTGATCCCAGTTATATGATCAAGGGCACTGCAGTTATAATCAGTTCGGACCAGTCATTTTAACCGGGGTAATCGGAACCAGTCAGTAATCCAGTCCGATTATGGGTATACAACCGGAAACGGGGATCAACTGGGAAAACCAAGTCAAAACCACTAAAACCAGTCAAAACCACAAATACCGGTCAAACCACCAACGAAAACAGAAAATATCGGTCCCATAAGGATGAAAAAAGGGGAAATTTGGCAGAGCAGAGAATGGCATCGATACTGATGATGGCTTCTGCAACTCCCGCGATCCTACTAAATGTGGCTGCAGGCTGCAACAGAGGAAAAGCTATTTGGTCACGAAAAAAGAGAAACAAGAGGCAATCGGATCAGTCCTCAGGCCTACTGTAAGATGGAGGAGATATGACGCTTGTAATTCTTCGGCTGTGGTTTCTAGAGAATCAATGTCACCAAAGTATTGTTCTAGAACAGATTTAATGCGGGTAGGTGGGGGAAGAGCCCATAGGCCATGGGGGGATGAGACATGGAAGTGGGGTTAAGTTGAAAATTTTGAGGTGGGGAAACACGATCGCGTGAACGCCTTTTTCTTATGTTCTTTAAGAAAGTAAATACATTGTCTGGCGGAGGACAGAGCCACATAAATGAATATCTCTTATTTGTTATTTAATTAATTTAATTAAAATCAATCTGGCCGGTCGAACCATGAACCTAGTGGCTAGGCTGGTTTGTTGTCCAGTCCGGCTATAACAACACAGATGAAGGAGATTGATCGGCTAGAGAGCAACTAGGACAACCAAATCCAGAGCACCAGATGGTAATGAAATCAGATAGGATGAATTTGGAAAGAACCCTTCTTTCATCATACATAATAGGGTTTCGTAAGGAACTAAAGGGATCTATATTGGTAGCTAAAACGCTTCTTGACAGAATCTAAAATCCATCGTTGGAAGCAACAAAATTTACAGCCTTATCCACAGAATTTCGCAATGAAGTGACCCATCATGGAGATTCAAATGATAAAACATGAGGTCACCAAACTAAGTGTGCTACACATTATAATACTGAGGGCACTTGCCCACATGCAATAAGGTGAAATAGAGGCTAAAATACCTCATACGCAGATCCAGTACCAGGATAAAACTTTCCACCTTCATGTCTATGCAAGGATATATACAAAACCTACAAAATGTGCATATAAGGTGAATCAAAACATATCCAGATAAGTATCAAGTAAAAGAACTGCAACAAAATGAAACAGAATGAATAATGCAAATGCCTATCACTAATTGAATAGTCTCTTAAAAAAAGTTAGTATTTGAGGTCATGGCAAGGCACAATAGGTCTTTTAGCTGTTTCACAGAGGTTTGATTTAATTGTGAATAGGAAACTCTTGTAATGCAACGAACCATGATGATATTTGAATGTTGATATCATTATATTCTCACCAAATTTAAACCTTTCCTGTTTTCTATTTTTCTACTTTTTTCGAGTTAAGAAACACTGATTTCTAATGATCTCCAACTTTTTCCTGTTTACCCCACTAATTTTTCGCAACTCCGGCAGCATCTCGTGGCCATTAAACGAACATATGGTGGGAGTCAGGAAACCTAGATAAGACCCGCCATGTGAAGAAACAATTTGAATTGTGAGAAGTTTACAGCTTAAGAATTTAAGAATTTTGAATACTACGTGATCACTAGAATATAATAAAAACTTATTATCAACAAAAATTATCCCAACACCAAAACCATTCTAACAATTCTGGAAAGAGGTGACCCAAATGTGTTTCCATTTCTGTTATCAATGTATAACACTACAATTTGTGTTTCCGGTTCTTCTCTGTTCAAGCAATCATACCCATAATCTATATTATTTTTTTAACGCCATTAAACGAACATATGGTGGGAGTCAGGAAACCTAGATAAGACCCGCCATGTGAAGAAACAATTTGAATTGTGAGAAGTTTACAGCTTAAGAATTTAAGAATTTTGAATACTACGTGATCACTAGAATATAATAAAAACTTATTATCAACAAAAATTATCCCAACACCAAAACCATTCTAACAATTCTGGAAAGAGGTGACCCAAATGTGTTTCCATTTCTGTTATCAATGTATAACACTACAATTTGTGTTTCCGGTTCTTCTCTGTTCAAGCAATCATACCCATAATCTATATTATTTTTTTAACGCCACATTTCCATGCTCTTTTCTTTCAGAGCACAGAGAATCATCAAATTTGGCAGACAATTTGAGCCTCTGGGATGATTGCAACCAAATAGGGCAAGGCCAGGCAGCTGACATGAACTTTATTTTGGATTAACATGATCTAAGAATTTTCAAGTGTCCAGATCCCCCTCCCCCCACGATAAATCCATCCGTGAGCAGAAATGAGTGTACAATAGCAGTACATTGAAGCCACTATTACCCCATCCAACTCTCACTATTGGAATATTCAGGATTGCACAACAAGAAAAGTGTATTCGTAATTCTATGAAGAGTTCAATGCCTCTGCTTCAGCTAATGATATAGACATTTAGTCAATAGAATTTAGAGTTGTGTGAAATGCATCAAATAAGATAAGAAGTTCAGTTTCCCATGGAAGCGCACCGATTTACTTTTCTCAAATATTTCTTGTGTGCCATTTCCATGATGCACATCCTGCAAGTAATAAGCATGATAAATAGTTAGAAATCCTGAATTAAAGCTAATCTCACACGTAGAAAAGTTCTGCAATTACCCAATCAATGATTAAGACCTTCTTAGCTCCTGCAACCTGAGCTGCCACTGCAGCAACGGCAGCATTGTTGTGTAGGCAAAAACCCATAGCCTGTTTAACACCAGCATGATGACCAGGAGGCCGAACCTGGCTCATTGGAAATGGATGGGAACAGTGAGTTCATAAATGTTCCCCCATCCCCCAATTTCAATAGATTACGTGTATCTAAGATCGGTAATTAATAGAAAATCGTAAAATTTAAACTGTTCCCTTACCAAAGCAAAACCATTTTTGACATTTCCAGAATAGATAGCCGCAGCAAGATCAAAACATAAACCTGCCGCAAGCCTCGCAGCAGTTGCTGAATGTTGATTCGCATATGTATCAGGTGTGAAATAGCTGCAAGCATTCATATATATATATATATATAAAAAGGACAAAAAAACTTATTTTCACATTTTTATGAAAATAAAAAGGACAAAAAAACTTATTTTCACATTTTTATGAAAATTAATTAGGCATAATGTAACCAGCTGATGAAATTAATAACCATAGAAGATTTGTATCTGCAGAACAGGAATTAATGGTGCTAATTTGTGTGAAATTTAATACTGGTCCCATGCATCATTAACTGAATGGAAGTGGACTAAGGGAATAAAGTAATGAGGTCTTAGGCAGGACATTGGCAGCGAAATCATAGAACAGTTTGACATACCTGGATAGAACACGGCTTGTATCCTCAACAGCTTCAATATTGTCGAGGGAATGGACCTAATGTTCCAAAAATCAAAATTATGTTACCCAGAGCCATGCCATCTACTCGAAGCACACAACAAAGCATCACCTTTAGTTTTCAATTCAAAGTTAACATGGTGAGCTGCCATGAAGAGTGCAACTTTTGAAATGTTCTAATGAGAACTTCACCGCGAAATCAGGAAGTTGAGATCAGAAACTTATGCATGGCATTCTAGACAAATACAGAATCCAAATATGATTTTAGTAGTAATAAAGTTCAATCAGATAGTATTTGGCTCTTTCTACCTTCAGGAGTTCTTCTCGAGTAATTTCCCTCGCTGGTATTGGATGGCACCTTCCGGGAAATATACCTACCAAGTAATAAGACGAGAAGTAAGGAGCTAATTGTCAATCATTTGCCAAACATAGCTGTCTAAGGCGCGAGGCGCACCGAGGCGCAAAGGGCCATCTGGCGCCTGAGGCGCGAGGCGCGCCCGAGGCGCGCGCCTTTTGGACAGTTGCCAACAATTCAAAAAAACGAGTACTAATAGCAAAAATAAATCAATTCTACTCATTATTAGGCTAAAATAAACATTAAACAAGTAAACAATTGCACAAACACACAAAAAGAAACAACATAATAGTTGAAAATTCAAATATCTAAACACGCAAGTGACAAATCATAAGATTCAAACAAGTTCATTAGTTTAACATGCAAATTTAACATGGTCGGCGGCTGTTGGCAGCAGGCGGAAGTGGGTGGTCGGCCGGCCGCTGGGGAGTGCCGTGGGTGGAGTCATAGACCTTTTTTGTATTGTTTCTCTACTTCTATTATTTGAAACCCTAGTTTCTAAGAGCCTAAAGAAGTGTTGAACAACTTAAACATTAAAAGAAGGGTCAAAATTAACTTCAAAATCGTTTTTTTAAGCAAAATAGGCAGTGTGTCCCAAAGGCGCGCCTAAGGCGTGCCCGAGGCGCCAACCATGAGGCGCACGAGGCGCAGCGAGGCGTGCGCCTCCTGAACTGCGCCCGCCTTTGATGTATAGAGGCGCAGACTCCAAAATATCGCCTGAGGCGCGCCCGAGGCACGCCTGAGGCGCGCCTTTGACAGCTAAGGCCAAATGATAACATGACATTATGATGTATGCAAATTAGTGCTCTTTTGTGATAGTGGTGGACGGTGGTATATTTGTAGATATGAGTATCTGTCACAAACCTGCAGCAGCAAGGCTAGCAGCTATAGCTCGAAGACGATCAGGTCTTTCCGGATGGGGATGCGACTTCATTGCAACCTTTACAGCCAAAGAAACAACAGCAAGAAGTTCATCTATGTCCAAAGAGTATCTGAATTATCTCAGTAACTGTGTGTCTCATGGAAATCAATTATCATGCTTGAGAAGTATTATAAATGACAAGCATGCACTGATACGGGCTAGCATAAGTGTATTTTAAATTAGACGAGGGGAGGGTGCTAGGGCAAGAAAGGTATAAGGCATGGTAGCAATGTGCAAAATTCGTAAAGAACTGCCATACTTCTTCATGAAGCAACATTCTCTCATCGAACCCTACGGCGGTGAGGTTGTCTGATGCAATACTTCGCTTGTGAGAATCTATACACGTACAAGAGAATGAAAGAAAATGGGATTAACCAATTTAAAATTATAAGACAGAGGAACTATAGAGTCACATTCCACATTATATGCTATGAAACTCAACAAGTAAACACGCACAAAAAATGAGAAACTAAATAAAATTCATTTATGGAAAATTAACTAAGACGCAATTATGAAATTTAAATTTCAGTGAAACATGCAAAGCAAGTATAATTATATTGAAGGTAAAGGGTTTGATTTCCTCTGTGCCCAAAGAAAATTGATTAGGTGTAGTTAAATACAGCCAAAATAAGAAAAAGTGGAAATAGACAAATCAAAATACTAGATTAGGATTACAATCATCCACTTAGAAGCATGATGGACTCTTTGATGTAGTAATGTCACTTTTTTCTCTTTTGGCAACAATTCATAACTCAAGAATTTCCAGATTTTGGAAGTGTAAAGAGGAAATTGAACAAAAAAGATTTCATGGTTTAAAAATCTACAAGAGCCGCATTAGTTTTGAATACCATGCACTGTGAACTAAATGTTAACTTATCGCACAGTACATGAGCAGCGTAGTAAGATTCATATGGTGGAATTTCTTTCCTACAACTTACATTTTCTGGTGAAGTTGAAAATTAGTTTATTGTTTGGGATTTACTTATATCATTGGATGTATATCAGCTTGTACTCGGAGCGACTTGTTTGCAGAAATGGGAACTACAAACCAATAAACAGCAACAAAGCCTTTATTTCGCTACGACGTCGGCTATATATTCCTATTCGGCTATTTTGCTTTCGATTGCATACATGTTTCATTTACATTTAAAATTTATTTCCAATTCTTTCAAGCCATGTGCTTCCCTTTTTTAATTGAGTTACTTCTCTTATCAAAACAGATTACTATGGACTGTCCACTAGATGAGTCCAAAACATCTTAAGCGCACTTCTCCCATTTTCTCATTTATTAGGGTAAACAAACTTTGTTCATTGGAAACAATAAATTTTAGGAAGAAGAAGAGAAGAGAAGAGAAATCCCTAAACAGGCAGCACAAATCAGAGCAAAAAACAGAACTACAAAGCATAACACCAATTCCTAACTTTATCAAAAACGTAAAATTTTGTTTTAAGAAAATAAATAAAATAAGAAAATACAAAATATAAGTAAAACTTTGTCTATTAAGAAAAATAAATGCAGCAAATAACTGCAAAATTTGGTTATTATGTTAACAAATGTGCAGTTTTTTCAGAAAATGTAGCAATATTTTAGCAATCCCGGCGCTTATCTAAGAAATTCACATTTGTTCCAATATTCAGCAAAATCATTTTTTAAGGAGAACTGAACAATGTTTTAGAAATAGTATTGAATTAACATCTACCATTTAATGATTACAACAATGATTTCTATAAAAGGGGAAAACAATAAAACACAAAACAGAAAGGCCAAGAAATTCGAAGAAATGAAAAGGAAAGGAGACAAAGAAAAATTAAAAAATAAGAACGAGAGAAAGAAAATTAAGAATTCAGATTGGAAATGAAAACATAGGGAAGACAAAATCTTGCTCAGCTACTAAAAGAGGAAGATATTTTAGGATATTTTCTTCCGCAATTTTTTCCCCTATTCTAGAAACCTAAATATCCAAATGATGTGGACATCTCAGAAAGTGGTATACATGTAGCGCCATAACGTAGGCAAGTGCGAACTGTTGACGATGGAGCCAACCTCTTGTCAAGTGCACTTGCGCCACGGCTCTAATTCTTTCTTAGAAGCCATGTGGATGTCACAACCTAAACATTCAGCTCGTTGCAATTAATGCAACATATTCTAAATTTGTGGGTTGCATCTTAAGATGATTAATGTGGTATGAGGGTGGAATGAGTAGACATGAAGGGTGGTACTCCTCATTTCAAAGGATGAAAAGAGTGTAGAGAGCGAAAACTGAATACTGCTTTTCATGCTAGGCCACCTCCACCAAATTGTTCAAGAGGAAATACACAGAGTAAGGATGAAAATAACAAATCATGTATTGAATACCAAAAACGAATGGTCACTCTTCCCTTGCCTCCACTATCCTCATATTCTTGCACAAACTAAAGCATATAAATTTACAGGGAAAATGGCCCCTTTCCTTCTTTCTCCATGAATCAGACTTTGTGATCATACTTGCATACAGATAATGCTTTCAACATCCTATCATTTGTCAAAAGTCTTATGGAAAAAAGAGATAGACATGCAGGCTGCCAACACATCATGCCTAAAATTTCCTATTTTGATATTAACTTAAAATTATACAGCAAATGCCAATGTTGAAAAGACTTGAATGAGATTGCAAAATCAGAAAAGTCCCTGCACTAGGTATTCGCAATTTCAGATTCCAGTGTAACAATCAAGAGCAGAAGTTTTACATAAGCTCATAGCACCATCAAATCTCAGAATACAATCTTAACTTCCTTCACATCTCAAGAAAGTGTAGGGATAAAACCTTCGACATATTAGGTCCTTTTTCTTGCCCTTCTATCCCATTACCTGTTTTCCTCACCTTTAGGGTTTGGTTTTGTAGGATGTGGCCATGTGGGGATGTGGTGACTGACAGATAATTAAGTACATCAGATTATAAACACATCTCAAACTAAGAGATCAAATAAAGTCAAAACCTTTGTCCGGATAAGCCCTACGATCTTCTGCCGGGTATAAGGCGCAGGCCAAGTAGCCATTCTTTAGTATTCCAGATGCTCTATGTTCAAGGCATCCCTTTTAAACAAACAAATTCCAAAACATATAGACCAACATATATAAGTGAGAAATTTACCCAAAGGTAATAGTAACAAAAATACTCATACAGTGAGAAAAAAAAAATGGAGTTGCCTACATTGCAGAATTTGTCGTCGCCTTCTGCTTCAATGTTAGGCATAGTGCAATTTCGGCAAAACCACTTCGGAACTTCAGGTGAAGTGTCGGAAGGGTCCCAATCACTATCATCGTCCTCATCATCTCCAAAATCATAATGGCTATTGTACATTTCTTCTAGAGTCATCTCACCCTTCCTCTTACCATTATTCTGCTTCATTAAACCCCAGTCATCGTTACTAAAATTATCAAAAAGATGAACACACAGACTCGACGCAAACACAAACCAGCCTTTTCCGCCAAATACAACACAACAATGACACCAGAAATGAAGAAAACTTCTGGAAAAAAAAAAGGAAAATAGAACAAATATTAAGAAGAACACAGGGAGCCGGGAAACATACTTGGTCGACTAAATGCTGTTGTTTTGAGGAACCATTAGAAGCACCTGGCTGCAAATCCGCGTTGGGACTGACAACTGTCTCGCCATTCTGAAGACGACTTCCAGTCTTTCCGTCGTTGAAATGACTCATTTAAGTCAAGGTTTTGTGACCATGCGGTGGAGAGAGAGAGAGCAACCAAGCAGCGGGAAACCGGGAATCAGGAAAGGGGAGAATACTGTGGATACCTAGGTGGAAATGCTAGCCTATATAGCGTCTCAATTTGATGATATTTGCAACGGTGCCCTCCACTTTTCATGGAATTTATACTACAAACACCACTTGCAATTGATTCTCACTTCGAGCAGCGATTCATTTCAAACATCACTCACTTCACTTCACTTCTCGGGAGACAACAACCATTTAAATGTTTGGATGTTTACAATGCATGCTCATCGCTTGATTTTTCACTTTACAAGCATTTTAATGAGTATTTTTATGCATTGCTTGCGAGTTTGTTAGTTAGCATAAGCTTGACATCATTTATTTATAAATAATGTCTCTCACTAAATAGCTAATAATATTAAATTTAATATTTATGCATGATCATATAACATATCCAGACTTTTGAAATAGGTAATAATATTAAATTTAATACTTATGCATGATCATATAACATAATCAGACTTTTGAAATAGGCGATCTTCTTCCCATGGTAAGCTAGTTTCTAAGTTTCATAGTGCACTTTGCATGTCTCATGCTGAAACTTTTATTATGATTGTTCATGAGAGAATCCAAATCAAGGCATTAATTACAACGAAATTTGACATTTCGAAGATGGAGAGTTACTTCTTGAGTTTTTTTAATACAAAAATATGAATGGTCTCCCTTCTCTCTTGTTTTTCTCTCTAGAAAGCTTTCAAAACCTAGCCATGTCCATCTTTTCACTTTTCCTCTTCACGTTAATGAATGATAATGTATACGTTAAATCCTTCATCTTCCACCGGTCATTGCTAGATCAACTTCGCTAAAACCTTTTTTAATGTGATTTACGATCTTTATTAATCTTGGATTTGAGGATTTTGGTTACCATTTATAAGGACGACCAGTCGTCCTTTTAATATAGTTCAATCTCAATTATCCAGCTTTAGCTTTTAGGAATCGGAAAGAGGGAGATATCGTAGATACATAGGTGGAAATGCGATATGGCACCTCTATCTAATGATAATTGCACTTCATTATGTCGTCAATCAAGGTGATTCCACGTTAAATCTTCAAATTCCACTACCATTCATATATTAACTTCACTCAGATCTTTGTTATCAAGAGCAAAATCTACTCAAGAAGCCTGAGATTCAATCTAAACGAAACTCTTTGTTAATCATGGATTTGATAACTTTGGTTCCACTTATTTCTACATGGAAACTCTGTTATTTCAATCTTTAGTCTAAGAGCCATATCACTTTGCGTTTCACTATGAGCTCATTTTGATCTCATGGTAGACTTCTTTTAAAGTGATTCAATCTCAACTAACTAGCTTTGGTTAAGGGAGTTTGTTGTTTTGTCAACTAAATTCGCAAATTACTGGAGGAAATTGTCTTGTCGCAATCTCATTATGTTGAGAAATTTCTCAATAAATTTAATGTCGTTAATAGCCCTCATACTAAAACACTCATTGATGTTAATGTTCACTTGGGTAAGAATAGAGCTGACCTAGTGGCTAAGTTAGATTACTCAAGAGTCAAATGTAGTTTGATGTATATTGCAAATTGTACTCAGCCTGATTTGGCATATGTCGTGAATAAGTTGTAGATTCACAGCAACCCAAGAAAACAACATGGGAAAGTACTAACAGGGGTAGTGAGGTACTTGAAGTACACCCTAAGTAATGAGCTATGTTTTTAGAAGTATCTTGCAATTTGGAAGGACGTAGTGACGGGAATAGAATCTCGAATATAAAAGGCTCCTACTCTACAACTGGTAATAATCAAGGACGAAAATATGGGTTTTACAAAAGTATCGGTGTTCCAATTTTACAAAAATATTGGTACCAATGCATTTTTTTTTTTTTAAATACTGGAAAATGTTTAAAAAAAAATTAACATGATATCTTTTATAGATTGTTATAACTAACTTAAATACACATATTTTGTAGAATATATTTTATCGAAGGGATAAATATATTGTTGACAAATAGGTTATATTTGTAAAAGATATAACAAGTCTATTCTAGAATACAGACGATGTGGGACAATGTAAAGAACAACAATTTCACAAAAGAATATCTATAATGTATCTAATAGCCTCCCTCAAGATGGAGCACGATTAGTAACGTCAATCTTGGACATATGAAGAGATAGACGAGCTCTGGATAAGGGCTTAGCGAGCGCATCAGCTAGCTGATCAGAAGAAGAGACATGAGAAACACAAAGTAGAGATTGTTGAACAAGGTCACGTACAAAGTGATAGTCAATGGCAATATGTTTCATGCGTGAGTGAAACACAGGATTAGAGCAGACATAGGTTGCACCAATGTTATCGCTATACACAACGGGAACGGACGGCAGAGTAACCCCAATTATTAAGAAGAGATTGAACCCATTGTACTTCAGCAGCGACAGCCGCTATAGACCTGTACTCGGCCTCAGTCAAAGAGCAAGCAATAGAATATTGCTTGCAAGAACTCTATGAAATAGTGTTGGACCCAAGAAAGACAATGTAGGCACTAGTGGAGGAACGATCGTCACAGTCACCCGCCTAGTCAACATCAATGAAGCAGTGAAGAGATAGTGGGGAATCATGGCGACGGGTGAACTTGTCGCAAAAGTCACTCCCAATCACTAGGATTAGAACAACCTTCTCAAATCGAAAGCATACGATTTGTGACAGAGGTAGTATAAAGAATGTTGAATCCGCATGGAGGATTATTACGTGAGAATCGGCTTAAGAACATTCGAAATAATTAAGTCACAAGCTAATTGATGGGATAATTAAGCTACACAATATAAATGCAAATAAATAAAAGGCAAGGAGGAAACCGATCAATGGAGATATATTCCCCAGGGTCGGTTTCACACAATCTAGGAAGATAAATCTAACAAACACGAGCTAATAGTGGGGCCTAAGATGAAGCAAGATTATGTTACCAAATTTGAAGTCCAAGTGATCAAAACAAGAAGGATCAACAAATCAACCGATTACACAATAATTAGCCTTAATTCCATTTACTACCGACAAGCAACGGAATTACTAAGCCACAACAAGCCAATTAATCATGCAATCAAATTAACCCTTAAATCCCCGCCCCAAGTGAATATTTCCTAGGAAGCGAGGCCCTAGGACATCCATCAAGATCTACATATCTGATTCGGGTTCTCCTGTCGTCCTCCATGGGCCCTTGAGGAGAACCAATATACCCTAGATTCGCGACGCCTACGATATAACCCATACATTCCCATAATGTCAATGTTATTTTCAATCATCAAACAAACCCACATTAACACATATTATACTAAAATCACAATCCTAGGTTGGGCTACTTCCTGGCCCTGCAAAACAAGGAAACTACTCATATATCATCAAAGCATAAACAAGAACCATCAATATCAAGCATGAAAGCAATAACAACTGAAAATTAATGAGAAGGGATAAGGAATGCTTAATAATTTGACAAATCCTTGTAGAACTCCCACAATCTTGACGGGTATCACAAGTCGATGAATAATCTCCGAGTTTTCCAACAAAGATGGCTCCCTCCTTGAAGAGGAGGAAGAAAAACCCTAGCTAAGACTATACAAAAATCTGTGAATTTAAGAAGAAGAGAGAAAAGGAAGACTATATTGAAGGGCACGTGCAACACGCTGGACTAACTGTCAAACGGGTGCTAGTTTGGTACCGAACCGGTACCGGTCCGACAGTGGTCTGGCAGTGCACCACTTTTGCGCTCCTTTCTCATACCATCTTCTTCCGTCGTCGTTTTGGAGCCCTTCCTCTCGTCTTCTCGACCCGACCCCTTCACGGATTTTGTTCACGACTCGATGTACTTTGAGTGGGGATTTTATAGGGTCTAATTCGGGTCCCATTGGAGCTTTGATTTGCAGGCCGGAATGGAGAAACACTTGCGATTGACCCCTTTTTCCCTTTTTTTGTCCTTTGGAGGCTTTTCCACCCATTTTCTCGGCTCGACTCCTACACGACTTTTGTTCGTGACTTGGCAAACTTAAATTCGAGCATAATTTTAGTCCAGTTTGGGTCCATTTGGGCCTGGGGGTGCGAGCTGGAGTAAGAGTTTATGTGCAATCAACCTTCTTGATCTCCCAGATTTTCCACCTTCAAAACATGACTCAAAAACAACCAAAAGTGTATCAAATCATATCAAAAAGAAAAATCAACCCAAAATACAGTTAAATACGAAATCTCACTTAGACAGGATAAATACTCGCAATTCTCATACAAATATGAACGTGAAATATGCAAGAAAAATGATATTTTTTACGTTCATCATCCCCACAAACTCAAACTTCTCTCGTTCCCAAGCCAATTAGAAAATTAAGCACAACAAGAAAACTAGGTTGGAAAATTATTGGAATGTCGTTAGACATGAATTTCTCTTTTTATTGAGCACCTTTTCACTTTTTTATTCATCAATCTTGCCTTAATCATTTTCTTTCAAGGAATTTGATAAACGAGTAGAGGAATATAAAGGCATAGGAATTCGGAAAGGCACGTAGTATTTTTATTTCACTTAGTACCCTAGGCCACGCACTAAGAGTTCTCACTCCAACCCAAAACATGCTTATGTGAAATGACCTTGGACGACTCATTATTTTTCAAAACACTCGACTCTAGGTGGTTTGACTCGGTTCCTTTTGAGGAAGACGCCACGCACTCACCCTGTGTAAGCGATGCGGCTCTTTTCTTCCTCGAGCCAACTGATTTTCAAATTTTATCTCCCTGTTGCTCCTTTTTTCCACCGGGCTCGGTCTAAAAGAAATAAAATTGCTAGTCTAGTTTATGTTCTTTTACAACACAATACTCTTTTTGAGTTACGCAAGTTTTTCAAAAAGAAAATCACACTCGATTCTTCTTGAGTTTTTTTTCTATATTTCATACAACATATTTTTTTCTTTTCTTTACAAGCTCAACTCAAGGATTCAGAGTTACTAGAATCTAGTACAAATGGTGAAATGCAATGACTTTGCTCGGCGACCTATTCCACCTTATAGCTCTTCCTACATCTCCTTCATGTTCTTACCACCTAAATCCAATTCATTCTATTTTCACAAGTTTGTCCTTTATCGTGTCATGTTGTTTTGAAATTACATAAATGCTCACAAGAAACACAACTTCGGGCTAAGTTATTTTATTTGCACATGTAATCCTCCTTACTATGCTCAAACATTCATCTACCTTTAAATCACATCGACCGACTGATCTCATTGATTCTTAGGCAAGGAATCATCCAGTATTTTATGCTCAATTGTTAGAGATTTCAATTTTGAAATTTCAAAAATCGGGACACTTCCAATCCTTCTTCCTCATAATCAAGCAATAAATCAACTCAACACTTATTCAACCAAGCAACATTATTCACGAAAGAAATAAAAGACACAAGAAACAAAATATGGTACAATGACATAGATCATCACTACGAGCAATCCAGTCAATAATCAAGAACATCCTCTTCAAGCTCATAAAAATAACAATCCTTTCATCCTCCCCACAAACTTAGGCGAAATTTTCAAGTCCAAGTAGTAAAGGAGGTGGCACTCATGTATTTCCCAAAGATTCATCAATAAAAAAAACTCATAAAACTCACATTTCCAAACCAACCATTTATTCAAACAAAGATTCAACAATTCAAGAGTCGTGTAGGTACAAGATTTCATGATTGGTTATGCGAATATGAGGAGAGAACCTCAATTAATGCAAACAATGTCTCTCCTCCCCCACAAACTTAAATGCAAACATGCCATTTAAGTAAATATATGAATCAAGTGCATGGAAAGACAAGTAAGCATATACTCAAATTCACAAAAAAAATCCAACCATGAGAATAAAGAACAAGCAAAGTTCAAGGATTACACGAATCAAACATGTATAGATTAAACATATGCAAAGAAAATAAATGGAGAGGGATAAAATGAAGCAAACCAAACGTCCTTGGTGCTTCCCGATGGGTCCTCCTTAGCACCGGTATGAGTGTGGTCGGTTGTTGAACTGACTTGCTACTTGTGGCTCACTCACTTCAAGGTGTTAGGGGCATTAACGCTCCCCATTTAACTTTCAAACCTTCAATGATTACTCATCTTGATTCGTATCACCATTGCTTGGGGACTTTGTTAAAAAATTAGGATAAATTGTCTTGTTAGTGTTCCAAGCGTACCTAATTGCATAACTTAAGAACTCATCAAATCTTAAAACGTAAAACTAAACTAAGAACAAATGAATTAAATCCTAAGAAAGCAATAAAAGAACTTTAACACTTGGGTTGCCTCCCAAGAAGCACTTGGTTTAAAGTCTAAGGCTCGACTTTCACAAGTGTTATCCAGGATCCAAGAACAAGTGTCGATCACGCCATGCTTTTGTTTACTCAAGAAATAGAATTGATCCACCAACATAGACATGTCAAGATGGATCACGAATAACATTATAGACATATGATTTATACAAGAAGATATGCTCAATATCCATAATCGATGCAAGTTTTTCAAAATTTGAAAGAAATGACGAATCAAAACTTGTATCCCGACCACTACATGATGCTTCAATAAATGGATCATTAATCAAATAAGATCATTATTACATATTTTATTGAGGCATTGAGATTGCTCTTTCAAAGATGATGCATTGCCTTATTTGGAAGAATTGTCACTATTCTCCAATGGTGGCTCATGGGAGAGGAGGTTTTCATTCTCCTCTTCCATTGCACACTTTCAACTCTATTTCTCTCCACAACACATTTCAAGATAAGGGCTTCCAAGACCATAGTGTGTGCTAAAAGTCCATCAAACGTTTTATTGAACTCATTCTTAATTTTCTCAATTCCTTCTTTCAATGCATCGGTCGACTTGGATGACTCAAAGTTTTGATGACTTGAGGAGGGGAAATTTTGATCATCCTCTCATTCCAATTCATAATTGTTTGAAAAAGAATTGTAACCTATGAATTGAGAAGTGTGGGTGGGAGGATAGTGCATTTGTAAAAAGAAATGGTGAAAATAGTCAATCGGTAGAAACGTGACCCTCCTCCCTACAAACTTTACATTGCACTACTTCCATACTATCAAAAGTAGGAGAAAGATATGAACCATCACCAAGCACAAAAGGCAATGCATTAACTTCGAAAGGAGTGAGAGCATAACTCTCAATCAAGTATCTATAGTAACTAGGTCCATTTTTTAGGTTTTTATTTTATTTTATATTTTTTTTTAAATAAGAAAAAGAAAAATGACCTAATCTAACTCTACTCGTGCCTGGGCTAAATCCACGGGAAGGAAATCCTCCCCGACAACAGCGCCATGAATTTGGCGAGTCGCTCCCAATCGCTAGGATTAGAACGGCCTTCTCAAATCGCAAGAGTACGATTTGTGACAACTCTCTAACCGTCTCTTCCGTAGTCATGTTTTCCGTTTGCATACCATTCATTACCCCGAAAAACTCTCTAAACAGTCATTTCAGTTCGCATACTAGTCCTTACCCCGAACAACTCTCTAACCATCTCTTATGTGATCATGTTTTCCCGTAGTCCAACCATATCGTATAATGGGTTCTTCTTCGTTCAGTATCCTCGAGAAGTTGCTTCAATTTCTAGATCGAAAGGAACAAGATTGGTGTTTTATTTAGGTCAATTTTGCATAAGCTAACTGAGAACACAAATCAAGAAAACTGGCATAAAACTGAAGATAATCTAAAAAAATTGAAAAATAAAAATGCAGAAAATAATGTCTAGTCTAGTATCGAACTATTTATCAAAATAAAACTAACACAGTTACTAGTCGCAGGCAACGACGCCAGAAACTTGATGCACTATTTTTAACCCTAGTGTTACCGCAAGTATGCGGTGCTAGTGTAGTAATAGCAAACAAGGTCGATCCACAAAGATTGTTTCCTTTGTTTAGTTTAATACCTTAATTTTAATAATTCTACTCTATCTAGACTCTCAAATAAGTGGTGAAATTTGTGCAATAATCTAAATTGCAATATTTAACTAATTAACTAACTAATTGCTTGATTAACAAGAACACAAATAGCAAGGAAAGATTCAGATAAGATTAAGAAGTATTATAAGGCTTCGATTTCAACTACAATTTCCTATGTTTAATTATTCTAAATTCTAGACATTTAACCAATTATATCATCATTAGGTGGCACAAATATTGATTCCCTCTCCTCTCAGACGAAGCTAACGTGTAGGGCAATTAGAGACAATTATTCTCTCGGAATAACTATCACATAAAGAGTCGCAAAAGTATATAGACCAATGCCTACATAAAAAACCGCACTCCTCTCGGATGGATATTGGTATTTACGCTATGTGTCATAAGGCTATTTACGACCCCCTCCTCTCAGATGGCGAATCGTTAAACTTATAGATAACTATCAATTAATCAGATTGACAACATCATATGAATAAAACAAGCACATAGATAAATGATAAAAATGGAGTCTAGAATTAAATGAATAAAAGCAAAACATAATCGATACTTAGTCTACTTTCTAACCTTCACAAGAAGTTTAGTTACTCATGTCTAAAGTTAAAAACCAACATAATTCATGGACAAACATTGTTGATCAATAAAAATAAACAAAAAAATGAATAAAACCCAAAGCTCGATCTCGATCTTCTCTCTTCATTCCTTGTTCTTCAATCCTAGCCTCCCAAGTACCTTTCCAATGATAGATTTCTCATTTTACTCGCTCTTGAAAGATTCTATTTATAGTTTTGGATCAATTAGGGTCGAATTGGGATGAAAACGCGTAGGAAATCAACTAAACGACTAACGAACGCGGCCAGTTCAGCCAACGCGGCTGGTTCAGTGACTGTGCTACATCAGGCAATGTGGCCGTGTTAGTGTCAGAGAGTGTTTTTTGCTTTCCAGATTGAATATATCAATTTTAGTTCTCCCTTGTCTGATTCCTCCTTTAGCTTTTTTTCATCCATTTGTTGCCCCTACTTGACTTGTTTCTTCTCCAAACTCCATCCAAGTGAGCTTTAAGCATAAAATCACCTATTAACTCCAAAACAAGCACAAACACACTATACAACACAATATGATGAATATCAACTCATTTAGGCAAAGTACACATGCTTAGGTTATAAAATACCCTTCTAAATTGAATTAAAATGCATGCATACACAACGTGTATCATTAAGCACATTCGAATTAATTAGGTCAAATGCTAATTGATGGGATTATTAAGTTACACAATATAAATGCAAATAAATAAAAAACAAGGAGGGAACCGATCGATGGGGAGATATTCCCCAGAGTCAGTTTCATACAATCTAGGAAGATAAATATAGCAAATACGAGCTAATAGTGGGGCCTAAGATGAAGGAAGGTCATAGTACCAAATTAGAAGTCCAAGTGATCAAAACAAGAGAGATCAATAAAATCAATAGATTACACAACAATTAGCCCTAATTCCAATTACTAACGACCAACAACGGAATGACTAAGCCAAAGCAAGCTAATTAATCATGCAATCAAATTAACCCCTAAATCCCTACCCCAAGTGAATATTGCCTAGGGAGCGAGGTCCTAGGACATCCATCGAGATCGACATATGTGATTCGGGTTCTTCCGTTGTCCCCCATGGGCCTTCGAGGAGAACCAATATACCCTAGGTTCAAAGTAATGGGGGAATTGAATTCAAAGCACTATCCAAATTCTTTGATGATAATGGTATCCTTCATAGGATCTCTTGTCCCTACACACCTGAGCAAAATGGCCTTGCAGAAAGAAATCACATGCACATAGTTGAAACAACCTTATCTCTTCGTTTAAAGTCCCATGTTCCACTTAGACATTAGGATGATGCTTTCATCACCAGTGTTTATCTAATCAACAGATCACCTACCAAAGTCCTACAACATAGAGAACACCCCTGGAAATGCTAATTGGAAGAAGACCAGACTACAACACTCTTAAGGTATTTGGCTGTCTTTGCTTTCCACATCTAAAGACCTTACACAAAACACAAATTGGAATTCAGATCTCAAAGGGGTGGTTCTTAGGATATAGCACACAATATTAAGGATATAAGGTCCTTCTCCCAAACAATAAAATAATCATCATCAGAAACATTCACTTTGATGAAACACACTTTTCTTTTCTTGAGAAAATGAGAGTCATAGAACGATACCCCTAACCAGGATCCACCATTTGCACCACTTGTTCCTTTTACACAGCCACTTAGGATAGGCGATCTTAATATCCAGATCCCAACATAAACTTATGATCTTACCATAGACAATCTTGAAAATCCTGGTCCACCACACAACACATTTTCACAATCATCACAACACTCCAACACACCATCAAATCATGACATTCCAGCAGATATACCAAATAAGAATGTGCAAGCTGATAGAGAGGAGAGTGAGATTAAGGTACCTCAAGCTTAAACAACTCATCTTATGATAACCAGGTCCAAAGTTGGTAGATTTAAGCCCAAAGTTTATAAGATTGATGGGCCAGAACGTCCTGACAGAGAGCCTCAAAGTTTTCAAGAAGCTCTCAGAATTCCAGAATGGAGAGCTGCTATGGAGAAAAAATATGTTGCTTTGGTGAATAACAGAACTCGTGACTTGTGTAAATGGCCAACTAACATAAAAGTTATAGGTTGTAGATGGGTGTTTAAACTCAAGAAAATGTAGATGGAAGCATACCCAGACACAAGCTAGATTAGTGGAAAAAGGATATTCTCAATTGCTTGGGTATGACTTTACTGACACATACAACCCCGTGATCAAGCCAGTAAGCATAAGAGTGATGCTTTCAGTTTATGTGGCCAAAGGATGGAGTGTAAGGTAGTTAGACATTGACAATGCTTTCCTAAATGGAGAGATTGACAAGGAGATCTACATGGAGCAAGTTCCAGGATTTGAAATGGGAAGTAACCTTGTTTGTAAGCTGAGGAAATTACTATATGGACTGAAACAGGCTGCAAGAGCCTGGCATCTAAAGCTTGAACGGATTCTGAGAAGAATCTGATTCATGAGATCACAAGCTGATAACTCTTTTTTTCACAAGAATTGTGGTGGAAATGACATATTTATTCTTGCATATGCTGATGATATGGTAATAACAAGAAAAAACAGCAGTGAAATACAAAAGGTGATTGACAACTTAAGGAAAGTCTTCTCTTTGAAAGACCTAGGACCTCTTAGTTATTTCCTCGGGATCGAAGTTAAACATACTGAGAAAGGGATGCTCCTCGGCCAAAAGAAGTACATTGAGGATATAATTGAGAAAACAGGGATGAAAGGAGCCAAAGGTACTAACACTCCCATGGCTAGTAGTGAGCATCTGCAAAATTTGAAGGAATCGCTCTCACTGACACCAAGCATTACAGAAGCATAGTAGGAAGCTTGTAATATGCCACTATCACTAGATCAGACATAGCATATAGTGTGAACAAGGTTAGCTAATTCATGCAAACTCCCTTGGATAAACATTGGAAGAGTGTTAAGAGGATTCTCAAATATCTGGCAGGTACACTAGACTATGGTCTTAGCTTTGTTTCTGGTCCATGTGATAAAATAACAACATATGCAGATGCTGACTGGGCATCTGATGTGGATGACAGAAGATCTATGTTAGGATTTTGTGTATATCTTGGCAGAAACTTGGTGGCATGGAGTGCTAAAAAGCAAAATGTTGTTTCTAGATCCAGCACCGAGGCTGAATATAGATCACTAGTGAATACATCATGTGAAGTGATTTGGTTGCAGGCCTTATTGAAGAAGTTGAAGTTGGGAGAAAATTTAAAGACCATAATCTGGGTGGACAACCAAGGAGCCATTTCACTTTCAGGTAATCCAGTTTATCCCTCGTGGACGAAGCACCTTGAATTAGATCTACATTTCATACGAGAGAAGATTATGAAGAAGCAATTTTTAGTCCAGCATGTACCATTCATCGATCAGACAGCGGATATCTTCACCAAGCCATTATCAGCACAATTCTTCACTCGTCTGAGAAGCAAGTTGAGTGTTCTACCTCAGAGCTTGTTCGAATTGAAGAGGCGTGAAAGCAGGATTAAGGAGATGAGGGAGTATCAGAGAATTGGTTATGGTAAACATCACTTTCATGCAGCAGAAGAGAGAGAAGAAAGAGCTTGAAGACAAATACAACAACCAGTAAAAACGACATTGTTACATTTAATATTTTCATAGTACTTGCATTGACTCTCAAGTGTACTTGGAGGAGCACTCGTTTCTATTTGTCTTAGTTAACTAGCTAGCAAGTTTATTGATTCTAGTATCTTCCATTGGGATGCATAAATAGAGATGTAAGAGCAGCAAACCAAAATCATCGAATACACTCTACATTCTCTCCAAAACTTCACTGTTCCATTGCTCTTTCTTCTCATTTCCTGTTATGGCTTCTCTTGAAGTTCAACAAGCGCAACAAACAAATACTTATCTATAAATTTCGAGGAGAAATCCCTACTTCTGCGCATGCCTCTTTCATTAGAAAAGTGTTTCGTACCTATATAGATTTGACTTACAAACTTTAGGACTCCCTTCTAAGAAGCCAACTCTGTACCCATCGCTCTAACTAACTGCCCCACCGGTTGGTCCCCTAGATGAACTTGGTGCACTGGATCCCTTAAATGCAAGATGAGATCTCATGAACCAGCCAAACACAATTTTTTTGAACCCGTCAAACTAACAATTATCAACCATATGTTCTTACAGAGAAAGAACATCAATACAGACAACATTAAAACTAGACTCTTGAAAGTGTGTATTGCTGAATTACGCAGTCAATACATAATGCTTAGGACGTGCAGCTATTTATAGTGCTCATCTAAGACTATGTATAATGTGGATCATACCCCATCGTGCGATGCACGATTTAAAACATATTTATTTGTAAGAAAAAATACAAAGAAATAATGGAATAAAAATTGAATAATTTTTTTTTTTGTTAAATAAAGAAGATAATGATATTTTATTTTATTAAGAGGAATTAAATTTTGTTTTATTTGCATCCCAAATATCCAACCCATAATACATATTCAAATCTAACCCCCAATGATTAATCAACAAGTAATTGTTTATTTCAGATTTAATATCTTATACTTTATCCGTCTCGCGTTGATATTTAAATCTAACCCCAGTGATCAACCAACAAACAAATGTTTATTTCAAATTTAATAAACTACCACCTATAAATTGTTTAATATGACAACTTGCCAAAAATTTCAATTTTGAAACTAATTTTATGACGTTATTTACAATATATACACATCTCTAATTATATTTGTAATAATTAAACTTAATTACATACTTTTAGCAGGTAAAATGAACGACAAACACCCCTCATTTCATCTTATAGATGATTGTCTTTTATTATATAACAAGATTTTTTGCATTATGATATTATATATTAGTATATACATATCTCTTATTATATTGTAATAATTAAACTTGCCTATTTTTAGAAGGTAAAATGAGCGGCATGCCCCTAATTTTCTCTTATAGGGAACTATCTTTTATTATATAGTTAGAATTCTAAACAATATTGAAAATAGTTTTGTGGTATCAATTTTATATAAAAAATTACAAAATGAAAGACAAATGCTTGATTTATTTGTTTCTATATGTAATGAATTAACTGCTTGTTCTAATACAGTTACATTCATATGCAAAAATAAATTTAATTTAATTTAATTTTCATACACAATTACTTGATTTATTTATTTCGATATGTCAATATTGAATTTAATTTTCATATAACATAATTACACCTTGGAATTACACAATTTCAGCATAATATATACATGAAAATTTTGATTTTGTTATATATTAATTACACCGTAAATTTGATATTTTGTTATATATTAACCATTATAGATTTTGATCTTCTGCTTATTTTGTGTGACGAATATGGAAGGGATAATGATAATGACATTTACAAATTATATGAAGTTTTTATATATCAGTCTATACTTGTACTATGTAATTTAACATTTTTAGCTTTTATTTTTCATGTGAAGAATTAAATAATTAAAGGTAATAAAATGACAGAATATTGTGGCAACAAATTTTTTCCATAAATTGTTGTAGTTATTAGCCTTAAAAGAGAAACATAAAGAGAATTTTATGGCAACAAATTTAATCCATAAGTTGTTGCAAATACCTTAATTAATTAGAACCTACAATTTATTTTTAGCAATTGTAAATAAACGAGAAAATGATTTTTTTTCCTGATTTAGAGGGTTTCACTTTTGTATATTGTAAGATGTGGGTCATAATCCTTCCTTCTTTAGCTCCCTTGATGTTCTTACATTGGTAGGCTCAAATGGAGAGTGATTCAAGAATACCTTGATTCTTGGGATATTAATTCTCTTTTCAGTGCAATGTACGTGGACACCTATTTTCTCATTCATTGAATATGGATTACATTTTCTCCAAGATATTGGGCATTAATTTTGCACATGCAAAATTAATTGTTGATTTTGCCGAACCTGCCGGATAAACCGACACAAATCTCCAAAAATAATTGTCAGACAAAAAATAAATACTTTCGATAAACACCAATAATAATTAAATGTGATAAAATCACATTTTGACAACAAGTAATACATATATCCTTTCCAACTTATTTGTCTGTATGGGTAGGGTGAAAACTAGTATTGAGAACCTATTTTCAATATTTTGCTTATAATTGGTTCGCTAAACTCATTCTCCAAAGATGACCTGGCCACAGTGGCAAATCTATGTTTAGAGTTTGTGGTATAGTTGCATAACCATATAAGTGACAAATAAAGGTAGTAGGTACAAAAAACTTAACTAGGAGTTCGTCATAGGTGGTAAGAAATTGACATTCGCTTCTAGTCAATCTGTTTTTTACTCTTGGTGTTGGTGTTTATTTTTTTAATCTTTAACTTTGAAGCAAAACGTTGCTAATAGAATTTGAAACCAGGTTGATGAGATAGATTAGTAAGTTACAAACTTCTTAGACTACTGAATTTATTATTATAGTGTCATCTTATTAATTTTTCATATCATTATTACCCGAGTAAATACAATTTTGGTCTTTTAATTATGTTTGGGCTAGTTGTATTTCTTTTCCTCTCCTATTAGGCTTTTGCAATTTTAATCCTCTAACATTTAATGTTTTGTGGTTTCAAAACTTTTTCCGCTTAAATTTAATGGCCTCAGTAGAGAAACGCACGTGCAGCGCACATGCTCTTCACAGTTGGGCATCTTCATGAGTTGAAGATTCATGGGCACATTCTGACCCTTAAAATATATATATATATATACACACACACACACATATATATACATGAAAAGAAATTCCACTTCGCCAACTAAAATTAAAAGGCTAAGTCATACATAAATTAACAAAAACATATAATTATGTAAAATAAAAGACGTGATTTTTTTTTATAGAAAATAAAAATTTGAAGAAAGAAAATAAATCCTATGAAAAAATTCAACTAAACATATTTTATGAAAAGTAACCGAAAAAATAATATAGAAAATGTGACAGATCTGTTATGGAGATGATGATATGCATATAGAGATGTTATTTTACATAGTGGCTTATCTATTACAAAAAGATTAACCAGAAAAATCTAAAAGAAACTAAAAAAATATTAACCTGGAATAACAATTCATTTTGAAAAAGAACTCACCTAAAAAGGTAATGAAGATTGTAACAAAAGCCATATTTACAGACTAATTGGATGACAAATGGAGGTTGCAGATTAAATGAAGCTCAAATTCCATGCCAAACAAAATCGACGTTGAAATTAAAGAAATAAAATCTAGACAAGCCAAATCAGATGACAGAGAAAAATATGTGTTGACCTATACTTCACTAACGGTGTAAGTTGGCGATGAATGTGAGATTCTGGTGCTAACAAGATCCCCAAATTTTATGAATCTTAAATTCTGGGAAGAAGATTGATTGTCGAAGACTCGAGGGATGAAGATTTAGGTTTATCTCTTAGTATTTTTCCCTTTTACGTTTTACTTTTCTTCCTGAAATCTCTTAATTTCTTCTTTTTGCAATTTTTTTCTTGTGTTTTTAGTTGGAAGGATATAATTTGTTATGAGTACTTTTATTTACTTTTTTAATATTTAATTATTATTTTTTTAAATCGAAAATTATTTTCTCTTAAATTATTTTAATGGATAGGATGTGGCCAAGAATATGCAGTGGACAAAGATGCCCAAATGTAAAGAGCATGTGTGTGTTTCTCTGGCGAGACCAATATGGAAAAGTCCTGAAATTGCAAAAATTAAAAGTTTGAGGACTAAAATTGTAAAAGGCTAATCAGAGAGACAGAAAATGCAACTAGCTCAAACACAAGGGACTAAAACTGTAATCTCCCATTATTATTTTTTTCTCTCATTTACATATATTTTTTCCATTGGAAATATTATTTTTACCTTTCACTTATATCCTAGATTTTTTTCTTGTGTTTTTAGTTGGAAGGATATAATTTGTTATGAGTACTTTTATTTACTTTTCTAATGTTTAATTATTTTTTAAAATCGAAAATTATTTTCTCTTAAATTATTTTAATGGATAGGATGTGGGCATGAATATGCAATGGACGAAGATGCCCAAATGTAAAGAGCAAGTGTGTGTTTCTCTGGCGAGGTCAATACGGAAAAGTCTTGAAATTGCGAAAATTAAAAGTTGGAGGACTAAAATTGTAAAAGGCTAATCAGAGAGACAAAAAAAATGCAACTAGTCCAAACACAAGGGACTAAAATTATAATCTCCCATTATTATTTCTTTTTCTCTCGTTTATATCATATATTTTCCCATTGGAAATATTATTTTTTAGCTTTCACTTATATCATAGATATTTACATCGAAAATATTATATTTGTTCTTTCATTTATATCATAGATCCATTTTACTACTAAACAATAAACTATAGAGCGTTAAATTTTTTGAGAACACGTGTCAGTAATATAATTATAAGCAATCAGAATACCGAAATCTAAGGAAAAACACTATAAGCCGCAGGTTTATTCAGTTTTTTTAAACTTCATTTTTAAAGGGAAAACACAATTTTTGTTTTATTTTATTTGTTGCGGTAAAGTTGTGGGACATGAAATCTACTGCCACAACTATAGATGGCTTTGCGTTTACTTTTTCTTCTTTTGTTTCCCACCCCCCAAAAGATAAGCTTTTGCAATTGACACCCTATTAAACTATCCCTTGAATTTCAAAGATTTGAACTGTCACATCATATTAAACTACCTCTTGAATTATTTTTTTTGAACTATTAGCCAAGGTTAGGAAACTGAATCTATGCTAAAGAGCTTCTCGATGGTTGCGCGATGAAGCTCTTGAAGCCGATGTCGCGTTTACAACTTCATCAAGCATCGACATGGGAAGACCTAGAAGGATAGTTTAGGGTGCCTTCTCGCTGAGAAGTACAAGGGAAGGAACTTTTTCAGATGCATTTCTACGATAATTTAGGTTTGTCCTTGTAACAACAAATTTTGCATATAAACACAAAATAATTCGTACAAATTGAATTTATCAAATCAAAATAATGTTTAGGTACAATCCCTAAAATCCCTCTGATTCTTCTCTTCAATTGTTTATGCCTTCAAATGCGGAGTTGACTTCGATCTTCTCCGATTTTGAACTTTGACTTGAATAACGTTGACCCAAAGGCTTGGAAGCTTAATTTTGGATCAAACGGTCTTCTTGGATGGATGTTCGAAGAACAGCTTCGAAGATTTTGATGAACTTCGGCGAACATCTTCGGATATTTATCTCGGAAACATTGATTGGAGGGGCTCAACACCTTAATCTTGAATCAAAAGTCGTTTCTTGGAGAACGCCGAAGAATGCTTGGAGTTGCTTGAAGAATGCCGAAGAACTTTGCTCTGGAATTCTTCACTTGCTTCTTGACTTGTGTTGTTGATGATTTTGGTGGAAAATGAGGCTCTATTTATAGTTGTTGGATGGAGAAAAACTAACGGGCTTGAGTCTGAACGGAGCGATATGATTGGTCCGTCATAATATCAGTATCCATAAAATAATTATTAAATTAATTTAATAATTACTGCAACAACTTGACACATGGAGCATTCTGATTGGTCCAGCATGACTTGATGTTTATCCTCATCTTCTTGGATAATTTAATTTAGTAATATCTGCATCATCTTGACACGTGGCTAGACGTGGGCAAACAATTTTTTGGAACCGTGGAACCGGCGGTCAACGGTTCCAAAACCGTTGACCCGGTTCCGGTTTCGAACCGGGACCGTAACCGATCAGCCCACAGTTTGGTTACGGTTCCGCCATTTCTGGAACCGGAAACCGCCGGTTCCACGATTTTTTTTTAAAAGAAATTAAAAAATGCCACGTGTCACGATCTGGTGGAGTGTCCGTTGGAAACGGACGACTTGATCTTTGTAGCCGTTGCCAGAACCGTCGATTTTATGGTTCGAACCGGCGGTTCGGCGACCAAATTTTTTTATTTTTTTTTTAAGAAAAACAACGGCCTTGATCTGTTGGCCATTGAAAATCAACGGCCAAGATCATTTGGCCGTTAAACTTGCAGATTTTCAGATTTGGAGGGGAGGGGGTTGGTTTTTTGGATTTTTTTAATTTTTTTTTTATTATTTTAAATTTTAAACCCCTATAAATACATCCAACTTCAACACAAATCACTACACCTCTCAATCTCTCTCAAGCTCCCTCAATCTCTCTCAACTTTCAAGCTCACTAGTCTCTAGCATTTTGATAATTTAGTGTTCATAAAAAAAAAAATTGAATTTTAGTTCCATTCTACCAAAAAAAAAATTATTTCTTCTAGTTCTTCTTCTTCAATTATATTTTGTTATTTGCATCTTTATTCTTCCTACTTCTACCAAAAAAATGTCTAGCCGAAGGGGAGCTTCTTCAATTTCATCATCTCGCCTTATCTCCGATAAGAGCAAGAGTCATATGCCGGAGGAGTATGCTCCACTTTCCACCTCTTCCTCCACCTCAAGTATTGTTTGACCTCAATGATGATGATGATGATGATGATGATAACATTCCAATTGATTTGGATGTCGATGACATAGCCGCTTGTCTAGGTAAATTTTATATTTGAGCAATTTAATTTTTAAGATTTAGTTGCATTATTAATTATAAATTTTCTAGTAGTAAGTAAAATCATTTTATATTTGAGCAATTTAATTTTTAAGTTTAGTTGTATTATTAATTATAAATTTTCTAGTAGTAAGTAAAATCATTTTATATTTGAGCAATTTAATTTTTAAGATTTAGTTGTATTATTAATTAAAAAAATTCTAGTAGTAAGTAAAATCATTTTATATTTGAGCAATTTAATTTTTAAGTTTAGTTGTATTATTAATTATAAATTTTCTATTAGTAGTTTTTTAATAAATTTAAATCCTATTGTAGTAATATGTTTTTTTATTTATTTCAAATAATTTAGGAGAAAACGCCGCCGCCGCATTTGCCGCTCAAGAAGAGGGAAATCAATATCCAACATAAGAGCCAAAGTCAAGGCCAAGGTGCAGGACGATCTCGTAGTCGTAGTGCTTCACAAGGAACCCAAGGAAATCTGACGACTTTAAAATCCGACGTCTTCACTATCCACTTTACAAAAGTTCTAAAGTAAGGATCAACAACCGATTACAAAGCCACTTGCAATTATTGTGGCCAACCTTATAGTTTCAAGCACGGAAGGGGATATGGAACACTAACAAAGCATGTCAAAAAATTTCTCCCGATAAGTGTGGACTCGACCAAACCCAAACCCCGTTGGAGGTTCGGATTCTAACTCTCCCTCTCCTTTATTTTCCTTTAGTGAGACAAGATTGAGGAGAAATTTGGCTAAATTTATTTTCGTAAAGCATTTACCTTTTAACTTTGCCGATGATGGATTTTACGAAGATTTTATGCAACTAAGTTGTGGTCCACAACATAGGAAGATTTCTAGAAGAACACTAACTCGGGATATTGCGAAAGTTGCCAGGGAATTTAAACTTGTTTTACTAAATATGTTTGCTTCACTTAAACAAAAGGTTTCAATATGCTCGGACATTTCGGGTGATCATTGGCAAAATCATCACTACATGGGCATCACTTGCCATTGGATTAATGATTCTTGGACAATGCAAAAAAGATTAATAGGTTATAGAGAATTTGATACCGAGCATACCGCATCAAACATTTGTCACAAAATTATTTCCATTCTTCAAGAACACAACTTGGTTCAAAAAAAAAAATTCGATATCTTTCGATAATGCTAGTGCAAACAAAGCTTCTTTACCCCAACTTATTGATTTTTGCAAGCCATCTTGTGGAGGTAAATTTTTTCATATTAGGTGTCGTTGTCATTGTTTGAACTTATGTGTGCAAGATGGCCTAACAAATTTCAAAACATATGTTGCTCCTATTAGAGAAGCAATCACCACTATTTCTAGGCATTCCTCCTTAACAAAAAAATGGGTAAGATTTTGCAAACAAAGAGGAATTCATCCCAAAAACATTTCTTTCGATGTTCCTCACCGTTGGAATTCTACATATAAAATGCTCAATGATTCTTACATGTATAAGGAAACATTGTGTGCATTTTTTCAACACCATCAAGTTGGTATTTGTTTATTTCTCAATCAATGGGATGCTTGTGCTAATTTAATTTCACTATTAAAATTTTTTGAAGATGCAACTAAGGAATTTTCCGGTTGCTACTATCCTACTTCACCTTTGGTTCTTGATCATTGTGTTAAAATTTCACTTCTTTTTAATGAATATAAAGACGATCCAATTTTGCATGAAACGTTAGATTCTATGAGGAAAAAATGGTTAAAATATTTTGAGGAAATACCCGATTTATTTTTAGTAGCTAAATTGTTAGACCCTAGGATTAAAGAAGATGGCTTAGAATATTTGTTAAAAATGTATTACGAAGCATTGTTCCCCAATGAAAATGATGTCCTAAACCCCTTGCATATTGTTTCCAATGCAAAGAGTCTTTTATTTGATATTTTTAGAGAATATAGGATCGAATTTGGTGATGGTAATGATAGTGATGTTTGTTCTAGTGGTCTTGGTTCTTCAACCAAATCCGTTGGAAATTCGAGTCTTGCCCGTTTGCAAAATTTTTACGATATTCGTTCACAAAAAAGGCAAGGTCTTCCTCTAATCCTTATGGGGAGGTTGAAAATTTTTTACAAACTACTTTTGAGGAACTTTCTTTTGAAAATAATACCGACCTCCTAAGGTGGTGGTCGAAAAGATCCAACTCCTTCCCGATTTTATCAATTATTGCCAAGAAAATTTTTGCTTGTCCCGCTTCAACCGTTTCGGTTGAGCAAGCTTTTAGCATTGGAGGATACACATTGAATGCCCGAAGATCTAGATTAACCGTGGAGAATCTAGAAAATCAACTCCTCCTTGAAGATTGGTCAAAAGCCGAAAAACGAGCTCAAGAAGTTGACTTCGATGAAGACGAAGAAGGAGATACACTTGATTTCGACACCGGCTCCTCCGGCACACCACCTTCTCAAGGAAGTGAATGTGAATGAGCACAACCGCACCAACTTTATTTCGAAAGGTAAGTGAGGTAAGAGAACTACGTGGCCTTTGATTCCTTGACCTTAAGCCGGAAGATCGAGGATACGTAGGCAATTTGGTACTAAGTTAAAAATTAGTTTTACTGATTTTTAACTTAAGAATCAAACTCAAGCCCTTTAATCTTTTTCCCTTTTCCTTCCCAATATTATTAGTTAAACTTGTATTGAACTTTGTACGTTGATTGTTTTTTTTAATTAGTGTTATTGTATTAAATTTTACTTTGTAATTTAAGAAATTATAAGTGGTATTATAACATTTAAGTTGTAGTTTATATTTGTAATTTTTAAATGTATTCTTTGTAGATTATTTGTCCATTTTGTAATTTAAGAAATTATAAGTTGTATATTCTATTGTAACATTTAAGTATTAAGTTAAATTTGACTTATTAATTTTAGATTTAAGAAATTATAAGTTGTATATTTTCACTAATAAAAATAAAATTTAAATTTATATATAAAAAAAAAGAGGAAGAACCGTCTGGAACCGGCGGTTTTATGCCGGTTTGGAACCGTAACAGTAACCGGGGGCATCCCGGTTCGATTCCGGTTCCCATGGGGGCGGTTCCCGGAACCGGCGGTTCGGAACCGAAACCGAAACCGGGAACCGTCTGCCCACCTCTACACGTGGCGGCTTCCCATTGGTCAATAAAATATATAGTAAATCACCAATTAAATTGATCTTTTAACTTAGGAATTTTATTTAATTAATTCCAAATGTTAAAATAATCAATATAAAATTGATTTTCAACTCATATTTTATTACATGGCGCATTTTAAATTGGATACAAATTTTGCGTATCAACAAATGCCCCCCCGAGACTTGTTCACAGACGAGCGTCTTGAAGTGGATGAGTCTCGGATTGACTTTTGAAATTTATTTGGAACATATTAACATTTTATATTCTTGTCAAGGAGTTCTTGAATTTGAACTTGAATTTGATTTTTGATTTTTTTAGGTATTTTATACTCGTACCTAGGAGCCTTCAATTTGAATTTGAAATTTTGATGATAGTTTATACTCGTATCAAGGAGGAGTTAGACATTAATCCGCAAATAAATTGAAAGTGGGCCTGTATTTAATAAATTTGGGTAGTCCAAACAACATTACTAATGAAAAAGGCCATACTAATTTCCATATAGTGGGCCTGAGTTATTATCCAAGTTCATGAACCCATCTTTTATTACCAAGCAACAAGAATTCACCAGCTATGATATCTGGATTTCCTCTTGCAGCAAATATTTAATATTTTCCTTCAACCCACATAATTCGGATTTGCATGTCGTAGATGAACACCGACAGCTAGCGCCTCCCATGCATTTGATATATATATATATATATATATATATAACCATGCCAAAACCTTATCAGATTATGATCTTCTATTCAGTTTGCAGAGGATATTTATCTCATTAACTCAATAATATCAGATTGCAATAAATCATGCATAATTCATGATTTTCCCTATCCTTAACGTAATAGCCTGCAATAGTCTTCTTGGAATATTAAGAATCTTACTCCCAGCTTTAGCACATTATGAAATCTTATCAATACAGACTATATACGTTCATGATATGCCTCTGCTTATAATCTGATATGTTCTCGGATTCGTTTCTTGCTCGTCAAGTGAAGTCATTACTATAAATACCTCCTCCTCTAGTCAGTTTTCATCACTTCTCTCCGGTCGAACAGGAATCGGCAACATGTCTACTTCTTCTGCAGAAATAACATGGGACCCTGCCTCAACGTCATCAGTCAGCGCTTTGAATTATTTCTCTGAAGATGCTTATTGATCGGCGGCATCCTGAATCTTTGCTATGAAGGTGCTACGTGATCGCAAGACAAGCTCAACAACATCCGCTCGTTCATCGGCAAACTCGGTGGCATCCCAAACTTCGTCGTCGATCGGCATCGCGCGAAGGTGTTTCTTTATCGTCAGCTCTCTAATTCTCCTCCTCTTCCACTTTACCATTCCATCTTCGTCAATTCTCATCGTTACTGCTGGAGGACTCTTGGTTGGCGGAGTTCCGAATCTTGGCCTTCGACACTTCTTGCTAGTTCTTGTTGATCGATTGAAAATCAGCAACATTGTGCCTACCCATTCTTGGCCTTGTCGCTTCAGGAAGAGGCTCTTCTGAATTTTCTTGGGACAACAAATTTCTAGCTGACGAATCCTTCAAACTTGCTCGCCAACAAAAATAGGCGAACAGTAATAACAGATATCTCTTTTTGGTCATCTTTTCTTTTCTTTTCTTTCCTTTTTATTTTTTTCCTGATGATTGAAAGGAAGCTTTAGTGTGAAAACTATTGATGAGAAGAGCAGAAGGGATTCTTCATATATGAGGGAACTAGAGCACACAAGAGGTGGATCATCCTACCTTCCTTGTTCTCAATCATCTTGATACAGACGTTCTCCCTTCTCCAAGGAGAAGCGCTACTGATTCTTGTTGGCGGACTTTCTTATTATTGTGTACTTTTGAATTGTGAGTATTTAATCCAAGCTTAGCACATACCTCGAGGATACACTGATAGATCTTGCATCTTTCCCGTGTCCATCGAAATTTGGGTTAAGTTTGGTTAATGAAAGCACATAAACATGATCCAACCTTCGTTGCAGCAAACGAACACCACTAAAGAAGCAAAGAGTCACTTCAGAGCAACCCTTCTTGCGAATCAACTGAAAAGACCACTCCTCGATGAGCCGGATTGGCGAACTCGAATGGCGAGCTGGACTTTGAGAAGCAGCCTTATCCCTACAAGACAGAGAGATAGACTCAACTTGAAGAAACAACGGGCCCATCATACTCGACTTTGAGAGGCATATCCGACAGACTCGACTTGGAGACAGACTCATCTTGAAGACTTGAGAGATGGGGTCCACTTGGAGAGGCAAACTCATCTTGCATACTTGAGAGACGGAGTCGACTTGGAGAGACATATCTGACAGACTCGACTATGAGAGACACATCCAACAGACTCGACTTCGAGACAGACTCATCTTGAAGAGTTGAGAGATGGGGTCCACTTGGAGAGGCACATCCGACATATTCGACTTGGAGAGGCAGACTCCTCTTGCATACTTGAGAGACGGAGTCAACTTGGAGAGACACATCTGACAGACTCGACTTCGAGAGACACATCCGACAGACTCGACTTCGAGATGTGGTCTCTTTTTGAAGATTCGGGAGGCAACTTCGACTTGGGAAAGACGAACTCGACTTGACATCTGATAGACTCGACTTGAAGTGACACATCCAACATTCTGACTTCAAGAGGTGCATTCAGCAGACTCGACTTCAAGAGACACATCCGACTGACTCGACTTGGACAAGTAGATTCATCTTGAACATTCGGGAGGCAACTTCGACTTGGGAGAGACGAACTCGGCTTGAGGAAACACACCCAACATACTCGACTTGAAGAGGAGGATTCATTTTGAATATTCGAGAGGCAACCTCAACTTGGGAAGGGGCGAACTTGGCTTGAGGAAACACACCCAATAGACTTGACTTGTATTGAAGAGACAGAGTCATCTCGAAGATTTAGAGAGATGAACTCAACTTAGACAAATGACCCAGAGAACTCCGACAACCATGGTCGAGCTGAGCTTGACGATCCGTCTTGATGGACTTTGGCAGTTGGATGGACTCAGCTGAAAGGTAGACACACTTGGAGTTCGATTAACATCAACTTGAATCTTCTTAACTTAGAGCGACTTAGAAGAGGAAAACACAATATATGACTGAACTTAGAATATTCTAAGTTGCCTACGTACCCTGGTGAAAGGGATCAAGTCATGACGTAGTTCAATTTCCACTTTGTGTTTTGTTTTTTGGGGGGGTGTCGTGCACAGTTTATACTCATGCGGGCCAGGAGTGACTATTCTTTAACCACTTTAGCCAAAGTGGGGTAAATTAGCATTTTAACCACATACTTTACCTTTGGTGGTCGCCGTGCACAGTTTATCCTCATGCGGGCCAGGAGATTTTTTTTTTTTGTGTGTGTATTTTTTTTTTTGTTTTGTTTTTTTTTTTTTTTTTTTTTTTTTTTGTGCAGCAGGCTCAAGCGTAATAGCGCTTCAAGAACTTCCCATTTATGGGCCCTACCCGTACGCCATCTTCAGAAATCAACTTATAAGCACCATTCGTGTAGACTTCTTTCACAACATAAGGGCCATCCCACCTTGATGTGAACTTGTTGCCAACTCGGTGAGTAGTGATGATCGGCCTCCGAACAGCAAGTACCAAATCACCTACTTAAAATGAATGCGTCCGTACCTTTTTGTTGAACGCCTTTGACATGCGAGCTTGGTAACATTCAAGTCTTTGTTGTGCTTCCAATCGCTTTTCATCAAGAGCCTCCAGCTCCTCGAGACGCAACCGCGCATTCTCTTCTTCAGTTAGCCCTTCTTGCATTGCTATCCTCAACGATGGAATTTGCTGCTCGAGAGGAAGAACAACTTCTACACCATAGACCAACGAGTAAGGAGTTGCTTGCGTAGCAGTCCTGTGCGTAGTTCGGTATGCCCATAGAGCTTCTGCCATTCTTTCATGCCAATCACGTTTTGACTTCGCAATCACTTTCTTCAACAAATTACATAAAGTTTTGTTGAATGCCTCGGCAAGACCATTGGCGGCAGCATAATACAGGGACGACTTTCTTTGCTTGAATCCAAACTTCTGACAAAGATTATCTATCAAGCTATTGCTGAACGGTTTTCTGTTATCGGTGATGATGTATCTTGGTACCCCATAGCGGTAGATTATGTTATGATGGATGAAATCAGCCACTGTTTCCTTCTTTACTTCTTTCAGAGGCACAACTTCAGCCCACTTAGAGAAATAATCCATCGCTGCCAGGATATACAAATGTCCACCAGAAGACTTTGTCATTGGTCCAACTACATCAACCCCAAGTGTCAAAGGGCCATGAAGAAACAGTAGGATGTAGGGGCTCGGGTGGTTGATGAATGAGATTTGCATCAAACTGACAAGCTTGACACCTTTGCGCATAATCTATGCAATCCTTCACCATAGTCGGCCAGTAGTAACCCATTCTCTTGATCCGGAAGTGTAGTTTTGGGCCCGATTGATGAGCTCCACAAATCTCGGAGTGAGCTTCTTCCACAGCTCGTACAGATTCTTCATTACTTAAGCATCGCAAAAGACTCCATCAAATGACCGTCTATAGAGTGTCCCTTTGAAGTAAATGAAACGTGATGCACGACATCGTATATCGACCCTTTGGCGAGGGTCATTCGGTAGCTTCTCATATTTTAAGTAATCCACAAAGGCTTGACACCAATCTTCTTCTTCAATCTCAAATACTTCGACGGCGAGACTTTCCTCCTTCTCATCATCTTCGTCTTCAAAGATTGGTGGGATGACCCAACTTTTACATACTGGCATACGCACCTCAGCGCTAGACATAGCAATTGTTGAAGCAAGCTTAGCAAGTGCATCCGCTTGTTTATTGTGGTTTCTTGGAACGTGGACAAGTTCTACATCCCCAAGCCACCCAATAAGTTTCTGAGCATAGATGACATATGGTAGCAATTCGGGCTTCTTAACTTCATATTCTCCGCTTAGCTGGTTGATTACCAACTTGGAATCTCTATACACTTTGAGATGTATTCGTTTTGTGTCCACCGCCATTTCAAGCCCAAGTATCAGTGCCTGATACTCAGTGACATTGTTCGAACAATTCTGAGTTAAAGTGAATGAGTATGGAAGTACTTCACCATACGGTGTCATAAAGACAACCCCAACACCAGCTCCTTCTCTATGAGCTGCTCCATAAAAGTACATCTTCCAAGGAGGAGAAATTTCAACAGCTAAAGCATCTTCATCTGGCAAATCGTCCGATAATTCCCATTCAGCTGGGATAGGATGATCAACTAAGAAGTCGGCCAACACTTGTCCCTTCACTGCCTTTTGGGGAACATAAACTATCTCGAATTGTCGCAGCTGGAGATACCATCTTGCAAGTCTGTCGGAGAGCACTGGTTTTGACATAACATACTTTAAAGGATTTGCTTTTGAGACAAGGCGAATGGTGTGAGCTTGGAAGTAGTGCTTCAATTTTTGAATTGCAAAGATTAGAGCTAGACATATCTTCTCTATTGCTGAGTAGTTTACTTCGTTTGGCGTCATTATCCTGCTTAGATAGTATAAAGCATTTTCCTTGCCGTTGTCATTTTCTTGTGCCAACAAAGCTCCAACAGATCATTCTTGTGCAGCGATGTACAGAATCAAGGGACGTCCAGACACTGGTACGACTAGCGCTGGCGACTTCGTCAAGTAGTCCTTGATGCTTTTGAAAGCATTGGTGCAGGATTTACCCCATTCAAATGGAACGCCTTTCTTCATGAGCCTACTAAACGGTTGACATCATCCAGCCAAGTTTGATATGAACCTTCGAAGGTATGCCAACTTTCCTTGTAGACTTTTAAGCTCGTGAATGTTTCGTGGCTCACGCATCTTCAGAATTGCATCAATTTTAGCTTGCTCAATTTCTATGCCCCGATGACGGACGACAAATCCGAGGAACTTTCCAGACGTGACTCCAAATGCGCACTTGAGGGGATTCATCTTAAGTTGGTATCTTCGAAGGCGTTCAAACACTTTCCTTAAGTCCTTCAGATGATCTTCTCGCCTTTTAGACTTCACGACCACATCATCAACATAGCACTCAATATTCTTATGGAGCATGTCATCAAATATCTTATGCATGGCCCTTTGATACGCAGCTCCAACGTTCTTCAATCCAAATAGCATCACTTTGTAGCAGTATATTCCTTTCGGAGTTCGAAAGGCTGTCAACTCTTCATCCTTGGGTGACATGCGAATTTGATTATATCCCGATGATCCATCCATGAAGGACAAAGCTTTGTGCCCCGTAGTCGCGTCAATCATGAGCTCGGTGATCAGCAGTGGGAAGTCGTCTTTCGGGCATGCCACATTTAGATCTCTGAAGTCAACACAAACTCGGATTTGTCCATTCTTCTTTCTTACTGGGACAATGCTAGATATCCATGTGGGATATTTAACTTCTCGAGTGAATCCAACTTCGATCAGTTTATTTACTTCCGCTTCTATCGGAGGGATCAATTCAGGTCTAAAGAGACGTTGAGTTTGTTTCACGGGTCGAGTGCCTTTCTTTATGGCCAAATGGTGGACAGCTACCTTCGGGTCTAATCCAGGCATCTCTTTGTATGACCATGCGAATACATCTCTAAATTCTTGTAGCAATTCAATGTATGCCTCTTCTTCATTGGCCGTCAATAGGGCGCTGATGTAAATTGGTCGTGGATCATCGAAATCACCTAAGTCAACTTCTTTCAGCTCGTCCACTGTTGATTTCACTTCCTCTTCGAGTTCTGGGGGCGCAATTTCGGCATCTTCCTCCGTTTCATGGACCTCTTCACTCAAGGTAACGTGATTTGTTGAAGCAATGTCCCCATTTACCTCTTCATCTTTCTTAAAGTCCACGCATGCTCTCATTTGCCCGTTCCTTTGCCTTATTTGGATTGTGTGCATAGTACCTAGTACCATTCCCTTCGTTGATGTAGCCACCTCTGACTAGTCGAATGATTTTCCTTCTTAGGTTTTCTATAATGCTTTGAGGGGCACGTTGAGGGACATGCTGGGCGCCACTATTAACAAAGTATGAAGAAGCCACACTTTCTCTATCGTCTTCATCTTGTGTTTTTGTGAAGATGATTGTTTGCATTCTAGCCTTCAGCTCTTTATCATATGACACAATTAAAGTGGTGCACCTCTTGATTGGATTTTTACTCATTGCCCCCTTGTAACTTGGCAGCATTTATCCTTTGGCGAATGTTTCTCCCACATCTTTTCACTGGGCCAAGTCTTTCAAAGAGGGTGACCCGACGTACTCTTCCAATTTCTATCAAAAGTGTCTTCTGTTGACGAGACTTCTCTCTCAATGACATAATTAGTGGTTGCTCTTTTGATGTTGATGCGAACAGGATTTGCTGGCGTATAACCGAGACCTATCTTGGAACTTTTGCCACCATGGCCAACCTTCTTTACTGTATTCGTGACAACATCGAATTTACTGGAGATACTTTCTTGTGGGTTATACCCGGCTTGGACAAGAAGTTTAAAGGCTTTAGGTCGTAATGCTTGTCGTCATCAGTTAATGGAAGTGTTCCATGCTCAGTTCTAGCTCCTGATGTCGGATGGACGAATCCTTCAAGTGGTTGACTTAATGGGATTGTTGCATCAAGCTTGTGTAGTGGCAAGGTCAACTCTTTTAGAGGTTCTTCTTGGGAAAGGAGCATGTTTCCCTTTGAGATCTTTCCATCGCAACGAGGTGAAGGTTTACATGGCTCGTCTTTAGCAGCTTGACCCTTTTCAGATTTCTTGCTTGAGAGAACTTCTTTGGCTTTTATTGTTTTTGTGTCTTTGAAGTAGTATTTGGCATCGGCGAAATGTGATTCAGCCTCAGAGAAAGGCTTATCATCAACAACTACTCTTCTTACAACACAATTTTCACAATATTTCAAACACTGGTGCCAAGTAGATGGAACTACCCCATTCTCATGCAACCATTGGCGGCCGAGGAGCATATTATATGATGTTCTAGCATCGATCACATAAAGCAAGGCCGTCGAAGTCATCTCGTCCATCAACAAGTTTAGCCTTATAACTCCAAGAGCTCGTTGTCCCTCTTGGTTAAATCCTTGGATCATCAGTCGACTACTCACGAGCTCATCTATGGAAATTCCTAACTCTTTCATTGTTCGTAGGGGCATGATGTTCACGGCAGAGCCTCCGTCTATGAGTATTTTGTTCACCTTTTTCTCACGAGTGTATGCAGTCATGAATAACGGCCTATTATGTGGATCAGAGCCGAGTTGCAAATCCTCGTCGGTGAAAGTGATTGCTGAAGTATGATCATTATCAGTAAAGCGATCCTCCGTCTCGGATAGGCAGGCTTCTTCATTTTGATGATTTGTTGTGGAGCATGTAACAGTGATGAGATTTGTCGTAGCGTCTTCCTCTAAAAGGATTTTTCCTCCCCGAGACAACCGCAACACTTTGTCTTTAAATACAAAGCAATCTTGAATTGGGTGACCCAACAGCCGATGGTATTTGCAATACTTTGGGTCGTCGATTCTTCCAGCCTCTTTCGGTCGCTTCATTTCTGGCAACTCGATCAAACCTTCCTTGAGCAGGTCATCGAAGATCCCGGGAACATCCGAATTTAAGAAAGGGTATTGTTTGTTTTTGCATTTCCTTCAAGGTTAACTTTCTTTGTTCCGTCTCTCGAGGAATGTTCTTATTTTCACCTTCTCTATCATCATTCTTTGTTCGGAACTTGATGGATTTAACATTTATAGCCTTGGATTCTTTGGTTGATGGTTTGACAAATGACTTGCCTCCTTTCTTGGTTTCTTGTCTTTCTTTGGATTTTGGGAAGTCAAGAGTCGGTGCTCCTTCAACTCCACTTGCGGCCATACTTAGCTCCATATCATGTGCTCTAGTTACTAGCTCTTCAAATGTCCTTGGCCGAATTCCTTGGAGGATGTACCGAAGACCCCATTGCATTCCTTGGGTGCACATTTCAATCGCGGAAGCTTCCGACAAACGATCTTTGCAATTAAGGCTTAGATTCCTCCATCGATTGATGTAGTCAACTAAGGCCTCATCTTTCCATTGAAGTGTGTTGGTCAATTCAATCATGCTTACGGTTCTCCTAGTGCTGTAAAAGTGGTTGAGGAATTCTTGCTCCATTTGCTCACAACTATCAATAGAATTGGCTTCTAAGTCTATGTACCAGTCGAATGCATTCCCCTTCAATGAGCAGACAAATTGTTTTGCCAAATGATCGCCATACGTCCCGGCGTTGTTGCATGTCTCGATGAAATGAGCAATATGTTGTTTCGGGCTGCCTTTACCATCAAAGAGTTGGAACTTCGGGGGTTGATAACCGGAAGGCATCTTCAAATTGTCAATCCTCAGAGAGTATGATTTGGTGTAAGTTGAAGATGACTAAGATGCCCCGTCAAACTTGTCCTTTAGGGTTCCTAAGATGATCTCTTTTAGTTGATCAACATGGACCATACCATCGGAGGAGACTTGCAGTTTATCCATGGTTCTCTCCTTCTCGTTTGGTTGATATTGATGCCCCGCAGATTCTTCAGCCTCGTCTTGTTCCTCAACGGGTTCTTTTCCATGAGCATGACTTGTAGTACTGCTATCAACTTTGCTTATCAGTTTTGTGATCAAGGAGTCTTGCTCTTGTGCATGTCTCGTAAGCCCTTCAATAGCTTTGGTCAAGCTCACCAGTTGTTCTTCAAGAGTCGAAGCATTTGTTGTCATGATCGGAGCTGCTTCTGAACTTGATGAAGAACGGGAGTAGAACATGTTGAGTTGTAATTTTCATCTCTATTGCTATCAACAATGTCTCGCAAATCCTTCTTTGTAGCCTCAGAAGGAGTATTTCCCTCTGAAGATGCCAACGATCGTGAGTTCCTTGACATACTCCTTGTGACGACATTGACATTTGCAGTTGGAGAGTTTGTTGCAGCGATCTTCGTCAGCGTGATCTTATGAGGCGCCATAACACTATCTTCAATTGTTGGTTGAGGAGAAGAGATGAGAGGTAGAGAGGTCCCACTGGGCGTGCAAAAAAATTGTAACAACAAATTTTGCGTATAAACATAAAATAATTCGTACAAATTGAATTTATCAAATCAAAATAATGTTTAGGTATAATCCCTAAAATCCCTCTAATTCTTCTCTTCAATTGTTTATGCCTTCAAAAGCGGAGTTGACTTCGATCTTCTCCGATTTTAAACTTTGACTTGAATAACGTTGACCCAAAAGGCTTGGAAGCTTAATTTTGGATCAAACGGTCTTCTTGGATTGATGTTCGAAGAACAGCTTCGAAGATTTTGATGAACTTTGGCGAACACCTTCGAATATTTATCTCAGAAACGTTGATTGGAGGGGTTCAGCACCTTAATCTCGAATCAAAAGCCGTTTCTTGCAGAACGCCGAAGAACGCTTGGAGTTTCTTGAAGATTGCCAAAGAACTTTGCTCTGGAATTCTTCACTTGCTTCTTAACTTGTGTTGTTGATGATTTGGTGGAAAATGAGGCCCTATTTATAGTTGTAGGATGGAGAAAAACCCTAATGTGCTTGAGTCTGAACGGAGCGATATGATTGGTCAGTCATAATATCATTATCCATAAAATAATTATTAAATTAATTTAATAATTATTGCAACAACTTGACACATGGAGCATTCTGATTGGTCCAACATGACTTGATGTTTATCCTCATCTTCTTGGATAATTACTAAATTAATTTAATTTAATTTAGTAATATCTGCATCATCTTGACACGTGGCTGCTTCTCATTGGTCAATAAAATATATAGTAAATCACCAATTAAATTGATCTTTTAACTTAGGAATTTTATTTAATTAATTCCAAATGTTAAAATAATCAATATAAAATTGATTTTCAACTCATATTTTATTACGTGGCTCATTTTAATTGGATACAAATTTTGCGTATCAACAATCCTATTTCGGTTGGAGTATCTCTAACCTTATTATATTTTTCAAAAAAACCCTATTTGATCTAAATTAAAATTAAAAGAAATTGGAATTGCAATTACGGTTTATCTTTCATAGAACTCAACTATTTCTTTTTTATCTTACTCTCCATCTCCTATCCCTATTTTGAAAATTTATGATTTCGTAGAGAGAGATTTAATGGTATGGAAATGAAATAAAATCTTATTTAACGTCTCCTTATTATTTTAAGTTTCTTTTGTTTGTTAAATTTTTTTAGTTTAAAATCATCCATTCCCTAGTGTTACTCCATTGCCTGAAAATTATGTAAAAAAGGAGGAAAGACATCAATGCTAGGAAAATTGATGTAAAACCTATAAAGGGTGTCAATGCTCTAAAAAATTGATGTGTATCCAAGAAGCGGCAAGTGAGTTTTCAAAAAACTCAAGGGTTCTTAAGGTAACCTAATTTTTTTGGTAATAGGCCACTAAAGCATGGAATTAGCCACCTTTATAATTCCCACAAATGATTTATTTCATTTTTAAGATCCATTTCATTTTGGGTTTAATGTGTGCAACTTATGACTTTTCTTAAATAAAATGATTTCTCTTTTGTAATTTATTATACTAGTTGAGGCCAAATTTTAATGACAAGACCTCCAAATATAGTCTTGAAGTTAGCGCTGCTCGGATTCTGATTCCAACACGGACATGCTAGAAGTGCGCATTTGGTGCACACCCGTGCTACTGGGTAGGCTTATTCTACTCACTTTCTGCACAGTAGACGACCATGCTTGTTTGGGATACACAGCCCATGCTAGTGCCTTAGAATATACTTATTTGTTTCAAGTCCAATTTTGCTTCTTTTTCGAGCTCCAAGTTTCACAAACTTATATATACTGCATATGGTACGAAATATAGACTAACACATATGTTTCTAAGGTTTGAAACTCATCTTGGAGCTTGAAGATTTGAAGAGATAAGATTCAAGAGTAGTTCAAACGAAAATCTACGACGGACTATTTTGTTCCTTACTTTATTTTCATTTTATTCTTGTTAGACATGATGGAGATTGTAAATTTGTCCATGGATTTTAGTGTAGTTAGTTCTAGCTAAGCCCCGTCGGGTTCCTAGGATTACAAGTAATTTTATGGATAATCTTGATTGATTATTTGAGACTTTTACTTTGATCATTATCCATACGAGATGTAACATGTGCATTGCATGGGTTTGTATTTAATATTATATTGAGAAAATCAATATTTAAAAGCGAATCAAAACATGTGAGAACTCTGTATTATAAACATTAGCAATCCCATCACAAAATCTCATCATCAAAATGATTTTGGAATGAAATGTCATTTTCAAAGTAGTTGCTACGTACATCTGCAGCCTACTGTGGAGATTAAGATCTGCATAAGCTCCATGATCCTGCAGACTTCTCCTAATATCCGACCCTGCACCTTAAAAATGACTATTATCACTTAACTATTTTAAATATTTAAGTAAGTTGTTTTCCACAACCCATCACTGAATCTTTGGCACTTTAGCTGGAATCCTAGCCTGAGTTTCTTTGCCAAATTAGGCTCTTACAATTTGAACAGACGTTAAAATGAGTATTACCACATTCTAATTACAAAAGATAACAGAGTGCCAAACTCTCAATTACAGGGATATCACGTATTAATTGTCAGAATCAGTTCGCTTAGCTCCTGCAATCATCTCATAATCTCATCAATAATCACTAAACAATACTTGATTCACAATTTTCGAACTGTAACCATACTCAAACACATTAATAGTACAAAAACATGTGCTCTCAAACAAATTGATCTTTGATCATTCCTGAATGAAATCATGGAGTGGGTGTTCTTCATATATATATAAAAAAAAAAAACGAGAAACGGAGCTCTATGAGTGTGTGTTGCATGGTGTACTTCAGTAAAATACCCATTTATATTGGGAAAATTACAGATTTCCATCCAAAATTCGTGTTTTTGCATTTTGTCATAAAAACTATTTTTTGTTCCTGTTTACCATATGAACTTATGATTTTGTTGCAAATTACCATATGAGAGAAATCTCAGCCATCCATAATTGGACAATCAATGGTTGAGATTTGTTCTATATGGCAATTTGTAACAAAAATAGTTTATATGGCAAACTGTAAATACGCGCAAAGATGGGATGGTATGTTGCAATGGTTCCTTTATATTTCTTTTTGTCTTTGCTACCATACAAAAATTAGAGCACTATATTATTCAAGAGTTCCTCCAAAATGCTCTTATGCTCCTGTTCAATTTTTTAGACAAACAAAATTTAAGAGAATGGAGAAACAACAACCAACACTATCTTCTCTTCCAATTCATAAGTGGGATATGTTGGTTTGTTGATAAACAAATACAATGTTGAGTTACTTTACTTTCCCCATTTCTAAGACGCCTTATAGTATTAAGCTGGGCCAAGTTATAAATATTGTTTGTTCTCTCCTTCGTCAATGCTAAAAGTATTAACAAATCACATATATGATTTAATTAATATATAATACATTCTCATCCAATTATAGGAAATCAGTATCGTCATCTCTTGATTTTACTTGGAAACCGATGTCTCTCAAATACACAAAAACTGCAGCAAAATATAACTTGAGGAATTGTGTATAGCAAATAGGCTTGGCAATGGGGCGGGGAATCCCCCATTTGTTCTCCCGCGGGGTGGGGATGGGGAAGGGATTGTCCCCATTAGCCATGATTGGGCGGGGTTGCGGAATGCACTCCCCGCCCCGTTCCCCTCGACGGACTCGATAATATTATTTAATTTTGTATATTTAATATATTTAGGTGGTAAAAATATATTTTATTTTATTATTATTATATTTCTTATCTTGTAATACTAAAATGACTTATATATACTAAATTATAAATTTTCTTTGTTGACTTTGTTAAATTTAAGTCTACTAATTCTTTATTTAAATTTTTTATTAGTAGATATACTAAATTATAAAAAATAATAAAGGGGGACGGGGATGGGGCCAAAAAAATCCCCACTAGTTTCGTGGGGACTTAACCCCCAGCCACGCCCTGTTTCCAACCCTAATAGCAGAGACCAAACAAAGTCATTTCGATATGAAATTAATATCTACTTCAATGTGAATTATGCCTAAGGTTGTTAAATTAGAGAAACAATATAACAATCCACAGGAAACCTGGTTGATCTTTTAACTTTTGAAGGGTTTAAGACCTTAAAACAACCAAATTAAATGCTGAAAACCTATACATTAAGAAAAAACGTAATGGTAGAAAAAACTTGAGAGGAATTACCTATGAAAAATCAGAAATTTGGTGGAAAAATGTAAGAGGAATTATCTAGGAAAATAAAAATAAAATGATGTTCCCTTCCATCAATGATAATATGATACTTTAAAGCTTTCAGGGTAAAACACATATTAAGGGAAAAAGTTGAGAGAAAGAGCCACAACGTGCGTTTACTTTGAAGTATTATTATAGGCACGTGGCATCTATAAGAGGATTCAAATATCTGATGTGGCGTTCCTGGAGAGGAGTAACTCTATTTCTAATATATAGATTTGTAGGTACCGTATTCTATACCTGCTTTAATCTATTCCTCTAAGCAAAGTTTTGCTTGAAGGAATTGTATCAGCAAAAGGTCTGAATTTTATTTGTTATCAATTTATGGGTATTTCTTTATGTACCCATAAATTATTTTATTGACCATCACTATGATTCCAGTTTTATATTTAGATCTGGATCTCCTCAAGAAATCGTTTGAGGCCGCAATACTTGTCGCTTGTTTGCATGAATTTGTATCTCCTTTAGAAAGCATTTACTATCATTTGGCGGACTTGGGTACTACTACCAAAGTAAACAAAAACCAGAAATCTGGGAATAGGATCAAATTAATTAAAGATATTTATAGTGCCTTTGTCTTTATTTTCTTTTAAATGAATGATATATAACAAAGAATTCTCTTCAATGGTAGAAACCACAGTGAACCAAGCCTCTGAATTTGTTTATTTTTACGTCTGTTTTTCCTTTTTAGTTGGAGCTGTGTTTCTTTTATGGAAAGGAATAGTAATAACCGTCATATTGCTAATCTATATAGTATTTATCTACTATGGCACCTCTAATTACGATAATATTCAACAACATATTCTAAATGATATGTTATAGCATTAGACGGACAAGTTCATCCCCAATTGGAAATACTATTGCATTAGTTTGTTAGAACTATGTATACTTAACATCGAATTCTTTGTTAAAATTTGATACTACTTATAGATGTGTGCTAGATGATGATAATTAATGTTACTATGGATGTTAATACATTACACACATATTACAATAAGAATAAAAAATTTGAGATAAATCTCTTTATCAAAATAAGATAAACCTTGCATTAGATTTGTATTCTTTTGTTTTTAATAAATACACTGAAAAATGAACTGGGCGAGATAGGTCCCAGGTCGTGGGTTACTTAGGATGTCTACTTTTTCTCTCTCTAAAATTTATTACCTTTGCAGTGAATTTAATGACCCTATTTATCATGGGGGACATGATGATTAAATTTTATCCCACTAACGTCCCATCGAGGTCGTGTGATGACGTATCCGTGACATTTATTACACATGCAAGCTGTGTGCCAAACGTATTAGTTTTTTTCGGCCACTGATTTTAGGTCGTGATGGTGACCGAGGTCGAGTCCAAGGTACAGAGTTAAAGCCATCGTGAGGAGCTGGATCACTTAATATTTATCAACCAAGTTGGACGAGCTGGGACCCCAAAGGATTGAGAACGAACTGAACAATCGTACTGCACTCAGACACATTGAATTATTTGATATTCTGTCGATTGCATTTGCGCCTCGAGTCACTTTGACCTGGTGAGCTAACTTGGTTAGGTGGTTAATTTTTTTTTATCTATGTATATTCGAATAATTTTTCAATTTGTATACTTATTTTAGGTAGGTGTAGTGTATTTTCCTTTAGTGCTTACTTAGAAACAACATATTTTGTATTCTAAATCTTTCGTTTCTTACTTTTACTTGGAAGTTCATTACATTCCGAAAGAATTTTTCTTTCGATTGTCCACATCCAAAAAATCCAAAGACCACTTGAAAAATGAATCAAACAGAATATGAAAATTGTCAAAGATTAACGATATCAAGTTGGAATACGAAGAAGAGATAGACATGGAATAAGAAGGAAATATGAGTGTTTATAGATAACTATAGCTAAAAATAGATCCCCTTTTTGACAAAATATTATAATCTAATGTAAATGACCAATGGTTGTGCATCGGACATGTCGAACGCACAAACGCTAAAAGTGTGTGCCCATCATGTGTATAACAAGTTGTAATTTGACCATTTTAAGAATTTACAAGAATAATCAACCCATAATTTTATTTTAGCTTCTACTTTCCTTCTTTTTTTTTTTTTTTTTTTTTACTCTTATAAATTTTATTATAGATAAATTGTTACTAGTTTTCTAATCCTAATCTATAAAATACAATACATATGTATATAGTCATATGAGAATTATTATTTATGTAGCCTTTGATTATTTATACTTTGTTCTTTGATAGGTTCAAGAAAACGTATTAATTTTTGAGATCATATGGAAAAAAATTATACTCCTTCTGTCAAAAAATGAGAGTTGTTGGGATGGAGTGAATATATTTTTTGTGACCATGCTTCAATATATTACAAAATCAAGAAGTTCAAAGCGCCCTTGAACCAATCCACATAAGTGACTCCAAAAGAGATCGATTGAAGTGCAGTAATGACAAGTATATTCCACCAAGACCATTCAAAGATGCAAAATTTTCTAGACAATTCCTTCATACATCAAATTTTAAAATAACCATATAATTTATAAATCATAAATTAATAGTACTACTAACATATATTTTGATTGTGTATTATTAGCTTTAAAAATAAAATTTATCTCGTGTATTGCACTAGTACACATCTAGTTTTTATAATGAAAATATTACCATTTTCTTTCATTTACTCATACATTTTTGGATAAGTCTTATGTGTGGCGGTCACTCGGATCTTATTTTGTGTGACGGAGCCCCATTTTCCATTAGTACCCGTGCCCCAATTTGTAATACCATTTGGGTTTTAATTAACCCAAGTTGCTGGGTGAATAATTGGACGGTGCGCACACCAATAGTGTCGCGCTTTGCAAAAAGTAATCTACAACCTCAAAGTCGTAACTTCCAATGAAATAACAAACATGCTCCATATATCTAGCACTTCCATGCCAATTAATCCGGAATCCACACTAAGGTCATGATAATTTCGTCATCAGAACATTTGAATGACACCAACAGTAAATATAAAGTTTAACTTACTAAACACTTGCAATAGTTTTTAATTCTTATAGATACTTTCTTAGAAAAAAATTAATACATTTTTAATATTTAAAATTATAATATAAATATAAAATTTAACCTTGTGAAAACTTGTAATACTGTTATAAGAATTATGGATACTTTCTTGGAAAAAGTTGACTCATTTTCAATTTTTTAAAAAAATAAATAAATATGAAGTTTAAAATATTGAAAATTTGTAATACTTTCACAAGAATTATTGATACTTTCTTAGAAAAAATTAATACATTTTCAAATTTTGAAATAAAAATTAACATATTGAAAAACTGTAATACTGTTACAAGAATTATTGACACTTTCTTGGGAAAAGTTGATACCTTTTCAAAAAATTTATATATATATATATATATATATATATATATATAGTTTAACATAATGAAAACTTGTAATACTTTTACAAGAATTATTGATACTTTCTTGGAAAAAGTTAACACCTTTTAAAATTTAGAAATTAAAACATATATAAATATAGAGTTTAACCTATTGAAAAATTGTAATATTTTTACAAGAATTATTGATACTTTCTTATAAAAAGTTGACACCTTTTCAAAATTTGAAAATTAAAATATAAATATAAAAATGTACATACGGAAAACTTATAATACTTTCACAAGAATTATTGATACCTCCATAGAACAAATTGATACCTTTTCAAATTTTGAAATTAAAATATAAATATAAAAATTAACATATTGAAAACTTGTAAAACTTTTACAAGAATTTTTGGTATTTTCTTGCAAAAAGTTGATACATTTTTAAATTTTGAAATTAAAATATAAATATAAAGTTTAACCTACTAAAAAGTTGTAATACTTTCACTGGAATTATTGATACTTTTTTTGAAAGATTTGATACTTTTTCGAATTTCAAAATTAAAAAATAAATTAAAGTTTAACCTACTAAACGTTTGTAATACTTTTACAAGAACAATTGATAATTAGAAAGAGTTTATATACCTTTTTAAATTTTTAAATTTTAAAAATAAATATAATGTTTAACCTATTGAAAACTTGTAATACTGTTACAAGAATTATTGATACTCTCTTATAAAAGTTTAATACCTTTTCAAATTTTGAAATTAAAATTTACAAGAATTATTGATACATTCTTAGGAAAAAATTATACATTTTCAAAATTTGGAATTACAATATAAATATAAAGTTTAACCTATCCTAAGCTTGTAATACTTTTACATGAATTATTGATATTTTTCCACAAAAAAGTTGATACCTTTTCAAGTTTTGAGATTAAAAGATAAATATAAAATTTAACATACTGAAAATTTGTAACACTTTTACAAGAATTATTGATACTTTCTTAGAAACAGTTGATACTTTTACAATACATGCATCAAAATTCATGGACTACTTCCAGCCAAAAATCTATTTAAAATAGTACAACTTGTCTAAGTAACATACAATGACTCAAATCCATTGCATTTATATACAAGAAGAGAACTACTAAAACAAGTTTCAACCCTTGGCGAGTCTCCTCAAAATTGAGCTACACTACTAGTTCATGTTCCACCTGCATTAACCATCATCAATATTCTGTTTTGCTAAAAGAAAAAATGTTTCAGCACTTCAAATCCAACTATTATAGTAAAAATGTTACTTATTGAAATGAACAAACAATTCACCAATCATAAATATACAAAAAGTTATTAAAATAAGCTACAGTCTACAAAATTACTTCAAGGACATGATAAATACAAAAATATTGAAATTCGACAAATAAGCTTTCCATGAGTTCCATCCACAAACAATAATTTCAACCTCGATTCTTATACAGATGCGTATAGTTTCATATTTTCAGCATAGCAAAACAGAGAAAAACTTACAGTTAGTTTAGCATCGTTAATAATTGAGCACGTCAATAGCCACCAAAACAACTGTGTAAATAATGTATTTAAGACAATGACACCAAATTCAAATGACAATCCACGATCAATCCCCAGCAACCCAAAAGTGCAAGAAAACACAGCTCATGGGTGGCATTTCGAAGAATGCCTGGAATACCTGAGAATGGGATTCGATTTTACCGTGAATTTATACTTCCCTAAAAACAACAATTGTAGAAGCTGGTATAAATCGGAATCAATGGTGGTATGTGTTACTGCAAAATTTGAGTAAAAATAATTAAACACAAAAAGTTCGCACAAATTGATAATATTAAATCAAAACAATATTGCGGTACAATCTCTAAAATTCCCCTGATTTTTCTCTTCAATTATTTTATGCCTTCAAATTCGAAGTTGACTTCGGTCTTCTCCGATTTTGAGCTTTGACTTGAATAACGTTGACCCAAAGACTTGAAAGTTTGATTTTGGATCAAACGGTCTTCTTGAATGATTGTTCGAAGAACAACTTCGAAGATTTTGATGAATGTAGACGAACACCTTCGAATAACTATCTTGGAAATGTCGATTGGAGAGGCTCAACACCTTGATCTCGAATCGAAGGTCGTTTCTTGTCGGACTTCTTGAGGAACGCTTGAAGTTGCTTGAAGAACACCGAAGAACTTTGCTCTGAAATTCTTCACTTGCTTCTTGACTGTTGTTGATGATTTTGGTGGAGAATGAGGCCCTATTTATAGTGGTAGAATGAAGAATCCTAATAGGCTTGAGTTTGAATGGAGCGATATGATTGGTCCTTCACAATATCATTATCCATAAGATAATTATTAATTAATTGTATTTAATTTAATAATTACTGCAACAACTTGACACATGGAGCATTCTGATTGGTCCACCATAGGGATGCAAGTCAAATCAAATTATACTGATTCGATTCGTGATTCGAATTCGTTTAGGATGATTCGATTCGGTAAAATTCGAATTCAAATTCGAATTCAAATCATATTTTTTATTCATTTACATTTCGAATCGAATTCGAATATATATGTATTCGATTCGTCAAATTCGATGATTTGATTCGATTCGATATATATATATATAATATAATTATAATAAATAAAAATATATTTAATAGTAAATATATACAAATTCCCTTAGTACATATGGTTTCTAATTTTCGAATCTAGACAAATTTGATTTCGAATCGAATTCGAATCGAATATTTTCTAAATAACAATATTTTTTTTGTTGAAAATTTCAAATTTACGAATCACGAATCGAATAGAATGTATTCGGAAAAGAAATTCGAATCGAATTCGAATCAGATTTAAAATTCGATCAACGAATCGAATCGAATTTGAATCGAAGCCAAATTTCACGAATTCGAATCGAATCTCTTAATATTCGCTTCGATTCGGTTCGTTTGCATCCCTAGTCCACCATGACTTGATGTTTATCCTCATCTTCATGGATAATTACTTAATTAATTTAATTTAATTTAGTAATATATGCATCATCTTGACACGTGGCGGCCTCCCATTGGTCAATAAAATATAAAACAAATCATCAACTAAATTGACTATATAATATATAAATTATATTTAATTGATTCCTTAACATTAAAATAATCAATATAAAATTGATTCTCAAAATATATTTTATTACCTGACGCATTTTAATTTGGTACGAAATTTGTGTATCAACAGTATGACCACCGTTGGAAGAGAGCAGAGATAGAGGGAGGTTCGAATCACAGAGTGCAGGAATACAAAAGTATAACGAACTGGTTACGACACATATCCAATTGAAATGAGTGATGAAGGCTTCGATCAAAGAAGAAATCGCAGAGACAGAGGGGCTCCACGTTCTCTTTCTTTTGCATATGATATCCCTTGGCAATTGCAAAGAGAATCACAAAGAATTTCCTAGATAGAGAATTCGAAGAGAGGGAGGGGGAAATAACAGAGAGATAGAGAAATGGAGTTTCCCATTTCCCGTTCTTTTTCCTGATTTAATTTACAGGTTAATGGGGTAATATATGTGGGTTACAGATCTGGTAAATTTAGAACTCTGTCACACGGAATGAGATCCGTGTAACCGCTACATATAAGTTTTTGTCTACATTTTTAATACCATTTCTTGCTATAAATAAAACCCTAGAAAAGAATGGAAAACATAAAATGTTTAGCACTATTTTCTACCTATAAATTGTAAGCTATATGTATTTATAGTATATAAATATCAAATATATATTTTAAAAATGATCTTTTATATTATCACTGTCCAAGTTACACTTGCAACTAGCGAATTTTGTTCGATTGCAAAACTTGACAATTCTCGTGAAAGTTATGGACTAGATTAGGATATGGGCTTTAATTATTATTAGGTTATACTAATTAATTAATTAAAGCAGGCCAGAATATTAGGCCCATATACCTAGGGTATATGCGCTATATATATGTCTATTCCCTATTGTAGGGATTAATTAATCTTGTCAGACAAAAACACCATATTGTTCAATAAGGGATTTCCTAGCGATCATTATTGAACAATTGTACCGAGGATAGTTCCTGCGGCGGACGATATACGCGTGGATACCTGAAGTGGTGAATCAATCGCGCAATTCGGTCCGATCAATTACGCAACAAGTAAGTTGTTCCAACTTTAGCGTAATTTATGCTCAATGTTTAATTCAATTATAAATCACGATCAATATTCTCGATTCATCATTCCGCTGCGTACATTAGATGTAGTCGAGAATTACTAACAGTGGTATCAGAGCTCGGGGCTCGATTTATAATTTTGACTTGATTATTTGTGGATTTTATGAAATCGAAATTCTTCAATTTGGTTTGTAAATTAATCCTTTGAAAATCTAGAGAATGCCTTTTAAGAAAACGTGGCACTATTCTGATAATTGGGATTCCGTTCAACAATGTGTTTTGGAAAATCTATATTTACGCAACATTCGTTGAGAATCTTACAAACAAGTTGAAAACTGGAACCGTCTGCCAAGCATTGAAAATAATGAGATTAAACTCGCCGGAAAACTCGCGGCGGCGCCGGCGACGAAGCGCCGGTGTTGCTGCAGTGCGTTCCGGCCAAACCTCGTCGAAATCTGCTGTTGCGCACTGCTATTCGAAGCCCGTCGCCGGCCGAGACGGAGACTCGCGGCTGCTGTTGCTGTTCATACGGCGGCTGCGCGCCGTCGCCGGCGATTGCGACAATGTTTCGCTGCTGTATCGCAGCTGCTGCGCGCCGGCGGCAGTGTGACTCGCTGCGGTGGTTAGAAGTGGCGGAGGAGGCGGGGTTGTTTTGTCGACGGTGGTGGCGCTGGTTCTCTGCTGCTGTGGCCCGACGGCTATGGCAGCGACAGAGTCGGCGTGCTGCTGTTGTTGTTGACGCAACGACGGCGGTGGCGTTGGACGCTACTACTGTTGGCGACGACGGGAGGCGACGGGGCCACGGGAGGCTGCTGTCCCAGTTTGGGCTGGGCTGGACCGGGACTGGGCCTTTCAGAAAGCTAGGGTTTGGAACTTGGGCTGGTCCATATTGGGCCCGGTCCATGGGCCGAACGTGGTTAGAGGTTTGGGCCTGGACTGGACTATAACCTAATTGGGCTGGGGCCCTTAATTATTCAGCCCATTTTGGGCTGTATATAATTGAAAATAATAATAATTTGATTACATAAATTAGATTATTAATTAGATTATTCGTAAATTTCAATTACATATTAATTTGTTAATTAGATTAATGAATCATATTATTATTGTTTTTGAAATAATAATAATAATAGACTTATACATTTATGTTAATTTGAAATTAACATTAAAAGTATAGTTATATTAATTTGGAATTAATATATTAATCTAATAGACTAATATTAATTTATTAATTAGATTAATAAATTATATTAGTATTATTATTTTGAAAGAATAATATTAGACTTATATATTTATGTTAATTTAGAATTAATATTAAATGTATATTTATATTAATTTGGAATTAATATATTTAATTTTAATCCACATTAATTGAAGAATAAAATTTTAATTGGATTAATAATTTTATTCGTTGAGCATTTATTTGATATTATGTGATAAGCTATTATTTGATTTTATGCTTATTTAATTTAAATTATAGTAATTTAAGACCGCTTTTATGTTTGGGTAGGCGGCGCCCAATACATATAGTCCGTGTCAATATGTATGGGTAGGCGGCGCCCAATATGTGTGGTCCGCATTTCTTATGCCTGGGTAGGCGGCACCCAGTAATTGCGTTTAATTTAATATTAGATATTAAATTTAAACAATTAGTATCACATAACAATTCCCCACTAAAAACCAAGTCTTGTTTAGAAACAAAATGCGTCGTCCATCATAATTGTTTGAGATTCCTAATCTTTTCGACCATGAGTTTTACACCAAAGTGTTTACTCTAAATCAACAAGACTCGGGCTCATTCATAGATACATGGTTGGTATCGTGTGATGGAATTGACTTGCTTAAATTATTTTGAGACGCCAAAGCGACCAAAATAGTTTGAGGATGCAAATATTAATTGGATTAATAAACCAAGAATTGCAAAATTGTTGTTGCAATTGGCTTAGAGGCCTACCTAGTGATATTATTGTAGTCATCAGCCAAAGCAGAGGCTGCAGTAATATAGACTTGGATCTTGCACCACTAAGATTTATAATTGTTATAAATCCGTATTTTGTGTTTGGGGGCGCAAAATATGTTAAAATTAGTGGGAGCTAATCATTACAATAAACTCTTGTTTTGATTAGTGATACGAATGTGATCTTTGTTTACTTTATTCTAATCTATTTTCCCATTCTATTTATTTTCTCGTCAGATAAAATGTCGAATTTGGCTTATAAATGTTTGATGGAAACAAGCAAGTTGACTGGGTCAAACTTTACGGATTGGCTCCGTTGTTTGCGATTGGTGCTAAGGCAAGACGAGATTGAGTATGTCTTGGACAAACCAATCAGTGTCATCCCTGACAAGAATTCTCCTGAGTACGCTACGTTTGACGAAGAAGCTCATAAGAAACATGTTGAGGATGCCACATCGGCTCAATGCTTAATGTTGTCCTCTATGAGTATTGAACTGCATAGGCAACATTGGAGCATGTTCCCTTATGAGATGCTGAAACACTTGGAGAGTCTGTACGCTTTAGAAGTTCAGTCCATGGAGTATGAGATACTCAGAGATCTCTTCAAGTGTAAGCTTCATGATGGGAGCCAGGTTTTTGAACATATATTGAAGATGATCGGATTGATTGAGAGGTTAGAATCGATTGGAACGAAGCTACCCTCAAGTGTCTCAATAAATCTGATTTTGCAGTCTCTTCCAAGTTCATTTGAAAACTTCATAGTGAATTTCAACGTGAGCAACACGAAGGCAACACTGCCAGAGCTTCACGACATGCTCAAGACCTACGAATCATCTACTTCTAAAGGCAACTCTGTGCTCATGGTGAGCTCTTCTGCGAGATCTTCCAAACAGAAGAATAAGCAGAAGAAGAGGAAGAAAGCATCTAAGGATGCGGCCTTGATGCCTAAGAATGGAGGGGTTCAAAAGAAGCCGAGAATACCAAAGGATGAGTGTCTATTTTGCAATGAGATGGGGCACTGGAAGAGAGACTGCCCGAAGTTCAAAGCACATGGTGCATTGGATGAGAGCTTAAGTAGTTTATTTTGTACGTTGAAAGTAGATTAGATTATATCTTCCTTCATGGTATAAATTAGATTTATATAATTGATATTTTGTTCTAGAGATTTCAAAGAATATTATCTCCATTCTAATATTAGACATTTATGACTTTTTCTTTCTATTTTGCAAACAGTAGATGCTTGTTTTGCTTAATGGATTGTTTTAAGGAAATGTCTTTCGTTCGAATGGATTCTATATGCTTGAATATGAACAAAATATTTTCAATGTACAAGAACAAACAACCTAAGCTAAGTAATACGGATAATAAAACCTACCTGTGGCACTGTAAACTTGGTCATATCAATGAGAAAAGAATATCAAGATTGAGAAAGTTAGACTATCTCACATTATTTGATTTCGAATCATATGGTGCTTGCGAATCTTGTCTCAAAGGAAAGATGACAAGTTAACCACTTTCTGGGAAAAGGGTTACGTGCCAAGGTTGTGCTCAAGTTGGTCCGCACAGCGGTGTGCGGACCGTTCCAACTTAAGCAATAGGCGAATATTCGTACTTCATAACTTTCACTGATGATTTTTCAAGGTATAGGTATGTGTATCTCATGAAACACAAATCTGAGGCCTTCGAGAAATTTAAGGAGTTTAAGTTAGAAGTTGAGAAACAACTTGGAAAAGTATTAAGACTCTCCGATCAGATCGAGGAGGGGAATACTTAAGCCGAGATTTTCTTGATTACTTGAAATCACATGGAATCCGGTCAGACTGGACACCTCCGAGTACACCACAGATGAATGGAGTATCCGAAAGGAGAAATCGAACTTCATTAGATATGGTTCGATCCATGATGAGTTTCACCAGTCTTTCCTTATTCCTTTGGCTTATGTCTTACTAACCGATGGTTATGTTCTGGATAGAGTTCCTCTTAAATCGGTCACGCAAACACCATATAAGTTATGGTGTGGCAAGAAGTCGAGTCTTAACCATATGTGGACCTGGGGTTGTCTTGTTTTGTTAAGAAGATGACGACTGATAAATTGGAGACTAAAAGTGAGAAATGCTATTTTGTGGATATCCTCAGGAAACTAAGGATATGAATTCTACTGCCCTGGAGATCACCAGGTGATAGTTCCAAGAATGTGGCGTTTCTTGAAGATATTTATATCTTCGAGGAACAAGGTCACAACAAGGTAGATCTTGAAAAGATTCAAGAACCACAAAAATAACATAGAGGATGAGATCTTGTCCAATGGAGTGGACAAGAACTCAGTGGGAGTTTTCGATGATCTATTGGGAGGGGAAATGACTCTTAGAGGGTCACCTCAAGACAATGAGATGCATCAAAACAAGATATTGTATCAAACCCGCAAGATAACATAGAGAATGAGGTCTTGTCCAATGGAGTGGACAAGAACTCAGTGGGAGTTATGATGATCTATTGGGAGGGGAAACAACTCTTAGAGGGTCACTTCAAGACAATAAGATGTATCAAAGACAAGATATTGTATCAGTCCCACCTCAAGAGAATCATAGTGCAATTCTTGAGAATATTCTAAAATGTTGAAAACCAACTCACGAACAGAATAAACCGAATGAACCAACGCAAAACCAACTCAATAGGCCTCAAAGGAATCGTCGTGCACCTGAAAGACTAAATCTATTGGTTAAGAACCAAGATGATGAAGTTGATTCAGAAGACGACGAATCTAAGACCTATATCGAAGCGGTGTCGGGCACCGTTTCGAAGATGTGGCTGGCTGCCTTAACATCTAAAATGGACTCGATGTACCTCAACTAGTGCGGGAACTAGTTGATTTGCCAGTTGGGGCTCGTCCCATAGACTGCAAATGGATCTTCAAGAAGAAGAGAGATGCAGGTGGCAAGGTACAAACCTACAAGGCTAGGTTGGTGGCAAAGGGTTATAGTCAACGCGAGGGCATTGATTATGATGAAACCTTTTCGTCAGTCGCTAAGATCAAGTCCATTAGGATATTACTTGCAATAGCTGCATACTATGACTTTGACATTTGGCAAATGGATGTTAAAACCGTGTTTCTCAATGGAGAACTCGAAGGCACTGTGTATATGTCACAACCTGAAGGTTTCATATCTAAAGAAAAGCCGAATGGAGTATGCAAGTTAAAGAAGTTCATTTATGGACTCAAGCAAGCATCTAGGAGTTGGAATATTTGCTTTGACAGAGCTATCAAATTGTTTGATTTCGTCAGAAGCAAAGAGGATCCATGTGTTTATAGTAAATGTAGGAATGAAATGTTGTCTTCCTTATCATATATGTCGACGATATACTGATAATGGGGAGCAATCATTCCATGTTGCAATCCGTGAAAGAGCAGATTTCAGCAAAATCTCGGTAAGGAAATACTGGAGAACTGTCAAGACTATTCTTAAGTACCTTAGAAGGACTAAAGAATATTTCTTAAAGTCTATGGTGGGCAGCTAGAGTCATCAGTTACTGGGTATACTGATGTTGGCTTCCAACGGACCATGATGACTTCAAGTCTTTGTCTGGATATGTTTTCGTTCTAAATGGTGGTGCAGTGAATAGGAATAGTTCCAAACAGAGTAGAACTGTCGATTCCAGCACTAAAGCCGAGTATATTGCTAAATCTAAAGCTGGAAAAAAAAAGGGGTTGTTGCTTTGTTAAAGTTCGTAAAAGAACTAGGTGTCGTTCCAAGTGCCAGCAGTGCGATACCGTTGTATTGTGACAACGGTAAGTGCAGTTGCTCTAGCAAAAGGAATCGAGAGCCACAAACAGAAACAAACATATTCCCTGTAGATATAATCTGATTAGAGAATAATAGATAGGGAGATGTGAAGTTAGATAGAGTATCCACTGATGATAACTTGGTTAATCCTTCAACCAAACAGTTGTGTATAGCTAGACACAACAAGCACTTTGAGAGCTTGGGTGTTAGACACGTTGGTAGTTGGTCTTGATTCAGTGGGAGTTTATAGTTTGTATGTCTTAGAAACCTTTTCGTTTGAGACATTCATTCTTGATCGCATTCTATGACGTTTTGATTGTCTTTTGAGTTTATGCATTTATTAGAATAATTATTTTGATGGTTTGTTATTATTCTTATAATTGTTCCCTTGAATCATGACCGTTATTTATGGTGTGAGACATAAATGATATAGTATGATTCTAAAATTGCCATAACCAATGGTCATCAAGAATGGGATATTGATGATACACGATAGGTTAGCATGTGGTCTGCATCACATTCTCAGAGAATGTAGTAGGTCTCACGACTACGAGATATTAGATATCCGTGATGGACACATGGGTACTTTGGAGAGTATTGGTATACCCTACTATTAAACCGTTTGTTTTTAGTGTCTTCGGTTTATTAGTGTGTGGAGTATGTAATGATCCTTTGACCTGAGGTCAATACTCATTTTGTTTGTTAAGTGATGAACTTTGACCAAGTACAACGCTTGCCTCCCAAAGGAGGATAAGACACGTCTTGTGTTGGGTTCATCATGAGGCAAATGGAAATGGTAGTTGAGTCAAGAATGGAATTCATTCCTCGATTGAAACTCGAGAGAACACTCATATTTCTCTATATTATTTGACAATAAAGTCATTGGCCAATGCAAAGGATATATTCAATTAAAGTAATTGAATATGATCGAATGTGTCATATAATAAAGATGAGAAAAATGATTGAGCTATTTGGATAGACACATGGCAGATCCTAGGCTCAATCGGGTGGGTCGTGAATGAAGGGATATTACATAAACTTCATATAAAGGTTGTTTTACGAATTCACGTAAACGTCCTTCATATATCGAGTTCGCTGCACAACGCAGTCTAGGAGTTTTGTGCAGACTTTAATTAGATTATCGTCGATAATGGGGGCCTGAAGGGTCACACTTTATGTGTATTGTTGTTCTGCTTAAGGGTACAATGTTGGTGTTAAGAATTATATCTAATGCTAGTCCAAGTGGGAGATTGAAAGTTATGGACTAGATTAGGATATGGGCTTTAATTATTATTAGGTTATACTAATTAATTAATTAAAGCAGGCCAGAATATTAGGCCCATATACCTAGGGTATATGCGCTATATATATGTCTATTCCCCATTGTAGGGATTAATTAATCTTGTCAGACAAAAACACCATATTGTTCAATAAGGGATTTCCTAGCGATCATTATTGAACAATTGTACCGAGGATAGTTCCTGCGGCGGACGATATACGCGTGGATACCTGAAGTGGTGAATCAATCGCGCAATTCGGTCCGATCAATTACGCAACAAGTAAGTTGTTCCAACTTTAGCGTAATTTATGCTCAATGTTTAATTCAATTATAAATCACAATCAATATTCTCGATTCATTATTCCGCTGCGTACATTAGATGTAGTCGAGAATTACTAACATCTCGGTCACATATACTACCCTTTCGTACGGACACATAAGCATTTCATACCATGTTCCGTATCTCGGTACATATTAGGTCGGGACTGTAAACACTTTGTATGAAACACATTTATCTTGTGGAAAAAGTTCCATTCACCTTGGTTTTCCGCTATCGTTCGAGTCTAGTTACAATTTCTGTTTCGTGTTGTAAAAGCCACTTCTCAACAACTTGTAATATTATAAACCAGTTGTAATCGATCGATTGTTGGAATATCATTTTTCTCACATACATTTAATTGTGGATCACACGATATTGCATGCAAGTTATCAAAGTTTAGAAGACATTTTTCAAAATTTATTAAGAAACTCAGGGTGACAAGTAGTATAATAATAATAATAATCTAATAATAGAAAGAGAGAAGGAAAATCTTCGAGTGTAGCGTGACCAGATTTTAGTACCACTCGAAAAATAAGATTTTAAAACTAAATACCGACATTTTCCCTCATTTTCAATTTTGTCATTGTTATTTATGAGAGCCGTCAGTTTTTATTTTTATTTTTTAACATTTGAACAAATACACATAGTGAGTGTGTGTGTGGTGGTGGGGAGGACTGGCGAGAGAGAGCGCTGAGGCAAATGGAGACTGTCATCAGTTGCGGACGAGTAGCTCTTTCCCCTAATCAAATCTTCCACCCAGCATCTGGTAATTTAATTTTTCATCCTTCTCAACCACAAACTTTCCTCAACTTGTATTGAGTGTTTTCTTCCCCCATGATTTTGTTCGCGCAGTTAACGATTCTATCCACTGCTTTTTCTTTTGTCTGTTCGATTTGATATAAAATATCAGCTATGTATGTGTAACTGAATTTGTAAAATTGTCGAATTGATAATGAAGACACGCTTATTGGCACCCTTGTGAAGTGGTCTGACAAAGAAATACTGCAAATTACTATCGAAAGCTAAATAGCATTTAAGTTGAGGACAGACGGACTTTGCAGCAGTTGCAGAAGGGAAGGCTAATGTCCTTTCTGTAGATAATTGGCATAATTTTTTTAGTATTTTAATTTAGGAAGAGTAAAGTCGAAGATGGGAAAAGTTTGAAGTGTCTCTAAAATACCTTAAAAGTGTTCTTACTAGTAGTCATTGCCTTATAAAATAATTCATTTGAAATTAAAATCATTCTAACTCTTCTTGTTGGTTCTTTATTTGGAAAATTATTGCAACAATATATATTTCTAACATATCTTATCCTTCTTCAAGGACATATTTGAATTAGTGGGGATAGATATAAATATGATGAGGTTCTGTAAACTGTCCTAAGAAATCCTAAATTATGATATAACATATTTCGGAATGACATTCATACTTTTAACTGGCTAAGGTGAAACCCATAAGAAGGAGTTAAGTGCTTGATTCATGTAAGAGAGTGATATTCTTGAAGTAGTGAGAAAAAAGTTTGATTGTTCTGTTTCTGTGTCATAAGTAGATTTTAGCTTTAAAGGGAAATCGTCGCAATAGTTCTCGTAATTCTTCAAGCCAGCAAGTTCAGTCACATAATCCTTAGCTGACTGTTTTGGAGTACTTATATAAAAGGACACATCAGGACTGCACTTTTAGCTTACTAACAGTTAAGCTGTACTAACAGCTTATTGCAGTTTTTAAGTGAGAACACAATTTGAATTTTAGAAGGTGTTTGTGAGACCATCTGAAGCATACAATTTTGAAACTATCATACTTCTCATTAATTTAGTGCATTGCTGTTAATGAGCTTGCTCTTTCCTGATCCATACATGTTGAACGCTTCTTTCATAGTTCTGAAAACAACATTTGGAGTAGTGTTCGACAGTTCTGGAATATAACTAGAATTTAGCATATGTATGTCCTTCTTTTCCATGTATGAATTGGAAGAAACTAATAGCAGTCCAGACATAGTTTAAAAAATTTAAAAGCTGTCGGGAGTTTCCAACTCCGGCAATAGTAGTAGAAGATTGCGACTATGCTGAACATATTAATTTCATATTCATGTACGACGTCTTTTCATACACAACTTTTGACAAGTTGTGGATTCTGAATCCATATTTGTTGATGAATTCATGTCCCTAGGAAAGGTCAAGTGAACTTCTACATAGTAATTCCCTTTAGAGAACTCGGAGAAATCTAAGCATTTTGTTAAGTTCATATACCATGCTTGTCATGCCAATTTTTTTACTTTTATGTCTAATTGTCACTTTCCTTTTGAGCTGATGCTGTCGCATGAATTATTTATTTTAGGTTCAAGGTATTGGATTTTCAGTTATACCTCAACAACTTCTTGTGGTCTAAATGTGCTCTTGTTATCATTTCTTAACAGTTATATCTCAACAACTTGTTCCGGAATTTCAAACAGATTTTAGAATTTAGATGTTGTTGATCCTGTTATTTTTAGCGGCCCAGTTAGCTAGGTAGGCTCAAGCTATCTGGTGAATATTCATATGGACTATCTAACTTCACAAATTCTTGATCCTGTTGCTTTAGCAATCCAGTTAGTGATTAGGCTTGAACTATCCGTTTTGCGTTTTACAATGAATTACCTATCTTCTGAAGTTACCATAGTTCAGTGAACCACCTAATATTCCTTATGCTATGTTAATGTAGCCTGACACCATAGTTCAAAGTCTGTACTCAGGTCACGACTTGACACCAAAATTTCACTTTCAGTAAAATTGCTTTAAATCAATAGAAAGAAGGCCTTATGGTTCCATCTTGTTACTTGTGTATGAATCTACTCCCTTCCTTTTTTCTCCCTTTCCTTCATTTTGTTTTCCTCGGCATAAATGTTTCCTCTAATGCTTTACCAATATGTTTATCTCAAGTTCTCCTTTTATTTTGCCTGATATCGAACTGGTCTCTTTTGTATCAACTCTATGCAGCCAACATCACTGGTTGTGTTAAGTTACTTTTCTGAATTACTTTGCTTCATATAAGATTGGTTTGTGGAGCTCTTTGCACGCATGCTACTATATGCATTCATAGAAGGATAATACCCGTTGGATGGAAGTTTCAAAGTGTACCTTCAGTTGTGTCCTAATGGTGCCCTAACTCTCTAAGCTTATAGTCTCGGATTATTATACTCAAAGATAAACAATGGAAATTTTGTATTGAAGTGAGGCATGGCCTGGAGAAGAATTGTAGCTATGCTTTATTTAAGATCCAATGACTGGTTAACATTAATTTGCTATAATGGTTTTCTGGTGTCTTGATTTTTGGCAACCTCCTGTAGCTACTTGACTGTTAGTACATGCAATCACGACTGTGGACTTTTGGGTTTTCTTAACTTAAAAAATAACCTTAATATTATTCTAACTTACAATACTTCAGTTTCTATGGTCCAATTTTTACTCTTACCAGTTTGTTGCAGTCTCTCACGTCATGTTTTTCCTCCTTGCAAGAAACTGAGTGAGATGTATCCTGATCTTTACAGGGGACAGATATACACTTCATAAACAATGGGCAAATCGAAGCCCATTGATGACAATACCAATTGCTGGTCAGGGAAAAGGTAGTGGGGTTTTGGACAAACCGGTAATAGAAAAAACAGCTCCAGGGCGTGAATCTGAGTTTGATTTGAGGTATGGACACTGAGTTGTTTACAAGGTATTCTGTTCTTTCTCTGCTTGAAACGGCTAGGAAGAACTAATCTTAATATGAAGTTAGTACATCCCACCTAAGTCCTAAACTACTTCATACAAATTGGTGCATGCATTTCACTAGTTAATTATGATGCATTGTAAGGACAATCTTTTCCTTTGTTATGCCTAAGCAAGGTTCTTTTTGTTTCCAATTGTCATTTTGGTGGCAATTCATCTTCTTTCCCTGTCAATTTTATCACTTCGTTTGCTTTAAATATCTTAATGTCATCGGAAAGGTTAATGTGTACGTCAGTATGAACAAAGGTGTGATGTAGGCATAGGGAAACAGCAGAAAACCTGAATACTCAAAGTTACTCTTATATTCTGTAGAGGTTAGAAAGTATTGATGTGTGAATCTTCTAAAATCCCAAAAATGGAAATATTTTATCTAGATCATGTTAGAAAAAGAAGCTACTCCATCCTTGCAACCTGTATGATTATGAAATTGACAAAGATCCTAACCTAAGATTACAAAACTTCATCTTTCAAATATGTTAAGCAAACTCATGTATTTGAGATTTTGTGATTAATATCTTGCTGAGCTTATTACGTGATATCATCACTTTTTTTTGAAGCATTCCTTCCTGTGCTTAAGTTTCCCTGGTTATTTGGACTCTATTTGAATATATATATTCCATCCTTTTTTACTTTGTTTTATTTCTTGCACATTGGGTTTAATCTTCAAAATGTTAAGGGAGCTATTAAGGTTCCATTCTATAACAATCTCTACCTGTACCTTGTAGCTTCTGCCATTTTAGACTTTGATCCTTCGCACATTTCACATTCAATCTTTTATAAAGAAAAAAATAATAAACCAAGTTTTGGCCTCTGGAGGTTAACTTTCTCCTTTAATAATCTTTCAGTCTGTACGAATTTGTCTATCTACCCTAGCTATGGAGTATATTGGACTCCTAATTGGACCACTTGTATGATAATCAACATTTACTGGAAAAGATTTCTTAATCATTGAAGAAAACTAATGCTATTCGATCCACTCTCCTACCATCCTTATCTTTAAATCTATCATACTTAGATGCCTCATGATTTGTCCGTTCTATCTGTCAAACCAGCATACTGTTGAATATTTTATTCTCTCAAAAAGCATGTTGTATTTCCACCATAACATTCAAGAAAAACTTAACTTGGGATATTACTTTGTATAGTGTCAGTTGCTACTCCCATATCCGACTGGTAGTGCTTGGAAGTCAAATCACTTATTGTCTTTACATGTTTTTTCCCAATATCTGCACGGTATTCGTTATTTGCAGGTTTACTTCCCCAGTTTTGCTTCATGCATTGGGTCATCGTCCTGCATAAATACAATTGCTGAATTAACCAAAGGACAAGGAAAAAAATAACAAAACACACATCTCTTCTATTTGATTATGTGCATCTAATGTATAAATTTGCTCTCATTTAAATGTTGTCTCAAAAAACATTCTTTTTTCATTTGGTGGCATTTTCTTATAATTTCTGGAAGTATGACATCTTTATTTCATTTATATATTGTCTTAAAGCACAAAAAGTTCTTTTCAATTCTGTTACTTTGTTCAAAATTCAGGGCACTCAAAGCATAAAAATACTTAAAGCAATATGGTTGCATACAATATCAACACTCCAGGATTATTGTAACACTTTGTATTTTGATTTACGTATTCCTCAATGTTACAGCTTTTTGGACTTCTTTGTTCATTATCCTTAGATTAAATCTTATGCTACATAATGTTTGTATAACGTTTGTCTCTTTTTAGTTCCATTCTCAACATATTTGTTGTTAGTTCCTTTTCTGTTCATTTATCTGGAGATTGACGTTTCACTGAAAGATAGTAATGAGTGAAGAGGTCATAATTCCATATTGATTAGCATGAAATTGTATAAGGTCACAACGTTGTGTTTGGATTGAAGGATTTGAGGATAGAATTGATATTTGTAACTCAGATATATTTGAATTTCAGCACTTTACTATTTTGAGTTTCAACATGAAAACTTTTGTTTTTTCTCTCCAGGAAGTCGAGGAAAATGTCTCCACCTTACCGCGTGTTGCTGCATAACGATAACTTCAACAAAAGGGAGTACGTGGTACAAGTGTTGATGAAGGTTATACCAGGGATGACTCTTGACAATGCTGTGAATATAATGCAAGAAGCACATCACAACGGCCTCGCAGTGGTAATCATATGCGCACAAGCCGATGCAGAAGAACATTGCATGCAGCTTAGGGGCAATGGACTTTTGAGCTCAATCGAGCCTGCAAGTGGCGGTTGTTGAGAAAATAGCTCGAGCCAATTGGTGTATGCCACGTGTAATGGGCACTGCATATATGTGTACATATGGTGAAGTCGAGAAGTGAATAATTTTCTATATTGATTATCATGTTACTCATGAGGATATGCAGCAGATTATAAACTTTAGTCCATATTTCACTTGTGGATTGTATAGTCTTGCCGCGGGATACTTGTGTGAGATGTGCATTTACGCGTTTGTACTCTCCAAAATGGGCAAATGTCTTGGCTATTCCAAGCGTTTGGTTTAGTGGTCAACTCGATAATGCTGATATCTCCTTAGGTAGTGTTTACTTTAACAGATATCTATAGATAGTGGGTAATGTTTTACCCGATTATCCATCCAACCTGGAAAACTTTCTCAACCTAGATGGCTTCTAGATAACAATACGCACAACTCCCTAGGATAGTATACAATACCCTAGAAAAGATACGTGAAAATCCTTGTTTACCCCAACCTCCCAAATTCTGTCGTACCAGAAAATAATGATTTCCACTCCCTCAAGACGGTCTTTGCATCATGGAAGTCCTCTCCAGACCACACTCTAATGAAGGTGTCTTTTTTTTTTGGCCCTTCATTTTCTTACACTAATCTTCATAACATAAAATTAACTGAGAATTTGGCACTAGATTAAATAATACAGATTTGTTACGTGAATTGAATTTCAATTTCAAAATGCCCATAATTCTCAAATCTTCTCAATCTTAAATAAATAACACCTCTTATAATATAAATAGATATGTTTCATGTCTTTTACCCCAAGGCTTTTTTGGATGAATTTTAGTTGGTGGCATATTAGTAAAATATCTCCTTATCTCAATACCCAACTTTGGGGATGTACGTAAAATCAAGGTGCTCGTAAACTATTCAGACATCGATTTGTCAAAAGCTCAATCAAGCTCGTTTAATGCAGCTCGTTATGATAAACGAACCAAACTTAAGATTGATAATAGTTTGTTCATTAGCCCATGAGCAAGTTCGTAGGCCCGTGAGTTAGTCGGTAAAAATTAAACTAATGTATTAACAATTAATTAATGATTTTTATAGTTATACTTATCCTAAACATAGAATTATATATAATTAATTAATTTTAGTAAGTATATTATTGTAAGTTTAAGAATTTGTAACTTATTTTTAGTTAATTAATAATGAGCAAAATATTTATAATTTAATAATTATTTATATTAATAGAATTTCTTTGGACTTGATCAGACTCGATTAAGATTGTGAGCCATTAATATATTTGATAAATTAAGTTCGAGTTCGGTTTGATAGTTAATGAAGAAAACACAAACTTTTAGATATTCGGATCGACTCGGTTTCACTACAATCCTATCCAACCTCAACAAAGTAAACATTAGATATAGATACGAAATACCCTCTCCGTCCCAAATGAACTTGCACAGGGGGTTCAACACACATATTAAGAAACAATTCTTTTTTGAAATTTTGTTGACTTTTCAAAGGTTAATTGAGGATGGAGATTGAGGATGTACAAGTTTATTTGAGACGGACAAAAATGAAAAGTATGCAAATTCATTTAGGACGGAGGGAGTATAGCTATAATATTTTCACAAAGTAAACACTAGAAAAGAAATTCAAAATGTCCTCCATCCTTCTCGTTTATCTTGTTGAATTGGGTAATGCAATTATCCGACCTCCTTGAAAACAAACACTGCCTTGGTGGAAACTATCAAATATGGCTGTATAACTTTACTCATTATCATAAAAGTCCTTCTACCATTTAACTACTAGTTAATTACAGCAATCCCACCAAATTATTAATATTTTTGTACATAAATTATTAATTTTTTTTTTTAATGACATCGATACATATAAACTATACGGGTATGACAGATAAACCACCAAACTTATTTTTCGATTGTCAGATAAACCACTAAAATTATTTTCAAAACGTTTTTCATCGAAATTCCGCAAGTGACTTGCGCGTGATAAACTTTTAATGATTTTTTTTTGTGCAAACAATCTTTTAGACTTTTAGTATGCCAAAAGTATAAAATTCTTTCATATCTTTCTTTTCCATAACAATTTATTTGAATTGTCAGTAGTTCTATTTTCCAATATCTAGAACCTCCATTGTTGAAGATAAGCGGCTCTGCTGCCTACTAAAAACATGTTTGGACAAGAAATGCTCTTAAAATTTATATTGCGTAAGTCACATGTGGAATTCCGACTAAAATAATTGAAAATGAGTTTGGTGGTTTATCTATCAAAATTCGGATAGTTTATATATATGAATGCCACACAAAAAAAGTTCAATAATTTATAAATAAAAACGCTGATAGTTTAATGGGGTTGTTGTAATTAACCCTAAATAAAAAGCTAAAATGGTGTAAATATTTCAAATTTCAAAGGAAATTCGCTCCCTCATTTATCTTAACCCTCTCTCCTGTTTACGTGTTCTTTCTCTCATTTTTCATTTCTTTGCTCTTTCTCTCTCATATGCTCCATCCTCATTTTTAGATTATTTTTTCACGGTGCGCAAGTGTTCTTATAGCATATTTTTATTTTGTTTCTCAATCCATCGACATGATATCTTTTGATGTTGTAATTTATGTACTTATATCTTCGTTTTTTATTTCTATTTTTTGAGTTTTGCAAGCAAAAAGGTTTTGTATTATAAACAACTGAATTATGTAAAACATGGTAGAGAAGTTATTTAAAATAGTAGAGATATTTTATGGCTAAACAACTTAACGGGTGTTTTTCATTGTTTTTCCTATTTTAGAAAAGTGATTAAATTAGAGATTTTGAGAAAAATTACTTTTAAAATAAGTAGGTAATATTTGTGAAAAATGTGCTTTTTACGAAATTTGAGAAGTTGAGAGTATTTCACAAATAATCACTTCTGAGTTTGAAACTACCAAGTTATATTTAGTGCATGTATGGTTGGGACTGAGGGTGATTGGGGTACTGTTGGCTGGGGATAGCGGCTGGAAGAGTAAAAAAGTGATGTCTGTTTAAATGATTGGGGTAGTAGTTATTTTTGCAGGATATAATTTTTAATTGTAAAATATGATGTGATGTGTGTAAGAGTTTGTTAATAATGATTAATTTTATGATTAAAGTGGTATTGGAACTTGTGGTGATTTGTAATAGTTGAACCAACCTGAGAAAATAAACATACGGAGGGACTGGACCAATCCATCAAAGATTGGGCCAACCCCCAACCAAACATAGCCTTAGTGATCGACGGTGACCATAGAGATATGTAAGGGCAAAGTTGGATTTTTGTGGAGTTAAAAGTAAAAAAACACGAACTTCATTAAAATTATAAAAAAAAATTATGTTGTAAAGCATGTATGTCCAGCTTGCAGTTGCTTAAGTAAAAGTTTGACTTCTCAAACACTTAAAATAGCCTTTATAAAGCTGAAGTCAAAAGCATCAGTAGAAAAGTGGGTTGTTTACACGATCAGTTGTTAAACTTACGTAAAAAGAACTACATTTGTAACAAATCTCGCCAAGAAATTGATTTTCTCACGAAATTACTGCATTTTTTTGCATGAAAGTAATACAGATGCTAGAATTGCATTTTTTTCAAATTTCGCGAGTAGAACGTGTTTCTCGCGATAAATTGGTTTAAGTCATTCAAAAAAATACGAAAGAGGCATTCGATCCTTCGCTGCTAAAGACATCATCGCCATTGCAGTACATACCAACTATGACCTATTTGGGATTTTCTTTTTCTATTACAGTCATGGATCAACTACAAGATCATACAACAAATTAATATAATGAATTATTATTATTATTATATTAGAAAAGGATTAAATTAAAAAGACAGAAATATTGTCTGATGCAAGCCCTAAAAAAAAAAACTCATGGCCTGCATGAGTATAAACTGTGTAGTGCTACCACCAAAGGTAAAATATGTGGTTAAAATTAGGGGTGAGCACGGGTCTCGGAGATTATCCGCTCCGCATCGAAACTCAGTCCAAAATCAATCCAAACCGATAAGAACCGTTGAATTTTTTACTTTATCCGACCATAACCAATCCGATATTTTTTTCCTAATAAACCAAACCGTTCCGTATCGAATAACCGAATCAGAACCGAGTAGAACCGACTGATGAAATGTTATATACAAATTTACATGTATATATGTGTGTGTGTGTGTAAATTTTTATATATATATATATATATATATTTAAATTTGTGTTATAAAAACAATTAAAGTAATGTGGGTATGGATAATATTTAATACATATATATTATAAAATAAGATATATAAATATTAAATTACTTTTTATGATAATAATATACAGAAAATATTTAAGTAGATATACATATGTAAAAAAAAGGAAAAGAAAAATAAATTGTCAGGTGTCGACGGGATTATGGCGGAAGAAAGATTGAGAAGATGAAGTTGATGGCGAGATTGATAAAGAAGTGAAAAATTGATAACTGTAGAATTATGGTTGTTTTTTAGCTACTTAATTATATGTAAAGTTTATTTTGTTTAGCTTTAAATTATGGCTATTGTTTTTAAGCTTCATGTGACAAATATTTTATTTAGTTTGGCACTTGGACATGCATTGGTTTGATATAAAATGTTTTAGTTTCAAAGAAATACCAAATTTAAATTAAAAAGCTCCGAATCTCCGAATCCCCCGAACCGAACTGATCCACTCCATTAGGCCAGAATCTCTGAACCAAACCGACTCGAAATTCGGTTCGGTCCGGTTCCGGAGTTTCAAATTTTCGGGTCGGTTCCGGAGCAAGAATTTTGGAGATCTCCGATTTTCGGTTCGGTTCCGGAGGTACCCAGATCTCCGACCCATGCTCACCCTTAGTTAAAATGCTAACTTACCCCACTTTAGCTGAAGTGGATAAAGAATAGTCACTCCTGGCCCGCATGAGTATACACTGTGTACGGCACCCACCCCACAAAAAAAAATCAAACACAAAAGTTGCAATTTGAACTACGTTATGACTTGATCCCTTTCACCGGGGGTACATAGGCAGCTTAGAAATTTTCTAAGTTCAGTCATATCTTGTGTTTTCCTTCTTCTAAGTTACCTTACTGCTTGATCAATTAATTGACTGAGTGCAAGTCGATACAAGAAAAGTCAAGGGGAAGAGTCGTCAATGGTTACCTTTCAATCCAGGTGATCACAATGATGAAAATCTCCTCTCATATATCATGAGCGTTTAGATCCAGAGTTGACTCGCATGTCTTGGTGGACAAGTTGATGAATATCCGAGGCATCTAGGTTGGTGCGTGCCTTCGTGAAGCATAAGTCCATCCGGCTAGCCGAATCCATCGAGATGTATCGTTAAGCCCAATTCCATCATGTTTGTCGGAAATTTCTAGACTGCTAGTCTAAGTCAAGTTTACCTCGCTGGATTTCTGGGATGAATCTGCTTCTCCACGTCGAGTTTGATGGTTCGTCTCTCCAATTCAAAGTGCACCTCTTGAAATCTTCAGGATGATTGGGTCTCTTCAAGTTGACTCCATTTCTCAAGTCTTCAAAATGAATATGCCTCTCCCAAGTTGAGGTTGTCTCATGACGAGTCTGCTCTAAGTCGAGTCAGTCGGGTGAATCTCTTCAACATCAAGTTTGCCTCTTCAAATCTTCGCGATGACTTCGTCTCTCCAAGTCGAGTCGGGACGTTTCTTCAAGTTAAGTTCGTCAGTCCCATTTCTCCAAGGAAGCCATCCATCTCTCCAAGCATGAGTTGCCTCTACAAGTCAGTCCACGTTGAGCCTATTCTTCTACAAATCTTGGGATGAGTTTGTTGTTAAGTTCAAACTGGTATGTGTTTCTCCAAGTCGAGTCTGCCTCTCCAAGTAGAGTTCGTCCTCTCTTCACATCTTCGGGATGAATCCATATCTTCGAGTCGAGTTCGACAGATCCGCGTCTCCCGAGTTGAGGTTGCCTCTCAAATCTTCAAGATGAATTCGCCTTTTCCAAGTTGAGGTTGCCTCTTGAAACTTCATGATGATCTGCCTCTCCAAGTCAAGTCTGGCGGATGTGTCTCTTGAGGTTGAATCCATTGGGTGTGTCGCTCGGACTTGAGTCCGCTTCTCAAGTCTACAAGTTGAGTCCGCCTCTCCAAGTCGAGTTAGTCGGATGTGCTTCTCCAAGTCGACGTTGTCTCTCAAGCCCTCAAGATGAATATACCTCTTCAAGTTAAGACCATGGTATGCCTCTCCAAGTTGAGTATGACGATTCCACTGGTTCTTCAAGTTGAGCTTATCTCTCTGTCTTGCCAGGATAGGGCTTCTTCTCGAAGTCTAGCTCACCATCCGAGTTCGTCAATCCAGCTCATCAAGGAGTGGTCCATTTCACTGATTCGGCAGAAGAATTGTTCTAGAGTGTCTCTTTGCTTCTTTAATGGTACTTAGTTGCCTCGACAAAGGTTAGATCGTGTCTACATGTGCTTTCTTTGTTCAAACTCAACCCAATTTTCGAGGGACATGAGAAAGATACAAGATCTATCAGTATGTCCTCGAGGTAGGTGGTAAGCTTGGAACAAATACTCGCAACTCGAAGGTACCCAATCACAAGGAAGCTCGCTAAAAAATCCACAATAATATCAATGTCTCTTCATGGGAAGTCAGCAACATGTTGATGGAAGAGCACCACGCCTTTGCGTATCCATCGATACAAAAAATTCTTAAACCGCTGTCTTTCCCCTCGGATTGGTTTTCTTGTAAAAAATCATCCAAAGTGGTATCCTGAAAGCAAAGATGAATCATGGGGGCAAACGAACAAATGTTAAAAGGAGAAGGTGGGTCCGATGTATACATCCATGAAAGTAAGAAAAGCTACTGTGTTCCATGATCATTAGCTTGAAATAAAGAGAAGCATATGTAGGCAATGGGAAGCGAGCAAACACATGCAAATTCTTACGATTTCAAGGTGGAACCAAATTGATAGACCTAGCGTGCTGCATACTAATTTGCCATTGGGGTTCATGAATTTGGGATGCGAAGCAAACTAAAGCAAATTGGTGCAAGTAATATGATGCTTTGTGAACAAATGTTCAGTTAAAGGTTATACTGAATGGAAATATGAACTCTGAATGCCACGACTCACACTATCACCAAATCTGAAGAATCAAGACGAGGCACCGAATGCAAGATGTCCATCCACTACATGAAGCCGCAATGTTTCAATCGGTATCTCAATGAAGAACCTACAAAAGATCAATGAAAAAGTGAATTAAAGGGGTCCAACCAATAAAGACAAAACAAAGAGGAAAGAGGGAAAAGAAAAGGTTTAAGCAACAAAGTGTTGAACAACAGTGCTGTAATTTTCAAATGTAGGAAAAGTGATTGAGAAGACCTCCTTATATAGTCGATGATGTGAGCTCAAGGTATGGAAATTTTCCTTAATTCCATTGCTTGGAGGGGACGCAAATCTGTGCTAAAATAAAAGGATCATTTCCTGGTGTAATTTAGTGCACGAAAATGAAGAGGATGAAATATTTCTCAAATTCTGAGTGTTTGTTTCCATTCTGATACGTGATTTTCTGAGGAGAAATAAGATGGCAAGGATTTTCTGAAATGTGGGATGGAAAGGATCTCCTTAGAAGTACAGAAGTGTATTCCGACGATAAAATTTCCATTTTCCAAATCAGAAGCATTGCATGTTGACCCAGAAGGAAATTATTCTCCCAATCCTTACCAATTAATTAATTAAAATCTTTGCATGTGATTGAGATCCTGGTGGGGCCCATGATATCAAGATGAATTGGAAACTTGTTGCTTCTCCTAATTTGCATAGGCTTGACATAGAGAAGTAAGTTTGGTCAAGATTCATTTCCAAAAAAGTTGGAAACACAAATTGACCTTGTTGTTGCATGGGCTCATCATGGATTTCGGAGAAGTTTGTATGCAAGGATAGATCTTGGGCCTCAATTTGTGTATCAGAAAATACAGAATTGTCACGGGGGCTACCAAATAAAATATTAAGCCCATCCATAAATTTGAGCTTTTTCTAATATTAGCTCATAAATTTAAGCTATTTCTTTTATTTTATTGTTTGACTCAAGCCCACAAGTCTATATGCAATTCTACAAAACCCCACTTGAAGTACAGAAGTTCAAGTTTACTTTGCAATTCCTTCACTCCAAGGCCCAATGTCCGTGAACAAATTGCGAGGGGGCATTTGTAGATAAATGAATTTTGTGTCCAATTAAATGGCGGCACGTGGAAATTAATTAAATATCAATAAAAATATACTATTCATGTCTTGGGAATTTTTTTTAAAAAAATTAACCCCTAAGTATATAGTATAATTGATATTTAATTTGGGCCAAAATAAATTGTCTACCAACATTTTGGTGAGATGACCTAATTAAATCAAGAAAGACCCAATCAAAGCAAAAAATGGCCTACTCCAGCAAGAAGGCCTAATCAAGTCAAATGGACCTCTACAAATAAAAAAAGCCCAAAAGTCAGCTTGGCCCAACTAAATCAGGCCTAGCCCAACCAAATCAGGCCAAGCCCATCAAATCAATGGCAACCAATCAAATAGTGCCACATGACAAAGGAAATATGGAAAGAGCTCCTCCCCACACCTATAAAAGGAGGCCTCTCCTCATTCATAAAACACAAGTTGAAAGCTTCAAGAAGTTGAAAGAACTCCAAGAAATCCAGAAGACTCAAAGTTCTTGAAGATTCGAAGACATTCTTCAAGATTCAAGGACGTTCTTCATCAAAATCATCAAGAAGTAGCGTTCGCTCCGGAATCAAGTTGTTCGACCTTCTGATAAAATTATTAAAGAACAACTTAGGCGGCGGAGGAGATCAAGAAGAAGATTTCACTCCACATTATCAAATTCAAAGAAAATATTTGAAGAGAAGAATCAGATGATTGAAGACTAGAGATTGTAACCTACAAAGTTCTTCATTTCGATCCAGTTGGATTCAATTTGTACAAGTATTTTGTGTTTGTTAATTCAAAACGCAATTTTTTTTGTTACTGTTACAACAATAACTTTTGACCAAACATAACAGCAAGACAAAGGATGTTCTTCTTCTTCTTCTTCTTCTTCTTCTTCTTCTTCTTCTTCTTCTTCTTCTTCTTCTTCTTCCTTAACCATGTACTTCATTTCTAGAACTGATAGTCTTCATGCTCAGCGGCTATTCAGTTTTGCTTGCTTTCCAAGCAAAACTTCCGCATATAATCTCTTAGTTTATTTTCCACCTTGGAAAGTTGAGTCAGCATGCAACTCAGCTTGCTTTGACAGTCAAGCAGACAAATCAACCTCTTTATCATCCCCCTTCAATTCGAAGGTAGGTTGAGTTACAAGGCTAAGTCTGTTTCGCAACCTCATGAAGAATTGCATGCTCAATGGCTTTGTCATCAAATCTGCTATTTGCTCTGTTGATGGTACATGGAAAACTTTGATCGTTTCTTTGCTGACAAGATCTCTTACAAAATGAATACCTTACTCCACATGCTTGGTTCTAGCTTGAAAAATAGGATTTGATGCTAAGGAAATGGTACTCATGTTATCCACCCATATGACTGGAATCTTTTCACTCTTAATTCTCAGTTCCTATAATAGAGTGTTCAACTAAACAATCTCTGCAGCAACATGTGCCAAGCTACTATAGTCTGCCTCAGTACTTGACCTTGAGACACTTAACTACTTCTTATACTTCCAAGTCACTAGATTTCCTCCCAAGTAAACACAAAAAACTAGTGATAGATTTCCTGTCATCTACATATGTTGCCTAATCTGAATCACAGAAACCAGTGAGGTTCAAACTTCCAATTCTTTTACGCTGTAACCCCATGTTTGCGCTTCCTGCTAGATACCTTAGTATACTCTTAACATCTTTAAAATGAGTATCTAAAGGGCAAGACATGGATTGGCTTACTTTGTTAATAGAGTAAGATATCTCTGGCTTTGTTATTGTGGCATACTGCAAACCTCCCACGAGACTTCTAAAATGAGTTGCATTCATGATAGGATTTCCTTCATGCTTAGAGAGTTGCGGAGAGATAATCATTGGTGTTGTTGTCCCCTGTGCATCCACCATGTTGGCTCTTTGTAAGAGATCTTTTATATACTTTTCCTGACTAAGATGCAAGCCATATGTTGTTTTGGAAATTTGAATTCCCAAAAACATATGCACCTCTCTAAGATCCTTTAGTGAGAAATGTAAAGATAAGGACAACATAGCTGAGTCAATATCAGAAGAGTTATTTCCTGTGATCAAGATGTCATCCACGTATATCAGTCTGTAAATAAAAGAACCACTTCTAATTTTGGAATATAGGGAATTATCAGCTTTTGAATGCTGAAAACCCAACTTTGACAACACTTCCTTAATCTTGAGATACCAAGCCCTTGAGGATTGCTTCAATCCATATAGAGCTTTAGTCAGTTTGCATACTAGAGGGGTTCCATCTTTGGAGACTGTCTCAAAACCAGGTGGTTTTTTCATGAATATTTCCTCTTTCAACTCACTATGCAAGAATGCATTGTTCACATCTAAATGCCTGACTTTCCAATCCTTCTCAACAACTAAACTCAACATTACCCTTATTGTTGATGGCTTCACTACAGGGCTGAAGGTTTCAGAATAATCTAAACCTTCAGTTTGAGAGTCTCCTTGTGCCACTAACCTTGCCTTATATCTTGATATTGTTCCATTTGAATTCTTCTTTACTCTGTAAACCCACTTGCAACCTACATCTTTCTTCCTTCAGGAACTTTGATCAGCAGCAGTGTATGATTAGCATTCAATGTTTCTAGCTCAACAATCATGGCATTTTCTAGTGTTTGTGTTTAAGAACCTCAGTGAAAGAAGATGGCTCTTCCTCTAGGTAGTTGATAGAGTAGATTTTGTGCTTGAAAATCCCTACCTTGGATCTGGTGATCAATTGATGACCTGCCTGTGGAACAACAGAAGTATCCTCAATGGGATTGTTAGTGACAGGTGAATCATTTAACTCATTTGGAATTTTCATAACCTCAAAATCAAGATGGTGAATTGGATTTGCATTTGATGAGGAGTGATCAGTGTGACGAGGTGTATTTTGCTGAGCTGAAAGATTTCCTTGGTTGGGAGCAGGAGAGACAACATGAGGCTCTGTGATTATGATTGGTGGTGGTATGGAGTGGAATTATTGAAAGACAGAGTTATGGTCAATTTGTTGATGAGGATTTTGGAAATGATTATTGGTAGGCTGGACAATTTGTTTATAAGGAAAGATGTGCCATAAAAAACAATATCTTTGGTATACATGTTCTTTCCAGTTGGTAAAAGGACTTTGTATCCTTTTAACTGATTATTGTAGCCTTAGAATACACCTTGCACAGATCTTAGTTCCAGTTTGTGTTTGTTGTAGACCTTATTTAAGGGAAACACAAAAAACCTAACACTCTCAAGTTGGTGTAGTCAGGTTATTTCTTGTGAAGGATTTCAAAAGGGGACTTATAAGAAAGGCTTTTCACAGGGACTTTATTCATGATGTAAACTGCTGCAGTAAAAGCATCATCCCAGAATTTTAAAGAGACATGGGATTGAGCTAGGAGGGAAAGACCAGTTTCTACAATGTGTCTATGCCTTCTTTCAGCTACTCCATTTTGCTGTGGAGTACAGGAACAAGAAATTCAATGCAGGATGCCATTGGATTCAAAAGTTTGGTTTTGAGGTTTGTATTCTATTCCACCATCTGTTTTGCAAGGATTTGATTTTTTTGTTTGAACTGAGTTTCAACATAATTTTTTACATGAAGGAATACGGTGACAACTTAAGTCTTTTCTTTAAAAAGATAGATCCATGTAAACTTATAGATGTGATCTATAAAGTTTACATAGCATCTAAAACCATTTCTAGAGACTATAGGTGATGGTCCCCATAGATCTGAGTGAATAAGCTCAAAGGGTTCTTTGTATTCAATATTAGAATCAGCGTAGGGGAGTTTGTGACTTTTAGCTAAGGAACAAGCAACACATAGGGCAGAATTTGTAGATTTCATTTCAAAGGGAATGTTACAATCTTGGAGAGCAACTTTTACAATTTCATGAATGTTGTGACCAAGCCTTTGATGCCATAACTCTAAGCTATTACTCTTTTTTAAAGAAGCACTACAAATCCTAGGATTGAAGAAAGAAACAGGACAAGATAACAAAGATAAACTGGATTTAAATCCTTGATTTGGAGGAACATAAGTGGAATGATCTCCTTGATTGAAAGAGTTAGATAGACTGGGTGTGGGATCAGGATGCAAGTTGAACTTGTATAAACCATCTTCAAGAGTCCTTCTGAGCAAAATATCCTGAGTTGCTTGGTCTTAACAAGCCAAACAAAAGGATGAAATTCAAATATACAGAGTTATCAAGAGCAAATTGTGAGACACTGATAAGATTTTTGGTTATGTTGGGAACATGCAACTGATTATTAAAGATAAAAGATTTGGAATTAGAAGAAGATTTGAGGTATGTATTTTCAAAATGAGTTATATACTCACTTGAATTGAAGAAGTAGCTCATGTCATTAGAGATGATCTGATGCCCCTGTATCTGGATACCAGCTGTATCCATTTCCAGCTTCTTGTCCATATCCATAAGATGGAAACTAAGCAAGGTTGAAAGTGGGATTTTTGTTTCCAAATTGCTGTTCTTGCATGTTTTGTTGTTGATTTTGAGGATAGTTATCTAGATTGTACCAGCACTTGTTGGTTGCATGACCAACATATCCATAGTATTGGCATGTTGGCTTTCCTCCATTGGATCTGCCTCCTCCTCCTTTAAATCCACCTCTTGGAGCTCTTCCTCCTCTATTTGGAAACCGATTTCCTCTGCCTTCTCTGAATCCCTCTTTATTGGATTTCTTTTGGAAGTTTTGAGACTGATTCCCTTTTGTGACAGTGTTAATGCTGAGGTGTGTGCCTTCATTGTTTATACTTTGAGATTGAATTTGATTTACTTCTAATCTTGATTCATATGAGAGCAGCAAAGCATGTACTTCTGTAGCTGAAATTTAACCTGCTCTTGAAGTCACATTCGCCATGAATGAATCAAAACCTAGTCCCAATCCAGAGAGGATGTGAATGACTTTATCATCCTCATTAACCTTTTGACCTGCTGAAGCAAGCAAGTCAAAACAACACTTCATTTTTCCAAGATACTTCCTCATTGTGATTCCTTCTTTCTTCATGTTCCGCAGTTGAATTTGTATTGCATCAATTTTGCCTTTATTTGGCTTGCAAAGCTTTGCTCCAGGGTGTTCTAAATCTTAAATGATGATTCATGTCCCACCATTAGTGATAACACACTTTCACTGAGGGAAGAGAGAATCCAGGAAGCCAACAATCGGTCTTGTCTCTCCCATAGCAAGTAGTCTGGATTCTCTTCTTTTGTGGATCCAGCTCTTGTGACCATTTTTGGTGGAACATCCTTGCTAGGCTATATGAAAGAGAGGAGCCCATATCCTCTAATTACAATATAAGTTTGTTGCTTCCAAATGAGAAAGTTTGATTCATCAAGCTTGACAGAAACAAGCTGATTTTGAGGCTAGATGATTTGTGTTTGTGGGGTTGCAGATATTCCTGTTGCAACTATAGTCATAGTTGCTTCTTCCATGATCTATATTTATAGGTGTTTTTAGATGAAAGGGGGAGGAAATCAGAGATAGGATAAACCTGTTGTGATACCATGAAAGAAAATTGACATAAGCTTCGAAACTAAAGCCATTAGAGTGATGAAAATGATGAGCAACTTTTTACTGTTTCATTGAACATGGAAAACTGAATTGCATTACAAGAGTATAAATAGCAAGCCTAGTCTATGTACATCAAGGATCATTAAATGTTATCATAGTAACTTTTGACCAAACATAACAGCAAGACAAACAAGACAAAGGTTGTACTTTTTTATTATTAATAACCATGTACTTCATTTCCAGAACTGCTTGTATGCTCAACGGCTAGTCATTTTTGCTTGCTTTCTAAGCACAACTTCTTCATATGATCTCTTAGTTGATTTTACACCTTGGCATGTTGAGTCAGCATGCAACTCAGCTTGCTTTGACAGACAAGCAGATAGATCAATCTTTATCATTAAACCCACAAAGACGTTTTCGGCAATGTGTCTAAGGCTGGTTCGAACATACAATATTCCTGCTTTTGCTAACACTGGAAGTGGCATCAAGCCTGTAATTCATATTCCATGCAAGCAAGTAAGAATACATATTATTTGTATTTATTAAGTTTTAAGGATGCTAATGTAAGTGGTTCTATATTTCATTTTTCATCTATTTTTTCCCGTGATATCTATCAAGGTGACCGCATCCATGCATCGTAAAGGGTGCAACAATCAAATATTTAAATCTCAAGCCTATTGAAGGTCATTTGTATGCGCTGAAAGATTTCATCATCGCTGAAAACATGATGAAATTATGTACCACACAAAATGAGTTTCAGATACAATTTTTCAGAAGAACAAAAAATGGAAGAATCTACGACAAGTTCCCACTTGCAATGGACAATTTCAGGTTGTTTGCAGAAGTTGTAATAAAGAGAGATAAAGAAGGCTTCGAGTTGTATGCTACGTATATTTACAGACATATGCGAGTTAGTATGCATCTTTTAAAGGTCATTAGGTACTTACCATATTGTGTCTACTTGCAGATGTGACTGGACGGGTTATTTTGTACAACATTCCATCAATGCAGACGGGAAAGTTGAAGCCAGCGCCTGGAATTGAAGATGGAGGATCTGCAGTAACCGACTAAATCTATTCAACTTATCAATCATCAAAATCAGGTTTCTATGCTAAATCAGAATATGTTTTTTTCAAGCACACATGTTTATAATTATGCATAAAAATGTTACTTAGTATAGAACGAAGAAGATAAAACTGTACGTTATGTGACAAGTACATGGAAGAACTCTTACCGTTTATACAGGGTGGAAATAATACCAATTTGGTCGTACTTAATCTAAGTCAATTTCACCAAAGGGATAGCCAAACATATAAGAAATTTGATGCTGATTAAGGAACCAGGTTCAGGGTAAGTAGAACCGGGCTGCTAGAGAAAACTGGAAGTCATAACAAACTTGAACTAGCGTTTATGATTCAAATTCACAAGGAGGAGTCCTTTACAACAGTTTCTTCAGAGAAAGACAACAGAAACAGGTAGTTTCACTTTGCTCGTCTAACTGACCAATTTCTCGGCTAATTCGAAGCTTAATTCTTATATGTATGACTTTGCAATGATGAGTAGTTTGATGTATACCAGCTTTCCCCTTGTAATCAAATCAGGATTAGCTCAATTGTATTGCTAGGTTTCTTTACGCAGTTTAGGGTTTCTAAATTGGGGATTCGATCGAATCTTAGTTGTATCTTGTGATTGAGGATTGATTTGAGTGAATTGAGGAATGTTGATCCTCCGTGGATGTATATCTTCACGACCGAACCATGTGAAATCCCGGTGTACTATTTTTCTTTCTGGTTTTACATATTTTCAGTTTTGTGGTGTTCTTGCTTGGTTTTATTGGTGAATTTTGTGAATCTTGGTTGTTGAATTCTTTCAAGTGGTGCCATCTGTAGGAAACGGACAAGGAGATGACTGCAATGAAGCTAGATGTTGAAAGATTCACCGGTAAAAATGACTTCGGAGTATGGAATATCAAAATGAAAGCAATTTTGACACAACATAGACTAGTTACTGCGTTGAAACCAGAAAATGAGTGGTCTGTCACTGATAAGACCAAGAAGGAGGAGATTGTTGAAAAACCACACAATGCGATCATCTTGTGCATTGGGGATAAACCACCGAAGGAAGTTGCTAAGACAACAACAGTTGTTGAAGCATGGAAGGAACGAGAAGATCGGTATCAAGCAAAATCAGTTACCAACAAACTGTTCCTGCAACAGAAATTGCTTGCATTTAAAATGACAGAGGATAAGAATTTTGTTGAGCAATTGGATGAGTTCAATAGATTGATTGATGATCTAGAGAGTCTTGGAGTAAAATCGGAAGAAGATGACAAGGTTCTAAGGATCCTGAATGCTCTTCCAAAATCTTTGGAAAACGTTAAGGATACTTTGTTATTTGAAAGATAAGACAAACTGGATCTGGACTTGATACAAATCTCTCTCAAGACCAAGATCCTGCAAATCTCAGGAGAGAAGTAACCTCAAAGTACAGGTGAAGGACTGAATGTAAAATTCAATAAGAATAAATTTCAAAAGAAATCTCAAACTACACAGAATAACAAACAAAAATCTGTCAAAGAAAGTGGAAAGAAGAATTCTGAGTGGATAGAGAAAAGATGATGCTATACCTATAAACAAGTTGGACATCTGAAAAAGAATTGCCCAGAAAGAAAGCAGAAACAAGAAAGCAAGGAAGCAGATGCTGCTATTACAGAAGAACGGTATGACAACGCAGAAATATTGATAGTTTCAGATGGAAAAATCTGTGATGAATGGGTACTGGACTCAGGTTGTTCCTTTCACATGTGTCCACATGAGTCTGGTTCCAGGATCTTCAAAAAATTGATGGTGGATCAATGTTGCTTGGCAATGATTAGACATGTAAAGTTCAAGGTTGTGGCTCACTGAATATCAAAATGCATGATGGAGTTGAAAGATTGCTCACAAAAGTAAGGTATGTTCCTGCCTTAAAGATAAATTTAATTTCTCTTGGATCACTAAATGCTACTGGTTGTGAGTTTAACACAGAAGATGGATATATTCATGTTACTAAATGTGGTAAAACTGTGATGAAGGGAAAGAAAGTGAATGGTCTATATGTTCTCATTGGATATTCTGTAACCGGATCTGCTGCTAATGTCATGAACACCTCAGATGCTTTACTGTGGCATAAAAGACTAGGCCATATAGGAGAAAAGGGAATGAATGAGTTATCAAAGAAAGGGGTGTTTGGAAATTCAAAATCTGTTAAACTTGAATTTTGTGATCACTACATTTTAGGCAAAGCAAGGAAACATTCTTATGGGATAGGAATTCACTCAACTAAAGAACCTCTAGATTATGTCCACTCTGATATTTGGGGGACAACAAAAGTAGAATCTCATTGGGGTGGAAGGTACTTTATGATTGTAATTGATGATTTTAGCAGAAAAGATTGGGTGTTCATACTCAAACAGAAGAGTGATGCCTATGAAAACTTCAAGGACTAGCTAACTCAAGAAGAAAATAAGAGGGGTAAGAAGCTAAAACATCTAAGGATAGACAATGGGCTTGAATACTTGTCAGAAGAACTTAGTAAATTCTGCTGAGAAAGAGAAATAACAAGGCATAAAACTGTACCACTCAATCCTTAACAGAATGGTCTAGCTGAGAGGATGAACATGACACTACTTGAGAGGGTGAGATGTATGTTGGCAGATGCAAGACTGCCAAAATCATTCTGGGGGAGAAGCTGTTAATACAACTTGTTATCTGATCAATAAATCACCTTCATCTGCCATCAAATTTCGAACACCTGATGAAGTTTGGTATGGGAGGTTGTCAAACTATATTGATCTTAAAGCTTTTGGGTGTCAAGCTTTTGTACACATAAGAAAGGATAAGCTTGATCCAAGGGCTGTTAAATGTATTTTCATTGGATATCCTAAGGGTGTAAATGGACAAAAACTTTGGTGTCTTGAAAGTGGTCATCAAAGGGTTATAGTAAGCGAAGATGTAACATTCAATGAAAATGACATGGGGTATAAACACACAGGGTCAAATACTGAAGTGGATGGAAACATTTCAACAGAAACTACATCTGTTGAGGTGGAGTTTGAGAGTCAGCATGAAGACACAAAAAAACCAGAGCAATGCTGAAGATCATCACTCCCCAGAAGCAGAAAAAGAGCTGGATGATGAACAAAATTTAAGAGACTATCACTTAGCAAGAGATAGAGTAAGAGGAGAAATACATCCTCCAAATAGATTTGACAAGCAGACATGGTATCTTATGCATTGGCTGTTGCAGAATCCTTTGAACACCAGGAACCACAAAGCTATAGTGAAGCTATGTCTAGTGATGAAAGTGAATATTGGATGGCTGCAATGACAGAAGAATTGCCTCTTGAAAGGAATAACACTTGGGTTTTGGTAGAGAAGCCAAAGAATCAGAAAGTTGTTAGCTCCAAGTGGATTTTCAAGAAGAAGACAGAAATGGTTGGTACTGAGAAAATAAGGTATAAAGCCAGACTTGTAGCAAGGGGTTTCACACAGAGAGAAGGCATTGATTTTAATAAGGTATTCTCTCCTGTGGTGAAACATTGCTCTATAAGACTGCTTCTTGCAAAAGTAGTACAGGAAGACATGAAGTTGCAGCAATTAGATGTAAAAATTGCCTTCTTACATGGAGATTTGGTAGAAAACATCTACATGAAGCAACCAGAAGGTTTTGTACTTCCTAGAAATGAACATAAGGTGTGTCATTTGAGAAAATCACTTTATGTTCTGAAACAAAGTCCTAGATAGTGGAATAAGAAGTTTAATGAGTTCATGCTAAGTGTTGGATTTGACAGATGTAGATATGGCAACTATGTCTATCTTCAGAGACAAGGAAGAAATGTCCTCACTTATTTACTACATTATGTTGATGATATGCTGATAGCCAGCAAGAATAAGGTGAGGATAGAGTATCTGAAGGAGAAGTTGAACTCAGAATTTGAAATGAAAGATCTAGGAAGTGCCAAGAAAATCTTGGGCATGGATATACTAAGAGACAGAATCAATGGGAAGTTATGGTTACCTCAGAAAGATTACTTAAAGAAGATGTTGAAAACGATATAATATGCATGGGTCAATGTCAGTAGTTACACCCACTGGAAAATAAATCAAATTATCAAAGGACCAATGTCCTAAGTTTGAGACAGAAAAGAAATACATGGAAAGAATTCCACATGCTAGTGGAGTTGGAAGCTTAATGTATGCAATGATCTGCAACAAACGTGACTTGGCTTATGGAGTATCAATGGTCAGCAGGTTTATGTCAAACCCTGGGAAGCACTCAAGTATATTTTGAGATACTTAAAGGGATCAGTATAATTGGGATTAGTATTTGAGCAAGGAAGTAATCAAGGAGAGCCAATACAAGGATATGTAGACTCTGATTTTGCTAGAAATATAGATACTAAGAAGTCTATTACAGGGTTGTATTCACATTCTATGGAACAACAATAGTATGAAGAGCAGTTCATTAGTCAGTAGTGGCACTTTCTACAATTGAAGTAGAATACATAGCAGTGACAGAAGCAGTCAAGGAATCTATGTGGCTCAGAGGCATTCTTAAAGACTTTGGAGTTTCACAAAAGAGTGTTACCATTTACTGTGACAATCAGAGCACGATTCATCTTGTGAAACATCATGTGTTTCATTAAACGTCAAAGCATATAGATGTGAAAATGCATTTTGTTAGGGATATAGTGGAGAAGGGTATTGTTTTTGTGAAAAAGATAGCTACAGAAGATAATGTTGCTGATATCTTTACTAAATCACTTCCCGGGAACAAGTTTAAGCATTGTGCAAGCTTAATTAAGCTTGTACCGTGTGTCTAAGCTCTGCCTATGTTGCTCGGACTCTTCAATTTGAGCGAAGTGTCAGTGTCGACACGACATGACACAGGTGCGGACACGGGATATGTGTCCGACCCTTCGCAAAATATTTGGACACGGCAAGTTTTAACAAGCTGGAGGAAGAAAGGAATTGCAGAATGCATATATAATGGAGGGACGTGTTTAGAAAGAGAGGAGTGCTAGGTACACGTGTTTAAAGAAAGAAGGAGGGTTGTTGTGGGTACACGTGTTTAAACTTTAAAGAAAAAGGGTGATGAGTATTTGACTAATTTGGTAAATTGTGGTGGATTAGATTCTTATAATTTTATTAGACCAATTTAGGAAAGAAAATAACTTAATTGATTATGTAATATATAATTGCCAAAAGATTGTCATAAATAAAAATGCCAAAAAAACTATCACATATCATAATTTAATATAAATATAAATATGATATATATATATATATATATATATATATATATATTCTTTCAAATGTTGCCGTGTCCCAGTACCAGTGTCCAATTTTCGGACGTTTTTAAGCCGTGTCCAAGTATCCTAAATTATGGAGAATAAAAGGTCCGACACCTAGATATGTACCCGTGTCCGACACCCGTACCCGAGTCCGAGCAACATAGAGCTCTGCAATAAGGTGGAGTTGAGGAGTATGATATGTTCTTTGATTCATTGAGGTGTAGAATTGTGAATCTAAGTCAATTTTATCAAAGAGATAGCCAAACACATCAGAAATTTGATGCTGATTAAGGAACCGGTTTCAAAATCGAGCGGCTGGAGAAAACCGGAAGTCATAACAGACTTGAACCGGCGGTTGTGACTCAAAATCACAAGGAGGAATCTTTTACAACGGTTTCTTCATAGAAACGGGCAGCTTCACTTTGCGCGCCTTGCTGACCAATTTCCCGGCTAATTCGAAGCTCAATTCTTATATGTATGAGTTTGCAATGATGAGTGGTTAGATGTATAACAGTTTTCCCCTTGTAATCAAATTAGGATTAGCTCAATTGCATTGCTAGGGTTCTTTGCGCAGTTTAGGGTTTCTAAATTGGGAATTCGATCGAATCTTAGTTGTATCTTGTAATTGAGGAACGTTGATTCTCCGGGGATGTAGATCTTCACGATCGAACCACATAAAAGCCTGGTGTATCTTTTTTCTTTTTGGTTTTGCATATTTTCAGTTTTGTGGTGTTCTTGCGTGGTTTTGTTGGTGAATTTTGTGAGTCTTGGTTGCTGAATTCTCTCGCTCTCTATTTGCAGGTTTCTGCATCTTAAGTTCAAACACACTAGAATTATTGCACACATGAAAAGACCTGCTCTGTTTTTCTTTTTCAGATGATGCTACATTTTCAAATACTTACAACGTCACTAAGGTTATAGCAAATGGTGATTGTGCAGAGGTCAACATTTCGTGAAAAGTAAATTTACTTCTTTTTTTCATGAAAAAATTGTTGTATTATTTTAAAATGACTAATATATTAACTATTTCCTACTAATTAAAGACTGAAATTGATGTTGGAGGAGATGTTGCTATATCTAAATCTAAGAGTAGAGCAGTATGTTGTATAGCATATAAGTTCAAAAATAAAGAAGCTGAGGTGAAAAGTTTGGCAGCGATGAAAGAGGTGGTATCACGTAGTCTACTATGTTATACATCTAACTACAGTTTGATTAAGTTTTCTATTTTTTTCAATGTCTATTTCGAGGATGGAGTCTATTGATTTTGTTGACTGGTACTGCCTTTGATGTGCCAAGAAGTTGATTGCAGATGCAGATTGGTACAGCCGTTTCTACCATTTATATTCATATTTCTTTTCCTAATTACTTTTTTTCACAGGTATTTCTATGAGAGATAAAAGCCGGGCATGAACGGTTTCTACTAGGGGAACATGCTTCGAAGATGCGTTGTTCTAATGTAAGCAATTATTTAAAAAACATATTACTTTCAAATTTTTGCTTAGTTCTGATTGAAATTATTTACGAATATTTCAGAGCTGCCCCAGGAGATTGTTGATGCCCTGTCTGATAGATTTGTGTTGTTCAAGATACATACAAGTTAAATAATCCAGATGACGGTTGATGAGATAGTGTTTGATCAATACATTGGCAAGAAAGTTAGTAGTTGTTATTTAATCCATGTTACATTAAACAATGATCTATATATGTTCCTGTGTGGTAATTAATTATTTTCTGATTTCAGGTTGAATTGATGAAACCATGAAGGTAATGACAAAGGAAAAGATTGTAGTGACAAAGGTGTTGTGGATTCTATGTCTGAAGAAAAGGAATGATGTGTCAAGGAGTGTGGGACCCTGGCACATCAAAGAGGAAGTTGTTTAAGAATATCTAAGGTTTAGGTTTATTGTCTGCAATATTAATTTTGTGTTTTATCAGTTTACTTAGATAATGAATTTGTTAACAGTGTAACTGTTAATTTTTTTGTAATTAGTATAGTCAATAGTTTATTTTTTATATATAACATATTTTACTTTTTACAAAGTACAAATTTTCATTATTTATAACAATATCAGATATTAAAACTTTGGGCAATTTTGCGAATTTTTTTAAGAACCGAAATGGTAAGAGGGTTGCTGTTTCGAAGTTGTCGGTAAAATCTGAATTTGGATATCTGTTGCTTTGGTTCTTGTGTGAAGATCGCATAAATATTGATCGTTTTCTTCTGTTTTTTTGGCAGAAGAAGCTATTGTGGCCTAGGCTTTGTCACTCAATATAACAACTCGTAAAAATGGTCCTTTAAAATTAAATATAAGAGCCCAAGAAAATGGGTCTTTCTTAAAATTCAACAGAAAAGCCATACAACTAAATTACGTTTCTATTATTCTACTTCTTCAATTATAATAATAACCATAACCATTAATTATTTCAAAAAACATAAATGTCTCATTTATAAATAAATATATATATATATATATATATATATAATATTTTTTAACTTAGACTATTAAATGATAAAAATGTACTATGGCCGTGTCCACATGTTACTTTGGCACTAGTACTATCGTATTAAATTTTCTAAGTATTTATTATAGTAACATGCCGTGAATATATAATTATTTTTCATAAATTAGTTATGAACATGATTTGTATAAAATTTTAAGATAAAAATTTGTATTTAAGTTAATCATAACAATCTGAAGTATATCATGTCAAATTTCTAGATTTGAAATATAATTTTCGACCTTTTTTTAAAATTATACCGGTATTTTCATCGATTTAGTATTTTACGGAAATTTTTGAAAGATTAAAACACCGCTATTTTCGTAATTGGTTGTGAATTTTGATTCCTATAGCACGATATTGGAAGACTCACAACGAAAGCAGTCATATTGTGTTCTAGCAAATTGATCTCCAAACATGGATTAGGATAACTTTTCCTTTTAAACTCCATTTATCGTGGTAGTAGATCGGATAATAATATTTTATCTAACTTTATTTATTTTTTACTTTTCTGGAAAGAAAAACGAGTCATCATTCACTCAGGATAAAATGCTAGGGGAGGTCTTTTGTGCACGTAAGATCAGTGCAATCGGGATCATGGGTCAAAATGTATTACTACTATTTATGCCTAAAGGTATTACATGTGATAGATAAAGGTTTCACAGTGAAAATGTATCATCATTTATGCTTAACGGTATTACACAAATGTATTGCAAGACCTTCATCCAATACGTATAATACCTTTAAACATAAATGGTAATACCCAACTTGAATTGCATCGTGCAACTAATGCACATGAGACTTTGTCAAAATGCTAAAATCCGAATATTACCTTAGATAATAATCTAGGCACCCCCAAGAATAGTTGACAAATATTAGAAAAATTACATTTCAACCCATTACTATTTTTTTCTTTTGCAAATTTAATTATTAAACCTAAAAAAGGGATCTTCAGGTAATATCACATTTATTCAAAACCTTCAAATATCACATAGTAAAATGTGGATAAAGATAACTAAAAATTGCTAGAATGACACCCTTTTGTAAAATGATTTTTATTTATAAATGGATGAAAGCATATATTTATATAAAATCGACGAACGATATAAATGCATTTTCTTCCTAAATCAAGCTTCAAATGAATGGGGAGGGCAACGTGTTTTCCTACATCTGAATCAACCATCAGTAAGAAATGGCAGGTTTACTACAGCTAAACAATACATCCAAATTAGTTGGTAGCTATCTGTTGAGGCGCCACAAGTCATCTGAACTAGTACAACCAAATGATGCAAATAAACTGGACCACCCATAATGTGTTTCTTAATACACGAAAAATGGTGCAGTTACGGGCATTTCCGTTGAATATAAGAAGCTCCGTGCTCTTCATACCTGTCATTCCGCAAGATGGTGTAGTTTCCGTCATTACCAATGATATAAAAATTTAGAGATTGCCACGAAAACTACCCTTGATGACTAGACTAATTACAGAGAGCCCAGATTTTGGTTTTATTAGAGATACAGTCCCTTGAGGATTGTATTTTTCTTACAGACGCCCCCAGTCAGCGCATTTTTGCAAGGGAACAAACTCATGGGTTTTTTGGTAATAAAGTTGTAACGCTACAGGAAGCATGAAGACTGTGATGACAACAGAACAAGTGAAGAATCAAAACTTACTCAGACTTTGAGAACCACATTTGCTGAAAGGAACCGAGTGATGCCAAGATGCTCCCCCCAATCCAAACACTGCATTCACACTCATTAGTAAACCAGGATCAAGGGAAACAATTTTATTTCTATACATGGTCATTCGATTTCTCTTGAGAAGGTCGAATACACATATATCCAAGTCAGGTAACACGGTATGTCAATTATTCTGCAGCAGGAAATTTATCCATATGCAACTGCATAAACAATATAATAGCTTCGGCGGAATCATACCAGATCAATTCCAATCTTCTATACCAAGTATTAATCAAATATATAACCACACAATGCTCCATATGGATATGAATGGGAAAAGCAAAAACCATAAAAAAAACTATACGCGAGGTTTTTTAATAAGAAAACAGATTTTATTTATGTAGAAACATGGACTATAAGGGATGAGAAATCCCATAAACATATTACGGAACGTCAGTTACAACACTAGCACCAATCTCTAACTATGCGCTAAAGTAAGTTCTGAGAATCCACTTTGCATTGCAAAGATTCAATTTCTGCATCTTAACCATTTAATGTATTTTCTTATGAAAAATACTGCTATAGAGGCCAATCAAACAAAGTGACTTCACCTTTATCACTGTGAGATTCCATCTAGAATGTGAATCCAGACCCACTTCATATATATACACACATTTTCTTTCTATAAGAAACAATTTTTTTTAATTAATATTCGAAAAATTACAATGGGAAGAGTTTTCCCACTTAATTTTCATACAGAATTCTATCACTACATACGTACATAGCTTAAATCTCTTTGCAGATCTGATAACAAAAAGCCCTTAAATTCCTTATGGCCCGAAATCCAACTAGCAATTCTGAACTTAGTGTTTTCCACATGTCCTCTGGTGATTCTCCATTGTCCTTGAAGATTCTTCTATTTATTTCCATCCAAATGGACCAAACAACTGCGCGTGTCATCACCGCCCACAGAATCGTTGCTCTCTTGCTCGCAAAACTGCCCACGTTAACTAGAAGCACTCTTCAATCCTCTGAGGACTGGCCCAAGATAATTTTAGTGTTGCTAATGCCCTAAATGACCGACTTCAAACTTCATATATATGTTTCTTATATAATCTCAATCTTCAACCTCCCAAAAACATCAAACCGGCTCAAACATTAATCATTCTAAATCCAACGACTGCTGCAGAAATTTTCTTTCGAACAGGTTGAGCCGCCAGCCCATCAACTAGGCATGGGACACCATATAGTTGTTCATGAGCATAATTGTTGTATTCTACTCATTTTGCATAACTAAACAGATTCTGTTCATACTCTCTTGGCTATCTTTGCATGTCCATGTTTAAATTGGCACTAGGTAAGAGAACAAATAGAAGTTGCGGGCATCTTCATAGTGTTTATAAATGTTTTAAATGCAGTTAAAATGAGGGGTTTTCAGAGAAAATTCTACTTCTGGAACAGTTATGAAGTAGGAGACTTCCTTTATAGAAAGCGTTACAACTATTATTCATTTCACTATATCAAATATGTTGGCATATCACCAAGTCTTCTAACCTGGGTATAAAACAGATGGGTGTGGGGGGGGGGGGGGGGGGGGGGGGATCCAAAAGTGCATCCTAAACTATGCATAAGCCTCTAACAAGATGTGTTGAAGCTGCATGTATGTTTAAAAACCAAACGAGAAAGAGAAGTAAGCAAATGAAATCTAACCTGAACCTCCTTTCTGTCGCATTTCCGCTTGCTAACACTTTAACCCTTGCTGCTTGAGGAGATTCCTAGAAGCAATACAACTCAGTGTCAGGGATTCCATCAAAGACTAAAAGATGCTCATGTAATTTAAATGTGTGAATGCACAATGACGGACATGAGTTCACTCATATTTCAATAAACACCTATCCAAATCTCTCTACTGGCAAAGTCACCATATAAGGCATATCCATTTTAAATGTATATTGATGAGTTTTAGAGTTCAAGAATGGCAAGGGTATATCGACACGAACACGTGTAGGACAATAATGGAGAGCTCATGCGTCAAGCAAAGTTGAATGGCAAATAAAATTTCAAAATTCACATAAGAGAGTACGTTTGTGCTTCAGAGTTCAGACAGAAAGTTGAGAACTAAGTTACTAAAGCTGATGTGGCAAATTGTATGCAATCTCAACCAGGAGAATATTTCAGAACATTTTTCCTCTACAAGTCCAACATGCTCTTGCCATGATCAAGAAAAAGGAACAAGAGATTTGATCAAAGCCATCTATTGTAATGTTAGTACCTCCAGCAAATCTTTCTCAAGACGTTCTTTCAGTTGTTGCATGGATGCTGTTCCACCAGACAGCTGCAGAAAGGACCATCAACAAGGCATAAGAAATTGTACAACTTTAAGAGCCAGGAATTCTTATTATTTTGATAAAAATCAATGTCAAAGACACTCTAGATAACATGTGCACTCAAAGACATGAACTTTCATAAGAATTTGAACAGAGATTAAGTACATTATATTTCTAGACCTGAAAAGGTTGGCAGGTGAACTTATTAAAGCAATGATAATTTGCTTAACCTGCTGTGTGCTTATTCAAACATATTTTTCTTACAAGAAATAAAAATTCTACTGCAGTAAAAAAATGCGTTAGGGATGAAGGACCCCTAACACTCATTAATCGTTCATTGTATCTACTACATTAATCGTTCATTGTATCTACTACGGATGAGGGACCCCTAACACTCATTATTCGTTCATTGTATCAACTAGATTACAAAGCGTAACCCCAATTCCTCACTAGGTCAGAACCTAAGTAGTCCTTGAACAGCCTATGACGAGAGGACCAAAGGGCTAGTGTACATCTGATCCTACCCCATACATCTTGTAACGATTCATTACAGTTTTCAAAAATTCTCTTATTCCTCTTAATCGATATAGACCAAAGTACCACAGAGACTATGATCCTCCATAAGATTTTACTTCTCTTGTTAAGAAAGCCCCCTATATTAGTTATGTGCTTATTCAAACACGGATGATCTATGGTAATTTTCAGACAAGATGCTGAAAAGAATAACTGCAGAAAAAGCATGTCCTATCCCTTATCAGATCTATCGGATAATGGATTGATTACAGTTAGTTCACTACAATTCTACACATTTACTTGAAATATTGGCAATGTAATTCACCAACCCCCAATCTTTGCAATTTCAATAATAAAATGGAATTATGGCTAGTTCTTGCTGACGTGTGCACCAGAAAAATCCAAGCAAGCTTGGCTTTTGTCACATATTTCCATGTACACTACAGTAAAGGAAAAGGGCAGCAGATATGAACACATCTTTTTGCAAAATCCAAAATCTCAGAAATCCCTAAACCATTTGGCTTCAGTGATAAAAGAACAAAGAAAACCCAAAAATCTATTTGGATTGCTGTTAACTATAATTTGTTTTCAAAACGAACAAATAGAAATAGAAACATTTTCATCTTCCAACAGCAAAATTAAAAGAACAGCGAAAACTACACCCTTTTGTGGATGGCCCTGAAAAATCTCTGGCAGAGTGAAGGTAAAAGGTGGAGATGAGACGATTGAGGAGTCCATTTTGAAGCTTCAATTTTGGAGCATTCGTGTTTTTTCAGTTTAGGCTCGCATTCCCTAGATGAGGTTTTAGAGGATTTATATAATTCTGCAAAAACAATGTTGTTTGTATTTTTACTGCTTTTTGTGTTTCTTATTGGGTTCTTTATTTTTTTATTTTATATAATTCACATGGAAATATACGTAGCAGTGGCCAGGTTTGCTTGGATTTTTCCAGTGCAAACATCAATAATATTTAGCTGGAATTTCGTTAGATGATTGAAATTGCAAAACATTTGAAGTTGTTGAACAAAATTCCTAACTTCCAAGGTTCATGTGGAAATTGGATTTAGTCCCAAGTTTGTGAACTTTTTTGCAATTAATCCTAGGATAATTGATACACTAACTAAGATAGCTGAAGCACCAAATTGCACAATCTTTTAGATCGAGCATGCAACATTAACGAGACACACAGGATGACATTAATGAGGCTAGGGTTAATGAGATCCAAGCCACCAATACATGAAATACAACATAAAGTTCCTATACGAGAAATTATTCAGCCCTCAGCTTCTTCATAATCACAGGAAGCACTTGAATTTAGCAGAACTAACAAAAGTATAGATAGAGGAAAAAGTATGAACCAAAATAATGACAAATACAATAGAATAGAAAAAAGGATATTTCATGACCATGCTGATCTGGTCATGTTAAACAGACATACCAATATGCTGCTATAAAGTTCTCTTCGAATGTCTGCATCACATTTGTTTATGCTCTCAATCACCTGGAATATTTCAGGACTAATTATATTTTTTTCTATAAGTGAATGCATTTTAGTAATATAGGGCAAAACCCATAATAATACTACAAAGGAGGCCAATATAACACAAAAGGGGATAGGGAAGTGGGTAATGGCCTTAACCAACAAAACAAAATACAAGTTTTGGAGTGAGAATTTGTAGGCACAAGGACTAATTATCGTTGGAACAAGAAGAAACCCACATAATGTGCTTTGAGCACACAGCCAAGCTTATTTAAAAAATATATATATTACTCACTATTTGTGGCAGACCGCGAGAAGATGAAGCCATGTCTGCAACACTCTCCATACCGGGTATTGTCTGAGATGGACATCAAACTGTAGATACTAAGTCATCAAGATAACCTAAACTGACATAAATGCATAAAAGAATTCTAGCCAAAAATAAGTGCCAGAATACAATGATGCAATTTAAGAAAGGGTCCATTCAACTTAAAATAACAAAAAAGAAATACTTAAATGAAGTTCAGAGACAAATGACAAACAATAACAGAGCCATATGAACGTCTGAACACTTAACAAGTCATAGACCTGAAAGGACTCTGACTATTGATGTGATCAGAACGAAAAAAATGAATATTTATCCTAAGAAACTCTTCCCAAACCCAGACCCCTTCATAAAAGCTTCGTCATTATCAACTGGATGCTCAATTCTTTAAGGGATTTGAGTGTCATACTTCAGCATGGAACCACCTTCAATGACCCCCAGCAATATCAACTGCACCAGCTGACAATTGCAAAAGAAATCTCTACTGGTATTATCAACTTTTGTCTTGGCTGAATACGTCAGGATCAGGTAGCAAACTTTGCTCGTCATTGGTCAGCAACGAACTTGTCATCAGCTAGCATGCCCATGTTCTAGCAAGAAGCAACACCAGCCTCCTTTCATGCATGTTTTCCTTGTGAAGCTTTACAAACTAAAATAAAACTAGGACACTTCCAATCAACAAGACACCAAACCAGATTGCACACTTGCATTACTTTTGCTGCTCCACCTTCCACTTTCAGGTGCTTCTCTTTACCAGTTAAATCTTGTGAACAAACTATTTCAGGAACATAAAAGGTAATAAACCTAAGATTCCTCAAAACTGAGATCCCAATCCTCTAAATAATTTTTGTAGTGCGGGTATACAAATCAACAATCACTACATACATAAAACAAAAAAATTACAAGCCTGAAAAGAGGAAGTAATTACAGAGCAGAAGCAGAATATGAAGATCTATGAGAAGTTTGCATACAGGGATAAAAAAGATTAGCATTATCCATTATGACATATCTCATGATGCATCAAAGTACAATACAAATGGAACAACAAGAATAGATATTCAGAAACGCACCTGAACTAAAGATGGATTAAACAGTATATCAGGAATCTTGAATCTGTCAGCACCAATTTCAATTGTTCTACACCATTACATTTAAAAAAAGCAACAAATTAGAATGCAATTCTAATGAAAAAGAAAAAATTTCATCAATAATTAACCTCCATGGAACTAGGTAAAAGTGGATCGAAACGGTCAAAAGCTGATTCTAAGAACAATATATTAAAATTAAAAAGGAGAGAAAAATACAACAAACTTACTGTCCATCAGGAAGCTCATACGGCGTCATCGGGATATTTGAATATGAAGTTTCTGACCACAAAGAAATAGTGTTACCACATATAGATGTAACATCAGCCCAAGTCTAAAACTAAATGAAAGGAATAACATTTTTTAGTGAGAAACAAGCCTTTATATTAAGAGATATAAGAGAGGTACAACGGGATGGGGATCAGTGAGTATGATTTGCAAATTAAAGAGCAAAACTCCAATTCCTAGCAACATCGAAAACAAAAAGACTATTGAAATCTTGATGGATAGAAATGCCACCATGCTACTCTAAACATGATCCTATCCCAAAACTCATCTAAGGACTCTTTAACTTTAAAAAAAGCCTATTTCATTCCCACCAAATGGACCAACAAAGAGTTTGAACAATGTCTCCCACAACATTTTGCTTCTTTTACTAATGAGACCACCAACATTAACCTGAAATAGAATCCCAACAAATGGAATAACTGAAAATAATCTTATGATCTTATCTAACCTTCCTGGAAACACTGAGCAGTGCGATTATTAGATGAGTTTTTTGTCCTCAAGATATTTCTTGCTAGTAAACCATGAAAACTCAATTGGTGCCGGAACATGGTGACTGGCACCTCAGTAACTATTAATGAGAAAGAATATGGTTAAATCACTAACCATCATACGGAGTGTCAGGTGCCCGACACACGCATTCTTTAATATCACCAACAATCACCCGCTGCAACAATGAATGAGTTTAGTAACAGAATAAGGGCCAGCATCTAACGAGCTCTGCTAAATGATTGACCTGTGAATAATGTTTGTAACTTTCCGTAGTATTGGGGACGTCAATGTCAAAAATCTGTAAGATCCACGATTATAGGTTATAACATTTACCAGAAAAGAAACCAAGAATTTATCAGGTAGAGGAAGCCATTAGATTTGCTCACAATAAATGAACAAAATGGTAATAACTAGAAGTTGACATTGTATTTATATCTGTACCATCAATTATAATATTTTTATAAGAAACACAAACTTTATTTATATATAGAAAAATTACAACAGGAAAAGGTTTCCAAGTCTGTAACCATACAATCGTTCTATACTAAGATCTCTTAGCAAATCAACATCATTAATAAATTCATTCCATATATGCTAATCATGAGACGGGTGTTCATTTGTATGCAGCCAAGCAATGATGCTAATGTTACAACAGTTGGGAGTGAGTGCATCTATAACGAACCAATAAGTACCAATCTCCTCGACACTGACTGTATTCAAATGCAATATAGTGATAGTGCAGACTAACTCATTCATGTAGTTCTCACAACCCATAAGAAAGTTCACCCATCAAGCATACACATGAACTAAGTGACACACTGTATTCTATAAACAATAACTAACTGCTTCAGTATGTCACATCAGAAAAAGTTGATGACCTGAAACTCTCCAGGACGAACTTCCTTCCGTTTAAATGCATAACGAGGTTTTATCTGCAAATCAGATATAAAGGAGGAGAAAACAAAAAAACTCACATTCAAACTTTACGCAGATTATAAGATTGACTGTTGGTTAACAGCAAATTTATAGGGAGAATGAATTTCAGAAACTCACTGAAATTCCTTTCTGTTCCAGGCTTTTTAACAAGCAATCAGTGAGTAAATCTCCTCCGATGGGAGATGTTGCAACAGCCTAAATAAATGAAAAAACAGAAAAACAATGATTATAAAGGGGAATTGATGTAAAAGTTTACACCTGCTGTTTGCCAAATAATAACTTAGATGATAGCATAATCTGGCAAGGCATGAAGTTGGTTGATCAGCATTATCTAGATTCAACATTTGGTTAGGTCTAAAACAGATGTTAATATATTGTACGCAAAAGTATATATTATGAGAGAGAACAAATGATTCATCACAAAAAAATGATCATCACATGTATCCTGAAAATACAAATATGTTAACCGACTAATTAGTTATTATTAATAGCTATGGCAGAAAATGCAGTATAAGTTAGCATAGACTAAAAAGAATTGTTGGAAATCAGTTGATAGCCAGATTGTTATGTAAAGATAATGAGAACATAAAAGGAGCATGACAGTGGACTATAATATGGTTGGGAATGAATATTACCATTGGTTATATTTCGTGGATGATTATAAATATCACACTAAAAAGAATATGAATATATTCTAGCCCATTTGGCAATTGTCAGTGGATGTAGGATGAATGGTCAAACCAAGTCATTCATATATACTTCTTCCTCCGCTCACTTCTCACAATAAATAAATCTAAAAATCTAACATAGATATCGGAGCACTCATCTCATCTGTTCATAAACAGCTCATTTCATAGAATAGAAAAGCAAGGAATCTTCTTTCTCTGATAGGAAACAGAGAAACATTATTGAAACAGAGAAAGGCTAGGGATGAGAAAGCCCTAGCAATAAGTACATCAAAAGAGAGGAAAACTAAAAACAATAGGAAGGATTCATGGTTTTCTTTTTCTCTTTGCTTTATTATTTTTTATTAAGTTTCAAATTTCTTCAGGCACAACAATTTCATGTACAAACTATCTTGAAGTTTCTTGTAGATGGTGCTCTTCGAAGCTTCAAGACAGATCTTATCTTTTTCTTTTTTCTTTTTTTATGAGAAACAGAATTTTATTGCTCAAAAGATTTGGAGGGATGAGGAATCCCTCCACAAGAACAAGAAGAGAACAGAAACAAAACTAATCTTCAAAACAGATCTTATCAAGCTTTGGATCTTATAGTATTTATTAGTTATTTTACTAGCACAATTTAGTCTACAAGTTAATAGATAAATGGCATGTTTTTCGTCAAGCTGAAGCAAGCACCTTTTAGATCTCATAAAGAAGTTACGATTACCAACATTTACATAAGGAACTCAAGACCCTAACGTCTCTTTTTGAGGAGCACAAACCTATCATCTTCAATTCTTCAAGCAAAAATTAATCTTAAGGTAGGCCAATCGAGACTTAGGCTTAAAGAACACCATTTAACATTTTTATAGATCCTAGACAAAGTATGATCCTAGATATCTCGATCAAGTATTTGAACCATTGTCTAAAACAATAACTACGAACATCTCATGGATAATGGTAGATTCAGAATTTATTATATAAGCACAAGTTTACACTTGTGACAAAAAAACTGCAAATATAAAAGAATTCAAGTGGAAAACAGAACTGTAGTCATGCATGAACTGCTGTAAATAAAAGCTCATAACAAAGATGAAATCTTTAGACTACTTTAAAGTTTGGGAAAAAGTGTCTAGCTTCCTAATGTTTGCCTTGTTAGATATTATATAAATAAAAACACTTAGATTCTCAAATCACTGGATCTTAATTACAAGAGAAAATGTGAATGATCTTTCCTCCATAAGTGTAGAATTTAAGTTGGCTATTTCTTCTCTTTGTATATGTGGTATGTGGTATATAACCAGCACTTCAGCATGTGATATATGGCACACTATCTTCTCCACATCAGTAACTTCATCAAGAAGTAGAAATCAAAGGGATTTGACAACACTAATTAACAAATTTGAACTATAACTCCTAGTGTGAAATAAATATCAAAGACATTGACAAAAGTAACCAAATAGCAAGAGCATCAATACAAATAATCAGTCTGGGGTGGAGATGATAGGATATCTTGCATAGAGAAAAATGTGATGCAACTTGAGGGGAGAAATTTCAAACAGTCACCTACATGTGTAAGGGATTCTAAATACATATAAGCACCATGATGAAATGAGTACCTTCTGAAGAACATAACCATCATGTACAGGAGCCACAGTAGTCGATCCTCCACCACTGAATCAAGTAACAGAAGTACTGATTTAGTGTGTCGTGTACATTTTCGAGGAACGGAAAGAAAAGTTTAAATGAGCCAAGGAAAAAGATATGGAGATCAGGGGCTTTTTTAAACTTCAACATTTAGAAGTGTGTGCCACTAACTGAAGATCTGGAAATATTATAGACTTATTTGTGCTTCATATTTTGAAAATTGATTAAAGATCAGCAGTTTTTTGTTAAGAATTCTGATAAGAATCAAAGATTTTATTGATATGGAACAAAAAATATTTTCTCATCAAATAAGATACATGATAAGCTTTAAAATTCCTATGACATGACAACCAAAGGGCTACTCTATATTTTGTCCTACCCCAAAACATCCTCTAAGGACTGGCTAGAGTTCCCGACAATTCGATTGTTCCTTTCAAGCAATGGACTACTGTACAACCACAAATGTAATCCCCCACAAGACTTTACCCTTCTTGTTAAAGACTCCCCAAGTTTGCTGAAAGCAAAGAACCATTACATTCCTAATGCCCTACTACTTGCACAGGGAACTGAATTTGTGACCTCCCAAAGAAAAAGAATATGTATTAATTTAGTAGTTGAGCACATCAGCACATTGTAACTGGAATGATTAAATACTTATCAAACCTAAGAATAAAACAGAAGAACAATCAATAGACAGCATGTAAGCTCATACCAGTCAACAACTAAAGAGGTGGCACGTCCTGAAGCAAACGATGTGAGGACCTGGAACAAGTGAATAGCCCATGAAAATAAGCAAAGTGAATTGAATTAAGACGAAAGTAGGCCATTGCCTCCAATCTTTGGTCAGATCAGAAATAGGATCTCACAGCATTTTTGGCCAAAAATAATGCAGGAACTTGGTATTTTTCAAACATAATCTCTGCAGTCCTGTGACACGTAAAATACTCCCATGATCAGCTAAGAACCAATGATATATCTGCTAAGAGTCTCATATATTGCATGATTTACAATGAGGAAGAATCAAAAGAATTTGCATCTTTTGTACAACAGTAACAAGCAACCATTCAGCAGTTTCAACAAAGATATGCAGGTCCTGGAGCTATAATGGTAGTACATACTTGCAACAAGGGCTTTCAGGAATAGTCATGAAGCCTAATCAATATTTCATTCCACCAGCCCAGATCCTCAAAGCAAGAAAATAAGAAAGCGAAATAAAATAGGACAAAAAGAACAAAAAAAAGACGGGGGTTAAAAGGAGAAAGGAGTGACAGGTGACCAAAACACTCGGAAAGGCATTCCAGACCCTCAGAAACTACAAGTTTCTCTCCTAAGTGTCTCCTTCAAATAGATTAGCCTAAGTTCCCTCGGGAACCTTCCTTCCTTTGCTTCCCATGTACAGTGCCCAAAAAAGTAGCGATTAAGCAATCACATCTGCATTTTATTTTATTAGTTTTTTCATGTTTCATTCTTTTTATTTTTTTATTTTTTTTGTGTTTCTTTCTGTTGCTGCAGAAGGGTGGTATCTCCAGGTCTAGACGTTGTTGAAAGTTTCCATCAACTGGTTCATTGTTGAGTCTCAAATCTATAACACATCAACCCATCCCATCCACTTTTTTTGAAGGTAAATACGGCAGCTGGCACCATAATGCCCTTTTGGCTATGTAACCTTTGGGAGATATTGTGCTTCAGCAAATTATTTTTAATATTTTGCTGTCATGCGCCCTGATTCATGGACTATAACAAACAGTAATTGTCGTTGCACCAAGTGATGGGGGAGGGGGAAGAATTAGTGGAGAATTTCCAAAAGCCTTCTATTGGTGACTGCTTATACCATTATGATCCAATGATTTACTTAACTTCTTCTAAGTTCTAAAATTAAATGACAATACCATCTGCACGCAACATGTAGTTATATAATCCACAGCATCTGTAAAGTGTCGTAGACATTCAGCTTACTTTTCTCTCTGCTGTTGAGTATTAGAACATGGTTCAGCAAGAAGCATTGGATGTTCCTTTGGATCAATCAACAAACATTTCCTGCCAATCAAATGTATATAGCATGAGATTATATGTGCATACTCAAAATGTAGAGAACACGTTAAAGAAGAAAAATAAATGAACAGAACTAAAAAAGAGCGCTTGAAGAAATGAATGTTCTTCCACTTGTTTATTGAGATGTTTAAGGATTGTAAGTTGGAAAAATCAAAATGCATCGCATCAGTTACCTCAAGGCATGGTCCCAAATGTTCTCAACCATATCCCAGTCAACAACTACTCCATCCTTGATAGGGGATAACACCTGAAAAGCCATTTTTATAATACAGCCTGCTAAATTAGGGAGCAATAAGCAACCCTCAGAACAATATGAAAAACACTCACCTCCATGTGATCCCGGCGAAAACCCAAGTCTTGCGATCCCACATACAATTTGCGCTTGCTCTTGGATTTAGAATCTGGGGCAGATCCCGAGTTTTTGTCTGAATTATCAGCATCATCAATTTCCATTTCATCTATTGATCCCACAACCTGAGAACATATTCAAGTTGAGAGAGAGGTAGAGTGAAAGCAATCTAACTAAACATGTAAAAGAGAAAATATTAATCTAAAGACCTAAAGGACCTCATATTAATGTAATAAAAGCCCAACAAGCTTTATTTTGTAGGGAGAAAGGAACCAATACAATAATAAATGCAATTGATTAAGTAATCAATACATTATTAAGGTCAAATTACCAACTTTTATAGTGTATAAAGTATCTTCTTGCTATCATAGAACCCATATCTACAACAGGAGAGTTCATTTTGTTAAGTCACCCATGTATAATTCCTTCACATAGTGTGCCCTCATAAACAATAAGCTTTTGGTGTAAGTAGGAACGAACATCACCATCAATGCCAAAATATTGCGAAATGAAAAATATGTATGGTAAGTGAAATTGCAGTGTTTTTATTGTAAACTTATGGTGATAAGTATGATGATGAGCTGACTCCCAAATTCAACTAGCACAGCAGCCTAAAGCAGATTCAAGGGGAAGCACATTTGCAAGCTTCAACAAATGCTCAACTAGATGCTGCAAATACCATTTGACATAATGAGAAGTCAATTCGTTATCAAGGTAAGCACAATTTTTTCCAAGCCTTATTTGTACCACGGAATTAGCCTTAAGTAGGTCAGAGTACCCTACTGAAGTAGACAGTGAGCAATCCGATGATTACATCGGGCCATATATAATTCTGTTTTAAAATTACAAAATGGTCAACTCCGATTAAAACCATCATGAGAACGGAAACAGTATTTCTAGCCAGCCTGAAGCTCTGTATATGAAGAATGTGTAACAACTCTTGAAGAGGCATGATCCTACCTAATCTATATAACAAATCACATGATGTAAACGTGTATGTATTCAAAATAAGCTATATAACAAATCACTTCATGTAATACTGATCACTTCACGTGCTAATTCTGGAAGGAAGGTTTTACGCAGAGAAAGTCCATATTCAAATCCTTCACAGACCATAAATTCTGTCAGGTCTCCTTTCAAAACTAGATATTTCTTCACCAATTGTTATCTCTCTTTACATATCTTTGTTACAAGTTCAGATTTTCCGCACCCAACTTTACAGAAATAGAATCTCTCAAGGGTAAACATTCCAAAATAACAAAACCTTGAAACTTATGACCAAACTGTAACAGTCCAAATTGGGACACACGTTTCTTTCTATTCATCATTTATACACTATTTTCCTATGCACCCTCCGACACATTAGTCTTGTCTAACTAGAACTATAGGCGTTATCACTAATCCCCCAGAAACCCTAGTCTTTCCGAAATTTGTGTATCTCTAGAACTGGAATTCACCACAAATGCATAATACTGCTATCCATAGAAGTAGAATTAAGCCCCACATTCACTCACTGGTAACTTTCTAGAGTCACCATGAAAAAATAAAGGAGAAAAGGTTAGGATATGCTTTAATACTGAGAAAGAAGGAGGGTTTAGTTGGCTCACGGATGGAAAAACAGCTTTAGGCGCATCTTCACCGGCGTAACCAGCTTTGCAGGTATGCGAACCCAAGTCTACAACTATTGCCGATACTTCATCTGAAGAAAAGAAACGTTTAAAGAAGCAGTAAAATTCTGCCTAATCACACATGAAAACGAGAACAGCGTACAAGTTTCGGCTTAACCAACCTCCTCCATACATGATTCCTCGAGTGCCACTTCTTCTCCTTCTACCTGGTGCTGGTGCAAGCGGGGGAATTCGAAATTGAGCTGTGGGTTTATGAGGGGTTAGTGTGGGCGACCGCAAAAAACAAGTATTACTGGGGTGCTTTGGGAAACATGTGTTTTTTACGGACCGTGGGGGCAAATCTGTGCGGGAAAAACGACAGCGTTTATCCTTCTGCTTTCAGTTGTGTTACAGGGGTGGTTCGGTACGGTATACCGAAATTTTTATGTCATACCGAATACCGTACCGAAATTTACGGTATGTCAAAATTCCATACCGATACCGTGGCACGGCAAGATATCGGTAATACCGATTCTGTTCCAAGTTTCTCAGATTTTAAACAGTCCCAGTTCAACAAAGTTGAAATCAACAATTTTTCAGTAAAATAAGCCAATTCGACAAAGATGAAATCAACAAATCTTCAGTAAAACAAAGAATCGTCACATTTCAACAAGAAACCGGAAAGGAGAAAAAGGAAAAACACAAATACATCTGTAAATATACACATTATATTAGTAAATCAGTAAACGAGAGTCCCATTTTGAGTAAAAAAAATAAGGAATTCAGTCGCCCCACTTGAATAAGTCTGCCGACGGCGTCACCGGAAAGTCTGTCCCCAGCTACTTCGTGGCCCTATTCAATTCCCTTTGCTATAAAAATGGTGAGGATGTAATGACTACTGTGTGTGCTTGAAAGCCAAATGAAAGCGTGAGAACGAGAAAGAGAAGGAGAAGTGGAAGAAACAGATCTAGCGGCGCAGTAATGGGAACAAGAGAGAAAATGAAGTAACATATCTTGTACAGTTTGTATGTGCCCTAATGACATAATGGACCTAAACTTGTGGGCTGATTATTAATGTTGGGCTGGAGTATTTCCTGGGCTGAGTAGCCGCCCAAGAATAGAGAAAAAAATTAACTTAAATTTAATACACCTACGGTATTTCGGTATAATACCGAAATACCGAAAATCTCGAATATGCATACTGATACCGTACCGAAAAATTTCGGTACGGTACCATACCGTACCGAAAATCTCGGTATACCAAAAATTTCGGTTTTTTCGGTATTTTTCGGTACGATAAGTGCGGTATACCGAAATTTCGGTATTTTTCCCCACCCCTAGTTGTGTATTTAGCTTAGGGATGCAAGTCAAATCAAATTATACTGATTCGAATTCGTTTAGAATGATTCGATTCGGTAAAATTCGAATTCGAATCATATTTTATATTCGTTTATATTTCGAATCGAATTCGAATATATATGTATTCGATTCGTCAAATTCGATGATTCGATTCGATTCGATTCGAGATATATATATATAATATTAAATATATAATATAATTATAATAAATAAAAATATATTTAATAGTAAATATATACAAATTCCCTTAGTAAAACATATGGTTTCTAATTTTCGAATCAAATATTTTCTAAATAACAATATTTTTTTTGTTGAAAATTTTAAATTTACGAATCACGAATCGAATCGAATACATTCGGAAAAAAAAATTCGAATCGAATTCGAATCAGATTTAAAATTCGATCGACGAATCGAATCGAAGCCAAATTTCATGAATTCGAATCGAATCTCTTAATATTCGCTTCGATTCGGTTCGTTTGCATCCCTAATTTAGTTATGGCTTTCTCTTAAGGTCCGTTTGCTTTAAGACTGAAGAGTGTTAGACCAAACCTAATTGAGGAAGTTAATGAATGTGCTTTATTGGAATTCGGTCATCTAAATCTATTGAGTCCAATTTTAAGCAAACGGACCCTTATACTTCTTACGTTTACCTTTTTTTATTTTTCAGGTATGTTTACTAACTCTCTCTTTTTCTTTTCATTTATATATATAATATTTATTTCATAATTGAAATTGCAAATGTTTAAAGTCGGTAGTATGACGTTTTAAGTCGCCAACGAGAAGCATGTCGACTAATTGTTCAATTAGTCCACCTAAACATAGGTATGACAACGGAAAGGGTCAGGTCAGGTATCTTGCAAACTTGCCTAAATATATTTTTATGTATGTAAAAAGTAAAATTGTAGCAATGTTTAAATTAAAGTAGAACAATAAAAAGAAGAGTAGGGTTTAGTTTAGTTTAACACTTTCAATTTTTTTATTTAGTTATTAGAAACTAGAAAATAGAAATTCAAATTATACTTTTATCTAGTGTAATTAGAAGTTAGATGATATATATATATATATATATATTATTACTCCCGCCGTCCCGAATGAACTTACACTGGTAAGTGGGAACACATATTAAGAAAAAATTATTTTTTGGGTTGTGTTGACTTTTCAAACCTATTTTTTAACTTTATTTGATAAAGAAAGGTGTATTGTGTGGTAGAATTTGTGAGATTTAATTCGTTTTTAAAAAATGGTGCATATTGCTTGGGACAAGCCGAAATAGAAAGTGTGCAAGTTCATTCGGGACGAAGGGAATATATATAAATTCGTATATATAAAAAAAATGTATTAATACATGTCTATATATATATATATATATAATTTAACTCTCTCTATATATTTAATTTAATTAAGTATGCGGGGCAGGACGGGGCAGGTTAGCTCATAGAACCGTGCCCGGCCTGCCCCATTACAGTACAAGTTAGGTTTTGTCCTGCCCCAAACCTCTCGGGGCAGAACGGGGTGGATTTGACCAATATTAACATACCTAGGATAGGGCTGGCGGATCGGATCGGATCAATATTAACATCCCTAGGACAGGGCTGGATGGATCAGATCAAATCAATATTGACATCCCTACCTAGACAAGAAAAAATGTCTAAAATTGTCGTTTGTCACAAAATTATGTCGACGAACACCGCCTATACTAAAATTAATCGGAGTTAGTCGGTAATTTTTACAACATCTAAAGATTTAAGTATGCAGTCATCTCATCGCTAAAAAACTCAAGGTCGATAAAATTAATAATGTGTATAGTTTATTCCTTAAATATTCTTCAATAAGCAAGTGGAAAATATTGTTATAATTCATATCACTATTACCAAAGAAAAATTCAAAGATATAAGAACAAAATGGAAAAATGTAGTGTTTTGTTATGGGCTGTAAATTTGAAAAAGGCAACAACGATCAAACGTTGTGTTGCCCCCCACAGCACGCCTACTGTGAATTCCCCTACAGTTGGGGATAAGAATCCATTTTTTACGGGGAAATTTCATGAGATACCCTTAGAAAGTACAGCTTAATTTTACATTTTTTTAGTACAAATCCTGATAGGGGTGAGGTTGATATAATTCAATCTATGGTTACTGGTCTAAGTTACAATGTGCTTAATTTTACCATGAAAATGGTAGGATGTAGCACCCTTCCCTAACTTTATATAGACCAGATTATTGATTGGGGACCCGTGCGATGCACGGGCTCATTTTCAATTGGTCTATATCTCGCTATTAAAGGTTGTGTAGACTTTTTAATTTTTTTCATTTTCATGTATTATGTTTAAGGTTCATGTTCTTTTTGCTCATAATGATTTTATGTTTTTGTTCTTTAGATCTTTGGTTGCATATTAAGGCGATGGTGGTTAGTTTGATCCTATTTTGGCACTCCCCATGGTTCGAATATTGATTGTCATATGTTATGTATCGGTAACTAATGTCAATTAGTGCTTATTGCATCTTGACTTTATTGTACTTCATGGTATTAGATTTATATCTATTTTTATTTATGAAACTATAAATGTAAAATAGCATATGTACAGTTCAGTCCTAGTTTCATGTTATATAATAATGTAATGGGTGGTGAGATTTTGGTTTGAACTACCAATTTTGTACTATTTGTTATATTGTTTTGTTTGATTTTCTATAAATTCTTTCACTTTCGATATTTTCAAAACTATTTTCCACACTTCAAATTCAATTTTATGTTTTTGTAGTATATATTGCTAAGTAGTAGTCACTATCAGAGATAAGAATTACATCAGATAAAAGTTATTTTGTATATGCAAGATGATGGAGGTAGTATCGCGAGAATTGTGTAGGATAAAAAAATTATAGTTTAATAGCTTAAATGCTACGTTAATAAAAACGTAAATTAATGATCTGAAACTTTTTATAAGCCCTAAAGTGATTAAAAAAATAAATTGAATAGAACTGTAGGTGGAAGTTAAGAAAATGTAAAATCTGGATCGTATTGAGTTGAAGATGATTTCTCAGTATATTTTAAATTTGGGGAGGTATCTCGTACATCAGTTACATGGATCTTGGATTCGTGCATCTTGGTAATGGGTAAAAAATTATGCCAAAATGTATTACATAATTTAAGTAAATGTATCATGGTTAAAATGTATTACGAATTATGTTTAAAGATATCATTTGTTTCAGTAACCACCATGTACTGCACTGTACAACTGGAGCATATGAGACTTTACCTTTAAATTTTATCATCTTCTATAAATTAAAATGTGAAGATTCAAGATTTCCACAACTGTCTCAATTAAATATATTCTTTGAGTAAATATGTATTGACAGAGGGTGAGACATATGTACTATATTTTAAATAATATTAATGCTTATTAGTTTTAATTTTACATTTTTAATTCAAAAAAGATAAAGCTAAAAGAAAAAATTATGTTTTTTAAGAGTTTAAAAAAAACACATGTTATTTGGAGTGATTAAATAAATTTGAGTTATTTTTATTCAATTATTTAAGCATCATGATCCTTAATTTATGCAGCCTATATTACTAATGATTTATGTTTTATTATAATAATTAATACATACATTATATAATTTTTTTTTCTCATTATCTAAGAGGTTAGCATATGGGTAAGAATTAAGAAATAGATTTTGGGGTTGAATGTGGCTTGAGATTGATATTGGGACCAACCAGCAAATAAGATGAAAGGTAATTAAAGAATTAGAATTCCCAAATTCTCATTAACAAAAGAGCGGCCTATTTCATCTTCTTTGTTATTATTTTTGTTTTCATATTTTGTCTTCTTCACCATGATTGTGCCTGGATTTTTTCTAATCATTTTGTAGCCATAGGCGGAAAATATCCTTTCAATTATATTCTGGTTAGTTAGCTGGAACTGTGGTATATTCTCCCACTACGAAGAGGCAGCCGAAATTCACTCGTACTGGCGTCGACCGATTCCGTCCTTTTGGATTTTAATTCATCTTGTAATTCTCAAAACATAAATTAGAAAGGACATAGGTTGAGAGTGAAATCATGGCAAACTTACATCCGTCTCTCAATATGAATTTCGGACCCTATGAGGCGGCCGTCAGATATTTAGACGACATTGTTTAGTTGCAGAATTCTCAATAGATGGAGATAGCAACGGTGGAGAGTATGAAGTCCAAAAAAATATGACGATGTGAAACATCGATAATTCATGGAGTTATGAATCCAATTGACGAACTTTTACTGCTGCAATGTGTACGATGGGAAAGCTACTGCAGGTATCCTTGTTTCTGAATAATGTTTTTTTGGTAAAAAAAATTTGGTTGGTAGTAGAAATATATCATATTTTCGATATCCATATTGGCTAATATAAGTTAATTTGTTTTAATACTTAAATTTCAGAATAATTTTGAAAATTGTTTAGATTAGGAAAGAAGATTGATAGTTATAGATTAAGACATACAATTGTCAATTCAAATGTGTATATACATTGTCAATAATGATGGTGCTTTGTTTGGAGCAATTGAGGGATTTGTTACTTGCATCTTGATGAGAATTGTGCAAATTTCAGTAAAGAAATAAGATTCAATTTAGCTTTTTCATTAATTTAGGCATATAATGTAGAAGATAAAGAACTTGGATAATAAATATTTCGAGTTTGTTATTATGTTGATTAATTTGTTCCTGCATTCATTGTTTAGAGTGAGATGGTTTTGTTTTGGAATAACTATAGATCAGCCGTATAACTTTGTCAGAATAATGCTTGGAAGTACACATTGCATAATTGAGCGTCTTTGAACCCAAAAGTTAAGTATCAACATATAAATTATGTTTTCTTGACATCTACTAAGAAGTCGAGGCGCCACAGATCCATATCTTCTTGCTTTCTACCATAGTTATTGATTCCATATTCTCAAATCGAAATAAATTAACATATAAGTTGAAAATATTTAAAAGATATTTAATCAATATATTCAGTTGTAACAATAGTGTAAGGTATGTGTAGATATATGATTATATATGTATGTATGTATATATATCCAAAACAGAAGTTTGAAACACTTTGGTACCAAAATAGCTCATTCTAGAGGTAAATTCTAAACGGTAGCTGGGACGGTATTAATAACTTTGCTTCCCACTCACTACTAATCTTTCTACGATGCAGATCTTCTACTGTGTTTTCATAAAAAAATTCATCAACATTACTAATTAACATCCTTATCCTCTGATATTTGTTTGGTTTCCTCAAACTTAACATCGCCCGCGAGTGAAATCACACCATTGCCCCCTGTAGTCTGATAGCTTCAGTCTCATCATAAGTAGCTGTATATTTGGGTGCTGAGGCTTCAGTCTCATCATAAGTAGCTGTATATTTGGGTGATGCATAAAAAAATTACTTTTAGTGGTAACTTTTCTACAAAAAGCATGAATTTCCTAAAAAAGTAAGCATTTTATGATAAAAGTAACATTTTTCACGTAAAAAGTAACACTTTCTAGTATGACCAGAAAATCCACTAGTAATATGGCAAAGAAATGTAAATCCATACCTTTGATTTAGGAACACTTTTAACCTCAAAGTATGGTTTCCACAGGTCATATTTGATCATGGACGTTTGTGGAACGAAGTTCATATTGTATGTTCAAATCACCAAGTTTTCGTTGAATGAAATTAAAGGATCATTAGTCTGTAGTTTGAACATAATGAAAGAAAAATTGATAGATGTTAAGTGCAATACCATGATGGTTGTTATTGGATCACATAATGAAAGTAGTGTCTGCAATATGGGTTCTCAAAGATACTCTGCATAAACGTAGATAAGCAAAGTTAGATAGCTTCCAGAATATAATAACATGGGTATCTGAAGAAGGTAAGGAAACCGGTAATGTGCAAGTTGGCTTATATTTTCCTTTTTTTGTACACGTGTCTTTACAGAATGAAGGCACATAAGCATCAATGGTTGTATTACATTGCGTTACCTGATATAGGCGGTAACTGGACGAATTCATATAATTTTGTTATTTAAAGTAGTAAAATATAATTGCGCTAGGATCATGTAGTTATTGCAAAAAAAATGGTGAAATTTAGTGGACTAAAAAGTGTATTTACCCAAAAATGTTTAGAGAGCCATAATGTATGAATTGTATGAAACCGTGGTACTTTGGTTTTCCTTTGTTTCATAATATTTTATATGTTTAGTTGCTAAGTTTGATTTTGAATATAAAAATTATATTAAATAATCCATTATATCAATTAAATTAAGTGGATAATAAAAAAACTTGGGATTATATGTGCACATACTAGAAATAAAAAAGGTGGAAATGAGTTCATGGTGGGTTTATTTTTTGCATATGCAAAATTGGTGTTGTAATTAGGATGGAGCTGAAATAATTTAAAAGAATAGCTAAATATTTATTAATGAGAAATAAATATTTATGACATTACTTGTTGTATCCAAAGGCATTATCAACTTACTTTTTTAATGAGTAGGTGTGGGTAGGTTGTTGAAAACCTCTCGATAAACAATGTTTTCTACCTCGTGTTCATTATTCTGAGTGTGTTTGACATTCAATATCTTGAGGCCTTCAGGCATTGTGACTCGTGACAGTGCGACATTTAATTGGTCGTAACTAAATATTGGCTTCGGAAGGTATAGACCCACTCTCTTTAAGCTTTGTCCTTGACTCTTATTGATAGTCATTCCATAGCACACTCTTATTGGATATTGTCGCCTTCTTAATTTAAACGACCACTTTGTATCTGTTGGAGATAGGATTACTCTTGGAACGAGTACCTTGTTTCCTATATGTGTGCTTGTTAATATCTCTGTTTCAATTACCTTGTTCCCTAAACGTGAAACCAGCAGCCTTGTGCCATTGCATAGCCCTTCTTTCTGGTTGATGTTTCTGAGTAGCATTATTGGGGTTCTTATTTTCAGTTGTAAATGGTGGTTTGGTAATCCTGGGATTTCAGTGAGTTCAGGAATTCGGTTGGGTATGCGACCCGATGATTTAAAGCATCCTCTGCATCATCATCAATATTGTCTGAACTGAAGTAGTCCTTCATTTCTCCAGGTGCAGCTTTAAGGAGGAATATATTTATGTCATCTACCATTTTGTTTGTTCTTGTCAGAATAGCTCTTTCTATTAGGTAATTTCGGTCATCCAAAGATGTTGTGAATCCGGAATATATTGATTTTGCAATTTCCTCAATTGGTTGACCATTGCCTTGTACCATATATTTTTTGTCCAGTTCAATTATTTCAAACTCAGCGGTTGCATTCTTTTCGCTTATACCACTTTTGTTTGCCTTCCCATCCCCAACTTCAAGGACCCATTTAGCAAAATCTTTTTCTATTTGGTGTATCCTCATATTTTGTTTGAGTGTGTATACGCAACATGAATCCCATAGTGTTGAGTGGTTTATTGTTGCTAATACAGTATCTTGTCTGCTCCCATGGGGTACCACTGGTAGTATCTGTCGGAAATCCCCACCTAAGAGTACTGTTTTGCCTCCAAAAGTTTTGGACTTTGCTGTTGGGACTGTTGTGGACAACAATTGTCTCATGAAGCGGTCCACCGCTTCAAATGTGCGTCGATGAGCCATTGGTGCCTCATCCCATATTATTAAATCTGTCTCCATTAGTAGCTCAGCTAGCATTGTACCTGCATTTATATCGCAAAATGATGTCTCGTGGACTTTTAATGGTATCTTGAACCTTGAGTGCGTTGTCCTTCCGCCTGGTAGTAGCAAAGCAGCAATACCAGAAGATGCTACCGGAATCACTATTTTCCTCTCTGCCCTTAGCTTTGTTATTATTGTTCTGTATAGGTATGTTTTTCCTGTACCTCCTGCACCATATAAAAAGAAAGTTTCCCTTTCCTATTGTGGACCGAATCAATTACGTCATCAATGACTATTTTCTGTTCTCCATTCAAACTCCCAATTTATTTGTCGTGCTCCTCTTGTTGTTCGTGTATATTGTAGCTTGTTTCCTCCTGTAACAAGAGTTATTAAGGGTTTTTAAGAGTTTTTTGTCGGGTATTGGCATATCAGTGAAGTCTTTTAGAGATTTTTCATTATGGAGTAATATCTTTTCTATTTCCACCAAAGTGTAATTCTGGAGCTCTTTGTCTGTAAATTGCAAATCTATAAAATTGAATATCTTTCTTTGCTTATACGGTATGTCTTCAGCCAAAGCCTTCCAACAGTGGTTCCATAACACACTGGGCTCCCAACTTCACAATAAAGTAAAAGTGTTGTGAATAAGTGACGCAACTGGGGGGAGGGGGAGGGGGGGTGTAGCCCATTGTGATGCCTCATCCATTACGTCGTGTCATTCTGCATCTCCATCTAGCAATCCTTTTGCGTAGCAAGCAGCTTTGGATATTGGGTGTACCATATCACTTACTGTAAGAATTTCTTCAAAGCATGTCGGTCCTTTCAATACGTCCACCAGGTTCTTCAAATAGTAGAGTTCACCTGCTATTTGATTTATGTTAACGATCCTTCCTACTGTACCTTGTTTGCGCTTAGTTCAGATTTGATTTTTCAGTCCCACATGTACCTTGCTGGGAATTGCGCATAAGTGAGTTCCCTGGCTTTTTTGTTTGTTTCCATCCATTATGTAAACATTGTCTTCTGAACACCGTCACGTGATAAGACGACCTCCAAGTTTTCCGATTCATTGAAGGTGAAGCTCTGTTGGTTTGGTAAATGTATTGTTAATTGCTGAACTGCTGGCCTTCGGTAATGAATATCAAATGCAAAGATTCTCCACATACTTCGCAGGCCGAGAGATACTGGCATTCTAGATATTGTTTAATCTCGTCAACTCTTGTAGTTCGCTTTTCTCGGGGCTCATTATTTATGTTGGTTGTTTGTTCTACTACCATTGTTTGAAACACCTTAGATATGTCATAATAAATATATCAATATCAATGTGCAAAGATCATGGTGACTCTGTTTCTTAATCTTGGAAAATTTACATGATCCTTTATTCTTTATATACTAAAGGACAAACAAAATGAACCTGCGTCATGCTGAGAATTCCACTAATATCTCATAATTGTAGGATTAAAATACTTCTTAATTCATTTAAATTTTTTTTAAAAAAAAACCATGATTGACGTTGATAATTGTTTCATTTGTAAATATTTTGAAAGGACTAATGTACCAAATATTTTTATGAAAAGACAAATGTACCAAAAAAACAAACAAACCATGATTTACGCTTAGAACCCAAGATTTTTTTGTCCCAAAATTTTATATGAAAAGACAAATGAACCAAGATTTTGAAAGGATGGCACTTGTCCGAGTGATTTTTGTGTTTAGCACCGGTTACTCCGCGGAATCAGATTTTCGTGCAAACCAACAAAAACACAATTTCATACTGAGTAATCCCACGTATATCCCGAGAAGTCACAAACAGGGTCTACAGAACAGATAGCTATAGTTTACTGATCCTACCCTCAATAATCAGTCCTCGTCTCTGTCCAAGCATTTTTCTTTACATTTATTTTTTAGGGTCCAACATTCAATACTTTGAATTTATGTGTATCTAGCCTGTGCGATGTACGGTAATTGATTTTAAAAATAATAATATTCTTAAATTAAACATTATACAGTTTAACATATAATACATGGAGTTCCTGCAGTCTAAGCCACATAAATATTTGAATAAGTTTAGGACGCCCCATAAAAATATAAGTAATGTAATTATACGTTTGGTTTAAATAAAATATACGGATATAATGTAACCTATTTTTATCTTAAACATAAAAAAAAAAAGAAAAAAAAAAGAAAGGAAGTATAAGTCAAATCTAATAGTTTTCTGATTGTGCCCTTACATTTTAAAAACACTATAGGCACGTTAATTTATTTGATTCCCAATTTTAGGGTTATTATCCAATTATTATTATTATTATTATTATTATTATTATTATTATTATTATTATTATTATTGATGGAAAAAAACTTATGTAATAAAGAAAAATTAAGGAAAAGATTGTAAAAAATAAATCGCATTATTACTAGCCAGTAATTGGAAGTCGAAAAACATATTTTGGGGTTGTCTTTTCCTCTTCCCACCCACTTGGACATCAAAGGGCCATTAAAACCTCTCCAACTTCCCTCCCACCAAACAGCAACCATAGGTTACTCCATCAACTTTCGTTTCAAGTTCTTCCCTTTCGTCTTCTACTACTGCTCCATGTCTGAGGAAGTGAACATCGACGCTTTGAACGGCAGGTTTCTTCGTTTTGATTCTTTCCATTTTTATAGTTAGCTGATGCTGGGTTTTTTTTATTGTAATGATTAAAAAAATGTCCCTTCTTCTGCATGTGAAGAAAAATTGGGAAAAAATGTCCCTTTCGATTTGTAATTCAATCGGTGTCTTTTGTACCATACACCACGTTTGTGCATTTTTAATAGATGGTAAAATCAACGGCGTCACCAGATCTATCATCTATCGTCCAATAGTGTAGTAATAATGCATGCTCTAGTCGAACATTAAGATAAGAACTCTGGTGTTTCCCTAAGACATGATTAGTTTGTTTGATTGTTAAAAAATACCTCATTTGATGAAGGGCGACAACTGGTGCAGTAAAGATTTAGTCTTTTCCGGGGTTCTGGACTTTCATTTTTGTTTTCGTATATGAAATTTCACACTTGTACTGCGTTGTAGTCTAGTATTTGGGGGTTAGTTTCGTTTCTGGTTTCATAAACTAGTGATAATTCTTGTGTAATTGAGCCCTTGACGCCTTCAATTGATTTTTTTTTATTACGTTTTTTTAATGTAAGAACCCTTACCGGATGCGATTTTCGATGGACAGGATGATCTGACTCCCTCGTTCGTGCATACGATACAACCTCGGGAGCACAAAATGGGATATATAGTAAGTTTAGCAAACATTTTGCGTTATTAATGTTTTGGATTGATTTTGTTGTAATCTCTTCAAAAGTATATTCATTTTTTTTAAGTGTACAAGTTTCTAGTCATTGCATTCATCTAATCTGCAACTCGTACCTCGTGAATTCCATACCAAACACAGGCCTACCCAGAAGCTTCGAATTGGTATGGCAATCATTCGCACTGGGCCAGCTGATTTTGAGGCCAGGTTGAACCGTAAGCGTAACCCACATGTTCGATTAAGTGCTTGCAAGAACATGTTTAGGTTCCTAGGCCTAAAACCATATGATAGGGTGGAATTAGCACTGATGCCCGAAGAGGATGTGTTCACATTCCATATTTGGGGTGCCTGATTCATCGTTTGCGACTTTTTTTGTTACTTACCTTACAATTAGGTCTGAGATTATGGTCAAAATTTAGTTGTGACTTGGGACTTTTTTGGCATAATATTAGTTTGGACCTAGCTAGGTCCCAGTTGAGTCTTGAACAATGTGATTATCCGTCTACTCTTGTTGGGGAATTTTGAACATTTTTTGTTGCTATCGTATATATATGGAAATATATTGATATCTATATGCACTTTATTCAGCACCACTTCACTATTTTGCATTTGTTAATTGTTTTATTCAATCATTATTTTCATTACTTTATTGTGGCGACTTCGTTGGTTGCAAGGTCAGCGCATTAGGTATACAGAACATATAAGATTATGATTATTTAGGGGTTCTCTAATAAATTAAGGATGTAATGAACATAATTTTCGATCTCGCGGTAGACTCACAACATTATCTGTAATTAACTTATAACTAACCCAAATACGATTCCCCATCTTACTGTTATGAGACACAATTTATTCCTACAAATTTAATTCCAAAAGATCTAGTTTGACCAGCCATACTCATAATTGACATTTTCATGTTACCACTTGCAATAAATTTTGTCCTTCATGCTGCAAGCATGTCTTACATTTATGGTATTTGTTACTCCAGGTAGTGATTAATAATGAGCCATGTCAAACTGCACATGCGCCCCCACCAATCATGAGCTATTAAATTAATAGACTAATAACTGAAAATAAACGGTTTGATATTAACTTTAAGTTATTTGAGCTGCTCTTCGTTTTAGGAATAGGAAGTTGGATGTTGACTTTACAATATTTATGCACATGTTTGGTAGGAGTTGAATCATACATACATTCAACTAATTGATTGTTCTCTTTACCTATTTTTTAGACTGAGCACCCAGATCATTGGAGTCCCGCAGAGGAAAGTGCTCTCCTGGACGCCCCGCTGACTTGAGTGACAATTTATCGATGCCACCGGTTGTTAGGGCTTTGTTGTATTACGTGTCTAGAAACTGCAAACGAGAAATACCCCCCGAGTCTGTTGTTGTGAAGCTTCGATCTTTCAGAGACCAGTTTGCAAGGTTTTGCTGGTACGTATCTAGCAAGGGAGTTTGGTATCACATGGGACGTAACATCATTGTGTCGACCAGAAATTTGAAACTAGAAGGTGTCACTGAAACTCCTGAACGGGCTACCTTTAGAGAGTCAAGAGAGCCGTACTGTTTCACTCTAGAATGCATCTTTCGACTATGTAAAATGGATACGCTAGATTATGACTGGTTGTTAGCCACTGTGACCGAGTACGAATTGAATTGGGTTGCTAGGCCGGTGACCGGTCCACCATATATGTGGCAAAAATCTTGGAAGGCGGGAGCTAACGGATTGATTGGATGATTAGCGGATTAATGGATCCGAACCACGTCAACTTGTTATGGGTCTTGATATTTTGCACTAAATCAAACGATTAGTTATGATTTAGGAGTTACTAATTGAGCGCATTATTTAGCTTCGATAACATGTTTGATTATATTTTAGACAAATATCAAATACATATCTTATGTGAATGTGGTTTTGGTAACTACACAGGATTAGACAATTTTACTTCTTTAAGGCAAACTATATTCACTTCGGGTCGCCGACGCGATTTCAGGTCTCATGATAGTATTTTCCAAAATAGAGCTAAAATAATATAGTGTATAATAAGTAAAAAGAAAGGAAGTATGTGATACAGACTGAAACCTTTCTTATGGATTATACCAAAAAAATACATGACTTACATTAAGAATTGATATGGCACATTATATCTGAGATTGACTAATGTAATGAGCTTGACATAAATAGCCAAAAAAACACTTTTAGTTATAAATGTGTCTTGCGTATTATTTATTAATTATCCATATTAAGTTTTGAAATATTATACGACTGTGAAGACGCGTTGTTCCATCAGGACCACAATAATATTAGGTTCGGATTTTACTGTTCAGTCGGATCTACGATCCATATCTTTTGGAAAAACCACAACCTATTAAATTCACGAATCCACACTTTTGGTCCGTTTACTTGAGGCTGGGGGAGATTGGAGTATTGTAGGCTGATAGAAACAAAATTGAAAAAATAAAATTGGGAGCCGTATAAATAGGTATTTTCTTTTGCTGGTTGAAGAGAGGTTTTTAGTGAACAATTGTACTTAATCAAATGTTGTACTGTGTGTAAAAAATATGCTAGCGACCCCAGAGTACACAAGGATAAGTTGGTCCAGTCCCAAATGGATTGGGTAGAGTAGTAAGTAAACAAACCTAGTACGTATACCACTAATCGAAGGTAATCAAATGTGCATCATGGTCGATGATGTAGTTTGTAGGGTGTAAGAAAGATAAAATCTAGATTCAGCAAGATCTTTAAATATATGCACAATAAGATTTGTAGGGTAATTGATTAGGTATGGTGCAGTAAATGAGATGTAACAACAAGTGTGCATGCTTCTTTTGCTTGGCAGCACCCAAAAAATAGTACCAAAGTAGAGGGTGTATTGGTGTGGTCATGAAGATTTATTGTGTCCCTAGGCACTCGAGTGCCCCGGATTTACGACTCGCCAATTCATAGTTAGTGGCTGCATTAAATGAGTTGTACCTCCCAAATCTCATTCCTTATCTGAATATGTACATCTGTAATGAAGTTGTTATCTCTAATGAAATTCATAGCGTGAACTTAATTATTTCATTTGCCTTGGATTGTATATTATCAAGCCCAAATCCAAATTAATTCCATTATCTTAGTCACATAACTATTTGAGAAGTAAAAATAACCTAGTAGTCGCCTCTCTTTGTTCAACACAAATATAGATTTGTAATTCTTTTTATTAAAATAGAATTATCACTGCTAATTTTGATTTTCTAATTTTTTTCTCAAGATTTATCGGTGTTGTGCATAATTTCCTTTCTATTATTGTCGCGGATTAGGTTGAGTTCGTTTCTAGTAAATGTATGATTCCAATTGTGAAGATTGCGAATGATATATATTTTTATGTCTCAAGCCGAGGAAAACAAAAATTTAAACCCGCAAAGCACGCCCCGCTTTTAAAAGAGAACTATTAGTCAATACCTAAGTGATCAAATATCAGACAATGATTATTTGTGACACAGTGTTTCAGATTCTCTCACAGTGTTATTATCGACCCAGTAAGTCGGGCGCAGATACTAACGATGTGAACACGAAGGTGACCACAAACGCTTAAGCTAACATTTGGAATTTGATCATGGTTTATAAGATTAGGAGTTAATTTATAAATATTTATTTATTTATGTGAGTATTCATCGCGAACCGCTTTAATAAATGACCGTTTAATATTGAGGTTATTATCTAAAGCAATATCTGGAAATAGGGAGACAGTCCATAACAATTTCCCAAAAAACTAATTTAAGGCACGTTGATAATAACTATGTGTGGCTACCCTGCAGTCTAAGCATTTCGGTCTAAACAACGTGTTGAAAAAATAGTTGATTATTTATCGGGGATTTGTTAATTAATTTTTTTTTTAAAATACCTATTCTCCAAATTTGGCTTTTATTTTAATGGTTATATTTTTTCTATTAAAAAACATAGGTGTGGATCTTTAAAATCTGACCAATGCCGATTCATGCACATTTTTTCCCCAAATTGGATGGGTGAGTAAAAACTGTTGAAACTATCTGCTCACCCAAAGTTTTTTTTTTTTTTTTTTAAATATACCCAATATAAATTGATTGTTCTGTAATAACATATATAATTTATTAAAAATATCACACGAGCATAGAAGATACTTTAAAAATAAAAAAGGAAAAGATAGTATGTCAAAAAAATATAGAACCATAAGATATGATGCGTCCCTTTAATTAAAATACATTTTTTTAGTTTTTGGTAAAATGTGCGAACAACACGGCCTTGTGAAAAAAACTATTATAGTATCAAGCACTGATTAATTGTGATGCCAAATTCGGTCCCGTAACCGAACCATATTTAATTAGTGAATCTGAATTCAATACCGAATTAAAAAGCTAAAACAAACACCATTCCATTGTTTTAAGAACGAAAAAACCTAAACATACAAATATCGCTTAAAATGCTAGAGAAACTGTAACCGAACGTGGACTACAACCGACCCAAATGATCTTCGGTTTGAACGGGTTTGTACATGGCCAAACATATTCTGATTTTTTCCCTTTGATTACTCAAGGTAAATCCAAAACATATAATTATGCATTAAAGTTTACAAAATTTAATACGTCTTGTGGTTAATTTGATTCAAATTCCATTACTCACCCTGATGATATCATCTTCCCACTATCATAAGGTGATGCACCCCACTACTTTTCAAAACCGCCTATATATATGTGATGGTGAACCCACCACCTAAAAAAAAAAAACTCATAGCCCTGAACCTACATCCTAAATTTCTTCTAAGTTGTTTTCGAATGAACCCTTAAAAATGCCTTCAATTCCACTGGATGAGATGGCAAACCAACGGTACTGGACGCCTTGTGAAGAACATGTCCTAATCCACACACTCATTAACCGTAGCAAAGACATTGACATGTCTCAATCTGGTGTTATGCGGGTTCTGATTCCAGCTGTGGCTTCTCGCCTCTCGGCCGAGTTCCGGACAGAATTCACTGCAGCTGAAGTTCTGAAGATAATCCAGGCTTACGACAACCGCTATGTCGCATGTTGTGAGTTGACAAACAATTTGGATCAAACAAGATAATCAAAACAATGAATCAAAACAGAAAGTAAAACGACTCCAAATTTACGTGGTTCGGCCCAAGAATGACCTACGTCCACGAAGGATGATTCAGCTCTCTATTATCTCCCAAGAAATGTTTACAAGATGAAGAACACTACTGAAAACAATCCAGTAGCAACACAAGAAAACGAAAAACACTCAAAGAATGACAATCACTCTTCTATCCAAGTGTATTCTCTATCTACCCTCTCCCACTCCTCTATATGCGTGTGTTACTTACAGAAAATGAGAGATACATCATCATATATGAATCCATGAAGAAAAACCAGTTGAAACAAATCAAAAACGCGTCTAAAACTGATTCAGGAAAACTGCTGTCAATAGCCTTTCACAACGGTTTTAGCTAAAACCGTTGCGAATGTCAGTTATAACTGCCATATGGCAGTTTCTTCTTTCTCCAGCTTTCAGCTCATTTCTGACCCGGTTTTCTGATCCATGTGTGACCCGATTTATGAGTATATCATTCCTAAATCTTCACAAATCTCCACCTGACTTATATACGAATAAACTCCACCTTGAAAACAAACAATCTTGAAATATCAAACATGAAAATTCCTCAACCATGTTCAAACTTTGAACATGTTCCTGCAACACTGCCCTTCTTAATTGCATTGGACCACTTGGATCAAGTCCAAGCAATAATTGAATTTATCTGTTGGTAAAGCTTTGGTAAGCATATCAGCTGCATTCTCCTTCGTGCTCACCTTCTTCACATTCACATCCCCCTTCTCAATAATATCTCTAACATAATGATGCTTTACATCAATATGCTTTGACCTTTCATGATAGACTTGATGCTTTACTAGATGAAGAGCACTCTGGGAGTCACACATCACTTCTACCGACTGCTGCTTTATCCCAAACTCAGAAATCATGCCTCTTAACCACACTGCTTCCTTTACAGCTTCAGTCATTGCCATATACTCTGCTTCTGTAGTGCTTAATGCCACCACTGACTGTAGCATGGACCTCCAACTGACAGCTGCACCAAACAATGTGAACACATACCCTGATTGAGATTTTCTGCTATCTAAGTTTGCTGCATAATCCGAATCTACATAACCTTTCACAGCATCCTGCAAACCATCAACTTTTCTGAACATAATTCCTCTATCTGCAGAACCTCTCAAATATCTCATAATCCATTTGAGTGCTTCCCAATGTTGCTTTCCAGGATTGGACATATATCTGGAAACAACACTTACTGCATGAGATATGTCAGGCCTAGAACACACCATTAGATACATTATGCTGCCAACAGCATTTGAATAAGGGACCTTTGACATCTCCTGTTCTTCCTCTTCAGTTTTGGGTTTCTGTGATTCTGTCAGCTTGAAATGCTGTGCCAAAGGGACTGTTACTGGCCTTGCTTCGTTCATTTTGAATTTGTTAAGAATCTTCTCAACATAACTCCTCTGCTGAAGCCACAACAATCCTCTTCTTCTATCTCTGCATATGTCCATACCCAAGATCCTTCTTGCTTCTCCAAGCTGCTTCATTTCAAACTCTTTCTGCAAATCTGTTTTGAGCCTTTCTATCTCAGATTGATATTTGCTTGCTACAAGCATATCATCCACATACAACAGTAAGAAACTTAGAATTTCATCCCCAGATTTCCTCATGAAAACACAATTTTCATACTTTGATTTTGTATATCCAATCTTTTTCATACACTCATCAAACTTTATATACCATTGTCTGGAGCTTTGCTTAAGACCATATAAAGACTTTTTGAGTAGACAAGCCTTGTTTGCACTTTCTGGCATTTCAAAACCCTCTGGTTGATGCATGAAGATAGTCTCCTTAAGCTCACCATGCAGAAATGCAGTTTTGACATCCAACTGCTCCAACTCTAAGTCCATCTGTGCAACCATTGCCAGAAGCATTCTTATGGAACAATGTTTCACTACAGGGGAAAATATCTCATTGTAGTCTATTCCCTCCTTTTGAGTGAAACCTCTTGCAACCAATCTGGCCTTAAACCTTATCCTTTCTGTTCCACTGAATTCTACTTTCTTCTTGAAGATCCATTTACAGCTAACAAGTTTATGTCCAGCAGGTTTATCCACCAGTATCCATGTCCCATTTCTTTCCAAAGAGTCCATTTCTTCTTGCATGGCAATGATCCAGCTTTCTCTGTCACTACTGCTAACAGCTTCTCTGTAGTTTCTTGGCTCAGAATATTCTGTTTCTTCTGCAACACTTAAGGCATATGCAGTGAGGTAATCACTGCCATATCTGGAGGAAGGTTTTATAATCCTCCTTTCTCTGTCTCTCACCAATTGGTATTGATTCTTTCCAGAGTCAATTTCTTCTTGGATTGATTCTGTGTCTTCATCAGTTTCTGACTTTCCATCTGTGTCATCCTGCTCCACCTTGAGCTGTGTACCTTTGTTCTTTACTGTCACTTCCAGTGGAACACTTGGGTTTGGTTTCATTGGCATTTGCTCTTCACAGAACTTCACATCTCTACTTATGATCACTTTGTTCATCCCAGGTTCCAGACACCATAGTCTGTATCCTTTTACTCCTTGTGGATACCCCAACATTATACACTTCAATGCCCTTGCTTCCAGTTTGTCTTGTTTGACATGAGAATAAGCAAGACATCCAAAAGGTCTCAAGTGTGAACATTCTGGTGGGTTTCCACTCCATTTCTGATATGGAGTTACATACTGGTTTGGAGTGGATGGACTTCTGTTTATCAAGTATGCTGCAGTAACAGCAGCTTCTCCCCAGAATCTTTTTGGCATTCCAGACTCTATTAGCATGTATCTGATCCTTTCCAAAACTGTTCTGTTCATCCTCTCAGCTACTCCATTTTGTTGAGGATGAGCAGGGACAATTTTGTGTCTCTTTATGCCCCTTTCTTTGCAGAATTTCTGGAATTCTTCAGATAGGAATTCTAAACCATTGTCTGTCCTTAGGCACTTCAGTGTTGACCCTTTCTCCATCTCAACTTCTTTACACCATTCTTGAAATTTATTAAAAGCATCAGACTTATTCTTTAGTATGTAAATCCATAGCTTTCTTGAATAATCATCTATGATGCTTAAGAAATATCTTCCACCCCCCATTGTTTCTACCTTTGAAGGCCCCCAAAGATCAGAATGAGCATAGTCAAGAGGGTGTTGTGAAGTGTGTTTACCTTTGGGGTATGGCAACTTCTTGCTCTTTGCCAGAATGCAGATCTCACAATTCTGTACTTGGAACCTCCCTTTGTGATTGATGATCCCTTGTTTCAGCAGCTCATTCATGCCTGTTTCACTCATATGGCCAAGTCTTTTGTGCCATAAATGGGAATCTTCAACAGCAACATTATTTACATCTCCTATCAGAGTTTCTGCAATCAAATAGTAGAGGCTTGCTTTCTTGATGCCTTTCATCACCAATTTTGAACCCTTGTACACAAATAATTGCCCTTGCATTGATTTGAAGTTACATCCTTTGTTTTCTAAAGTCCCAAGACTGATGAGGTTTCTCTTCAGCATGGGGATATATCTTACATTGGACAGGGTTTTAACAGAACCATCATGCATCTTGAGCCTGACATCACCAATGCCTTCAATCTGACATGCATGATCATCCCCTAGCATTACTGAGCCCTGTTTGTGTATCTTGAGGCTGTGAAACCAACTAGCATTAGGGCACATGTGGAAGCTGCATCCTGAGTCCAGAATCCACTTGGTTTCTGTCCTACCTTCAACAATGTTCAAGACATCAGCATCTTCTTCTCCTTGTGCCAAATCTGCTGTATTTGGTTTGTTGGAACCTTCTGCCTTCTTTCTTTTGAATTCAAAACAGTTCTTTTTTAGGTGACCTGGCTTCTTGCAATGAAAACACTTTCTGGTTTCCTTTCCTCCAACACCTTTTGGCTTTGACTGCTGCGGTTGCTTTCCCACACCATTTGCTGCTGAAGGTTTCTTGAACTTGTGAAATTGTCCTGATTTGATATGTAACCTTTCTGCTTGAGGGTCATTTTTTCCATCAGATGAGCTTTGCAATTCCTTTGCCTTTAGAGCAGTCTGAACCTCTTCCAGGGATATTTTTGTTTCTCTCCCATACATCATGGCATCTTTGAGATGCTCATAATACTTTGGTAATGCATTGAGCAATAGGATGGCTTTGTCTTCATCTTCAATCTTGGCATCAACCCCTTCAAGATCATCCAGATACTTGTTGAACTCCTCCAGTTGATCATCTATAGCCTTATCTTCTTGGATCTTGAATGAGTATAGCTTCTGTTTGAGATACAAACGATTCACCATGGTCTTCTTTTTGTAAAGTTCCTCAAGCTTGTTCCAGACAGCCTCTGCTGTCAATTCTTTGGACACTTCACGCAATACTTTATCTCCCAGGGACAGGATAATGGCAGAATGTGCCTTATCCAACAACTCTGCTTTTTCACTGGCCCCAATTTTATCAGAGAAGCCATCAATACCCTTGAGAGCCCCTGCAAGATCCTGCTGAACGAGGAGGGCCTTCATTTTCAGCTGCCACAGACCAAAATCGTTTTTGCCATTGAATTTCTCAACGTCGTACTTCATTGCTGCCATTATCAACTTCTTGATCCGCTCCAGTTCGCAATCTTCCCACAGACGGCGCCAATTGTTGTGAGTTGACAAACAATTTGGATCAAACAAGATAATCAAAACAATGAATCAAAACAGAAAGTAAAACGACTCCAAATTTACGTGGTTCGGCCCAAGAATGACCTACGTCCACGGAGGATGATTCAGCTCTCTATTATCTCCCAAGAAATGTTTACAAGATGAAGAACACTACTGAAAACAATCCAGTAGCAACACAAGAAAACGAAAAACACTCAAAGAATGACAATCACTCTTCTATCCAAGTGAATTCTCTATCTACCCTCTCCCACTCCTCTGTATACGTGTGTTACTTACAGAAAATGAGAGATACATCATCATATATGAATCCAGGAAGAAAAACCAGTTGAAACAGATAAAAAACGCGTCTAAAACTGATTCAGGAAAACTGCTGTCAATAGCCTTTCACAACGGTTTTAGCTAAAACCGTTGCGAATGTCAGTTATAACTGCCATATGGCAGTTTCTTCTTTCTCCAGCTTTCAGCTCATTTCTGACCCGGTTTTCTGATCCATGTGTGACCCGATTTATGAGTATATCAGTCCTAAATCTTCACATCGCATTTGTGTGGTACGTTAGCAAGTCGTCTATTCACTACGATATCATGACCAATCGAGTTTACCATATCCACGTTCCTGGAATGGTTCATCCAAGGGTATGTACTAATCAAGCAATATCTAAAATAGTATACTTAACGTTGTCACATTTAAATAGGATGTAAAATTTCATTTATTTTAAATTTGCTAGGAGGTCTAATAATCATCTCATGGCAGGAGACTATAATGGAGGAGTACTTTAGGGTTTATGATGAATCTTACTACATACCCTTCGACTACCTATATCGTCACAAGGGCATGGACTGTCTTGACTTCGACTAACTGTCTTGACTTCGACTAGCTACTCAGGAGCTTCTCTGGAGTGAATACGGTTATGCTTGGGGAGCCAGTTCACATGAAACGTCAGTGGCCAGCTTGTCAGCGCAAGGCGGTTCCATGAGTGATGGGGTGGTAAGTGTCTTACGTTGGATAAGTGTAGTTTTTGTATAAGTATGTATGGATAGTGTCTATAATAGCCCAGTATGTAGAAGGCCCTTTTGTTTTGGTGTATTGCATATTCTAAGGTCTTCTTGGTGGTCTTTTGTTATCCGGCCCGGAATAGACGGAGTGTTGTAAGGATTTTGGGACAATGATGTGATTCCAAACTAGCATTAAAATCACTCATCATATGTGGTGGGGATTTGTAAAGAACCGGCCAATTTATATATTAGTAATGGGTTTATTAATGAATGTTTGATTTATAAACAACATCTAATGAGCATACATTACAAATCTAAAAATATATTTGGTATATTTATGTGTTAGTGGAACCATGTTATATAATAATCCAACTTCGATGTCTCGTTTTAACGGTATGGATACGGTAAAGTGTATTTCTAGATGTGGTTCCCAAACAATATTAATATATGTGGTGTTCAAACAATATTGATAAAAATATATTAGATTTAACACTTTATCCAATATATGGACCAACTGAAAAAAAAAAAAAAATAAGTTTTACTCCTCAATTACAAGAATTTTCTTTCATGTAACTGGATATCTTATTAACCCATGTTATTTATGCCGCAGTTATTTTGAGGAAGGTTGTGTGACTAAAAAAAAGTGATTGCACATAAGATAATAATCTTTATTAATAATAAACCTTATATCTGAAAAATACATGTTTGTGGTTTGTTTCCCCATTAATTAATTCTTAGAAAGTTATTAACGCCAAAAAAATGACGTGTTATTGTTCAATGAACAAACGTTGTAAGTTACACTACTTAAAAAAAAATATATTGGCTTAAAGATATCCGAACTAAGCTCTGATGTACTCTCAACCTGAAAAGCTAACTTCTACTACACATTGTATAAAATTAGTTTTCCCAAAAATATAATTCTGAAGTTTGTAATTATAAGAACATAAGCCTGCTTACCCAAAGTTTTAAAACTACTCATTAATTATTTTTATGATATTTGATTAAAAAAGATCTCACATTATACGAATATTTTAATTCTATGTTAAATCCAAAACCTAATTTCAATTGAACAATCATTGGACACCAAAATACCCAACAAGTTTTTTGACTAATTTTTATGCTTCCACCAAACAAGTATGCCATACCATTTTTGGGGCATACCTATAATCTGACTGATGCACTAACTCTGTTTGAACATTAACTCGATGGGGTGTATCAAAGATTCGGCCCCAATTGGGCAAAATCAATGCTTGTGGCAGTGAGTGGTTGAGTAATAAAGAGACGAAAATGCTATTTAACTCCCCAGTTGCTGTCATTGAGCTTACATTGCAACCTCTCTTCACCTTCACTATCCCCACGAGAGTCGTTCTGTCTTCTTTGGCTGAAAAAATGTCAACAACCACTTGGTCGACTTCAGACTCTTCCGATGCGGACGCTTGCTTCGTTGAAACAAGACGATTCCAAGTGAAGCTCAGAACCCTCGAACACACCCACTGCATATGCCTTCCCAGCGTGGCGGCGTCCATCCTGGGCCGGAGAACCCACGACATCATGATTCAGCCACGGCGGTCTAGGGTCAAATACAGATGTACCTTTGAGTACCGGGAAATTACGTCGAGTGCAAGCCTAATGTGCCGCCTCACTAGGGGCTGGTCCAGGGTCCACGAGCACTTCGAACTGGAGCAGGGAGACAGGGTTTGGTTTGAAGAGAACGATCGCGACAACGATTTGTTGGAGGTTTGGGTGGAGAGGCATGACAAAAATGCACCTCTGTAAAGCTACTCCCTAAACTTACAGTATGTGAAGGTTTGGTTGTGCTAAAGTGGGTCTGTGAGCTCCCCATATTAATATTTTTTTGGCTTTGCTTGTTAGGTTTCCGGTGGAGGGTGTTTTTACACTGTTAGGGTGTGACTGTTGGGGTTATTGTTTTGTTGACGTAATGGTAGCTTTGGTTGAATATTGCGTAAGGTAGGTTAGGTTATCGTGGGGTTATTGTGCCCAACTACCCTTTTCGTTATATTTAGTAGTATGCTAATGTATGTTGTTTTCATTTTAATTACATTTTATGTACTGTTATTGCATTTTAATCCAGGATGAATTATATGTTACTGCACCTGAACCAATAAATATATTAATATCTAATTTAATGACAGCAATTATTGTATTGCACTAATTTTTTATTATTAACCAAATTAACGGACTAAAAATTCATAAAGTTAGTGAATAGCTTCTGAATTCTAACTTATTATTTAATATTACCTTAATTAACTGACTAAAAATTGAAAAATCTAGTGAAACAAGCCGAATTCTCACTTGAATCATATCAAACTAAGCTAATGGACTTCAGTGAAATGTAATAACTTATAATCATATTTTAAAAATAAAATAGAAAATTACAATAGTAATTAAATTTTAAACTAAATTTATGTTTAATAGGTTTAGTGAAATAATCTAAATTTTCAGATCTATTTAGTCCACTATTTGGTAATCTATGTTACAGTATCTATTTGGACCGCCATTTGATAGTTTAGAAAACAAAAACAAATGATAGCTATATATGTGCAATTATATAAAAACATAATCAAGAAGTTAGTATATATGTCATAATATCAAGGTTATTATCATTATTTGACTTGAACACCATAGTGAAAGCGATCGTCTGTATTTTACCATATCTTGGTACAAGATCACCAAAGCACGCGCGTACCCATACTATATTTATGGGAAATTATGCCTTTTATTCTCCACAAAACATAACTTAATACATACGAAACCTAGTTTTAGCGAAATAGATAATGAATTCTCACGAATAAAATAGTGATTAATAATCTTTACAAAATAGTACTAAAACGCTTGACTAGATTGTGTTGGAAACACGTGGTCATTAAGGTTAATGTTGTGACTACCTCCTGCAGAGTTTGTATAAGTTCTCCCAAACATATTATTATTTAGGTCTTGTGACGCAACTCTACCACGACCATTGCCCCTTTCTGTACCACGACCCCTAGTTCTTCTGGCTGATCTCGGGCTGCCCCGTCCGTGAACCGGAGACTCACCTTGGGGCGTACGTCCAGATGTTCCCTCGAAAGAACAACGCCACCTGTTCATCCTAGGCCTACCACATGTGCCAGCCACATCAGGGTTCCGTATTGGGGTCCCCACCACAGATTGGAATGCCACTGGTGCTCTCCGGTGCGCTGGCATCCTATTCCCCAGTACCACCGGATATGTTCAATAATTCTGTCTTCAGCTGAAGGCAACGTTCCCCGATAATTTCCATCTTCGATGCGTTCCCAAATGCAGCCTTAGTACAATCCTGAAACAGCCGTTCAATCTCTTGAAAATTCTTGTACTCAGCATTCATGTGCGGGTAGCCACCAGCAAAAAATATATCTGAATGAGGCCTCACGACGTCTTTCCTCCATCTTCGGTGTATGTACCATTCGTTCACCGTGTGAATCTTTTCCTTCGATAGGTACTTTCAAACATTCTGCAGTTGCAGTCAATGTATTCTCCTACAGGCCTATGAGTGACAGTGTAAGTGTATTCCTTGAAGAAGTAGTTATTTAAAATGTTCAACTCCAACACCTAAATGTCTCAATCGGATGCACCCCTACGGTAACGTCGGTCAATGATTCACCAACATGACAAAACAACATCCGATCAATCTGTTCCTGAAACTTTTGGAAAATAGCATTAGTGTACGCTTCCCTGAATTGTTTCTCCCACCTACACGGTAGAATACAGTTGATAAATTTTGACCTTGAATCAAAATCGGCTAAGTACTCCTTTTGAACTTTATCAGCAAATGCAATCTCATACTGCTCTACGAACTGCTTCAGTGTGCTCATTGAGTTAATGTAATTATCGAAAAATGCATGCATTCCTTCGCTACGTTGTGTAGAAACCATACCTGCCCAGCATATGTTCTTCAAGTAGACCGGTACCCAATTCTCCCTTTCATTGTACATGTTGTTTAGCCAGTCGTTACTCTCGGCCCCGTGCTTCAATAAAAATTCACGCCACTTGGTTTCAAAAGTCTCGATCGATAAACTATCATACACAAAACCTTTGAACTCACAAATAATTGTATTGTAATTCAAAAAGCCCTTGAATTTAACCGGTAGCTTTCACAGAATGTGCCAAAGACAATACCGATGTCTCGTATCGGGCATCATGTTTCTTATAGCGATTTTGATGCTCTCACATTGGTCAGTTATGATACATGTTGGCCGAACACCACCCATGGCCTCAACCCAATTAGAAAAAAGCCACGTAAAATATTGAGCGTCCTCTTGCGAAACCAAAGCACAACCAAGCAATATCGATTGTCCATGATGATTTACACCAACAAAAGTGGCAAACGACATCTTGTATCGGTTAACCAGGTATGTTGTCAAAATTGACGACGTCGTGAAATTCCTGATACGCAGCCCTACTACTTGGATGGATCCACAGTACATTTCGTAGCTTGCTTTCGTTTCCAATATCCATCATATGGAAAAAATTACTATCCTTGTTGTACATTCTCATGAATAGGATACGTATGGCTTCTGCATCGCCCTCACCGAGATGCATTCTTCTTCTCTTTTCAATATAGTTCCGAAAATCTTTCGGAAGACAACCGAGGTTGCGTGGGCCTCCCACTTGAACCTCCGTCAGCCTCATGTTCTTAGAAACCCGAATTCCGGCAATATCATTAGCTTCGAGTTGTCTTTTCAGATTATTCCTCAACATCCGAGGTGCTGGCATTAAAATGGACATATCAAGACACAACTCGTGGTTATGTTCTGGAAAAACTGAAGACACCATCCAATTACCGTCTTCTTGCTTTATGACATTGATACGGGAGGGACAATCAATCCTTTTCGTTTTTTTTTTTTTTTTTTTTTTTTTTTTTTTTTTTTTTTTACTTCTGGCCTCCTTCCCCTGTCACACAGAATTCTTGCGTATTTCAGGAGACGTGTTCCCCTACGCACAACGCTAAAACCCTTGAGTTTGGCATGGGCTTGGTACGCCCTAAACAGGGATTTCAGATTGGGGAACAACATTCCAATCTGAGGTCCTGACTCAAGAACAGAGGCTCCGTTTGCGTCTGTCTCATAGTCTCCGCCACCATAGTTGTCATCTTCATCTGAAAGGTTGTTGTCACTGCCAAATTCATCCTGATGGCCATATGGAGGATTATCGTCCGCAGAACACTCCGATTCTTTGCCTACCTCTTCGCTCGGCTCCGCATCATCGTGTTCGGGACCAAAGAGCTCTTCCATCAAAATTTCTCTAGCATCCATATCAGTTAAGGGTTACTAGAATAATAATGAGAGAATGGAGGGTTTTGAGACTCTCTAAGCTTTTAAGATTCAGTTAGCCATTAATGCAGACTTCGTCTGTGATAAAGGATGCACTTACTCACTTTTATAAGTTCTGTATTTTTTTCTTTTTTTTTCCTTTATATTATATTCATTTGTTTTCCTTTTTTTTTTTTCTTGCCTTTTTATTAACTGATCTATTAATGGCGGGCTCCAAAATGGGGGGGAATAATTAACTCTTGGCGGGATGATGACGCGGGCATTCTCAATTGGCGGCAAGCTGGAAATATTTGGAGCCAAAATTGCAATAGGGACATTACATACATATCACAATTCTATGTAATAAATAAAAACAAAAAATGGATTCGACCTGGGCCCATTCGTCCCATTTAGGAGGACCCAATGTTAAATGTAAGATAGATATTGAGTTGTACTTTCTAACTTTTTTACTGGAGATGTAATCAGAAGATGGATTATGAGGAATACAAAAAAAACTTTTAATTCAAATATGCACTGGAAGTTTTGCGAAAAATAAATTGGTTTGGGTGTCACTTACTCAGACTGATTGGGGTAATGCCGACAATGTGTCGTAGACTCTGTTGCGAAAATTCCCAACTAACTCCCATTAATCTCCGCTTAGGCGCTAGACTCTCATTGACCGCCTACGTTTATTTTCCGATTCCTCCCCGCCTAATTACGCCTATACCCCGATTAGCTCCGCCCAAGCCCCGATTAGTCGTTAGGCCCCAATGCACCGCCTAGCGATTTTTACAACGCGATTTTTACAACCTTGGTTGTTGATCATATATTCATTATCAGGTCAAAAAAAATTTTGGACTGCCAAGATATTGTGAAACAGAATGACCATTATATGAGATTCTTGGCAGATCTACCGTCTCATACAACAAAACGTTTGAAAGATATAACTGTTTTTAAATACGACAATTATATGAGATTCTTGGCATATCTTTCAATTTGTTAAATACGAGCTGGCAAAGTACATAAAAAGTGAATGCTAAAAATTATATAAAGCTGGAAATTAATAAATAAAAGATTTTGAGAATGAAAGTTCAGGAATCTGTTTTTTCTTCAACATCTATTTTTGCAATTTGTATCTGAATGAGAGCATCTACTTCAACAATAAAACCATATGGATCCTAATACATTATTTATCAAATCCGGTATTGCTTCTTGATTCAACTTGAAGATTAAAAAAAAAGAAAAAAGTTGACTTCTACTTTTACCTTGAAACTATACGAATGTGATGTTCTTTGCACTAGATCTGAAATATCTTCAAATATATATTCCCTTCGTTCCGACCTAATTTTCCTATTTTGATCTGGCACGAAAATTAAGAAAAAACAGAAATCTTAGACTTTTTTAAAGGTGGAGATTGTGAGAGAAATTTGTCATTTATGGGCTGACAAGTTAAGTTGGGACAAATCGAAAAAAAAAAGTAGGAAAGTTACAGCGGACGGATGTAGTATATTTTTTTGTGGTTTTTTATGTAAACCTATATTCAGAAGAAAAAAAAAAGAACTTTTTTTATTAGAGAAAAAGCAAAAAAAAAATTGTAAAACGAAAAACTACAGAGACTTTGATAATAAAATATACAGAAAAATTGTAATACTAAGGAAAATGAAGGGCGTATAGATAATTATAAATGTTGATTGGTTTCGTGTGTGTAATGTACAATTTTTCACCTGTAAATTTACAGAGGTATTCTATATTTTTACTTTCCATATTAATTATTTCCTTGCATTTAAAAGTAAATAACCTTACAATGGAACAAAAAAATGCTATAGATATGTTTTGCACGATATGATGTCTTCAACATTCAACCGTTGTCACATTGAACCTAAATTCAAACTTATCCACTATCAAACTATATGGAATTAATATATGACACCTCTAATAATATCATTTTAGGGCCTAAATATACAGATGAGATCCTCTATTCCAATTAATCCAATTAATGAAGAAAATGATGCTTTTAATTTCACCGTCATAACAAACTGAATCCCATTAGATTTAACATGTAACATGAAGATAAAAGTTATTTTATGAATAATAATTTGAAAAGAATGATAAAAAAAAAAGGAAAAGAAAGAAACAAAGGTAGAAAAAGATTATAATTATTTAAATATGTATTCTTCAGATAATAATATTATTAGAAATATTACAAATCGCGCATCGCGCGGGTGAAATACTAGTTTAAATACATGAACGTAGAAGTGTTGGTTTAATATTTTCAGTCAGGAGATTAAATTAAAATAGATTACGTTTATGAATTTATTCTTTAGCTTGAAAGTACCTGTCAAATACGTATTACAACAAAGTTCATTTCCATTTTTATCGATATAGAATGTATATAGTCTTTATTAAATCATGTAAGTGGTTAATTGTACCTAGATTTTGAAGCCTTCTGGAATACATTTGAACTTTGATACTGTTCCATTCTTGTTTCCAAGTTGGAAGATTGGTGAAGTTCTAATTTTATACAAAAAAATCTTCTCTATTTCTTAATTTACTGGTCTGGTGTTTGTCATATTATTAGTAATCACTTGAAGAACCTTACAATGCATAACCATAACAAACCAAATAATTAAAGAAAAACCAAATATAACGATAATAAATAACTGCCTAATCTTACTATGTTTTGCTCTTGCGCCCGAGAGCAGGGTTGTGCTGAGATGCAGAAGAAGTTCGATAAAATTTCTGCATGACAGAATTAGACAGATGAGCAGGTTCGATTCTTGATGCGACTGATTCACGATAGAGACCTAGGCATATGATGGAGAGGATGAAGGGTTGAGTTGACTTATGTTTGCACTATTATGTGGGTTATTTTAGTTTTGAATTTAGAGTGTTTATCTTATTTTCGACACATTTTTTTTTATGTCAAGATCGAATTTCAAACATGTGTTGTTGATTTGTGGGGATATTTAGACTTTAATTCATATTTAGACGTTGAATTACTTATTTTAGATTGTGTTGGGTGATTTTTAATTATTTTATGGAATATTTTAGACATAAATAAAAAATGTAGTGCACCGATAATATAAAATGATTTAAAATTGAATGTTTACCGATAGAGTACTTACAAAAGAAAATAATAATAGAGCTCACAAAAATTTGTTGGTAATTGCCGATCAAATAACGACAACAATAATTAGCGACAAAATAACGACTAAAGCTTTTAATAATTAGCGATAGAATAACGACTAAAAGTTTTAATAATTAGCGACAAGATAGCGACGAAATAAATTATCGACATACAATATTGTTGGTAATTCCCGACAGATTAGCGACAAAATGTAGTCGTGAAATGCTGACGGATTAGTGTACCAACAATATTTCTGTCGGTAGATCGTCGCAATTGAGTAAAAAAATTTTAGGAAATTTCTGTCGACATTCTGTCATGAATCCGTCGTAATTTTTACCGATGGACAGTCCGTCGGTATTTATAGCGACTAGCCATATTACTACCAACTTTTTCTATCGCTAATTGGTCGCTATCACCTCATGACGATAGAATAACGACAAAATTGATTGTCGCTATTTGACAAATTTCTTGTAGTGATAATTCCAACGAAGCTTTTAAGGAACAGTCTTAACTAAATATCGGATAGGTTGATTTGATTTCAATCTAGTTAGGTGGCAACGATTTATATTAGTTTGAGTTCCTATTCAAAACTAGCAAGGCGATAGCAGCTTGGAAAATGTAAATAGTTCCCGACTCTTGATCAATGGTTAGACTCGAAGCCGGTTCCGGTACTAATCAGCCCGGTTCTCGTTGATTTACTTAAACATCCATACAACATGCAATTCATATATTTAGTTTGCATGGCAGCTGATGCAGGCAGAGTCAAAGTCAACTCATGAGCACTCACTACCCATAACCTCACAATGATTTACAAAGTGTCAACTTCACTTCTGTTAATTAATATGAATGTGAATGTGGACTTGTTCAAAGCTACACAAGATAATTTGACCTAACCCCTAAAACTACAGTTCATCATCTCTAGTTTTCATGTGCCAACTTGGAGCCTCTTTCGCATTCAATACTACAACTAGTCAGATCCCGTTATATGAGGTCGATCGGTGCACGCGATCCTCTTTCCTCGTTTTATCGTCTTTCCAAAATTAATTAAACTTACTTATCTTCTGTCATTAACTTCGTGATTCATAATTCAGATTCAGAGTTTACAATTCATTTCAAGTTAATAATTTAGAGTTTATGGTTCGATTTTTAGGACTTTCATATAATTTTATTCATTATTCACACTTTCAGGATTTGTGTCATGGTAATTGTGCTTTTGCCAAGATATATGTTTCATTATAAGAGAATATAGATATATATACAATAATGATATGGCATTCACAGGTGGATTTTCTTATAGAGCCCACCTGTTGATATGTCTTTCACCTCACACTCACCTTCACACCACTAACTAAAATACGCTATATATATATATATATTTTATTCCTTCCTAATTTTTCGCCACTAACGAAAAAAAATCGCTACAAGATTTTTTTCTTCTCAAAATTTATTTTATCAATTTTTCTCTCTAGAAAGTCAAAATTCCACTATGCATTCTTTTCTTTCTAAAATAATTTTTCATCAAATTATTGGGTTTCCACCAGCTCACACTCGCTGCACTAATAACAAAACACTACATATATTTCTTATTCATTCCTGGGCTCTTACTCCAGAAAATCATTTTTTTTTCACTAACAAAAACATGCTGCATATATGTTTTATTTTTTTCACGAATTTCTTCCTCGTAGCCTATTCTAGAAAATTAACTTTTTCTAACATGCTGGATTTTTTTCCAAAATTATTTTACCCGTTTCTTTTGCTTCTCTTATATCTACCAAAATCTTCATATTAAATTATACCAAAATCTTTATATTAAATAATCATAAATTTTGAATAGATCACACTAATTCATAATAATAAATAAAGAGAAGATACAAAATCCATAATCCAATATCATTTAATAGGATTGAGAAAAAAACAAATTCTTAAGGATTATTCTTATATAAAATATTTTATTAGTTTACCTACAAAATACACTCTATTATTTACACCATAGTGTTATTGTACACCTTGTGGGTCCCACTGGTTCAGCCCAAATAAACCGCGCGCGCATTTTATATAACTAATGGCCTGTTTGTTAAACACTAAAAGCAAGTGGTCTGGTGGTATTTAATGCAGTCTTAAATATCTCAACCTTGAGGTTAAGGGTTCAATTCTGTTTGCATCTTTTTTCCTTCTTCCTTCATTTTTTTTTCTTTTCCTTCTTCTCTCTTTTTTTTTTTTTTTTTTTTTTTTTTGCACTTTAATTTTTTTATCTTTTAGCCTGTGAGTCTGGAAAAAATTATAAATTGTATTATTAATTTTTTTTATAATGCAACAATAATTGTATTATAAGTTCGAAACATAAATATTATACGATATACAAGAAAAATTAATCTAACCAAACCTATACTGTCATACATCATAATATACACCGTATCGAAATATTAAATATACTGTGAGTATTGTAAGTTGGAAAAAATAAATATTTCGCAGTATGAAACATAAATTAACTAAAACAACATATACTGTCAGACATCACAACGTATACTATATCGAAATATTAAATATACTGTGAGTATTGTAAGTTGGAAAAAAAATTCGCAGTATAAAATAAAAATTAACTAAAACAACGTATACTGTCAGGTATCATAACGTATACTGTATCGAAATATTAAATATACTGTGAGTATTGTAAGTTGGAAAAAATAAATATTTCGCAGTATAAAATAAAACTTAACTAAAACAACGTATACTGTCATGCAACATAACGTATACTACATCGAAATATTAAATATATTGTTAGGCATCATAACATATACTATGCTCGAAATTTGAATATACTGCTGGTGAAAAATAAAAAGGAACAATGTACACTGTCATGCAACATAACGTATACTACATCGAAATATTAAATATACAGTTAGGCATTATAACATATACTATGCTCGAAATTTGAATATAAAAATAAAAAGGTGTTGTTCATATACTCTCAGGCTTTATAACATATACTATGCTCGAAATTTGAATATACTGTTGGTGAAAAATAAAAAGGTGTTGTTAAGATTCGAATCCGCGCACTGAAGCGTAAAATGCCATGCCTTTACCAACTAAGCTAGCGCCTATTTTGTGATTCCAAACACACCTTAATATATATAGATCACGCGCGCAAAATTATAAGTGGGGTCCACAAGGTGTACATTAACACTAATGTGCACATGAGTGTCACTCAATTTTGGGAAGAAAAAAATCTTGTAGCGATGTTTTTTTATTAGTGGTGAAAAATTAATTTTCATAGTAAGATGTAAGGAAGGAACAAAAAATATATATAGCGTATTTTAGTTAGTGGGGTTTAGGGTGAGTGTGAGGAAAAACATATTAACAGGTGGGCTCTATAAGAAAACCCACATGTGGGTTCCATATCATTATTGTATATATATTTATATCTATATAAAAATAGAATGGAGGGCTTTTATGCCATTTTCGTTTCCCGCCTAAAAGTTTAACATTAATTTAGTAAGGTTTTGTCAATTTTATAAGTAGCAATTTTCTTTTTTATTTTGTAAAACGCAAATAACTTTTTTATTTTTAATCCATTTTTTATACATAATATATCAAATTATTCATCTTTTCACGATCTTCAATTTGACATCCATAACATATATATTAGATTTAAAAATAAATTATTTATTGAGTAATTATTTTGGTTAGATTCTGGTTAGTTGAGTTCTTTTAAAATACAAGAAATTTATTTATTTTATATGACCTGAATTTCTAGTATATTTTCTTTACCTAAGTTACACCCGGGATAAAAATCATTGTTTAAATAATAAAATTCTTATTTTATTAAGTTAAAGGAAAAAAATAATATTTTACAACAATTTATTAAATAATTACTTACATCTACTAATATACTTCCCCTTTTCTTTTTAATTAATTTTTTAGAAGGAAAAAAAAAAAGTGGAAGAATTAAGAATTTAATTTTTTTTTTCAAATATATCCCCAGTAATCTCCTTTCTCTCTCACATCTATCTCAAATTTAGGTTGAAAAGTAAGAAATATTTTAGGATTGATAGAGGGTAAAATTGAGAGAAATTGTAAAAAATAGTTAAAATATCAATTAATTCGAAAAATCATTAAGAAGCTAAAAGTTCAAATAAAAAGGAACGGAAGGAGTATATTTTTTATAATAACAATGTTTGTTTGATTAGTCACAGAAGTATGGGAAGTTAGAACAAATGCATATTTATATATCATAATTATTATTCAGGTTATTCCTTTATTACTAATTCATATTTTCATAATATGTATTTTGTTAAGTAAGTTACACTTTGCAACTTAAATTATGATATTTGTTACATCTTTCAATCTTTTTTTAGTTTTTCTTTTATGTGACTAACCTCAACTATATTTGTTTTTACACTTTTTAATCTATAAAATACTTTGTCACACTAACTAAATTCAACTATTTTTTTTTTTTTTTTTTTTTTTTTTTTTTACTTTTTGCAACCTAAGCAATAGCTTTTTCATTAATCAATTTTATATTTAGATAGATATAATATTTGCATTACAAATATAAAATTTATTTGAATAAATTACAATACCAAATAAAATATAAAAATATTTAAGCATTTTATAGATTTCACACACTTTAAATTGTTATTCGAATTATGAATAACTTTTTTAATTTTATTTTATTAATGTTAGTATTTATTTAGAATTTTTTTGGGTATATCTGATATCATCAAGTAAAATATTATAAGCTGCAAATGAGAATCTAATTTTGGAAAGGAACAAGTAAATATTTATTGTTAGAACTTGAAAGTTTATGTAGATATATTACAAAATCTACACATATATAAAAGTTATAATAAAGTTAAGATTGTAAATTGCATTTCCCAACCATTATATTTTGTGTTATTTATGATTATTTGTACAAATGCGAACTTTAATTTTTTTTTTCCTTCTTTCTAAAGAAGTATTTTTCCCAAATTTTAAATACAAATAGTATTTTGTATCATAACCATCTTTTACATATTATATAATGATCTTTAATTTAACATACATACCATATATATAAAAGTGTGTTATTTAATAAAATAAAAGACAATTTTATATTGATTGACTATTTGGTTAGATATCAGTACGTATTGTGCATATTTATTGGTGTCAAATTTAGACTGAAAGAATTAGTTAAGTATTTTTTTATAAATACTTTAATTAATTTATTAATTGTATGTATCTTTCTATCTTAGTTTTATTAGGTAATTAAATCTATATATACACTTATATACATATAAATATGCATTTTCGTCTAATTAAATAAAATGAAGCCAAATATGTAATAAAGAAAATTATTAATTTTCCCCTCCAATTACAAGTTGGACATGTTCAAGTGTATTATTCATGTAATTATCCCTAAAGAGTTGTTGTTGTACTATCACCATTCTGTTAGTTTGTTTTCTTCTCAACAACTTTTCCTTTTTAAAATAATAACAAGTTCTTTATTTTTAATCTACTTTTACATATAGTATATGAAATTACTAATTTTTTTTTTACCTACTTTAAGTTGAAGTTTTGACTTTTTATTGTGGATTAGATTATTTATAATGGCGATTAAATTATAAAAAATGAATCAATTGACTATTTTTAACCATAACAAATATGAGATTATTTAAAAGAAAAATATATTTTTCTTATAAATTATACAATTTATTTTTTATTATCTTATAATTATTATTTTAATAAGTTGGTTTGCTATTATATTTATGTTTATTTTAACAGATGTAATTAATGAGATTATTTGTGGTTATTCGGATATGTTAAGAAGGATGCAGTCTGCCCACAGTAACATTTGAGGTAAAAAATAATTTTAATATATGTATTTTAATTGTCATATTTAATATTTATTTTAATTTTATTTCGTAATAATAATTATTTTAATAAATAATATATATATATATTCAATCCATAAATTTCACGGGAGAAACGGATATTTAAGCTATTTAAATTTTACTATATTATAATTCAAGATTTTGATTTATTTAATTTATCGAGTGTACAAGGTTCACATTTTAAAAAATAACATCATATAGTATTTAATTTTGTTAAAATATACTATAATGTTAACATACTTCCGTGCATCGCACGGGAGTAATACTAGTATATGTAAAAGTAAAATGGAGGTATTTATTTCATTCTAACTTTCCCTCCAAACTTTTTACATCATATAATTGGTAACTTTTATTTATTTATTGTATGTTCATAATTTTTTTTTTTTTTAAACACAACTAATTTTTTCATTTTTAATCCAACTTTCATGCATAATATACCAAATTATTCTGCTATTTGACATCCATATCACATATATTACAATTAGATATTTTATTTGGATGACTCTAAAGTTGTGGCCGAGTTCGTCCAATCCAACATTTTTGCTCGGTTTGGGATACCAAAAGCCATTATAAGTGATAGAGGCACACACTTTTGCAATCGAACAATCGACGCATTGCTGAAGAAATATGCTGTATTGCACAAGGTTTTGACGCCTTATCATCCACAAACCAATGGGCAAGCCGAAACTTCGGATCGGGAAATCAAGTCGATATTGGAGAAAACTGTTCAACCGAATCGCAAGGATTGGAGTTTGAGGCTTAATGATGCATTATGGGCGTATAGGACCGCCTATAAAACTTCAATTGGTATGTCTCCCTTTCGACTTGTTTATGGAAAGCAATGCCATCTCCCGGTTGAACTTGAACACAAAGCCTATTGGGCTATTCGGAGATGCAACATGAACCTCGATGAAGCCGGTGTACACCGAAAGCTCCAATTGCAAGAGCTTGAAGAAATTCGAAATGAAGCCTTTGAAAACGCCATGATCACAAGGAGAAAACGAAGGCTTTTCATGACTCGAGAATTACTCGAAAAACGTTTGTGGTTGGGGAGAAAGTGCTATTATATCACTTTCGGTTGAAGCTATTTCCGGGCAAACTCCGTTCGAGGTGGGTAGGACCCTTCGTTGTCACTAAGGTGTTCGATCATGGTGCCATCGAAATTGAAAGTGGTAAAACCGGTAAAATCTTCAAAGTCAACGGGCATCTTCTCAAGCCTTATCTAGAGCATATTCAAGAAAGTTCCGGTGAAGAAGAACGAGTAGAAGACCCACCACTGAACTGAAAGAGCTTCCGTCGAGCCAACGATGTTAAACAAAGGCGCTTGTCGGAAGGCAACCCGGCGGTTACTCGTTTTCTGGCATTTTAAGTTCGTAGTTTAGTAGCTTTACTATTATTTAAGTATTTTGAATTGTGTTGGTTAAAATGTGTGTAGGTATTTGTCGCACTAATCAAAATCAAATGTTTTTTTTTTTACTCTTAACAATCTAAATAAATTTATTCGCATTAATCAATTTTTATCTTCAAATAAATTATTTATAAGAAAAATATTACATTTATATAAATAATTTACAATACCAAATAAAATACGGAAATATTCAAATATTTTGAAAACTCACGGAATTTAATTTGTTATTCGAACTATTAAATAACTTTTGAATTTATTTTGTTAAAATAACAATTTATTAAATAAAGACATTTAAGTATTTTTTTAAATCACTAAATGAAATGTTAAAAGTTGCAAATGAAAATCTAACCTTAGAAAGAGAAAATTGAGTATATATAATTAGAACTTGAAAGTTCATTTAGATAAATTAAAAAAATATAAAATAAAGCAGGGACATAAGGAAAAAAAGTAGTAAACTTTACATTACATATGAAATATCCAAATAAAATATTATTGTTCCTTTTATTATAGATTTCATGGTTATTTTTAACTATTTATAGTTAGAATTCAAAAATTATTTTATAAATTAAAAAATCAATTTATATTTATATAAATAAGCCACAATATGGACAATTCTATAAGTAATTGGTAAATTGTTGTCACATTTAGTAAGAATCAAAATTTATTTTACTTTCTAAAGTTGCGAATATCTTTTTTCAATTCTATTTATTATGTATACTATATCAAATTAATCATCTTTTGACGATGTTTGATATGACATCCATAATAATAATAATAATAATAATAATAATAATAATAATAATAATAATAATAATAATAATAATAATAATAATAATAATAATAATAATAATAATAATAATAATAATAATAATAATAATAATAATATTCTATTTAAAATAATAAATTATTTTTTCGTTGATTATTTTAGTATGATTCCAGTATTTATTGTGGGTTCTACAGAAAAATATAGTATTGCCGAATGCAATTGAAAATCATTCAAATAATTCTCTTTTACAAATTACTTTACTTAATTATTTCATTAAAACCACAACTAATTACAGTTTGCAACCTAAATTATAATATAATACAAGTTGCATCTAAACTTCTTTTAAATAAGCAAAATTAACAAACTTGAACTATATATTTTTAAGACTTTGCAACCTAAGCAATACTTGGTCACATTAACAAATCTCAATTATGTCTTTTTCTCATATTTTGCAAACTAAGCAATTCTTTTTAAATTAATCAATGTGTATCTCTAAATGAATCTACTATTCACAATATAGATGTATAATTTAATTTAAACTTTTCCACATATATGAAAGTATTAAGAAATATTAAAGAACTCATATGTTTTATTTTGCTATTACAATTATTGAATAACTTTTAAATTTTATTTTGTTATTTTATTATTCTTTGTATATCTAAAATACCAAGTAAAGTATTAAAACTTGAAAATAAGATTTTTTTAAAAGTAAATAATTATATTTATAATATGAAACTTTATTTAGATAAATTTAAATATTTAAAGTAAAATGGAAAAAAAATTTAGAAACATAGTTTTCTTATAACATTATTCAGTTTATTTTATTTAATAATTGAGTTGATATTTAAATATTTATGTCTGTTTTAAAATTCATAAAAATTAAGCTATTATGCATATAGGTGAAGAATGATAGAAACATACTAAACGTGTGTTTGGATTTCAAAGATAAGAGATAATTATTTTGAAAAAGATTTCTTTTATATTTAATATTTATCTTAATGTTAATAATATATATATTTGTATATAAAGTAAGTTATATTCATAAATAACGTGCGAGAAACTTATATTTACATTACTTATAATTTTATCCTATATTATTAAAAGAAAATATTTTATTAGGATCAAACGATCTCATATTTAAATATTAGATTATACTATATTTAATTTTAAATCATTACTTTTTAAATAAACTTTCGTGCATTGCACAGGAACATTACTAGTTCTTTTGTAATACTAAGATAACAGTTGCACGCATATTATTTTTATATATGTTACGTTTATAACATTTGTAAAAGTATGGTAAATTTTCAGATTTTTAGTAAATTTACGTTTTCTCAGTGTTTTAAAAAAATTAATAGAAGTGGTACCCCAAAAACCCTAGTCTCCTTTTCCTTCAATCCTCTCCATCTCCTGAAAGTTTAGATCTATTTTTCATCCTTCCCTCATCCTCCAAGCATAGGAGGATGAGAGAATACTTCTAACATGTCATTGGTTATCTATTTTTATTTTGTTTTATTTCGTCTTGTTTTTTTGTTTGTTTTTTTCCTCTCCTCGGATTTGCCTTTGTGAGATTTCTCCGCGCCTTCGTGCGTCTTTCAACGTCTTTTGCGGCCCCCAAATCTCCGGTCTTCTACGAATCTTTCGATATTGAAGCAGTTGGGATTAACAAGCGTCCAAGACGAAGTTTGATGGAGATTGATGGTCTTGATTCAAAGTCGAAGGTAGCTGTCCATGCTTTTTTCTGATTCGTCGCTTGTTGTGCATGCAGTTGCGAGACACAAATTATGTCTTATTGTTATTCGGCTCATTGTGGATGATATCTAGCGTATGCTTTTGAGGGATTATTTAATATAGTTTCTCATAGGCTTGCGCATTTTTTTTTTGTTCAGCCATCCAATTGTGTGGATAGGTCCTGATTTTCCTGATTGAGTTGAGAGTCTTGTAATTTAGATTGATTTATGAGATTCTTGATTTTTAAAAAATATTTTCCAGTGTTTTACCATATTTCCGTAAAATTAAGATACCAACATTTCTAAGATGAGTAGAACTTATGTATCCCATATGCATGATCTCTTATGTACTACGGATCGACTCGACTCAAGAGGATTTTAAATTTTCACTCGATAAAAAAATTTGGCATAAAAAACATGTTAAGTGATACTTTTCCCACCAAAACATAATACTTTATCCGGAAATCTAATTTTTTTAGAGAATTTAATAATTCATGTATTTTTGAATAACTTATGTGTTCTTATCATGTTCATATAATTTTTCAATGTCAAGTTTTATATAAGGTTTTACTTATAACTCATAAATTGTATTAAACTATTATTTAGTTGGATTACTTTAAAAATATTGTTTTCGGAAAAAGTAATACATTTTTCAGAAGGAAAAAAAATATGATTATGGGAAAGTATGGGAAAAATCATTATTAGTCCTATAAGTTAGGCCGTATCCAGAAAAAGTCATCTCAATTTTAGTCCTGTACATTGCTAAAATTGTCCAATTTAAGGACATTGCTAGTCTCCGACGTCCAATTTCGTCGGAGTCTTGCACATGTCGCGCACGTGATGCTAAATTTTGGGGCTTTCCGGCGAAGGCGTCTACGTGAAAAAAATAGGCCCACATGGCAGGATACCTAATTACAACAATTAAAACTAAAAAAAAAAATAACTAAAAATTCTATTTGACGCAACAGATATCCTGAATCTTAAATTGCATTACTGGATATTAAAAAATAAAAAGGACTAGATTAGAAATCAATTACCCATTGTTCTCTCTCTTTCACTTCGCGATTAAACATGAAAAATCAAGAACTTCTCGCCTGATTTCACCATTTGCTCAGCTTCAATCGCTGGAGGTTTTGTTCCACAGACGAAATGGTGAGGTTTCGACCACGTACTAATCTCGAAATGTTCACCCGAAGTATGGTAATATTAGTTTCTGTCTAAGTTAGGGTTTTGCTTAATCTCTTACGATTTTTATTTATTTGCAAATTCTTGTGCGTTTTTTCTATCGTTTTTGCTCGTTAACTGGTTGTTATTGCTACACAGCCTACACATGAGAATTCCGACATTGGGAATGATCTACGATTCAATTTTTCTAGGGTTCTTTCCTCCCAAGGTTATTCGGGTTTAAAAATTGAAGAAGAAATGTGTTGCGAGCTGTTGGAAAAGAGAGGAGAGTAAATCGTGATTTTAATTTGAGAGAGGAGAATCCCGATTGTATATGGGTTAAATAGAATTTTTATTTTTTTTTCTTTTATTTTTAATTGCTGAGTCAGTAATTAGGCGTCGTGCCATGTGGGTTTATTTTTGCCACGTAGACGCCTTCGCTGAAAGCCCTAGCATCACGTGCGCGGCATGTGCGAGATTCCGGCGAATTTGGACGTCGGAGACGAGCATTGTCCTTAAATTGGACAATTTTAGCAACATACAGGACTAAAATTGAGATTACCGAACATATAGGACTTTTACAGGACACGACCTAAGTTGCATGACTAATAATGATTTTTTCACAGAAAAGTATTGTTACTTTTACTCCCTATAGTAATATTTTTATAGTAGAACATAATATAATTTAATAATTCTTTGTGTTTTTTAACTTTATGTATTTATTAAGTTTCATACTATAAGTTTTCATCATCATAAACCATCATTTATAGCGTTCATATTGATATCTCATTATTTATGTTTGTTTATGAATTAAATGGGGGGTAACAAATCTGGACGTGAAAATTTCGAATGAATTATAGATCTAATGTTTGTTTTGGAAAAGAATGTGGTAAAATTACTAAGATTTTGTCAAATGATTATTAGAAAGTACTCATAGTATATTAAAAATTTATATAATAATAATAAAATTATTTAAGTTAAATCGTCATGTCTCCATCTTGACGGGGAAATCGATAAACGAAGAAACATACTTTTACTTGTGAATAATACCTTTTACAAGAAAAAATAATACATTTTCTAAAAAAGGTATTAATTTTTCTCGAAAAATGTATTAATTTTGTTGATAATTATCTTTCAAAAAAAAGAAATAATGCTTTTATAGCCAATAAGTTTTGTTTTTTATTAAAAAATATACTCCCACTTGTTAAATTAGTCCAACCTCATTCTGTAAAAATGATATTCATACAATGTTGTATATAATTATTTTTTCTTCTAAGATTGCCGATATTTACATCCTCTGTACTATGAATATCACTATGTCAGGCCTTTGCAATAGATCTAACTTGGGAGGTTTTCATATTAGAATCCAAATTTAATGTTTATGTTTGACTATGTACATATATATGAAGGGGCTCATTGACATTGAACAATTGGGAGAATATTTTGGCGGTATTAGTTATTCATAAATTAATATTGAATGACTTAGTTCCATAGTCCAACCTAAAACAAAAGAGTTTACCTAAATTAACCTTCCCACTTCGATCTTGTTATAAAAAGATATGTAGAGCTTCCCTTGTTCACAAAAATGGGACGCATAGAGACAGATACAACTCAGTATCACCAAGGACTTCAGTTCCAAGAATTGCACCAAACTCCACCGGAGAACATTGACGATGCGCCTCCCGTAGACGAAGATCTCTACGAACCACCTTCCAATTACCAACCTCAACCATTCCCTCCACCACAAGACCACCTCCCTGCAGCCGCCGTTCATTCTTTTCCTCCTCCTAAAGATTACAACAAGCCGCCACCGGCCCAATTCTTGCCAGCGCAAGCCTTCCCTCCTCCTCCTCCACCTCAAGAGCAAACACCACAACACTTTCCAAGCCCAAACCCGTATATGCACCACCAACAACCACCACCAAATGTGCAGTTTCCGGCAGCCCAGAATGTTCAGCATCAGGCAGTCGCCGGAGGAATACCAGTGGGATTTTCACCCTCTCCGTTTAACCCTCAACAAATTACTCAGTTCCCAACTCAGCCTTGGAAGACTTCTCTTTTTGATTGCATGAGAAACCCACAAAATGGTACAGTCTACACTCTCTTTATTTTTAATCAAAATTCTGGCAATATGGTAACATCATTTTCCTAATTTAATTGGAGCAAGTCAGTTAATATGTGCATGGGCTAAATATTTCAGCTATCATTACTCTGTTCTTCCCATGCGTAACGTTCGGGCAGATTGCAGAAATAGTGGACTCTGGAAATACCAGTAAGACAACGTCTCTCTCTCATTGTCTCTCTATATGTTGTTGATTGATGAGGATGTGTATGTGTGTACTGTGTAGCATGTGGGACAAGCGGACTGCTGTACTCGTTGATATTATTCTGCATAGCGATGCCATGTATAATGTCATGCACTTATCGGACCAAGTTGAGAAGCAAGTATGGGCTGATAGAGTCGCCAGCACCAGATTGGGCGATTCACTGTTTCTGTGAATACTGTGCTCTCTGTCAAGAATTCAGAGAGCTTGAAGAAAGGGGCTTTGACCCCGCCATTGGTATGCCTACTAATTTTCTTTTCTAAATTTTATTAGACCTACACTTTTTTTACCTTTATTAAATTAATAATAATAAAAAAATATACTTTTTTAAATCGGACGAAAAGAGTACTTGATAAACTAAAAATATTACTTATTTACCTAAATAAATATATTACTTATTACTCTATACAAGGCATATTTACTGAGTAGCTTTTTAATACCATTATTTGCCTTGCTGTAGTATATATTATTTGTTAAAATTTATTTGATTGTGTTTGTTCTAGGTTGTGTCTAATATTTTTCGTGTTTGATCAAGAGAGCTGTGGACAACTTCCACAATCTCACTTATCATACACTCTCTTCTCATTTTCTCTCTCTCATCTCAGATAATATTCTTTTCATTTTCTTACACTTTTTCTAACTTCTAACTAATGTGATAACACTTACTCCCTCCGTCCTAGCTTATTTTGCACAATTAATCGGGCACGTATGTTAAGAAAATAAAGGTTTTTTTTTTTTTTTTAAAACTTTTTTAAAGGTAGAGATTAAGGGTTGAGATTTCGAGGGTGGAGATTGTGAGAATTAGTTTATATTTTTTGGAGTGCAAAATAAGTTGGGACGATCGAAAACGGAAAGTGTGCAAAATAAGTTGGGATGGAGGAAATATTATTTTTCTAATATAAAAAACATTCTACTAAATTTATTTTTAAATAAAAAATAATATGATACTAAATTATATATAAAATTAAAATATAATTAAGATTTATTTTTATAATTATAAATAGTTTTTAAAACACTTCACTTTTTAAAATAAAATAAAGATACAATTTTTTATAATGCATGTAAAAATGTCTAATTATTATAAAAATGCGTTCAATAGATATTATAAATATTTTTCAAAATTTATTAATTATTTTTTAGTTTTTTTTTTAATAATAATCACTTTTAGATAGAAATAATATTTTCAAAATTATTTATTAAAATTGCTTAATAAAATAACAATGAACTAATTTGATTTATTTATTTCCAATACAAAAATATTATTTATACAAATAAGGAAAGTAAGTTTCCAAAATAATAAATATTCAACTAATAATTAAACAAATTATTCATAGGGTATGTTTGCTTGAGAGTGGGAAGAGCTGAACCTAATCTGACTGAGGGAGTTAATAAGTTTGCTTTATTGGGATTCGGTCCTCTAAATTTATTGAGTTCAATCTTAAGCAAACGGACCCATAATTTTGCCAAAAAGGAAAAAAAAGAAAAAAAAATCATTTTATTAATAAATCACACAAGCAATCAAACATTACTCATCAACAATCACACTTCCTTAATCAATCATATTTAAAAAAATTACTTTAATCATTAATCAATCATCAAATAATTACATATGTCACGTCTCGGATATTATAAATCACATGATTGATCAAATATGCAACAGGCGCATCCGGCCCCCTTTTTAGCTGAACCAATAATAAGCAGCCACATGTACAATTAACAATTAACAATTAAAGCTTAAACATCTTCTATTTCACCATATTCACCAATCGAATTGAAAAAATAATTAGGGAAAAGAGTACTGAGAATAAAAAAATATTCAAACTCGCATACGGGCAACTCTCTCTCTTGTAATCTAAAGCCTGAGGCATATTCCGGGCCGCGCTAGCTTGCAAAAACATTGTTCTTTTACGCTAACTCATATCTTCCACCACCACCTGCAAACTCCAACATTAAATTACAGAGTAATTTAAGTCCTGCTTTATCAATTCATATTTTTATGATTATTCCTCATTCCAAAGCTTATATAACCAATAAATCCAACATTTTAATCGGATCAGGGCGGTAGTGGTAGAGGGGTGGTGCTAGACGGTGAGACGGCTGGAAGATGATATCTGTGTTGGTGTGTGTGTTCCTCTAAATTTTCTTCAAAAAACATTCAATTTTTTTAAATTCTTATCAAACAAAATTTCTTGAAAAGGAGAACAAATGTTAGAACCCTAATTGTCTAAGTTATAGTGTCGCGCCATGTTGCGTAGTTGATCAATTATGTTATAAATCAATCAACATACACAACAACAAACCAAAATAAAAACACATTTTTATTCACAACCCATTTATCACAACTAAATCGTGAGCAACCGGTTGTCGTTTATGGGAAATATATTGATTTGATGATTGGTTTTAAAAAATTAATTTTGATTATTAGGATGGATGGGAAATGTGGCAAAGCAACAGCAGGGCCAGCAGCAATTTGGAATGACACCTCCAATGCACCAAAGAATGATGTGATGTGAACATATAACATTGTATTATTTTTGTACCATATATGCTTGTTTCCTTAAATTCATAAACTCCTTTTTGTTTGTAATGGTGTATTGGATATTAGAAAGGAAATTAGTAATTGGTTTCAAGTTTGATCGGAATTGAAGTCAATAATAAAGTCTCAACTTTTTGATAATGTGAATAAACTGCAAGTTGGGGGAAGTTTCTATTTTATTTCACAGAATTACACATGATACAATTTCAGCTTCAAGGCTTTATACAACTCAACCTTACAATCTAGCCAATCAACACTAACTACCACGCCACTCCATCTATTCAGAATGAGACACGTGATTAAACAACCAATTACACCTTCTAATAACTATGCCACGTTGTGTTGCTTACTACAAAAAACAAGTAATCCCGTACGATGATGTACAGTGAACACCCCCTCCCCCAGGAGTGTGGGCTTAATCACACAGTCCTAACTTGAGAGTGAAATGATGCACTAAATTCCAATCTAGTAATTCGTAAGTATACGGTGCTAGTGTAAATATTGGCCGCCAAGGTCGATCCTACAGAGATTGAAGTTTGATCCTAGTTTACTACCCTAATCACAATAAAACTATCATAACTAGACTCTCGATTGGTGAAAGTTGGTGTTTTTATCTAAAACCTAATTGCAAGAAATAATTATTGGAAACCTAAATTATTTGTTGAACAAGGAAAGATTAAGAAGGAAGGACTCAAATAAGATTAAAGCGTATTCTAGGGATTTGATTTCAATTCTTATCTCCTAGGTTTGATTATTCTAAGAGTGGACGATGTAGAGCTGTTGTGAAGATATCTGCTACTTGGAAGTCGGAAGATATAAACTGAGTTTGTAGGTGCCCATTGGATACAAGTTCTCGAACAAAATGAAAGTCGATGTCTATGTGTTTTGCTCGCTTATGAGAACTTGGATTCTGACTCAAGAAAACCGCACTATTATTGTCTGAGTATAGTGTCGGGCAAGAAGGAGGTTTAACCCGAAGCTCACGAAGTAGCTGAAGCACACTTACAACTTTAGAGGCTGCATTGGCAAGGACACAATATTCTGACTCACAGCTAGAGCGAGAAATAGTAGGTTGTTTCTTAGAACTCCAGGAGACGAGATTCCCACCAAGATAGATAGAGTATCCATATGTTGAACGTCTAGTTTCAACACAACGAGCCCAGTCAACATCGGAATATGCAATGAGAGTAGGTGTAGAGCCACGAGAAAAAGATAAGCCAAAGGCTGGCGTGTGCTTCACATAGCGAAGAATTCGCTTAACTGCCTGAAAATGTGCAACAATAGGATTTTGAAGATGTTGATTGACAAGATTCACAGCAAAGGACAAGTCTGAGCTCCTACCAACGATCGATACAAAGTAGGGTTATCAAACAGCGGACCCTCTGTAGAGGTTGACAACCCGCAACTAAAGGAGTAGAGACGAGTTTAGCATCTTCAAGAGAGGCGCGTTGAAGAATATCACGAGCATGCGTTGCCTTATTCAAAAAAATACCCGAGGAAGTATAAGAAACCTCAAGACCCAAGAAATAACTCAGTTTGCCTAAGTCTTTGATAGCAACCTCTTGACGGAGGCGTTTGATGAAAGATTGCAAGACATTTGTAGAGTTTCCTGTCAGAATGAAATCATCTACATATACGAGAAGATATAAACTGACGACCCATGAATATATATGAATAGAGAGGAATCAGTACGACTACAAATAAAACAACACCCAAAAGGAATTCACCGAGTCGCTGAAACCAAGCATGGGGTGCCTGTTTGAGGCCATATAAGGCCTTCTTGAGACGACATACATGATTCGGGAACTGAGCGTCTATAAAACAAGGTGGCCGCTCTATGAAGACAGGTTTAGATAAAACTCCATTCAAAAATGCATTCTTGGCATCTAACTGATGGAGAGGCCAATTTTGTAACACAGCAAGAAAGAGCACAATCTGTGAAAGCTCGAACTGCCGGACTGAAGGTATGAGAATAATCAAACCCTGGGAGCTGAGTAAAGCCCTGAGCAACAAGACGAGCTTTATAACAATCAACTGAGCCATCGGCCAAGAATTTTTTCCAGAAAATCCATTTTGAGCCCACAATGTTTGTATTTGCAGGACGAGCACAAGATCCCAAGTCTGATTAGAATGTAGAGCCGAAAGCTCATCTTGCATAGCTGCTACCCATTATGGGCGTTTCAAAGCAGACTTGACCCCATGAGGTTCACGAACCATAACAAGAGCATTGAACAGACTAGTACATGCATAATTTGTCAAATATTTTGGTTTAAAGATACCTGACTTAGCCCGAGTTTGCATTGGATGAGTCGAAGTAACTAGCGGCTACTGAGGTGGATCAACGGGCGCTGGTGCATGTGGAGCATGATCATTTGGTACATCCAAAGGAGAAGAAGGCTAAGACTGAGTGTTATCATCACATAGAGTACAAGGATTATGTTGAGGGAGCTCAACATGAGGAACTTGAGCATTGACCAGCGGACTTGCCAATCGAGATGGTTCATAAAATTCTGAGATAGGAAGAAAGAGAGAGCTTGACCTGTTAGGATATGTAGAGAACGGAAAACAAAACTCATCAAATTTTGCATGACGAGAAATATAAACGCGGAAGGAGTGAGGATCATAACAACGAAACTCTTTATGTGAGCTGCTGTAATCCAGAAAAATACAAGCTGTACTGCGTGGCTCAAATTTGTTTGCAGTATAATCCCTGAGACATGGATATACTTTACAACCGAAGGGATGGGAGTTCTCAAAGTTCGAAGTAGTAGAGAATAATAACTCAAATGGCGATTTTCCATCTTAAACCTCAAACGATTAATGACGTACACAACACTAACAAAAGCTTCAACCCAAAATGTTAAAGGAATGTGAGAATGAAAAAGCATGGCAAGACCTGTCTCAGTAATGTGTCTATGTTTACGTGCTGCTCGTCCATTTTGAGCAGGCGTGTATGGACAAGATAAAATGTGACGAATACCAAAGTCGCGAAAAAACTTTTGGACGTTATTATTTGTGAATTATGTTCCACCATCACTATGAAAAGTTTTAATGCGAGTAGAAAACTGATTTTCAACAAATGCATGAAACTGGAGCAACACATCATATAAATCAGATTTTTGTTTCAAAGGATAGAGCCACGTAAATCTGTAAAAATCATCCACAAAAATAGCATAGTACCGAAAACTAGAATTAGAGGTAACAGGCGCAGGCCCCCACAAATCGCAATGAATAATGTCCAAAACGGCAGACGGGCGTTTGTCATCCAAAATAAAGGGTAAATGCTTATTTTTAGCTTTCTCACACGAATCACAAATAATAGGTTTGGGTAACAACGCAGTAATAAATATGCTCCCAATTTTATTTAAAAAATCAATTACATCATAAGAAACGTGACCAAGTCGAGAGTGCCACAATTCATATGATGCTTTAGGTCTACGAGATGCCACCAATGCCAACGAATTATCATCCAATATGTAAAGATTATTCCTACGTCTGCCTCACCATAAAGCCAGTGGAGACCAGACGCAATTCTTGTATTACCAATTCAATTACGTGAAGACACGTGTTCTGACAAAAGAAAAAGCAACACTGCATCATCGACATCAAGTTGCACCAACTCTGACCTACTCTTACAAAAACGGCTAGAAAGTCATACGAAGAGAACAAAATGTCAACGGAAAACTTCTCACTCTTCAAAGTCCGATGTAAGGAAAATCCTCTATGTCATCAAGTCAAGATCATGCAGCAAGACACACAACAACCATGTTAGCAGAGGATTATTCAAGTAAAAGTCAGAAATTAGAAGATTAAAAAATATAGCCAATAGAGACAAGAAGTAAGTCTAGTACTGATTAGGCGTGGAAACACGTGTTCTGACAAAAGAAAAGCAACTCTGCAGTGCTGACATGAAGCCGCACCTACTCTGACTTGCTCTCAGCAAAAGGACAACAATGGCTAGAAGTCGTACGATGACATTAAATGTCAACGGGAAACTTCGTATCTCTCAACAAAGGAGGAATTCCAACAGCTATAAATAGAATGAGATAGAGGACGAGAAAACTATTGAACTATTGGAAGTGAACTGAAACTTTAATACCATTTTTCTATCATTTATGAGCTTTCAAGTATCCATTACTGGCAAGCAGTCAGGGAAATTGTGAGTGAAATAAAGAGAGCAAAGTAGCAACATTGTATCAAATCAATTACTGCTCAAGCGAAGATTTTGAAGCTGCAACAACACTCTTAAAGTCAAATCAAGCTAAGCTCTCATAAGTTTATCTTGTTCGTAGTCCTTCTTACTAAAAAAGCTTGCCCACAGATTTAACTAATCTTCAAGTTTAGAGGCAGCTTCCAGTTTAAGAAAACTCTTTCGTTAAACTTTGTGAGATTTTTCTAGGAAAGAGTGGACGTAGATGGATTACCCCTACCTTCAAATCACTATAAATTTGTTGTGTATTTTCATATATCTATTATTATCGTTGTAACATACTACATGCTTACTGCATTGTCTTAAGAAAACACTTTTAACATATTTCCAGTGCATAAGGCTCTCCCTGAGAATTGCTTGTTGTAAGGACCAAAAGAATTATCCGCTATAAGCTTGCTGCTCTTAAGGTACTTACTGTTGTAGCTCTGTTGTAAGTACAAATTTCCTACATAAGATAGCAATTCCCTGCTCATGGTTTAAGAAGTAAAATCAAATATAGTTAGAGGTTTATTCACCCCCCCTCTAAACCTCTACCACTTGGGACTAACGATAGACTAAATTGCTTATCTAAACTTTTTTCCTGGGCTGGTGATTTTACATTTCTTCTTATATCTTTTTCTACGAGGAATTATTGTTTCTTGATATTTGATTTTCTACATTTCTTTGTTTGAAGCTCTGAATTATTTATGTATTGTGTTAAATGTATAAGTTTTCATATGATTTTTTAATCTATTTTAACAATTTCATCTCCTGGGATTTGGTATTTTCCTATTCATAGCTGGTAATGTTTTTTTTTCTTAGAAATTTGTATGAAATGCAATTCAATTATGTAGACTGTTTTTTTTTTTTTTTTTTTTTTTTTTTTTTTTTTCATATTATTAATTGTTAGTCTTGAAGATTTTAGATCAACCCTTGTAAACTAATACTAGTCAAATAAGTCTTGAAGATTTTAGATCAAATATTTTTCCCTATACTAAATCTAATCTTAAGGGTTCATTATAAGAAAATGAAAAATATCACCTACAAGAAGTTTTAGAAAAAAAACGTAGTCTATTAGGGAAACATGTATTGTTGTGTAATTGTGTTGTGATAACCTGTAATTTTAAGAGGGTATATTCCGGTAATTTGTATTATTTTTAAAGATTTGACTGCTAAAAAGAACCCAACATTTCCTAAAAAAGAACTAGTAAAACAATGGGGGTTGGGTGGGAATTTTAAAGTTTTAGTGATTAACCGATTTCTTGGTGCGGGTATTAAAATCATACAAAGAAAGAATTGAGGAAATATTGAAGAAGACGATGAGAGAGAATGGTTGTGCACTTATGGTTCAAGAGAGAGACATTTCCTAATATTTGAAGAGAGAAGCAATAGTGATTTTTATGGATGTTAGAAATAATTGCTCAGAAACATAAAGCATTTAAATAAAAAAGGGCACATCTTGCCTGTATGATTGCCATTTCTTGAGGGTAAAATTTAGCACACTTAATTGTGTTACCTATTATGTTGATGGTAGGTTATTAGACGAAAAAAATCCTTTTATATATTGAGGATTTAACGGTGGGAACTAATTAGTGTATTATTGTACTGAGAACCACCACAAAAAAGTATTTGAAAAGAAAAAAATGGAGACAATTAAATCAACCCCCAAAAGATTATAACTACTTTGACTAAGGTTTCCATAGAGCGTAACTGTACACACGGCCCACTCACACGATATCAATATTACATATTATTATTATTATTATTATTATTATTATTATTATTATTATTATTATTATTATTATTATTATTATTATTATTATTATTATTATTATTATTATTATTATTATTATTATTATTATTATGATGATGATGATGATGATGACATATAATTAAATAATTTAAGTATTGAGTTAGTAATTTGTATATCAACTAATGAAATGTAAAATATTTTAAATCTTTAGTAATAATTAGAAGAATTTGTGAGCTCGGATTATTTAAATAAGTAGGTTGAAAATGACATCGCGATTAATTTTTATTTGTTCTTATATTACGAAGAAAAATCGTCGATTTATTTTTCAAATCATACACATAAGCGAAAACTTATTATTTTAGATGCTGAAAATTGTATATTTGAACTACTCCAATCAGCTTATGACATGTGTCATGCTGCATGTTAGTAGATAAAGAATTATATTATGTGAATACCCTTAAAAGATCACATAAGAGTTGTCAATTATCGACAATCCAAATGAAAATAACCCAATATAAACATAAATATAACTATCCACCTTCTCATCTAAGCTATCTCTAGAATAAACAACAGTTCAATTCTTTTTTATCCCATATCTTTTTTCATCTAGAAATTTCGGTGCTTAATTTTTTGGGCCGGCAAACAAGAACTGTAACTATTGATTTAGTACAAATTGAGGATAAATTGGGCCTGAATCTACCAATTGGCCAAAGTTGCACGTTAATTGAACGTGAATTGCACGTGCGATTCTAATGCAATTTTAAATTTATCAACTATTTTTAAGGTTGAAGTAACTCTTCTTCCAACTGCAACACCCTTTGTTTATCATCCTGAATTTGTGAGTGGACAATTCTAGCCTGTTTTTCATTTTCATCAAGTTTCTTACAACACCTCTTTACTCTCTTTAAGATATTTGTTGACTCTTTGTTATACTCAAATGCATTAAGCTTAATTACTTCAATGTCAGCTCCCATTTGGGCATTTTATCCCTTCAGTGTTTTCACATAATTGGTGTGAGAATTTGCTCAAGAATTTTCTTTCCTTACTGCTCTCTATGTCACTATGGATAATTTTTTTGCATATATTTTCTTGTTTTTTTAACTTTTTCCACCTCCAACTTCTCCAACATTAGCATCATAAGTTCCAGAAAGTCCTTATTTAACCTTGCGCTGAATCAATACGTTTCGTCTGGGCTCATTCTTTATCCTCCTTAACCTTTTCATGCAACTCTCTGATATTCTCGATCAAATCAACTATATGAATTGTACTTGGATCTTTAGAGGAGTCTACTATTGTACTTACAAAGTCAGAGCTCAGAATATTAGCAACTCTTGTTGGTCTTCTATGAGAACTAAGAATAGCATGTTGCCAAATTATTGGATCCTCAATAGTTCTTTGTATGAGATTTGTGCAAAGAATGAGATTCTACCTTAAATGAGAAACTAAAGTTGGTGTGAGATTGACCCTCTTAAGAATGCTAACCTTTCAGAATAATGAATCAATATGACATCCATATAGAACTTTCTCTGCAGAAGATAGATAAATGTCAACATCTCCTTCATTTTTAACGAGGTTATTAATCCCATACAACTCATGAGCCAAAATAGACCGATTTCCATTATGCAGATGAGAAAATGTGATGGTTGATGGAAAAAAATCCCACCACGACATATAATCTTCGTATCATAGAATTAATCATGGCTTCTACCATACTTCTACATAATTCATTCATGTCCTTGGATGCTTTTGTTTTTGCTGAACTTTGGTATCAAGATAAACAACTGAGTTTTTCAAAACATTATACAGAGGATCCATTGGACCTTGAGATTACCCAGCACGCAAGGTTACAATTTCTACTTCTGCCATGTTGTATCCTAGTATCAACAACTTTTCTTTGGCTTTAGCATGTAATGCTTTAAGCTTTACATACGAAAATTACTTAAATTCACTTTTCAAATAACCATGCTTGTATGACGACAATAAAAAGTTACATGGAAATTCTCGTCATTTGGATTGTTGGCCATCCAGACTTATGCTTGATGTTTCTCTAAGATCAATTACAATTGGATACTTCAGGCTTATAGTTGATTGTATCACACTCATCAGATTTAGACATTCCTTTTCTCTTTGAGTGTTTTCCTCTTTTTTAATCAATCATTACTACAAGCTGAAAAATTTAAACAATTCATGGTTAAATTGTAACCATTAGTTTTCTGCACGTGTGATGCACGGGCTGGTAATCATCGTTTTGGACATATACTACCAAATATAATTTCTAAGTTTTGAGCTCTTAGTAGATTTTTAAATATATTTAGCTTATTTAAGTATTATTACTGTCAGATTATCTTGCAAAAGTTTTTGTGGTAAGGTTATAATCGAAAAGAGAAAGAGTAGGAAAATATTTATCCCAATTTGTTATTCAAAAGGTAATTTAGGCAATTAGCTTAGCAATTTTCTTTTTGAGAAAAAATAAAATACTTTGATCTATCCGTCTTACTATTTTTTGGAAAACTAAATAAAGTACTCTGGTCTTTGCGCTATTATTTTTGGGACATTTAAATAGTTCAACTATAAATCTCTTGGTATTTTCTTTCTCCCATCCTAGGAAGCATTACTCACATCCAAAGGCTCTACGCTTAAACTTAATGTTGAATCAAATTCTTCATTTTCCACCCAATGCTAAAAAGTGGCGGCAAGTTTTATACATTTAAATTATTGATCGTATTAAATTGGTATGTGTTATCTTCAACCAAACCGTATATTTTCTTTCCAGAACATCATAAATCCTAATTTCTTTAAGGCTCCGGTTAAATTGATAGATGAGTTTTATTAGTGATAGAATTGTGATTAAAAAGTATTAAAAGCAACTCAAATTTATTGAGCATACTTTTTCTCCGTCAAGGAAGCTTCGCAGTGCGTAGGCAACTTAAGTGGACGCTTGATCAGCGACAAAGCTTGACTAGTGGCATTAATGGAGTAGGAGATTCTAAATGATATTCAACGCGCATGTGGAATGAAACGACAAGACATTGCCAACCTTCGGAGATATTAATTAGAAGATTGATTAGCAGCAGGGCAATGCATATGAGATTTTAATTGATACATTATGCGTATGTCCAATGGAGTAGCTGAACAGCCTGCACCGCTGGAGAATTTAAAATCAGTGGATACACAAATTTAGGAATAAAAAATGAGAGAAAAAATAAAGAAAACTTACAAATGCCTCGGTCTAACGAGATCGTTGTTCAAAATCAAGCTTCTTCTTCCTCCATTTTTCTCTATTTCATTTCTTGTTTGTTTGCTTTGAAGAAAACTGTTGCACTTCTTTTCTTTCTTTCTTTCTTTTCTTTTTTAATTTTTTTAATGTTTCATTTAGTAATTTGCTATATAAATAATTATATGTGGCAATGTACGTATGGTTGATTTATTATAGTAAAAATATCACAAAAATAAAAAATCTTAATATAAAATAAAACACACTTAGAAAATATGTGGCATGATTTTTGCCGGAATTTATTTAAAAAACACACTTAGGTTATAATCGGTAAAATGCGAGTAAGTTGGGTTGCAATCGAAGATGAAATTTAAAATAGGTTGCAAGTGGTAAAAATGGGTATACCTTAGGTGGTAATAAACCCTAAAATAAAATATAACCATCTATAAGAGGAAATTAGGAGCCTTTTCCCACTTACTACACCTGTTAAATGTGGATAAGTTTAATCGCTATTGAATAAGAGATATGTATATATATTACTACCTACGCTTTTTCTAGCTTTGGATTATAAAATTAATGAGTCGGTGAAATAGACAACCCAGTCCTCTGTCCCATAAAAGGAGTCATGTATCAGAAAATTTATTGTCCCAATATGATTGAATAAGTTAAAAAAATAAAAATAAGTCGTACAAATGTGTATAGGTTGTTTTTGGAGATTTGTATCAACATCAAATTGGTCAAAAATAAAAAAGTTGTGCATTTTCAAACACGACTCCTTTTTTCCGAAACAGAGGGAGTATATCTCTTTCCAATTAGGAAGGGGTAGCATTAAAAAAAATATGAGAAGAAAAAACTAAAAGGACAAGTATTTATAAACATCTCACAAAACCTACAAAAATAACTAAAGAGAACGAGGTAGTATTATATGTGAAAATCATACTAAAAACTAGTTCCAAATTTAGATCTTCTTTTTATAGGTAATTTGCTATATATAAAAAATTATTAGTAGCAGCTTATGTTTATATTAACAAAATCCAAAAAAATTAACACACTTTATATCGTTTCCTTTTCTATTTCTACGTATAATATATGAAAAATAATCCTTTCTCATGGTATTTAATTTGACGTATATGCTGCATATTTTAAAATAATGTACTTTAAAAAAGTACAGTTGTTTGTCGGTTGTTATTTAGATTTGTTTATGTAAATATTAGTTGAATTATTTATATGGAGTTTGAGTTGAAAAATATTAAATAATTTTTCTCTATTTATACTTTTTACATAATTTCTTAAAAAATAGTCAATTTGATTTAATTTAAAAATCTTAATTTTACTATAATATTTTTATATTTACTAATATGATATTACAACAAGTAAGAAATGGTAAAAATAAACTCTTTTTCATTTTCCGAAATTGTAGATAATTTTTTAAGAAAGAACAAAAAAAAAAAAAAGATGAATAACATGAACATGTGTACGGGATGAGAATTAGGGGTGAGCACGGTCCGGAGCGGTTCGGAGATATGGAAATCTCTAGAGCCGAACCAAACCTCGGAGATATTCGGAGATTTCCAAAATTAAATCTCCAGAACCGCTCTGTTGATCAGTTCAGTTCCTTTCGAAGATCGGTTCTTTCGGTCCGGTTATTCGGAGCTGTTCGGAGTTTTTCCTTTAATATTTTTAGCAAAATGCACGAAAGAATTATAGTGTTGTCTTTACAATAATATCATATTGTCAAAGAAAAAGTGTAATTAAACAACTTATAAGTTATATATTAAGACAAGTTTCAAAATCATAACTTATAAAAAATAATTACAGGTTACTGAAGTAGTTATCTCGTCAAAAGAAGAGTAGCACTAAATTATAAAGTTATTGGCTATCGATAACCTCTTTGGACATTTACCGATTATTTTTCATTGATAAAGCTCTAGTCGTATACATTGTCAATAAGTAAAGGTAAACTTAATATGACTAACTACAGTAAAATTAAAGTTAACTTCAAGAGAAAAAGGTGTGTGCACGAGAAAGATGGAGAATCAAAGAAGAAGGGAACAAGAAACGAGCCACTACTTGAAATTCAGGCGTAGGATAGTAACTATGTGCAGTGAGTTCAGGTCTAGAATATTTGACCTTTATATGTGAAAATAATTAAATATTAGATATAATAATAAATTTTAGTAATTGGATTAAAGAAATGTAGAATTGAATTATCATAGTAATGTATTTCTTTATATAAACTATAAACATATTCACTGTTCATATATTTATAATTAATAGATATATGTTTATTATGAAAACGATTTATTATAAATATTGTACTCTATTATTAATTACTAAATCTTTTATAAAATACTAAAACAGTAGTTATATCATTGTTAAAATTTACTAAAATTCATAATGGTTCAATATTATAGTATAAAAGAAATTAATTAAATGATATAAAAAAATTCCATAGTTGATTAATTAGAATCGGTTCTACTCGGTTCTATTTCGGTTTTTCGGTTTGGATCGGTTTCGATTTACAACAAAAAAATTCGGTTTGATTCGGTTCGGATAAAGTCAAATAGTCAACGGATATTATCGGTTCGGAGTGCTTTCGGTCCGGGGTTCGATGCGGAGCGGATTATCTCCGAGACCCGTGCTCACCCTTAATGAGAATATCTAGCAATTTTTCTTTATTTTTTGTATATCTCTCTCTCACTTTGAAATGTTTTGACAACATTTCTTCAACATTCTAATGGCACAAATAATTTGTTTTCTTTTAATTATTATTTCTTATAATGGATAAAAATCAATTATCTTTTCTCAATATTTTATCTAATAGCATATTAAACATTTTGATGTAAAAGAATAAGGAACAAGTTCCTTATGTGGAGATCCAATCCAACAACCAGCTCTAGCTGAAGAGGATTATGTAGCAGCTGAAGGAACTGTGGATCCTACAACAGAGGCTACAAAACCAGAAACTATAGCACAATAGGCGGACTAGCAAGCTATTGTGAATCAAGGTTTTGAACCAGAAAGGAGATGGCTCAGATGTCATCCACCAACCTTGGTCATAGAGAGAGTAAATGGAATAAGGACAAGAAGATCTACACCTTACGAAGTCATGTTCTCCTGCTTCATATCTCAAACAGAACTTGGTACCATTGAGGAAGCCTTAAAAGATCCTAATTGGGCACAAGTCATGCAGGAAGAGCTCAATGGGTTTTGAGATAAATAAAGTTTGGAATTTTTTTCCCAGACCTACTCATCAAGGTGTAATTGGGACCAAATGGGTGTTCAACAACAAGCTAGATGAGTCAGGGCTTGTTACCAGGAACACAACAAGGTTAGTTGATAAAGGTTACTGGTACGAGGAAGGGATTTTGATGAAATCTTGCCTCTGTATCCCGACTTGGCAATCATAATATTTATGGCTTTTGATGCATACAATAGCATCACTATATACCAGATAGACGTGAAAAGTGCATTCATGATTGGACTTCTAGCTGAAGAAGTCTATGTTGAGCAACCACCAGGGTTTAATGATTCAACTGGTGATGAAGTCTACAAGCTAAATACGGCACTATATGGCCTCAAGCAAGCACATCAATCTTGGTGTGATACTCTCTCTTAGTATCTAGTCCGAACGGATTCCAAAAAAGTGTTGTAAACAAAACCTTATTTAGGGTCCAAGATGGCAATAGTACATTGTTAGTCCAGATTTATGTTGATGACAATATCTTTAGATCAACTAACAATACTATACAAAAACTTATCCTAGCCTATGTAAAGAAAGTTCAAAAGGAGCATGATGTGAGAGAGCTTCTTTCTTGGACTCCAAGTAAGATAGTTGGATGATGGCGTCTTCATCAATCAAGACAAGTACACAAAGGAACTGCTCAAGAATTTTGAGAAGGATAACTTAAATTCAGTAAGCGTTCCTTGTTCGCCTATTTTATAACATAACGATCCACAAGTGTACAGGTGAAAGTGTATATAACGGCAAGCAAGGTCGATCCCACAAGGACTGACTTAATGACTAGTTTGATACTCTAAATATCCTAAAACACTCCTACCTAGGCTCTCAATTGGATTGATTTGGTTATTAAACTAATTTTCCTAACTATTACTTAACGCTCAAGTCCAAGAATAAGAAAACACTTTATCAAATAATCAAGATTGGAAGTCAAATTTTAGAGAATTGATTTCAGAATTAACTAAGTATGACAATCGAATTACTCTAAACTAGCAATGATAATTACCGTTATTAGACGACACTTATATATATTAACTCTTCTTTCGAAGCAATTAACTTGTAGATTCATTATCCCTAGCCACCCTTTCAAGTCGACTAGACCTAACGAACTCCCAATCGATCTTAGACCAAGGCCTACGCACTTATCTCACCTCCTTTCAGAGAGCTCAACAAATACGCTATATATTGTCTTTCCATTCACAAATTCCTCCTTTCATAGCGAACTTATGAATTATGTAGAAGTAGTTAAGTGATCAATTTAACTATTCATGAAAAAAAATTACAACACATAGATACCGAATAACCATCATTAACTAGAATAGAAAAACTTCAATTAATCAAACATTCATTATAACCTACTTTCAAAACCCTAGAATAATAAAGAACTACTCACTCATGTTCATGTTCATAACACACCGATATTCATAGACAAACATGATTTGAAATAAAGAAATGAGAAAGTGAATAAGCACCCTAATCGTCGTCTTGATCATGATCCTTTGATGTTGCTTTCCTCTTCAATATGCCGTGTAATGATCTCTAAGTCCCTTTTTCGAGTTTGGGAACCTCCTTATATAGTTAAGGCTAAATTGGGCTCAAGATGGGCTCAAAATCATAAAACGTGCATAATCAGTTTTGGACTCGGAAAGCTGCCTCGACCGAGTTGGAATCTCTGACCAATTTCACGTTTTTCTCTTTATTTCTCACTCGATCGAGTCAGAACTTCTGGCCATGCTTCAACTCCTCTTTGCTATTTCCAACTTTTCTTGCTCGTTTTTCATACGAACATTGCCCAAATGGACTTTTGGCCTTTTTATACCTGAATATCACTCAAACAAGCAGAAACACGTCATCTAGCTCAGAAGATGGATTTTAATCACTTTTCGCCCAAATACACATGCATATTTCACAAATTACGACCTTTAATTGACCTAAAATACATGTAAAACTAGCATGTATCAAAACCCCCAAACTTAACCCTTGTTCGTCCCGAACAATAAACACAAAGCATAACATCACAATGACCACAAAATTTTAGGGCAATTAAATGACATTTCTGGTCTCAGAAATCCTTTTTTTTTTTTTTTGGTCATTTCGAAACCAACAACATAACATTTGAGCATTAGTGACATGGCAGGTTTCAACTACTTTCGAGACATTAAACTTAAAACAATAATCCTCACTGGATAAGTGTATCGCACATCTCTCGAGTGTATGATATGGAAAGTATTTTCGCTCACATTGAATCACATGCATCGTCTACCATATGCTTGCCTATTGTCTAAATTAGGCCTCATACTTGACATGTGTGACAAAGAATCAACAGGTCTATTTTTGGCTGTAATGTTGGCTTATGGTTAGGTGGGATACATTTAGATATAAGTGACTACGCATTGGACTAATCAAGCTATTCCTAACCCGACTACCCCCTCAACGTTGTTCACTCAATCTCAATCTTCAATTCTCAGAAAAACCAATTAATATGGCTTCTTCACCTTACCAAAGCATTTATGCATCAACCAAGATTATTTATGCCCACTTTCACTCAGGTACCACTTTGGTACTACCTGATCGAGTACCACTTTGGGACTACCCGATCGAGTACCACATTTGGGACTACTCGTTCTTCTTTCAACTTAAGCACAATTAGGCATATGTATATTCTCATCATTAACCCTTCCTCCAACTTTCTCTTTTCCAAGTTTTTTTTTTCTTTTCTTTTCTTTTTTTTTTTTATAACTAAAATACAACTAGGAGGAAATTTTTCTCTTCTTTTTCTTTTGCCTCCTCGAATCTCCTTACCACATCATCCCAAACATCCACCCCACCTTGATACTCTTACCCCTCTACCTTCCAATCCACCTCCCTCTTACTCAATTAGTCCAATTACTCAGGTCAAAGCTAAAAGAAAGGTATAAGCTTGTAACGTATGGTTTTGAAAAAACAAGGCTTTAAAGCTCAAAATGGCTGACTAGGGATTTTTTCAAATTTTTTGGTACAAAAGATTATTTTTAAACGCTAAAAAATAGGGCTTTTAGCAAAAGAATGCCTAATATCATTTTCTATGTCATAACATGTACTTGACACATTCCTATAAAGACGCAAGGCAAGTTCTAGAGACTAAATAGTATGTGATCAATCACTTCACACCAAAAGAATGATAAAACTACTCTATAGATAAGAGTACATATAAAGCTCAAAACCTCACAGGTTAATTTGTGATTATTGTTCAAGTCTAAGCTCAATTTTGTCTCCACCTGCCTATCATGCTCTGTTATGTGTCCTACCCTCATTTACTTCCAAAAATCAATTTCATCATTGACAAATTATCATCTAATACCTTTTTTATGCTTATCAAGAACTAAGATTATGACTCCTAATCAACGAAATTTAAAATCAACCTAAAAACATAATTAAAATTCAAAACATAAAATAACACTAACTAATACGACGGATCAATCAAATCAGCAATTTGGGCACACATACCCGACACTACTCAATACTCAATAGGGCTCACAGACCCTTTACCAATTAACACAAACAAGACATAAAATACGAAACACAACCAAGAACAACAATGAACTCAATAACACTGAATGAAATAACAACGATAAACATAAAAGTGGTCAAGACGTAACACTATCCACCCCCTCCCCCAAACTTGGTTGAAACCAAGTTTGTGGGAAAAAGAGTGATATGCCTTGGTGCTTACTCACAGTGCTACTGAGGTGGAGGTGGTGGTGGGGTAAAACCCCATGGCTGCCAGAACTGAGCCATTGCATCCAACTGCTGCTGTTGGTAAGCTTGTCTTTGCTCATGTCGGATCCACCTCTCATCTTGTTGTAATCTCCAAGTTGTCTCCGTATTCCATCGATCATCCTGCTGAGCCCACCTTTCTTCTTGCCGTACTCGCCACTGTTTGTCTTCATCAATCCTTTGATGCTGCTGTGTCATCAAATTGTTCAAAGATGTAATCAATGTAGGGAGCACCTGAGCCATGTTCTCTTAGCCTCCTTGGCCCGATCCACTAGTTCCTTCACCTTGACTCTCAATTCGGTGCACAACTTGATAAAGTCGAGACTCATCAGGAGTAGGGTCAACTTCTTGTGCACGATGAGTTGGGGAGTGCATCTTCCAATTATTTATATCCTCAAGCCCCTCAATCTTAGTCAGGTGGCATTAGGAAGACGAAGGAACCCACCTCGATTCTGCAATAGCAAATATTGATCTTCATGTTTGCTCCAAAAAATCATCTTCAGCCTACAAACATCATCCAATGATATAACCGAGTCTCCGGGCACAATCTCAGCTGAGTCATCATCAGAGACGACTTGGGAATGTTCAGCTATAGGAGTAATAAGACCCCCAATCGAAATATCCCCCGATTGTTTCACTGCTTGCCGATCAAACTGCTCCATCAGAATTTGGCCGAGATCAATCTTTCGTCCCGTCGCCACACACCATAAAGGAAACATCTCCTTCTGAGTCACAGTGCCCGTCTCAGGGCGAGCAAACACCGTATAGGCAATTAAGCAATGCAAATACCGGAAGACAGGATTACGAATCCAAGACACCTTATTCCTCGATGGATCGCTCTTCATCCAAGGCACAAGTCAGGGACTTATACCATATGATTCCAGAATGCGTGCTCATTGTATTCATCTGGCAGGGTCCAATCTCCGGTGTTTGGCATCTTGTAGATATCATTCAGTTCAGCCCGCGTAAGTGTGTAGGTTTTGTTGCGAAGCCGGAATGACATACTGCTCGGCTTTCTGTCTTGAGAAGAGGTAGGGTGTAGGACTAGAGTAGTGAGAAACTCTAAGGTATCATTCCGGTATGTTACCCGACCTCTTCCCAAAAATTTCTCCCAACCGACCCTCTTTATGAGCATCCATAAATTCCTGTGAATGCTAAACCGGTCTTCCACTAAAGAGATAGTAAATTTAGTGGGGACGATCTTTCTCCCAATGATTTTCTTCCATCGTCTCTCTTCTTTAGGTGATTGCAATCTGATGTTGTAAAATAGAGGATTATCAGGCGAGAATGCCGGTGGATTAGCCGAAGATGTTTCACCTGCAACCTTCCTCTTTTTTCCTTTAGGTGGCATTATATACCCGGAATTTTTTAGTCGCAAGACCCTTTTCGAAATTGAGCCCTAGGTAGAGAAGAAAGTCCCAATTTGTCTCTTTCACAAAATCAAATTGGTGAACTTTGAAGATTATGAAGTGGGTTTGTGAATTTCGTGTGTCTTTGCAGAAGATTAGAGGTAATGGACGGGAGGGAAGGGAGAGGTTTCGATTTTTTTAGAGAGGGAGAAGAGGGAAGAGGTGAAAAAGATTGAAGGAAGAGGGAGAAAAAAATGTGTTTAAACACCGTTCCCTGCGACTTATGTCATTTCTGAAAACGGGCCCGTTTTGGCTTGTACAGCGCCTCGACCGAGTTAAGATGGCCTCGGTCGAGTTATGGCTTCTGACTCGGTCGAGTAGCAGTGGCCTCGATCGAGTCCAACTTGCTGGAACTGCTCGGTTTTTTTTTCTTTCAAATTTGCCTCAGGCGAGTTATCAACGCCTCGGCCGTGTTTTGGTCTACAACTCGGTCGAGATTCTGTGGCCTCGGCTGAGTCAAACTTGCTGAAACTGCTCCAATTTTTTCCTTCAAATTCGCCTCGGGCAAGTTGAACTCGCTGAATATCCCCTGCTTTAGCCTTCTAACTCCGTTTTTACTCATTTTTCTCGCATCTTTTCGCTTCTTTCCTTGCTTCTTCGATAACGCCGTATTTCCTATGCGTACTAACAAACAAATTAAAACAATTCAAAACATAAAATTTAAAATCCGAAAATTTAAACTAAAACGAAAGTATCGGGTTGCCTCCCGACAAGCGCTACTTTTATCGTCTTTAGCTTGACGACCTTTTGAAGTTTTAGTTCAACTTGGTCAATCGTAAATCATCTACAGTTGCAACTTGACTCGGTTTGTAGTATTTCTTGATCCTCTGACCATTTATAAGGAATGTGCTTCCTTGTGCATCCATCAATTTCACTACCCCCCACTTTCGCACATGCTTGATTTGGAAAGGTTCCGTCCATTGTGACTTCAACTTTCCGGGAAACAATTGCAACTGCGAGTTGAACAAGAGAACTTGTTCACCAAGTTCAAAGTGTCGATTCTTTATCATTTGACCATGGACCCTTTTTGTGTGCTTCAGTTGCTTTTTCTCAAGATCACGAAATTCATATCTCAGATGCTCCGGTAATGGTTTTATCTCAGGTCCGCTTATCTTCTCCCCAGGCATTTTTTTCTCAACTTTCTCAGTGATGTTCTCATTCTCTATATCTTCCATCTTCTTTTCCTGCAAATCATTCAAAGCACTAACCCCATCCACAAGATCAAGATTAGTACATCATTAACTTTTACAGAAAAAATGGAATTTGTAATACAACTCTTTAATGCATCAGAATCACTTGGTGCAAGAATCTCTCCATGAAATGTAGTATCTAAACTATCTAAGCACTTACATGTTTCAACTTGATTAACCTCTTCATCATCTTGCATTTTCATGGCCTTATAAATAGAGAATGTTATTTTTTTCTTATTTACTCTAAGTGTGAGTTCTCCGTTTTGGACATCAATTAAAGCACTGCCCGTTGCTAAAAACGGGCGACCTAGAATTAAAGGAAAATCCTTATCCTCTATCATATCTAAGACCACAAAATCTGCAGGAAATATAAATTTATCTACTTGCACAAGAACATCTTCTATTAGCCCCCTAGGATAAGTCAGAGATCTATCAGCCATTTGAAGTGCAATTGTGGTAGGTTTAATCGTGGGTATTCCTAATTTTTCAAAAATAGAAAATGGCATAAGATTAATGCTAGCTCCTAAATCACAAAGTGCTCTATCAAACATGACCTTACCTAACTTGCAAGCAATTGTAAAGCTACCTGGATCTTTCCGCTTCAGTGGTAACTTCCTTTGAATCACTGCGCTGCACTCCTCTGTCATGTTGACAGTCTCATAATCTTCAAGCTTTCTTTTCTTCGCTAGCACTTCCTTGAGAAATTTTGCATAATTCGGCATTTGTTGTAGTGGATCTACGAATGGGGTATTAATTTGAATCTTTTCGAAGATGTCTAAGAACTTAGCAAACTGGTCGTCCACTTTCTTTCTTCTCTGTACTTGAGGATATAGAATGGGAGGAACATATTTTGGGCCTCCTTCAAATGCAATCCCCCTCTCTATAGGTTTCTCAGCTTCTTTGCCTTTTCCTTTCGGTTCAGCTTGTTCTTCCAAGTGCTCTTTCTCAATGAATTTTCCTTCCACCACAGGCTTCTTCGGTCCTTCATATTCAGTCCCGCTTCTCAATTGAATGGATTAACAGTGTTCTCTTGGATTAACCACTGTATCACTGGGAAACTGTCCTTGCTTATGTTGAGTTGTTGTTGCTCTAATCAAGTGCTGGATGTCTGATGCCACACTTTTCAATTTTGCACCCATACATGCTATGTTTTTACTCAGCTCATTATGCTTTCCTTCCATCTTCTTCTCCAGCAGAACTAACTTCTCATCAAACTTTTCTGCTTGTGCTTCTATTAACTCTTCTGGAGTTGGGTTTCTTCCATCATGTATGATTCCATTTGTGACCTTGAACCCTGGTGGAGGAGTAAGGGCGCTCTTCAAATTTCCATAAGATAAATTGGAGTAATTGCGATTCCCTTGCGGATATTGGTTACCTTGTGAATATTGATTATACCTTGTTGATTACCTTGGTAATTATTGAAATTCCACTGATTCACAAAGTTCACATCTTCCATCTCTTCTTGGGTTAGTTGCGGCTGTGATTGCTCAAAATGTTGTGCTAACGTCAGATTAGTTAGCAAGTTCATTTCGGTAGTCAAAGCTGATAATTGAGAAGCTAAATTCTGACTTGATTCCACTTCAACTACATTAGCCACTCTCCTCGGCTGATTACGCTCATTCGGCCATTGATAACTGGTTCTAAACATAGCATCTAGAATAGCAAACGCAGAATTCACACTCTTCTCCATCAGACTCCCTCCTGCCGCAGCGTCTACGTGATCCCTAGTTGGTGCAAGTAAGCCATTGTAAAACTTACATATTTGTTGTTTCCTGGTGAACCCATGCTCAGGACAGCTTCGGAGTAAATCTCTGAATCTTTCTCATGCTTCACCCAGTGGCTCCTGATCCAACTATCTGAACTGTGTGATTTTATTTTACAGCTCTAGCATCTTGCTGGGTGGGAAGTACTTCAATAGAAACCTTTCACTTAACTCATCCCACTCAGTGATCTCCTCTAACGAATTAAACCACTGCAGGGACCTATCCTTTAAGGAAAAAGGAAAGAGCCTCATCTTCACTTGCTCATGCGGTACGTGGTTGATTTTTATCGTATCATCCAGTCTCCGAAACTTAGTTAAATGAGTGTTCGGATCTTCCAAAGCAGTACCGCCATACTGATTTTGTTGCACAATATTAATAACCGCTGGTTTGAGCTCAAAACTATGTGCATTGAGTGGTGGCGGCTGTACTCCTCCAGGATTCAGATAAGGCAGAGGACGAAGACAGTCACTTATTGGAGAAGTGTCCTCATCATCATTCTCATTATCATTCTGATTTCCTACTGGAAGTACTGGATTCTGTGGAGGTTGTTGTTGTTGGATACTTGTGACTCTGTCATCCAAATTGGCCAGTGCCAACAGAATGCGGTTCATAACCTCTTCTTGGTTTGGCGGATTTTCCATCTCAACCGGTTGATTTCTCCTTGCTCTGTGTCTTCGGGCTGTAGCTTCAATTTCTGGATCACACGGAACAAGATGTTCTTGTCCCTTAGACCTGGTATGCATGCACAATCCTTGAAAACACTAACAAGAAAATACCCACGTAAAATCGAAATAGATAAAAATAAAAATAGAAATTAAATGTGCAAAAATAAATTGTTGCCTAGTCTAGTCTTGTTCTAGTTATCAGAATAAAAACTAAAACACTAAACTCAGTCCCCGGCAACGGCGCCAAAAATCTTGTTCGCCTATTTTATAACATAACAATCCGCAAGTGTACGGGTGCAAGTGTATATAACGGCAAGCAAGGTCGATCCCACAAGGACTGACTTAATGACTAGTTTGATACTCTAAATATCCTAAAACATTCCTACCTAGGCTCTCAATTAGATTAATTTGGTTATTAAACTAATTTTCCTAAACTATTACTTAACACTCAAGTCCAAGAATAAGAAAACACTTTATCAAATAATCAAGATTGGAAGACAAATTCTAGAGAATTGATTTCAGAATTAACTAAGTATGACAATCGAATTACTCTAAACTAGCAATGATTATTATCGTTATTAGACGACACTTATATATATTAACTCTCCTTTCGAAGAAATTAACTTGTAGATTCATTATCCCTAGCCACCCTTTCAAGTCGACTAGACCTAACGAACTCCCAATCGATCTTAGACCAATGCCTACGCACTTATCTCACCTCCTTTCAGAGAGCTCAACAAATACGCTATATATTGTCTTTCCATTCACAATTTCCTCCTTTCAAAGCGAACTTATGAATTATGTAGAAGTAGTTAAGTGATCAATTTAACTATTCATGAAAATAAATCACAACACATAGATACCGAATAACCATCATTAACTAGAATAGAAAAACTTCAATTAATCAAACATTCATTAAAACCTACTTTCAAAACCCTAGAATAATAAAGAACTACTCACTCATGTTCATGTTCGTAACACACCGATGTTCATAGACAAACATAATTTGAAATAAAGAAATGAGAAAGTGAATAAGCACCCTAATCGTCGTCTTGATCTTGATCCTTTGATGTTGCTTTCCTCTTCAATGTGCCGTGTAATGATCTCTAAGTCCCTTTTTCGAGTTTGGGAACCTCCTTATATAGTTAAGGCTAAATTGGGCTCAAGATGGGCTCAAAATCATAAAATGCGCATAATCAATTTTGGACTCGGAAAGCTGCCTCGACCTAGTTAGAATCCCCCTCGACCGAGTTGTGCTTCAACTCGACCGAGTCATAATCTCCCTCGACCGAGTTGGAATCTCTGACCAACTTCATGTTTTGCTCTTCATTTCTCACTCGACCGAGTCACTAAACAATTCGACCGAGTCAGAACTTCTGACCATACTTCAACTCCTCTTTGCTATTTTCGACTTTTGTTGCTCGTTTTTCATCCGAACATTGCCCAAATGGACTTCTTGTCCTTTTTATACCTGAATATCACTCAAACAAGCAGAAACACGTCATCTAGCTCAAAAGATGGATTTTAATCACCTTTCGCCCAAATACACATGCATATGTCATAAATTACGACCTTTAATTGACCTAAAAACATGTAAAACTAGCATGTATCATTCCCATGAGTACATAAATCAGGTTTGACAAGGATGATGATGGAAAGGATATTACTATCACATTATACTAATTGGTTCACTTCTGTATCTTACAGGAAGCAGGCCTGACATCCTATTTGTTGTAGGAGTATATGAACGTTACCAAGCAGCACTTAAGTTCTCCCACCTCCTAGCAGCTAAGAGAATTCTAAGGTATCTACCGGGCATAAATAGAGACGGTTGTGGTACCCAAGAGATGGAGGATTCGAGCTTAAAAGGATATTCAGATTCTGACATCGTCGGTTGCAAAATTGGCCATAAGAGCATGAGTGGATATTGTCAATTTCTTGGAAATGGACTATTTTCATGGTTTAGCAAAAAAACAGCAATTAATTGCAACGTCTACAGCAGAGTCAGAATGCATCGGTGTTGGAAGTTGTTGAGCAAAGATACAGTGGATGCAACAACACTTGAAGGACTATGGGATACTCACAAGAGAAACTCCTATAATGTGTGGTAACACTAGTTCGATTGATATCACAAATAATTCAGTTCTTTATTCTCCGACCAAGTATATAGAAGTAATACAATACTTCATTCGCGATCATGTGGAGAAGAAGGATGTCAAGCTTGAAAAAATTTCCACAAACATACAATTAGCTTATATATTCACTAAAACTCTGTGCGAATCTCGTTTCAATATGCTTAGGACGGAACTAGGGATGCTAATTATATAGGAGAACACCTATAGGAAAGTTTGGTGCTGGTGAAAGCGCGAAGACAAACTTTAAAACAGTCAATCAAAAGGTTATTGTAACCATACTGGAGTAAGGGGGAATGTTGTAAGTATTGCATGATGATTGCATACTGTGGGCAAGAGTTGTTGTAAGTAGGATGGCAATAGATAGCTCGTGGAGAAACATGAAGATTTCTACAGTATGAAACACAGTATGGAGAAACACAGTAAGCTGACATACTATGATTCGTTGGAGCTTATTGCAATAACCTTACTATGTCACGAATATTGTAAGCATTTAATGTCCACAATATCCAAAGCTTACTGCAAACTTGCTACGACATTAATATTTCCTCGTACCATTTAGTGTGTTGAACCTTATTTTCAGATTTTAAAGTGGGAAAACATTCATTTCTTTCCCCACATTTAATGCACATGTCATTTACTGCACCATAGTAGTTCGCTTTTCACAGAGGTAATTATGACGGTTTTTATTTGAGAAATTCACCCATTAAATCCTAGCCACTAATTCAATTTCATTTTCCCATCAATGAATCTGAACCGTTGAAATTGCACGAATTTCTTGCTAAGTGAACCAAGAGTCATATCAAATTATCTACAACTGAAGGATATATATACCTGAACTTAGAAAGTTTGAAAAGACTTTTCGATCATATCTTCTTGAGGAGAAACCCTAAAGATCCATTTTTTGTGATCTTCAAAACTTCTTCTCAAATAAGCTTCAATGGAAACCCTAAAATCCTCTCCAAACAAAAAGAATCCTGACTTTATAGAAGGACGTCTTGCTTCTCTCGAGTATCTTTAGATAGGGATGGTAGAGAGAAATAGAGAATCTCAGTTTTGATGCAGACGGTATGACACAACATATCGTCAAATCATCTGACCTTCTTTCTTGGTGCTCACCTATCAAAGTATCAAGAAAAGATGGAGGCATAGTTTACTTGACTGCAAAGGTTACCCGTGATCGAAAGAGTGAACCAACCACCATAACATGCTAAAGTGAGGAAGTAATGTTCATTTATTCCACCCTCACCAAGATCTATAGTATGTCGAAGAAAGGATTGACTCCATTGTAGCTAAAGGTCTATGGTGGGGATTTGTTTTTGGAATGCTAGAAAGTTTTTATAGGCGACCAGCATGCAGTGAATATGCACTAATCATGTGCCAAGGTCACTTTTGTCTCGGAGTTTGAGTATTCTCACATTATGTTTAGTCGCAGCATGGACTGCAAGACTAGGAGTTATGATAAGGGTACCTATCCCCGATTCTGCCTGATGATCGACGTGTGAAAATAGGAACTAGTGAACTGACCACAATTTCTCTTTACTCATCTAGCGGAGGAGGTTACTAAGTCGGAGGGCCGCAAGTGCTAATGAATTGTGCTCAACTATATTCTGTACAGTCTCATTATCGGCAATATTAAAGGTGTGGAACTAGGAAGGGCAAGTGGATTGGTGGTACGAGGGAGGTACCAGGAAAAGGGAAGAAGAAAAAGAGGGAAGGGTCATCCATGTGCCTAATGTTGCGATTAGCAAAAATAAGGCCATTTCTCCGAATCCCCTTTCCAAGAAGAGATCTCAACAGTTGTGACCTGTAAATGAGTCAATCATTTCTTCTAGGACCTTAGAAAAAGAGGAAGTGGAAGAAAGCAGTGCTGAGGATCCTCTACAGAAGAAGAGAAGGAGGCTAGTCAGAGCCCATCTCAAGGAAAGCACTTTCAAACAACTCTTTGATGAGCCTGATGTATCATTCTCATCATCACGATCTGCTTCACCTGACCGTGAGCTAGTACACGTAGCATAGGATCAAGAGTGTACAACTCTTGAATCCTATGATGTGATCTATATCCCGCCTCTGAGCCAACAGTCACCCCCTGCTACCTAAGCATACCAAGAAAAGGCAGCAGAAGAAGCGTTGAATCGGCCCAAGTGATGTCGATTCCTACACAGGCCCCAGCACACTTCACAGGCAACGATCAAACCTCGTGAAGTAGGGGATGAACAATGTGCAGTAGGAGATGAACTTCGACTTGTTGCCGACCAAAACGCTGCTCCTGCTCAACAAATAGATGATCAGCTCATCGAGAAGCTCCTAGAGGAGGAGATGGAAAGGTACAACAGATGGCATACAAATAGGGTAAGGTTGTACCTTACCATCCTAGATTGGTCTGACTGGGGTTAGAAAGAAAAATAGGTCACCACCTAAGCATTGTGTGAAGATACAGCCGAATTGACCTCCAGGGACTTTGTTGATTGCATTAAGGGCATAAGAAAGGCTTGTTTGCTGGAGAAGGCGACCCTAAAGCGCCCTGCTGATGATAGTGACTACGACAACAAAGATAAATTAATGAAGCAAAATGTCTTCATAAAGTTTTGAACCTTAGCCGAAGAGAACTCACCGGGAGACACGAGGTGCTAGTGGCAAGTGGGCCAGGAAACTCGTCGCAACAACATGCTGACAATTCTACAATAGAACATCCAATTGCTACAGAAAGTTCTGAGGAAGGCCAACATCTACTATCTGCTACTGTAGCGAGCGCACAGTAAGGTTGCTTATGCTGATCCAACATACAACATTGCTAGCAACAAGGAAGGTCTAACTAGCAATCAAGCAGTAGTCTTGTCTACATTGTCAAAGTTCAAGTCAAAAGTCGGAGGATTAATTTCGAAAATATAGCCAGTAGAGACAAGATTCAAATCTTTGACTATCCAATTATATGGGGACACGTTACTTGAAAAAAAGAAAAAGCAACACTGACATCAAGCCGGAACCACTCTAACCTAATCTTATTAGAAAGGAAAAACGACTCTAAAGCCGTATGAGGAGCATTAAATGTCCAACGGAAATATATTTTCACTCTTCATTGAGAAGATATCACAATTGCTATAAATAGAAGGAGATGGAGGATGAAGCAAAGGCTACCAATTTATTAAGCAACTGAACTTACTTCGCACCAATCACTCAAACATTCTTATTTGAAGCTTCAATGCATACAACACTATGATAATCTTTCAAGTGTTTGTGCAAAGTATACAAGAGCATATAGCAAGCAACAAGAGCATTCAAGTGAAGATTCAAGATGCACCCAGATTCTCAAGTCAAGCTAGCTCTCAAGCTTTGCCTTGGTCCTAATCCTTCTCAAACAAGGAAGCTTGCCCACATCTGAACTAATATCCAAGTTTAGAGGCAGCTACCAGAAGTTGAAGAAAAACTTTCATTAAACCAATCTCACAAGTGGTTTTTGAAGGGGAAATTATTCATTTGAATCCAGGATTCAAAGTAGACTAGGTGTTCTGAGAAACGTATGTATAGTAGAGGAGTAGCCTTCCAAGGATAAGCAAACACGATTTTAAGTAGCTAAGTTAGACTTAGACTTTGGCGTAGCTAAGTTTGTACTGTGTGAACAACTTAGTGAAATTTTCCTATGTGAGGGAAGAGTGATGTAGAAGGAATACCCCCATCTTCGGACCACTATAATCTTTATGTCTACTTTTATATTGCTTTTACTTATGGTTGTTGTCATACTAGATATGTACTGCAGTAATTTGTAGAGTTGTAGAAGAACAGGAAGTGGTAGACCCCAGTGCTGAGAAACAACGTCTGCAGCGGAACATACCGAGACTAGTAAAAGCCCACGTCTAAAAAGCACTGTCAGGATGCTCTTTAATGAGCCTAATATAGCACCCTCACCTCAAACGACACCATCTCCTGAGCATAAGACGGTACATGGACTTGAGCAACAAGAATCAATAGCTCTTGAACAATATGTTATTAACTTTATCCCCTCTGGAAGCCAAAACCCAACATATGCACCTTTGATATCTCAGGAAGTGGAGAAATGGGTCACCACCTGGTAAGAAGGTTATGCCCACTGGAGAAGACAACCTTGAAATGCACTACTGACGATGAATCTGAAGACGAAATGGACGACGAAAAAGAAAAAATACTTCATCAAGTCGTAGATCACAACAAGAAGGACTTTCTTCAGAGGCATCAATATGCTTCCTTGAGAGGGCCAGGAAGCACTTCTCAACAACCTACTAATGATCCTACAACAGCACAACCAATTATTGGAGCGAGTTCTAAGGAAGACCATGTTCCTTTATTTGCTATATTTAGATCGCAGCAGAATGAGGTTGTCAATGAATCTGATGTAGGAGAGGTTACAGGATGTGGCGGCAACTATCCCTCGTGGCCAATGGACCTACTAGAGAAGTGGTTGTAGTAGAAGATGCAGTAATCACCTCTTAGGTCCTTGGTAAATTTATGGCAGGAGAGATTGTAGTAGACAAGGTAGTAACCATCTCTCAAACACCAAGTGTACCGAAGCAAAGAAGTACACAAGATGGAGTCTAAAAAGAAGTAGTAGCAAAATTAGGAGAGACTACAACAGCAAGCAACAACAGTAGGAAAAGAACAAGTTCAAGCACCCAACACACCTGCTAAAGTTGAAACTACTGTTGCAGACCCAATTCAAGCTACTGAAAGAGAAGTACAAAATGAAGAAACCCATAATCCTCAATTAGCTAAACATAATGACGATGAGCAGCTCCTGAACTATGAAGAAAGCCCAAGAACAACTCTTTCCAAGAGTAATGCAGATGAGGAAGAAGACTATCTATTGGAAGATGAGTAACAGGAAATGGATCCAGATCTTGACTCGGCCATTGCAAATAGGAGCCTAAAGACCAAAATGACTATGCTAAAAAGATGAAGGGTACTGCAATGGAGTTAGAGGAAGAAGAAAGGGAAATGGACAAGGAACACACTGATGTTTTCTGTATTGATGTAGATGTAGCATATGAAGTAGCAGATCAAGGCACAGAAAGCATTGCAGCAGACACAAAGCAAGCATGAGAGTCTACTAAAACAACCTACTAGGCCAGTTGAGGAGGAAGAGCAACATGAGGAAGAGCATTATGAAGAAGTGCATCATAAAGAAGAGCATCATGCAGATGAACCTCATGAAGACACAATTAACAATGTTGTTGGAGCACATGATCTTGCCGAAGTTGAAAAGCTACAAGATCCATCTTCAACCACCACAACTGAAGAAGATCCAGATGTTGATGAAAAAATCAGAAAGAGGATGCCATCCGGCTCTCTTGAGGAGTTTCATTCTAAGTGGCTCATAAGTTTATCTTGTTCATAGTCCTTCTCACCAAGAAAGCTTGCCCACAGATTTAACTAATCTTCAAGTTTAGAGGCAACTTCCAGTTGAAGAAAACTCATTTGTTAAACTTTGTGAGATTTTCCTAGGAAATAGTGGACGTAGAAGGATTACCCCTACCTTCGAATCACTATAAACTTTTTTTGTATTTTCATATATCTATTATTGTCGTTGTAACATACTACATGCTTACTGCATTGTCTGAAGAAAACAATTTTAACATGTTTCCGTTGCATAAAGCTCTCCCTGAGAATTACCTGTTCTAAGGACCAAAAGAATTGTCCGCTATAAGCTTGCTGCTCTTAAGGTACTTACTGTTGTAACTCTGTTGGAAGAACAAATTTCCTACATAAGATAGCAATTCCCTGCTCATGGTTTAAGAAGTAAAATCAAATATAGTTAGAGGTTTATTCACCTCCCCCCCCCCCCCCCGCCCCTTCCTAAACCTATACCACTTAGGACCAACGATAGACATAAATGCTTATCTTAACTTTTTTTCTGGGCTGGTGATTGAACATTTCTTCTTGATATTTGATTTTCTACATTTCTTTGTTTAAAGCTCTGAATTATTTATGTATTGTGTGAAATGTATAAGCTTTCATTTGATCTTTTAATCACAATTTCATCTCCTGGGATTTGGGATTTTCCTATTCATAGCTGGTAATTTTTTTTTCTTTTTTTCTTGAAATTTATATGAAATGCAATTCAATTATGTAGATTGTTTTTTTCTTGTTTTTTTTTTACTATTTTCATATTGTTAATTGTTAGAACTCAACATCAGGCTCCACATCCTATCTTGCAAACTAATACTAGTCAAATAAGTTTTTAAGAGTTTAGATCAAATCTTTTTCCTTATATTAAATCTAATGTTAAGGGTTCATTATAAGAAAATGAAAAATATCACCTACATGAAGTTTTAGAAAAAAATGCAGTCTATTAGGGAAACATGTATTGTTGTGTAATTATGTTGTGATAACCTTTAATTTTAAGAGGGTATATTTCGGTAATTTGTATTATTTTTAAAGATTTGACTGCTAAAAAGAACCCAACATTTCCCAAAAAAGAACTAGTAAAACAATGGAGGTTGGGTGGGGAATTTTAAAGTTTTAGTGATTTACCGATTTCTTGGTGCGTGTATTAAAATCATACAAAGAAAGAACTGAGGAAATATTGAAGAAGACGATGAGAGAGAATGGTTGTGCACTTATGGTTCAAGAGAGAGACATTTCCTAATATTTGAAGAGAGAAGCAATAGTGATTTTTATGGATGTTAGAAATAATTTCTAAGAAACATAAAGCATTTAAATAAAAAATGGCACATCTTGCTTGTATGATGGCCAGTTCTTGAGGATAAAATTTAACACGCTGTTAATTGTGTTACCTATTATGTTGATGGTAGGTTATTAGACGAAAAGACTCCTTTTATATATTGAGGATTTAACAGTGGGAACTAATTAGTGTATTATTGTACTAAGAACCACCTCAAAAAAGTCTTTGAAAAGAAAAAAATGGAGAGACAATTAAATCAACCCCCAAAAGAGTATAACTACTTTGACTAAGGTTTCCTTAGAGCACAACTGTACACACGGCCCACTCGTACGACATCAATATTACGTATTATTATTATTTCTATGGTGACATATAATTAAATAACTTAAGTATTGAGTTAGTAATTTGTATATCAGCCAATGAAATGCAAAATACTTTAAATCTTTAGTAATAATTAGAAGAATTTGTGAGCTCGGATTATTTAAATAAGTAGATTGAAACTGACATCGCGATTAATTTTATATGTTCTTATATTACGAAGAAAAATCGTCGATTTATTTTTCAAATCATAATATAAGAGAAAACTTATTATTTTAGATGCTTAAAATTGTATATTTGAACTACTCCAACCAGCTTAAGACATGTGTCATTCTCCATGTTAGTAGATAAATAACTATATTATGTCAATACCCTTAAAAGATCACATAAGAGTTATCAATTATCGACAATGCAAATGTAAATAACCCAATGTAAACATAAATATAACTATCCACCTTCTCATCAAAACTATCCCTAGAATAAAGAATTGTTCAATTATTTATGGTCCCATATCCTTTTTCATCTAGAAATTTCGGTGCTTAATTTTTTGGGCCGGCAAACCAGAACTGTAACTATTGATTTAGTACAAATTGAGGATAAATTAGGCCTGAATCTACCAATTGGCCAAAGTTGCACGTTATTTGAACATGAATTGCATGTGCGATTCTAATGCAATTTCACCTTTATTTACTATTTTTTAAGCTTGAAGTAACTCTTCTTCCAACTGCAGCACCCTTTGTTTATCATCCTGAATCTCTTACAACATCTCCTTACTCTCTTTAAGATATTTGTTGACTCTTTGTTATACTCAGATGTATTAAGCTTAATTACTTCAACGTCAGCTCCCATTTGGGCATTTTATCCCTTCAGTGTTCTCACATAATTGGTGGGAGAACTTGCTTAAGAATTTTCTTTCCTTGCTGTTTGTTCTGCCTCTATGTCAGTATGGATAATTTTTTCGCATATGTTTTCTTATCTTTTAACTTTTTCCATGTCCAACTTCTCCAACTGTGAATAGAGAATGCTAATATGTTTCTCATTTTCATCAAGTTTCAACATCTCCTTACCCTCTTTAAGATATTTGTTGACTCTTTGTTATACTCAGATACATTAAGCTTACTTACTTCAATGTCAGCTCCCATTTGGGCATTTTATCCCCTCAGTGTTTTCACATAATTGGTGATAGAACTTGCTTAAGATTTTCTTTCCTTACTGCTCGTTCTGCCTTTACGTCAGTATGGATAATTCTTCTGCATATATATATATATATATTTTTTATCTTTTTCCATGTCCAAATTCTCCAACCTTAGCATCATAAGTTCCAGAAAGTCCTTATTTAACCTTGTGGCTGAATCAATAACTTTCGTCTGGGCTTATTCTTTATGCACCTTAACCTTTTCATGCAAATCTCTGATATTCTCAATCATATCAACTATATGAGTTATACTTGGATCTTTAGAGGAGTCTGCTATTGTACATACAAAGTCTGAGCTCAGAATATTAGCAACTCTTGTTGGTCTTCTATGAGAACTAGGAATAGCGTGTTGCTAAATTATTGGATCCTCAATAGTCCTTTGTATTAGATTTGTGCAAAGAATGAGACTGTCTTAAATGAGAAACTAAAGTTGGTGTGAGATTGACCCTCTTAAGAATGCTAACCAATCAGAATGATGAATAAATATGACTTCCATGTAGAACTTTCTCTGCAGAATATAGATCAATGTCAACATCTCCTTCATTTTTAACAAGGCTATTAATCCCATTCAACTCATGAGCCAGAATAGACAAACTTCCATTTTGCAGATGAGAAAATGTGATGGTTGATGGAAAACAATCCCACCACGACATATAATATTCGAATCACATAATTAATCATGGCTTCTACCATACCTCTACATAATTCATTTATGTCCTTGAAAGCTTTTTTTTTTTTTTGCTGAACTTTGGTATCAAGATAAACAACTGAGTTTTTCAAAACATTATACAGAGGATCCGTTGGACCTTGAGAATACCCAGCACATAAGGTTGCAATTTCTACTTCTCCCATGTTGTATCCTAGTATCAACAAATTTTCTTTGGCTTTAGTATATAATGCTTTAAGCTTTACATGCGAAAATTACTCAAATTCACTTTTCGAATAACCATACATGTATGACGACAATAAAAAGTTACATGGAAATTCTCGTCATTTGGATTATTTGGCCATCCAGACTTATGCTTGATGTTTCTCCAAGATCAATTACAATTGGATACTTCAGGCTTCTAGTTGATTGTATCACACTCATCAGATTTAGACGTTCCTTTTCTTTTTGAGTGTTTTCCTCATTTTTAATCAATCATGGCTACAGGCTGAAAAATTCAAACAATTCATGGTTATATTGTAACCACTAGTTTTTTGCACGTGTGATGCACGGGCTCCAAAGGTGATCATCGTTTTGGATATATACTACCAAATATCATTTCTAAGTTTTGAGCTCTTAGTAAATGTTTCAATATATTTTGCTTATTTAAGTAGTATTACTGTCAGATTGTCTTGAAAAAGGTTTTGTGGTAAGGTTATAATCGAAAAGAGAAAGAGTAGAAAAATACTTATCCCAATTTGTATGCTTATAAAAAAGGTAATTTAGGCAATTAGCTTAGTAATTTTCTTTTTTAGAAAAAACAAAATACTTTGATCTATCTGTCTTACTATTTTTTTTGGAAAATTAAATAAAGTGCTCTGGTCTTTATGCTATTGTTTCGGGACATTTAAATAGTTCTACTATTAATCTCATGGTAGTTTTTGGGGCTGCTTTGCAAGGGTGGTGTTATTCTTTCTCCCATCCTAGAAAGCATTACTCACATCCAAAGGCTCTACACTTAAACTTAATGTGGAATCAAATTCTTCGTTTTCCACCCAATGCTAAAAAGTGGCTGCAAGTTTTATACATTTAAACTATTAATAGTATTAAATTGGTATGTGCTATCTTCAACCAAACCGTATATTTTCTTTCTAGAACATCATAAACCCTAATTTCTTTAAGGCTCCGGTTGAATTGATAGATGAGTTTTATAAGTGATAGGAATGTGATTTAAATGTATTAAAAGCAACTCAATTTATTGAGCATACTTTTTCTCCCTCAAGGAAGCTTCGCAATGCGTAGGCGACTTAAGTGGACGCTTGATCAACGGCAAAGCTTGATTAGTGGCATTATTGGAGTAGGAGATTCTAAAAGATATTCAACGCGCTTGTCGAATGAAACAACATGACATTGCAAACCTTAGGAGATATTAATTAAAAGATTGATTAGCAGCAGGGCAATGCGTATGAGATCTTAATTGATACTTTATGCGTATGTCCAACGGCGTAGCTGAACAGCCTGCACTGCTGGAGAATGTTAAATCAATGGATACACAAATTTAGGAATAAAAAATGGGAGAAAAAATAAAGAAAACTTACAAATGTTTCGGTCCATCGAGATTGTTGTACAAAATCAAGCTTCTTCTTCCTCTAGTTTTCTCTATTTCGTTTCTTGTTCGTTTGTTTTGAAGAAAACCGTTGCACTTCTCCTCTTTCTTTTTTTCTTTTCTTTTTTATTTTCTTAATGTTTCATTTAGTAATTTGCTATATAAATAATTATATGTGGCAACGTACGTATGGTTGATTTGTTACATTAAAAAAATTCACAAAAATAAAAAATCTTAATACATAATAAAACACACTTAGAAAATATGTGGCATGATTTTTCTGGAATTTATTTAAAAAACACACTTAGGTTATAATCGGTAAAATGCGAGTAAGTTGGGTTGCAATCGGAGACAAAATTTAAAATAGGTTGCAAGTGGTAAAAATTGGTATACCTCAGGTTGCTTTTGGTAATAAACCCTAAAATAAAATATAACCATCTATAAGAGGAAATTAGGAGCCTTTTCCCACCCACTACACCTATTAAATGTGGATAAGTTTAATCGTTACTGAATAAGAGATATGTATATATATTACTACTTACGATTTGTTTTGCTTTAAATTATAAAATTAATGAGTCTGTGAAATGAACAACCCAGACCTCAATTAACTTTCCTACACTCCCTAAAATTCCTAAAGTTACAGAACTCTTTCCGTTATATTACTCCCTCTGTCCCATAAAGGAGTCATGTATCAGAAAATTTATTGTCCCAATATGATTGAGTAAGTCAAATTAAAAAATTAAATAAGTCGTACAAATGTGTATAGGTTGTTTTTGGAGATTTGTATGAACATCAAATTGACCAAAAATAAAAAGTTGTGCATTTTCAAACATAACTCTTTTTTTTTTTTGAAACGGAGAGAGTATATCTCTTTCCAATTACGAAGGGGTAGCATTGTAAAAAATATGAGAACAAAAAAAATAAAAGGACAAGTATTTATATACATCTCACAAAACCTACAAAAATAACTAAAGAAAACGAGGTAGTATTATATATGAAAATCATACTAAAAACTAGTTCCAAATTTAGATCTTCTTGTTATAGGTAATTTGCTATATATAAAAAATTATAAGTAGCAACTTATGTTTATATTAACAAAATCCAAAAAAATTAACACGCTTTATATCGTTTCCTTTTTTATTTGTAAGTATAATCTTTTCTCATTGTTAGACATGTGTTTCCTTCAGTGTTTTGTTCACTGTTAAAACACCCTGGGAAACACGTTCTACTCTTCCTTCCCATTCTACCTTGCTGTCTTTATACGTTTGCTCTATATGTTTAGTATGTTTGTCAATTCGGATAAGTTTGGTTTTACATATGTAACTGCATGAGAAACTTATCCAAACTGACAGTCTTCCTTTGGAAGATTAGCAGTTATTTTCTTTGATCTTATCTTGCAGGAGATAACTACCTTTCTTGGTGGATATTTATGTGGCTGACAAGAGAAGATCGGGTGTGGAAAATAGGAGAAAGAGACCGAGTGTAAAGATCAGAATTTCTCCAAGATATTTTCGCACCAAAAGTTGAAGGCTATCTTCTTTATACTTCTCACATTCTTTGTTGTGAGACTTTGTGTAATCCTTCTCTCAAAAGAGGATTGCTTAGTATGCAGGATATAGTTTGAGTGTAAATTTGATCATTTCTTGTATGATCAAATTTAGGATTTTCAAAGGCTTTGTATAAAACTTATTCCGTTGTGATTAAGATAAAACTACTTAGGCTTCGTTTTTGTCTGAGTTTAAATTATCTTATCTCTGTTTATCATTTCCGGTTTTATACAATTCACAATTCAACTTTAAACAAGGAGTGTGTTCGTCCAAGTGTTACAACACTCTCAGTAACACTCTTCATGACCAGTCCATAATTTCCTTCAGTTGGTATCAAAGCAATCACTTGACACTACTAAGTGAGATTCTACGGCAAAAAGGAATCGTGGACGTGCCTTGAACAACTTTGATGCAGCCTCCTGTTTTGGATGGAACAAATTACTCCATCTGGAAGATAAAGATGACAGCTTACATCAAGTCGTTGGATGAACGAGCGTAGAGATCAGTAGTGGTTGGCTGGACTCCTCCTCGTAAAGAAGACGAAGAAGGTGTGTGGTTCTCAAGTCGGAGGCTGAGTGGACGAATGATGAATTTATTCTCTCGTGCTACAATTCTAAGGCAATTAATGCCATTTTTGGATCGGTAGATACTACCTTGTTTAGAATGAACCAAAATTGTGTAATTGCTAAAGATGCATGGGAGATTTTGCAAAGGCAATGTGAAAACTCGGAGAGTGTACAGAAGTCGAAATTAAGGATGATAGCAACACGTTTTGAAACACTCCGAGTGGAAGAGTTAGAAACTATCTCTTCATACAATTCCAGATTGTGTGAACTTGCTAATGAGTCTCATGCCCTTGGAGATCCCATTAGCAATGAAAGGTTGGTTAACAAGGTATTACGTACTCTTCCCGAATGATTGGCATCCTTCAAACTTTTGAACTAAACTTAAATCAACAACACCAAATGAGAGGAATTAACAAGACAATTACTTTTCCATGTCATTCGGATGAGTCTAGTTCAAATGCAAAAGGAGATAGCATTGTGTTGGATGAAAAACTTGATGACCCAATTGCTTATTTGACTAGGAAGTATCAACGTTTTTTTATCTAAAAACAAAAAAGAAGAGTGGTTCAAAAGGTTTTTTTAATCCCGTCACTAAAGGATTTGAAAATAGAAATTCTGGAAAGGATTCTTTTGAAAGATCCTTTAGTAAAAATGATTCTCCTCAAACTCCTGATTTTAACTTTCAAAATCAGAGTGGATATTCTCCCAAAGATGTTAAGATGATTCAATGTCGTGCTTGTTCTGGTTATGGTCATTATGCTAATCAATGTGCTAACAACCTGATGAAACGTGGAACAAATCTTTGTCACATTGAGTGACAATGAGTCTGATGATGAAGAAGAAAGAGGTAATGCTTCACAGGATGTTGCAGCACTCATGGTAACACTGGAGGATCTAAGTGTTGACCAAAGTGTTGAAACACCCCTTGAAATACCTGGTGCTCTTGACGCTAACTCAGAACCTTCCGAGTATGAACTCCTTCTTATGGCTTTTAGAGAAATGCATCAAGAACTTGTGGTTTTCTGTTAGGTTGTTAAATGAGACTAGATCACAAAATGATTCTCTCAAACAAAAAATTTATCTCTTGGAAAGATCATTATCTCTCAAAGATAAAGATTTAGAAGTTGTGACTAGGGATCTTAAAAAGAAATCTGATTGTTTAAGTCGTTCTAATTCTGGAACTTCAAAGTTGAATGAAATTCTTTCATCTCAACAACATGGTTCTTATGGCATAGGTTATGAAAATTCATTTCAAAATTCTTTCAATTCATCCTTTGATGATTACAAAACTCCAGTGTTTACTAGAGAAATGAATAGGTTTCAAAATTTATCTTTAGAAGACACTCCTCCACATTTGATAAAATCTAATCATGACATTGCTTGCTTAACTGAACAAACTGGAAATTTGTCTATAAATTTCCAAAATTATGAAGAAAGTGTCATGTCAAAATAAAAAAGGTCTAGATCTGATGATGGAAAAAGGGAAGTTGTTTGTGACTATTGCACAATCCCAGGACACAAAAGACCTTATTTTTTCAGGAGAAGAAAACAGTTACTTTGTAAAAAACTTTCTAGAGTGTCACAGTCTGTGTTGCAACACTCTATCTCACACTGCACTAAGCCTAAAATCATTTCTCCTCATGAGCAACCTTCTGATAGTTGTTGTAATATGATTTACACTTCTTTAATTGCTGATGTTAGGGGGGTATGGTACTTTGATAGTGGATGCTCTAGGCATATGACATGAGCCAAAAAGTTTCTAAAAGAATATGAAGATTTTGATGGTGGCAGTGTAACTTTTGGTGGGGGAGCCAAAGGTAGAATTATTGGCAAAGTTGTCTTGGAAGTTAAAGGTTTACCCAACTTGAAAAATGTTTTGCATGCGGAAGGCCTTATGGCAAACTTGATTAGCATAAGTTAACTTTGTGATGAAAATCTTCATATCAAATTTGAAAAGGACTTATGCAGTATCTTTGATGGGGGGAATGAGTGCATTATGATAGGAACAAGAGCCTCCAGTAATTGTTATTCTATTGAGGAAGGAATAGCATATCACAAGGCACAAATTGATGACTTTGAGTTGTGGCACCAAAAACTTGGCCATGTGAACTATCGTCAACTTCAAAGGCTTGCATCAATGGAGGCGGTGAAAAGTTTGCCAAAATTCTGTGGTAAGATTGATAAAGTTTGCAGCTCATGTGCAGAAGGTAAACGAACTAAAGTGTCTCATAAGGTACTGCAACATCATGGTACAACACACTATTTTGAACTTGTTCATATGGACCTAATGTGTCCTGCAGAAATGGATAGCCTAGGTGGAAAAAGATATGTGTTAGTTTGTGTGGATGATTTTTCCAGATTTACATGGGTGTTCTTTCTTAAAGAAAAATCTGAAACGTTTGATGTGTTTAAAGTTCATGTTGTTCAAATTCACAATTCATATGGAATATGGATAGGTAGAATTAGAACTGACCATGGTAGGGAGTTTGGAAATGCTTCTTTTACTGAATTTTGTCAAAAGGACATAATACAAGAGTTTTCAGCTACTAAAACGCCACAACAAAATGGCATAGCTGAGAGGAAAAATAGACTTTTACAAGAAATGTCTAGGATTATGTTGTGTGCTAAAAACATGTCAAAAAGATTTTGGGCTGAGGCCGTCAACACTGCATGTTACATTTCTAATCGTGTGTACTTAAGATCAGGTAGTACTATAACACCTTATGAAATACTCAAGGGTAGGAAGCCTAATCTTAAATACTTTCATGTGTTTGGATGTGTTTGTTACATTCTGAATGATCGTGATCAATTAAGCAAGTTTGATTCCCGAAGTGACAAAGGATTGTTTGTAGGTTACTCAAGTAACAGTCATGCATATCGTGTCTTTAACCTACGTACAAGAACCTTCCTAGAAAGTGTTAACATTGTGTTTGATGACCTTACTGACATTGCAGGGAATAGAGTTGAAGATGATGTATTAGATCTTGTTGAAAAACAATCTCAAAGCTCTGAACATGTTCCACCAAGTGTTGGAACACCTCCTGAAGACAATGTTCAGAATCCCACAAATCCAAACACTTCTTCTCATGATGATGAAAGGAAATCTGAACTTAAAATGAAGGATGTAGATAATGAAGTCATGGAAAGAAAGGATCCACCTGGTAGAGTTCGTAAGATGCATCCAGTCTCTCAAATCATAGGTAATGTTAATGATCGTGTTCGTACTCGTCGTAAGGAAAGAATTGACTACTAAAAAATGGTAAAACTTGCTTGCCTATCTTCTGCTTACATACAAATACATGAAACTTGCTTTATGTCCAATATGGAACCAAAGAATATAGATGAAGCTTTACGGGATGAGAATTGGATAAATGCTATGCATGAAGAGTTTCATCAATTCACAAGAAATGATGTTTGGGATTTAGTTCCTAGACCTCATGGTGTGAATGTCATTGGTACAAAATGGATATTCAAGAACAAAACGGATGAGCAAGGAAAAGTAATTTGTAACAAGGCACAACTTGTGGCACAAGGGTACACACAAGTTGAAGGCCTTGATTATGATGAGACTTTTGCTCCTGTTGCTAGATTGGAGTCCATCTGGTTCTAAATTGCTATTTCATGTTTTCTCAACATCAAGCTTTATCAAATGGATGTTAAAAGTGCATTCTTGAATGGTATTCTTAATGAAGAAGCTTATGTAGAGCAACCCAAGGGGTTTGTTGATCCATATAAAACTGATCATGTGTTTAAGCTTAAAAAGGCACTGTATGGATTAAAACAAACACCTAGGGCTTGGTATGATAGGTTGACTGAATTTCTTATTTCACTTGGTTTTCAAAGGGGCAATGTTGATAAAACTTTGTTTATCAAGAAGTGGTCTTCTCATATCACTATTTCCCAAATATATGTTGATGACATTTTTTTGGATCAACATGTGAAAAAGATTTGAAAGATTTTATTGATCAAATGTCCACATCTTTTGAGATGAGTCTTGTAGGAGAGTTAAGTTTTTTCCTTGGTTTGGAAATTAAACAGCATGAAAATGGAACATTTTTTAGCCAATCAAAATATGCCAAGAACCTGGTCAACAAGTTTAATTTGGTAAACTCTAAATCAATGAAAAACTTCTTTGAGTTCTTGTACAAAAATCTGCAAAGACAGTGTTTCACAAGGTCTTGAAAACAACTTTTTATAGGAGTATGATTGGGAGTTTGTTATACTTGACTGCTAGCTGTCCAGATTTATGCTATAGTGTTTCTGTGTGTTCTAGATATCAAGTTGATCCTAAAGTGCCTCACTTAAATGTTGTAAAACGAATCATAAAATATGTAAGTGGAACCACAGACTTAAGAATTTGGTATTCTAAGGACACTAACACTAATTTGGTTGGATTTTGTGATGCTGATTGGGCTGGAGATGTAGATGATAGAAAGAGTACCTCAGGAGGATGTTTTTACCTAGGATATAACTTAGTGTCATGGCATTGTAAGAAGAAAAATAGTGTTTCCTTGTCCACTGCCGAGTCAGAATATATATCCTTAGGGAGTTGTTGTACCCAACTATTATGGATGCAACAAATGCTAGATGATTATGGCTTTGATAGTGATGGTCTTCTGGTGTATTATGATAATGCTAGTGCTATAGATATCACCAAAAATCCAGTACAACACTCTCGCACAAAACACATTGACATCTGTCATCATTTCATAAGGGATTTAGTTGAAAAGAAGATTGTGAATATAGCACATATACCTACTGATAGACAACTTGCAGATATTTTTACTAAAGCTTTAGATTTTGAGAGATTCTCCTTTCTAAGGAAATCTCTTGGTTTGTGCATTATCTAATTGTATAATGTTTCATAGGGTGTTCGACCACCCTAGTGTACATATGTGTTCCTCTAGTTTTTTGTTTTCTTGTTTCCTTACATATTTTTTTTTGGAAAGACAGATTCTAGTAAAGATGATTTTTATGAAGCTTGATCTCAATGGGTAATCTATACATTCCCTTGTTCATTTGATTTTTTACCAAAATCATTATCCAATTCTGATTTTCATAACGTTTAGATTCTACTGATGATGATCTATATGTAACTTTCAATTAAATGACAAGTTTTCTCTATCTTTGGAGGAAAACACTTGAACTATGGTGTTGTTTCAAGTGTCGGATCACTGTATAGAACACCATTTCTGGTTGACTTTTATGAATCATCTTATGTCTTACTTCCACTTAAAAATTCTGTAATGGTGTAATGGTGTAATGTTTATTTGTTATAGAAGCAAAATAAAAATTCTGTATAAAAATTCAAAAATTTAAAAATCCATAAAAATAATCTCTTTTATTATTTTATTTTTCGTATTTACTGTTTTTTATTTTTTCTCAAAAATCTTTATTAAAAATATCTGCAGTTGTTAAATTGGTGGTATATCACTTAAACTTATCCTTATCCCTATTTTAATGGAAGAATGGAGGTGCTTAAAAGGAGTGGTGGAACACGTTAGGGAGAGTTATTTTTTAAATTCAAATTTTTTTATAACTGTTTGCGTGTGCTTATTTATTCTGGGCTTGTTCTTTATTTTTAATTTGATCTATTTATATCAAAATGTCGGATTTAGAGGAGAATATAGCCAAGATTATTACTTCTTTCAAAGACTGTTTGGATATGCAAACAACCCCTATTTTTCCTTTACTCTCTTCTCAAACTCACGCCACCTCTTCCATCTCTGTAGAAACTTCTCACCCTCAATCAATGGCAGATTTTACTCAAAACCCACATGATATTAGGTCTGAATATGCTGCAACACGAAGAGATGATGTTCCATCCAGTACTACAGCACCCTCTGCTCATGATCCGTGTGGAATTCCTGAAGAAAACCCTAATATGGCGATTGAGGAATTTGTGCCTCCAGATGCATATTTGAACATGCAGTTGCCAGGGGATCATAAGAATCCAGTCGATGTAGATGATGTACTCGACCTAATTCGGGACACTCTTCAAAACACTTTTGGGCCAATCAAAAGGGTTTCTAAGAGTCAAAGGGGGCATTCACCAACACTGGGGGAGAACAAGCCTCCCGCCACGAAGAAAGGTCCTCCCAAGGTACAATCTCCATCAGCATATAAGTTGCCTTCTGATCTTGAGGATGATGATGAGGAGGGTCCAGATTATGAGGTTCTAGTGCATAGTAAAAGTGCCCAGAGGTTGTTTACTAAAAAGGCCAGAAAGAAAGGGAAAATTACCAACGAAAGTTCAAGCAAGGTTTCTGAACATGTTGCTAAAAGTGTTTCAGCACCACCAGCATCCCTCTCTGAAGGTGTTCTACAACCAGAAACTCCAGTTGAAGAACAGGTGCCAAGCTATGACAGAGAACAGACATTGGCTGAATGGGTGAGGAATATAAAAAGGAAGAACATCGTCCCTAAGAAAGTTGGAGAAAGAACCAGTGGTTCAGCACCTGCTGAAACACTTGATGATGAAATAACAAAATTTGCCACTGAAATTGATGTTGATTTGGATGATGAGTTAGAGGAAGATGAAGAAGAGATTTCTGAAGAAGAAGATGGGTCTGAAGAAAATGCTGATTCTGGAGAAGAAGGAGAGGAGGAACAAGACAAGGAGGATTCAGAGGTGACTGCATCAGAATTCGATGATTCTAGTGATGAAGACGTACTCATGCAGGAAGGTGCACCAGGAGATGAAAGTTCCAGTGAGGAGGAGGTCTTACCCTCAATAAGGCCTCGACGTATTGCCAGAGGTGTTGCAGCACTCAATGCTAGCAGAGGCTACAACAACTACTTTTATACAGAAAAGACACTCAAACACTGGGAGTATATTCAAAATCGAGAGGTAATATTTGAACGCAAACTTTTCATCCCTCATTTTGAAAAATATGATCTCATTTCCATCATTGTAGCTGCACATCTAGGAAAGACCCTAGAGTTGAATTGTAAGTTTGCTGATGATCTTGTTAGAGAGTTTTATTGCAATTTGACTAAGGGGATGAAAACACCGAATGGTCCTCGGTTTGGGCAAGTGTATCTTAGGAGGAAAATTATGTTGTTTAACCCTGCTCTCATAAATGACTTCCTCCATTTTCCTCCAAACAATGTAGATGAAGAACTTCATGATCTAGACCATGTGATTGCCTAAGCCACAGGTGGTCACAAGAATACTTGGCCCATTAACCAGAAAATACCAGCCTCCCCTCTAACCTCAAAGTATGCTATCCTTCACAAGGTTGGATGCATTAATTGGTTCCCCACCATAAATCACAATGTTGCCACTAAAACTCAAATAAAATTTTTGTACCGAATGCTTAGTAGTGTCCAATTCAATTTTGGCTAGTTTGTCTTCGACAAAAATACTAACTTTGCAGAGAGACAGTCACAAAAGCAAAATCTCCCATTTCCCTGCCTTATTTGGAAGATGCTTTAAAATCAGAGGATCAAAGTTTCAGCACATGCTCAATACTCCCATGATCTCCACGACATCACAATTGATCAGAAACTTCTAAACCCTCCTCATGTATGGGATGTACAGCTTGTGGAACATTTCCCTACCCTTATACGTTTTCTCTATATGTTTAGTATTATTGTGAATTCGGATAAGTTTGGTTTTACATATGTAACAGCATGAGTAACTTATCCAAACCGAAAGTCTTCCTTTGGAAGATTGGCAGATATTTTCTTTGATCTTATCTTGCAGGAGATAACTACCTTTCTTGGTGGATATTTATATGGCTGACAAGAGAAGATCGGGTGTGGAAAATAGGAGTAAGAGATCGAGTGTAAAGATCAGAATTTCTCCAAGATATTTACGCACCAAAAGTTGAAGGTTATCTTCTTCATACTTCTCACATTCTTTTTTGTGAGACTTTGTATAATCCCTCTCTCAAAAGAGGATTGCTTAGTATGCAGGACATAGTTTGAGTGTAAATTTGATCATTTCTTGTATGGTCAAATTTAGGATTTTCAAAGGCTATGTATAAAACTTATTTCGCTGTGATTAAGATAAAACTGCTCAGGCTTTGTTTTTGTCCGAGTTTAAATTATCTTGTCTCTGTTTATCATTTTCAGTTTTATACAATTCACAATTCAACTTTAAACAAGGAGTGTGTTCGTCCAAGTGTTACAACACTCTCAGTAACACTGTTCATGACCTGTCCATAAATTCCTTCACTCATGGTATTTAATATGACGTATATGCTGCATATTTTAAAATAACTTACTTTAAAAAAGTACAGTTGTTTGTCGATTGTTTAGTTTACATTTGTTTATGTAAATATTAGTTGAATTATTTATATGGAGTTTGAGTTGAAAAAAAATTAAATAATATTTCTTTATTTATATAATTACATAATTTCTTAAAAAATAGTCAATTTGATTTAATTTAAAAATCCTAATTTTACTATATAAAAGGAAGAAAAATATGAGCATGTGTAGGGGATGAGAATATCTAGTAATTTTTCTATATTTTTTGTATATCTCTCTCTCACTTTGAAATGTGTTGATAGTATTTCTTCAACATTCTAATGGCACAAATAATTTGTTTATTTTTAATTATTATTTCTTATAATGGATAAGATAAATTCTCTTTTCTCAATATTTTATCTAATAGCATATTAAACATTTTGATGTAAAACAATAAAGAACAAGTTCCTTATGTGGAGATCCGATCCAGCAACCAGCTCTAGCTGAAGAGGATTATGTAGCAGTTGCAGGAACTGTGAATCCTACAACAGAGGCTACAAAACCAGAAACTATAGCACAATAGGCGGACTAGCAAGCTGTCGTGAACCAAGGTTTCGAACGAGACATGAGATGGCTCAGATATCATCCACCAACCTTGGTCATAGAAAGAGTTAATGGAATAGGGACAAGAAGATCTACACCTTACGAAGTCATGTTCTCTTGCTTCGTATCTCAAGCAGAAGTTGGTACCATTAAATAAGCCTTAAAGGATCCTAATTGGGCAAGTCATGCAGGAAGAGCTCAATAGGTTTTGAGATAAATAAAGTTTGGAATTTGGTTCCCAGACCTACTCATCAAGGTGTAATTGGGACCAAATGGGTGTTCAACAACAAGCTAGATGAGTCAGGGCTTATTACCAGGAACAAAACAAGGTTAGTTGATAAAGGTTATTGGTAAGAGGAAGGGATTTTGATGAAATTTTTGCCTCTGTATCCAGATTTGAAGCAATCAGAATATTTATGGCTTTTGTGGCAAACAATAACATCACTATATATTAGATGGACGTGAAGAGTGCATTCCTGAATGGACTTCTGGCTGAAGAAGTCTATGTTGAGCAACCACCGGGGTTTAATGATTCAACTAGTGATAAAGTCTACAAGCTAAATAAGGCACTATATGGCCTTAAGCAAGCACATCGATCTTGGTTTGATACTCTCTCTTAGTATCTAGTCCCAAGCGGATTCTAGAAAAAGTGTTGTAAATAAAACCTTATTTAGGGTCCAAGATGGCAATAGTACATTGTTATTCCAGATTTATGTTGATGACATTATCCTTAGATCAACTGACAATAATATGTAAAAACGTATCACAGCTTATGTAAAGAAAGTTCAAAAGGAGCATGATGGGAGAGAGCTTCTTTCTTGGACTCCAAGTAAGATTGTAGGACGATGGCGTCTTCACGTACACAAAGGAACTACTCAAGAATTTGGGGAAGGATAACTCAACTTCAGTAAGCGTTCCTATGAGTATAGAAATCAGGTCTGATAAGGATGATGATGGAAAGGATGTTAATATCACATTATACTAATTGGTTCACTTATGTATCTTACAGGAAGCAGAACTGACATCCTATTTGTTGTAGGAATTTGTGCATGTTGCCAAGCAGCACCTAAGTTGTCCCACCTCCTAGCAGCTAAGAGCATTCTAAGGTATCTATCGGGCATAACGAGAGTAAGGTTGTGGTACCCAAGAGATGGAGGATTCAAGCTTAAAAGGATAATCAGATTCTGACTTCGTCGGTTGCAAAATTGACCACAATAGCACGAGTGGATATTGTCAATTTCTAGGAAATGGACTATTTTCATGTTTTAGCAAAAAATGGCAATTAATTGCAACGTCGACAGCAGAGTCAGAATGCATCGCTATTGGAAGTTGTTGTGCGAACATACAGTGGATGCAACAACACTTGAAGGACTATGGGATACTCGCAAGAGAAACTCCTATAATGTGTTGTAGCACTAGTTCGATTGATATCACAAATAATCCAGTTCTTTATTCTCCAACCAAGCATATAGAAGTAATACAACACTTCATTCGCGATCATGTGGAGAAGAAGGATGTCAAGCTTGAAAAATTTCCACAAACAAAAGTTAGCTTATATATTCACTAAAACTCTGGGCGAGTCTCGTTTTAATATGCTTAGAACGGAACTAGGGATGCTAATTATATAGGAGAACTCCTATAGGAAAGTTTGTTAAAGCGGGAAAACATTCATTTCTTTCCCCGCATTCAATGACCACGTCATTTACTGCGCCATAGCAGTTGCCTTTTCAAAGAGGTACTTATGACGGTTTTTATTTGAGTAATTCACCCATTAAATCCCAGCCACTAATTCAATTTCATTTCCCCATCAATGAATCTGAGCCGTTCAAATTACACGAATTTCTTGCCAATTGAACCAAGAGTTATTTCAAATTATCTACAATTAAAGGATATATATACACCTGAACTAAGAAAGTTTGAAAAGACATTTCGATCATATCTTCTTGAGGAGAAACCCTAAAGATCCATTTTTTGTGATCTTCAAAACTTCTTCTCAAACAAGCTTCAATGGCAACCCTAAAATCCTCTCCAAACAAAAAGAATCCTGACTTTATAGAAGGACGTCTTGCTTCTCTCGAGTATCTTTAGATACGGATGGTAGATATAAATAGAGGATCTCTTTGATGGAGATGGTATGGCACAAGTTACCGTCAAATCATCTAACCTTCTTTCTTGGTGCTCACTTATCAAAATATCAAGAAAAGATGGTGGCGTAGTTTACTTGACTGCAAAGGTTACCCATGATCGGAAGGGTGAACCAACCACCATAACATGTAGAGTGAGGAAGTAATGTTGAGATCACTTATTCCACGCTTACCAAGATCTATAGTATGTCGGAGAAAAGATTTACTCCGTCGTAGATAAAGGTCTAGGGTGGGGATTTGTTGTTAGAATGCTGGAAAGTTTTTATAGGTGACCGGCATGCTGTGAATGTGCACTAATCCTGTGCCAAGGTCACTTTTCTCCCGGAGTTTGAGTATTCGAACAATATGTTTAGTCACAACATGGAGTAAAAGACTAGGAGTTATGATAAGGGTACAAATCCCCGATTATGCCTGATGGTCGATGTGTGAAAATATGAACCAGTGAACTAACCACTATTTCTCTTTTCTCGTCTAGCGGAGGAGGTTACTAAGACGGAGGGCCGCAAGTGCTAATTGTTGGATTTATATCTATTATAATACTCTTGTAGAAAGTAGGGGTGTGCACGGATCGGTTAACCGACCGAACCGAACCGAAACCGAAAATTCGGTTGGGATCGAAAACCGATCCGAAAATTTGGTTCGGTTTTCGGTTATATATTTTAGTAAGTTTCGGTTTTCGGTTCGGTTTCGGTTTAGGACAGCGGTTAACCGACCCGATCCGAAAACCGATTTGATTTTCAGAATTTTCTTTTAGTTTTTTTTTTTTTTTTTTTTTTAATTGAAACTTAACTTTTCAGATTTTTTACTACTCTTTTACTACTTGATTTGAACTTGAATTATTTCTATGATCACTTTGTTGAAATTTGGATTGCTTTTGCTTTTTTGAACTTGAATTATTAGTATTTGCTATTTTGGAATTGTTGTTACTTTCAATTAGTTTGTAGCAGTTGTCTGGTGATCACTTTGGACTCTGGGGAAACATTTAGTAATATCATTTGCTATTGTTACTCAAATGTTGTTGTCTTGTCATTTGGTGATCACATATTCACATTTGCTACTGTTAGTACTCATTGATCACATATTGCTATTGTTAATTTTCTTTGAATTAATGGAACATGTTTATTTAGATGGATGATGACAACAATGTGATCACTTCGGAATATTAGCTTATTGTTTATGTTGTAAACTGCCGGAAAAAATAATGGTTAACCGAAACCGGAACCGAAAAAACCGAAAATTTTCGGTTTTAACCGAACCGAACCGTTTTAGTTCGGTTCGGTTTTCGGTTCCCTAATATGACAAACCGAAATTTCGGTTCGGTTCGGTTTAGCCGAACGCACAACCCTAGTAGAAAGTAATATAATTAATCCCTTTCTCTAGGACCCTTCTTGGTTGTCATAGTTTGTATCTTTATTAATTAACCCTAGAGATGGATCTATAAATTAATATAAACCCTAACATGCGCCTATAACACACAAGAGTTAAGGATTCGACCTGATAGTTGTTTACACAAGAGGTCGATTTCTGATTGAATGATTTCTGACTCCCGTCTTAACCTTCTGGACTGTATCCCCTACTCAATCCTCAATGCTGGATGGACGACGAACTTTGAAGAATTCCAAGTGGGAAGGAACACCTTAAACCGCCGCCGCCTACTCTCTCTTTCTCTCTACTCAGTGATGTTTTTGAGTGTTAATTCTTCGTTTTTTCACAGAATGAGAGATCATGTATTTATAATACATGGTTGAGTGTGGGCCAAGCCTGATAGTTTAATTCCTTCTAGGATTAGGAATTTAATTCCTTATTAGAAATTTAATTCTCTATTCCTACTTGGACTAGGAGTCTATATGGGTCAGTCCAGGGATCAAATACAAGAAATAAAGATGGGCCTAACTATGCATTAATTCTTCCTTATTCAGCCCAGAACATAATTAATTTATAAATATTAATTCATTCCACTAGAGAATTAATACTGACTTACCCCTTTATTCCCGAGTTGAGTCGGGGGCTTGAATTAGACTTAATTAATCCCCGTATTTAAGATATCGAATATCCATTAATTAATTAAAGCCTCTGACATCTTAAATCAATTAATTTCTTATTTATTCCTTAAGTAGTACCACTCAACCTTATTATTGTACCTGAACTTAATCAACCTGCAGGGTTTAGTACAATAAACCTTTTGAGCTGCTTAAGAGGATATCATCATCCTAAACGGATACGGTTACTTAAATATAAATTACCAATTATTATATGCAAGTTGCTGTCACCCAAAATACATAGTATAAAAGTTATATCTTAACTCTTGCCCATAGTAAATCAAAGTGACACACAAACAAGCATTCATAACTGTAATCTTATTTAGGCTTTAGATTATTATAAGTAACCGAGATCTCTAGTTCTTCACTAAGGTCAGGCAGAAGAACATATCTCACTGTGATCCTATCAATACGTAAATATGTACCAGTATAAGTAAATAGTCAAGATAAACTATTTCTACTTAATACTGCAGCCTAAACCAACAACTCGTCCTCAAGTTGTCTAAGTTGTGATTTACATTTTATATCTCTTTAAGTTTAACCAATCATATGATCTTCTGTGATCTTCAACACACCATAGGATCTACTTATTTGCAAGAGATATGGGGACACATACATAGTGAAAATGCAAATATAATCAGATAGGAGATAAACAGTGAATAACTGGAAACATTGTATATACAATCTCAGTATCGGCAATATTAAAGGTGTAGAACTAGGAAGGGCAAGTGGATTGGTGGTACAACGGAAGGTACCAGGAGAAGGAAAGAAGAAAAAGAGGGAAGGGTTACTCATGTGCCTAATACTGCGATTAGCAAATGGCCATTTCTCCGAAGCCCCTTTCCAAGAAGAGATCTCAACAGTTTAGACCTGTAAAGGAGTCAATCATTTCTTTTAGGATATTAGAAGAAGAGGAAGTGGAAGAAAGCAGTGTTGAGGATCAACCTCTACAGAAGAAGAGAAGGAGGCTAGTCAGAGCCCATCTCAAGGAAAGCACTGTCAATCAACTCTTTGATGAGCCCGTGATATCATTCTCATCATCACGATCTGCTTCACCTGACCATGAGCCAGTACATGTAATGCAGGATCAAGGGTGTACAACTCTTAAATCTTATGATGTCATCTATATCCCGCCTCTGAGCCAGCAGTCAACCCCTGCTACCTAAGCATACCAAGAAATGGCAGCAGAAGAAGCCTTGAATCGGCCCAACTGATGTCGATTCCTACACAGGAACCATCAGGAAGGCCCCAGTACACTTCACACGCAGCAGTCGAACCTCGTGAAGTAGGGGATGAACAATGTGCAGCAGGAGATGAAATTTGACTTGTTGCCGACCAAAACGTTGCTCCAGCACAACAAACAGATTATCAGATTATCGGTAAGCTCTTAGATGAGGAGATGGAAAGGTACAAAGGATGGCGTACAAATAGGGTAAGGTTGTACCCTACCATCCTAGAGTGGTCTGACTGGGGTGAGAAAGAAAAATGGGTCACCACATACGCTTTGTGTAAAGATATAGCCGAATTGACCTCCAAGGAATTCTTTGATCGCACTAAGGGCATAAGAAGGGCTTGTTTACTAGAGAAGGCAACCCTAAAGCACCTTGCTGACGACAGTAACTACGACAATGAAGTTCAACTAATGAAGCAAAGCGACTTCATAAAGTTTTAAATCTTAGCCGAAGAGAACTCGCCAGGAGACATGAGGTGCTAGTGGTAAGTGGGCCAGGAAACTCGTCGCAACAACATGCTGACAATTCTACAATAGAACAGCCAATTGCAGCAGAAAGTTCTGAGGAAGGCCAAATTCTACTATCTACTACATTGAGAACTACTCAAGTAGCCAATGGATCTACTATAAGGGAGGACACAGTAGACAAGGCTGCAACAACCTCTCAGAGTGCCTATGAAGCTACTACAAATGAGGAACAATTAGCTAAGGCAGACGCTGCAATCGCCAATGGATCTACTATTGATGAAGTGGTAGTAGACAAGGCAGCAAGCACTTCCAGGTCGCCGGTGAACCTACTGTAGGAGAGATTATGTAGACAAGGTAGTGCCCATCTATCAATTACCAAGTGTACAGCCGTCAGGAAGTACACAAGATGGGGTCAAGGAAGTAGCAAAAGATGAAAAGGCTGCTTTACATATGCACCAATCAGCAGAAGTACAGTTGGAGTAGGAACAAAACCCAATATCCCTGCTGAAGTTGTAACTCCTTCTGCTGCATAACTAGTTCTTACTGCTAAGAAAGTGATCAACCGTTGAAGACACTCTAGACTCTCCGTCAGTTGAACTAAATGAAGAAGAACAACTTCTGGATTATAAGGATACATCAGTACATACTTTTCCTAAAACAAACAAAGATGAGGTGGAAGACTATTTGTTGGAAGATGAGTATATTGAAGCTAATCCAAGAAGCGAAGAAGCCATGGAAACTCTTATCCAAAAGGAAAAGCCTATTACTTAAGAAGGGTTAGAATCCATGAGAATCCTAATGGAACAAGAAGAAATAGAAGAAGCAATGGCAAAGGGAGAAGCTGATGCTACTTGTGTTGAAGCAAGTTCAGCAAATAATGTAGCAACTCAAGACATGGAAGGAAGATTAGCTACGGAGCAAGCAGATGCTACCTATATTGAAGCAAGATCAGTAGACGATGTAGTGGCTCAGCAAATGGAAAAAACAAGAAGGTTTGTCCCAGGAGCCGGCAGATGTCGATTATATTGACACAACCCTCATAAATTCAGCAGGGGCTCAAGGCAAATCAGATGATGTAATAGATATTGAGTTGCCTTTTCAATCTATGAACCAACACACTTGATTAGTTAAAGGGGAACAACAATCAGTTGAACATATACAACAACATGAGCAGGCCTACATGTTGAACCAGCTCATGAAATAACTCCAAACATTGTTGCTGAAGCACAAGAGAATATGGAAGAAATTCGAAGACAGAAAGCTTTTTCACAACAACCTCAACTGAAAGTAGTTCAGACACTACTGAATTCCGAGGGAGAAATTGTTCAAGTTCTATTGAGGATTTTCATTCACAAATGCAACTAAAGAACCCTTTTATTGTGCCCCGAATGTAGAAAAACAACAAAAGAGCGAGAGGAGACGTCTCTTTAAGTATGAGGTTATCGTGGGAATCAGAAAATCTCACATAGACCTAAATATGCAAATGACAACCTTAATGCAAGAAGTAATGGAACATTTAGAGCATACTATTTCAGCTACTGAGCAGTCTGTACAACATATACACAAAGAATTGGGGAACAATGCTTGTGGACTAGTAAAAGCTCTTGGATACTTTTGCAAAGCAGTAACCTTACTTCCAACAAGCATGAGAGACCCAAAGAACCATTTCCAGAATGAAGCACGAATTTGGAGAGAATTGATGGAGGAACTTGCCTGCAAATTCAACTGCCACGTGAATGGACAAGTAACTGGCCTCGCATCTAGAATGAAGGACAAGCTGCAGAAGGACAGACTACAGTCCATAAAAGATGAAATCTCCCTACTACGGTAGGAGAAGATCGATGACAGAAAAATATTGGATAATATCCAAAGGATGCTGGAGTGCATACAAAAATTAATATTGATGATGTCAAAAAGGGGGAAGAAGAGGCAAGCACAAGATATGTTGAACAACATCAAAGAGTATAGCAAGAATGGTTCATTGTTGAATAGGAAAGATAAAAGCAGGAGGCCAAGGATAAAATAAGAAAATAGAAAACTCGTGAACAACAAGATTTTGAGAAATCCTTGCATGAGACAGCGGCAAAAGTGCAGAACATACTCGAGAAAGAAAATGCTGAACTCGATGAGACCTATCTTGCTATAGGCATGTTCCCTGATCAACCTGTTCACCGACAGCAACCTACAACCTCAAGAGAAAGAAGACATAATGCCACTCCAAGCCTATCAATACTCTCGAAGTACCAAGATTGGCTGCTAAGTCTCTCTCAGCAAGACTTAGAGGGTCTTCGTACATATCAAATTTCAACAAGGAGAAATCCTTCACAATAAAAGATTAATAAATTGAGAATGCCTAATATTCTTGAATACTTTGAGTACCTACGAGCATACTCAAAGGATTTACATGCTGGTAAATTTCCATTCAAGAGTGAGTTTAGTGGAGCGAAGTGGAATTACTATAATATTTCCTCTCTGAAGAATGGTGCCTGATGGAAGATCTAACACCAGAAGTGCGACTTAGCTATAGAAACTTCGAACAGATCTTGTATAATGAATGGTGAAGGTGCACTGAGTAGAGGCAAAAGGAGTAAGGATCTAAGAGAGACAGAGCAAGAGGATGAGGCAAAAAGTATGCCAAGAAGCAGTTTACCAAACATCATAGAAAAGAAAGATCAACTACTACTAGGTAGAAATTATTTACACCTCTTTGTGCTCTTAATGTAAGATTGTTTTTATTTGGCATGAACTCATTGTTAACTGCGATACATAGAATATATAGTGAAACATATATCATTTTGCCAAGTGATTACAACTTGTAATCTTGCATCATACCTAATGCACTAATGTACCTTCTTGATGATTAAACTATTTTTTTACTAACAGTTTTTTTTTTTTTTTTTTTTTTTTTGGTGACTTTGAGTATTTTATTGCTTAAGAGTTTTAACATCATCAGAAAAGGAGAAATTGTCCGGAAATTTATGTTTAGTATTGATGATGAGTAAATCTCAATTGTGAAATACGAACTAGTGCCCTCGTAAATACTGTAATCATTGTAATGGAAAAGGACTAGTACTACTTAGGCTAAGTCATAGAAAGCACGCAGTAAAGACATCAAGGCTACATGTAGCAAGGAAGTCGAAGGAAGCAGTAAAGGAAAGAAAAACTGTAGCGAGCGTACAGTAAGGTTGCTTATGCTGATCCAACATACAACATTGCTAGTAGCAAGGAAGGTCCAACTAGCAAGCAAGCAGTAGTCATGTCTACAGTGTCAAAGTTCAAGTCAAAAGTCGGAGGATCGATTTAAAAAATATAGCCAGTGGAGACAAGATTCAAATCTTTGAGTATCCAATTATACGGGGACACATTACTTGAGAGAAAAAAAAAAGCAACACTAACATCAAGCAGCAACCACTTTAACCTAATCTCTGCAGAAAAGGACAAACGACTCTAACGCCGTATGAGGAGCATTAAATGTCAATGGAAATATATTCTCACTCTTCAATGAGAAGATATCCCAACTGCTATAAATAGAACGAGATGGAGGATGAAGCAAAGGCTACCAATTTATTAAGCAACTGAACTTACTCCGCAACAATCACTCAAGCATTCTTATTCAAGGTTCAATGCATACAGCACTATGATAATCTTTCAAATGTTTGTGCAAAATATACATTAGCAGATAGCAAGCAACAAGAGCATTCAAGTGAAGATTCAAGATGTATCCAGATTCTCAAGTAGCTCTCAAGCTTTGCCTTGCTCCTAATCCTTCTCAAACAAGGAAGCTTGCTCACATCTGAATTAATATTCAAGTTTAGAGGCAGCTACCAGAAGTTGAAGGAAAATTTTCATTAAAAAAATCTCACAAGCGGTTTTTGAATGGGGAATTATTCGTTTGAATCCAAGATTCAAAGTAGACTAGGTGTCTGAGGAACGTGTGTATAGTAGAGAAGTAGCCTTCCGAGCATAAGCAACCACTATTATAAGGAGCTAAGTTAGAGTTGGACTTTGGCGTGGCGAAGTTTGTACTATGTAGACAACTTAGTGAATTTTTCCTATGTGAGGGAAGAGTGATGTAGAAGGTATACCCCCACCTTCGGACCACTATAATCTTTGTGTCTACTTTTATATTGATTTTACTTACTGATATTGTAATACTACATACATACTGCATTAATTTGTAGAGTTGTAGAAGAAGAGGAAGTGGTAGACCCTAGTGGTGAGAAACAACCTCTACAGCAGAACATACGCGGACTAGTAAAAACCCACGTCAAAGAAAGCACTATCAGGCTACTCTTTATTGAGCCTAAAACAACACCCTCACCTCAAACAACCATCTCCTGACCATAAGATGGTACATGGAACTGAGCAACAAGAAAATCGATGTTGAACAATATGTTATTAACTCTATCCCCTCTAGAAACCAAAACCCAACCTATGCACCGTAGATATCTCAAGAAGTGGAGAAATAGGTCACAAACTGGTAAGAAGGTTATGCCCACTTGAGAAGGCAGCCTTGAAATGCACTACTGATGACGACTCTGAAGACGAGATGGATGAAGAAGAAGCAAGAACACTTCATCAAGTCGTAGATCACAACAAGAAGGACTTTCTTTAGAGGCATCAAGATGCTTCCTTGAGAGGGCCAGGAAGTACTTCTCAACAACCTACTAATGATCCTACAACAACACAACCAACTATTGGAGAGAGTTCTAAGGAAGACCACGTTCCTTTATTTTCCATATTCAGAACGCAGCAGAAGGAGGTTGCCAATGAATCTGATGTAGGAGAGGTTACAGGATGTGGCGGCAACTATCCCTCGTGGCCAATGGATCTACTAGAGAAATGGTTGTAGTAGAAGATGCAGTAATCACCTCTGAGGTCCTTGGTAAATTTATTGCAGAGAGAGATTGCAGTAGACAAGGTGGTAACCATCTCCCAAAAACCAAGTGCACTGAAGCAAGGAATTACACAAGATGGAGTCCAAAAAGAAGTAGTAGCAAAATTAGGAGAGACTACAATAGCAAGCAGCAACAGCAGGAAAAGAACAAGTTCAAGCACCCAACACACCTGCTAAAGTTGAAACTATTGTTGCAGACCCAATTCAAGCTATTGAAGGAGAACTACAAAATGAAGAAACCCATAATCCTCAGTTAGCTGAACATAATGAAGATGAGCAGCTCTTGGACTATGAAGAAAGCCCAAGAATAGCTCTTTCCAAGAGTAATGCAGATGAGGAAGAAGACTATCTATTGGAAGATGAGTAACAGGAAATGGATCCAGATCTTGACTCAGCCATTGCAAGTAGGATCCTAAAGACCAAAATGACTATGTTAAAAAGATGCAGGGTACTACAATGGAGTTAGAGGAAGAAGAAAGGGAAGTAATGGACAAGGAGCACACTGATGTTGTCTGTATTGATGCAGATATAGCACATGAAGTAGCAGCTCAAGGCACAGAAAGCGCTGCAGTAGACATAGAGCAAGCATGGGAGTCAACTAAACAACCTACTGGGCCAGTTGAGGGGGAAGAGCAACATGAGGAAGAGCATTATGAAGAAGTGCATCATGAAAAAGAGCATCATGAAGATGAACCTCATGAAGACACAAATAACAATGTTGTTGGAGGACATGATCTTGCAGAAGTTGAAGAGCTATAAGACCCTGTTGGGAAATTACGAACAATACAAATAATAAACGATAAATGAGAACCATCGACAAAGCGAAAATAAAGACACCAAATTTAACGTTGTTCGCTAACAACTTGTTAGCTACGTCCACGGCCAAACGAGAGGAACCAATCAAATTCAACAGAGTGCTTACAACATAGGACAAAGACAAACTTGACCCTAGGTCAACTATCCAACTCTTCATCCTAACAAACGGAGACAAACTCGAGTATCAATCAATTGATACTCGACCAAAATAACTCTCCACAGTCTATAACCAAACGACTCTAAACCCGAAAATAGAGTCCCGAATCAAATTAGATATTCTAGACCAAAAGAGTACATTGTACTCACAAATACCAAATTCCAGAATATCCCAAATCAATAAACAACCTCTCTCTTGTCTCTCAAATCAAATTCAATGACTGATCAATCAACCTATTCAATCAATTGACCAATACAAATTCCAAAGGATATAGGACTATTTGTAAGCCCCAAAACCTAATCCTATACACAAAGGGAATCCAACTGGGCCTAAACTTGCGTCGGCCCATCTGCTGCGGCGCCTGACGTGTCGCGCCCGCGACCTAAACAGACAACCGGCGCGACTGGTCTTCACGCCCGCGGCCCCTGCAAATATCAACTTCTTACCGTGGCCGCGACCCTTCGTCGCGGCTACATCCTCCGACGAGCCCAATTCCAACGACGTCCAAATCCAAGCCTCCACCTCGATGTGAACGTCGATTCAAACCAAACCAGATTCAAGGCACAAATTCCTAAAAACCTCCACCTTGCCTTGAATCCACAAACGATGCGACTACTTCGGATGAAGCTCCACCTCAATTCAAATCTTCTCACAAATTTGTTGATCTTCAAGTTTACTCCAAATATTTTTCCCACCAACCAGCGGAAACTCGAACGAGGCTTTGATACCACTTGTTGGGAAATTACGAATAATACAAATAATAAACGATAAACGAGAACCATTGACAAAGCGAAAACAAAGACACCAAATTTAACGTGGTTCACCAACAACTTGTTAGCTACGTCCACGGCCAAACGAGAGGAACCAATCAAATTCAACAGAGTGTTTACAACATAAGACAAAGAAGGTCAACTATCCAACTCTTCATCCTAACAAACGGAGACAAACTTTGATTGATACTCGACCAAAACAACTTTCCACACTCTATAACCAAATGACTCTAAACCCGAAAATACAGCCCCAAACCAAATTAGATATTCTAGACCAAAAGAGTACTACGTACTCACAAATACCAAATTCCAGAATATCCCAAATCAATAGACAACCTCTCTCTTGTCTCTCAAATCAAATTCAATGACTGATCAATCAACCTATTCAATCAATTGACCAATACAAATTCCAAAGGCTATAGGACTATTTATAAGCCCCAAAACCTAATCCTATACACAAAGGGAATCCAACTGGGCCTAAACTTGCGTCGGCCCATCTGCTGCGGTGCTTGACGTGTCGCGGCCGCGACTATGTGTCGCGCCCGCGACCTAAACAGACAACCTTCGACCGCGCGACTAGTCTTCACGCCCGCGGCCCCTGCAAATATCAACTTCTTACCGTGGTCGCGACCCTTCGTCGCGGCTACATCCTCCGACGTGCCCAATTCCAACGACATCCAAATCCAAGCCTCCACCTCGATGTGAACGTCGATTCAAGCCAAACCAGATTCAAGGCACAAATTCCTAAAAACCTCCACCTTGCCTTGAATCCACAAACGATGCGACTCCTTCGGATGAAGCTCCACCTCAATTCAAATCTTCTCACAAATTTGTTGATCTTCAAGTTTACTCCAAATATTTTTCCCACCAACCAGCGGAAACTCGAACGAGGCTTTGATACCGCTTGTTGGGAAATTACGAACAATACAAATAATAAACGATAAACGAGAACCATCGACAAAGCGAAAACAAAGACACCAAATTTAACGTGGTTCACCAAGAACTTGTTAGCTACATCCACGGCCAAACGAGAGGAACCAATCAAATTCAACAGAGTGTTTACAAGATAGGACAAAGACAAACTTGACCCTAGGTCAACTATCCAACTCTTCATCCTAACAAACGGAGACAAACTTTGATTGATACTCGACCAAAACAACTTTCCACACTCTATAACCAAATGACTCTAAACCCGAAAATACAGCCCCAAATCAAATTAGATATTCTAGACCAAAAGAGTACTACGTACTCACAAATACCAAATTCCAGAATATCCCAAATCAATAGACAACCTCTCTCTTGTCTCTCAAATCAAATTCAATGACTGATCAATCAACCTATTCAATCAATTGACCAATACAAATTCCAAAGGCTATAGGACTATTTATAAGCCCCAAAACCTAATCCTATACACAAAGGGAATCCAACTGGGCCTAAACTTGCGTCGGCCCATCTGCTGCGGTGCTTGACGTGTCGTGGCCGCGACTATGTGTCGCGCCCGCGACCTAAACAGACAACCTTCGACCGCACGACTGGTCTTCACGCCCGCGGCCCCTGCAAATATCAACTTCTTACCGTGGTCGCGACCCTTCGTCGTGGCTACATCCTCCGACGTGCCCAATTCCAACGACGTCCAAATCCAAGCCTCCACCTCGATGTGAACGTCGATTCAAACCAAACCAGATTCAAGACACAAATTCCTAAAAACCTCCACCTTGCCTTGAATCCACAAACGATGCGACTACTTCGGATGAAGCTCCACCTCAATTCAAATCTTCTCACAAATTTGTTGATCTTCAAGTTTACTCCAAATATTTTTCCCACCAACGAGCGGAAACTCGAACGAGGCTTTGATACCACTTGTTGGGAAATTACGAACAATACAAATAATAAACGATAAACGAGAACCATCGACAAAGCGAAAACAAAGACACCAAATTTAACGTGGTTCGCCAACAACTTGTTAGCTACGTCCACGGCCAAACGAGAGGAACCAATCAAATTCAACAGAGTGTTTACAACATAGGACAAAGACAAACTTGACCCTAGGTCAACTATCCAACTCTTCATCCTAACAAACGGAGATAAACTTTGATTGATACTCGACCAAAACAACTTTCCACACTCTATAACCAAATGACTCTAAACCCGAAAATACAGCCCCAAATCAAATTAGATATTCTAGACCAAAAGAGTACTACGTACTCACAAATACCAAATTCCAGAATATCCCAAATCAATAGACAACCTCTCTCTTGTCTCTCAAATCAAATTCAATGACTGATTAATCAACCTATTCAATCAATTGACCAATACAAATTCCAAAGGCTATAGGACTATTTATAAGCCCCAAAACCTAATCCTATACACAAAGGGAATCCAACTGGGCCTAAACTTGTGTCGGCCCATCTGCTGCGGTGCTTGACGTGTCGCTGCCGCGACTATGTGTCGTGCCCGTGACCTAAACAGACAACCTTCGACCAACCAGTCGCGCTCGCGACCGGTCTTCACGCCCGCGGCCCCTACTATCAACTTCTCGCCATGGCCGTGACCCTTCGTCGCGGGTACGTCCTCCGACGTTCCAATTCCAACGACGTCCAAATCCAAGCCTCCACCTCGATGTGAACGTCGATTCAAACCAAACCAGATTCAAGGCACAAATTCCTAACAAACCCATCTTCAGCCACCCAAACTGAAGAAGATCCAGATGTTTATGAAGAAATCCGAAAGAGTAAGCCATCCAGCTCTCTTGAGGAGTTTCATTCGAAGTAGCTCAAGCACATATTGGCGGATGCAAAAGTAGCAGGGAATAGACAAAACAGACTGGGGGCAAAGTCTCTAGAAAGGGAAAATGTAGCCTTTGTGGAAATTGATCATCTCGTGTGTATTTGAACATGCAAACTACTATTAAACTCCAAGAAGTACTAGAAAGATTTGATCGTACTGTATCAACAACTCACTTGTCAATGCAAAATATAGGCACAACAATAAGGAGCAACACTTCGAGAGTTCTTACTACTCTGGGATCAATATATGAAGTTATATACCTAATTCCACAGAGGATAAAAAACCTCAAAAAATAGTTTGTCAATCGCAGTAAACGCGGATAGGGAAGCTTTCGATCAACATAAGGTTAAACACTGTGCATTTTTCAATGGACAAGTTGAGGGCATTGCATCTACTATGGGAGATAAGCTCAACTATAATACTATAGGACTTGCTTCCTTGCAAGATGAAATCTCTCAGTTGCAAAAAGAAAGAGGAGCTGATAAAGGCATTCTAACAAATTCCAGGCCCTACTAGAGATGAATGCATAGGTGAATATTGATTATGCCAAAAAGGGAGAAGAAGAGATAAAGAAAAAGGCTTGTTGAACGTTAGGAGATGGAAAGCTCAAGAGAAGAAGGACAAGAAGATAAGAAGAAGAAACTAGGAGAAACACGGAGGAATGTAAAGCTCAGGAGATCAAGGAGCTTGATCAATTCATAGCACAGGACACTACGATAAGAAGTGCGCTTTCTAAATCAAACACCATCTGCATGAGATATTCCTGGCCGCCGGACTGGTTCTTGATGACTTCTACTGGGTGACACGTCGGTTTCCAACCTAGTGTTCCGCAAGTGTACGGATGTAGGTGTAGTACTATTGTCAAGGTCGATCCCACAAGGAATAGTTTTAGGTAGTTTGATACCCTAATACTCTAGGAATGTCCTAACTAGATACTAAGTTTTAAAGGTTGCTTTTACTAATTAAACTACTCAATTAAATATAACTTCAAACTTAGAAAACACGAAAACTAACAATCAAAGAGAAAAGGTATCCTAGGGCTTCGATTTCAGGATATTATTTCAATGTGGAATATGATTAACCTATTAGTTTACCAATTCTAGTGTTTATTAGGCGGCACGACAATAATCTAATCCTTCTCTCGAAGCGATTAAACCGTTGATTAATTAAGCTAATTACCCTCTCGAGTCAATTAAACCTAATAACTCCCAAACGATCTTAAGCCACGGCCTACACAGTCATAGACAACTGCGCTCTATGTTCTAAGTCTGATAACAATTCCCTCCTCTCGAAGCGGAATTGTTAAACTAAATTACTAAATCTAGGTGATCAAGCTAAATTCAGTTTAAGCATAAACATAGAGATAAAACACATAAAGAATGGAATTAATAGATTAAAACATAAATCAAAACATTGTTATAAAAATCCCTACTTTCTAACCCTAGGACACGAATAGCTTAGCTACTCATGCCTAGTAATAATCCAATACAAAATCTTTAATAAAAACATTGTAAAGAATTAAACTAGAAAAAAATAAATAAACCCGGATGACTCCGTCTCGATGATCTTCGTCTTCCTTGTCTTCCAAGGTGATGTAATTTATGTTCTTGATGATTGATCCCTTTTTCCTAGAGCTTGGGGTCCTTTTTATAGAGTTGAGGACGAATCTTGGGGAAGATAGGCTCAAAATCCTATTAAAAATATGAAATCCTCGCATAAAAACCCTTCTGACACGGCCGTGCTGCTTAAGTGACACGGCCGTGTTGCTTTGCACAATCCACTTTTCCAGCAACAATTTGACACGGCCGTGTTCATAGTGTGACACGGCCGTGTTGCTTTGTGACGCGGCCGTGTCGGTTCTTGCCCGGTTTTGCTCCTGGACCGGTTCAGACCGGTTCGGACCGGTTTGGACCGGTTCTTCGACGGTTCTCACTCTTTTGGGCCGGTTTTCATTCTTTTCCAACTTGTTTCCTCGTCCGGTAGCCTGAAAATGCTCAAAATACCTTAAAACAAGTCAAAACACGTCAAATGACCCAAATATTATTAATATAACTAAATGCCGGTCAAATATGCACGTAAATGATATAAAATATGATCCTAAATCGACCTAAATACATGCATAAACAACGTGTTATCAAACTCCCCCAAACTTAAACTGTTGTTCGTCCTGAACATCATACAAAAAGACACAAAGAAGACAAGTGATTGTGCATTTTGTTTAGGGCGATTAGATGATGAATTCAGTTTCAGTCTGATTTTCCTTAAAACAACTAGGCAACACAATTCACTTGAGCATATGTGATAACGCGTAAATCAACTAATCTCGAGACTTTGAACTTTCGAATTATTCAACCCTCACCGGGTAAGTGTTTCACTCATCTCTCAAGTGTTTAGGCTAAAATAATTTTCACTCATATTGAATTATATGCAAAATCTACCATATTCTTGCCAATCATCTAAACTAGACCTCGTACTTAATATGTGTGACAAAAGATCAAAAAGGTCTTTATTTTGGTTGTAATGTGGGCTTAAGGTAAGGTGGGATACATTTGGATTTAAGTGACTATTCATTGGACTAATCAAGTTACGTCTAACCCGACTACCCCTCAATACAATCACTCAACCTCACTCTTCAAATTTCAACAAATCACCTCACAAAGTGACTTCTTCACCTTTAAAAGTCCGTACAACTTAAGTGCTTTTCAATTCTGCAGGTACCACATTTTTGGGACTACCCGAATGTTCTAAGCAAATTCATAATTTGAGCACTTTATTTTCTAGCCTCTCCTCTATAATACTAATAATAAAAAATTTTTTCTTTTTTCCTCTTTTTTTTTTCTTTTCCTTTTTTTTTTTTTTTTTTTCTAGGAGAGGCCATTCTTCGCTTTTCACCTATCACTTTTCTCTTATTTCCTTCATCTTTTGAGAATATCCCTACTTCCCATTCCTTCCCACAATTTGTTCACCCAAAAATTCCTTCCAATTCTCCTCCCTCTTACTTGATTAATCCAATTAAGGCCAAAAGAGTTAAATCAAAAGGTTTTGGCTGATATTGTTAGGTTATGAATAAATAAAGCTATAAGGCTCAATTGGGCTAACTAGGGACAATTTTTTTTCAATATGGGTCAAAGGCAATTTTCATGGTTCCAAGAAATAGGCTTAAACAAAGAGTTGCCTAAGATCATTTCCTAAATCACGACACATACTTGACACATTCTTAGTAAAGACTCAAGGCAAGTTCTAGAGACTAGTACACATATTCAATCAAATTCACACCGAAAGAAAGTATCTTACTCCGAAAATTGGAGTATAATTAGGCTCAAATTCTCACAAGGTAAATTTTGATTGAATATTCTCAGTTCAAGCTCAATTTCGTCTCAAAACACCTCTCATGCTCTATTATGTGCCATTTTTCATCTACTTCTCAAAATCATCTCATCATCAACTATTCATCATCCATCTTTCCCTAATTTTCTCTTTTTATTTTTCTCACTTGTTACCTATTTCCGGGTTTATTATTCTTATTGACTCTAAAAACTGCACTACTAAGACTCTAAACTCTAACTCCTAAGACTCAACATGGACACAATATGCAATTAAACTCGGGCTCACAGACCCAACAACACCGATAAGTCAGATAACTGGGCTCACAGACCCGATAACACCAATTGAAACAATAAAAATCAGCACAATGGGCACACAATGGGCACACGGACCCACAATCAGCAAAACTCGAACGATCAACTAAAATGTAAATCAAACTGGAAATATAGCTGCCAAGACGTCCCACGGTCTACCCCCTCCCCCAAACTTGGCTGAAAGCCAATGTTTGGAGGAAAAACGTGGTACGCCTTGGTGCTAACTTACAAATCGTTTCGACGATGGCTTTTTGAAACCCCTACGAGCTCCGAAATCGTGCCATTTTGCTCCTACTGAATCTTGGTTCGGCCGTCTCCGCATCACGCTCTGAATTTTTCATGTTTTTCTGCTGAAGTATTGACATACTGACACGGCCGTGTTGAATGTAGTGACACGGCCGTGTTACTTTTGAACCAAAATTGATGTTTTTGGGCCGATTTTGACACGGCCGTGTTAAGTAATGTGACACGGCCGTGTTGCATTCCAGTGCATTTTACCTTTTGGAGTGATCTTTTGACACGGCCGTGTCATGTGTGAGACGCGGCCGTGTTACTTTGAGCTGACGTTGACGCGGCCGTGTCATTTTGTGACGCGGCCGTGTTGCATTCCAGAAGATTTCTCCCTTCAACGTCAATTTTGACACGGCCGTGTTGAAAAGTGACACGGCCGTGTTACTCTGATTTCCATCTTCATGCGATTTTTCGTCTTTTCGACCCCCGTTTCTTGCAACACTCGTCCATGTTGATTCCTAAAAACATAAGACACTAAAATACAAGTAAAAACATAAAATTAACAAAAAAAAAAATAAAAAAAAAATAAAACAATAAACATCGGGTTGCCTCCCGACAAGCGCTTTGTTTTACGTCATCAGCCGGACGTCCTTTTTCTATCAGCCATTTTCTAGCCACCCCGAGTCGGATGTTTTCTGACCAATTAAAGAGCTATTTGGGGCACGAGGATTTTCTACAGCAGCTAGGGTAGTGTAAATAATGCTACAATTGTGCCTACCCCTTAGACCCGATTTATGTATGTTGAGTGTGATTATTTCGTTTTGAACCCGAAAAACCAACTCCCCTTTAGGTACATCTATTAGTGCTTGGCTAGTCGCCAAGAAGGGTCTTCCTAAGATAAAAGGGAATTCATCACTCCCTTTCATGTCAACAACTAAGAAATCACTAGGGAATTCAAAATTTAGCACTTTTACCACTACATCCTCTGCTACTCCCAACGGCGTTAATGAAGATCCATCCGCCAATTTGATAGTAGTAAAGGACCGTTTAATTTCCCTTAGTCCTAATTGTCTATACTGCTTAAGAGACATCAGATTTATGCTAGACCCTAAGTCACACATGACATTATGAAATTCATGACTACCAATTGAGCAAGAAATAGTAAAACTCCCTGGGTCTTTTGCTTTTGTTGCTCTTCTTGGTTTCATGCTTGTGTTTGCGTTCTTCTTGGGCCTGCTCGGTCTCTTCTTTGTCGCCTCTTTTCCATCCTCCCACTCCTTTGTTTTCTCTTTAACTTTGATTCTGTCCTTTAGTGGTTCCTGTTTCACAACAACAACTCTAGATTGCTCTAAAGGATCAAGGTTAGCAAAGAACGAATTTTTAAAACAAAAATCAAAAGACTCATCAAGAATAGGAGATGAAGTTTTCTTATCTATGATTGTATTGACCTCCTCCTTCTCAATGTTTTTGACTTCCTCGCTTGATTCCTTCGCTTCTTGGTCCTTCAAGCTCTCTTCATGCTCATCTAGCTCCACAATATTGCAGTGCTCCTTCGGGTTAACCACTGTATCACTCGGGTATTGGCCTTGCTTGTGTTGAGCTCCTACTATCTTTATCAGCTGACTCATGTGTGATGTCAATTCTCTAATGCTAGCTTGCGTCTGCACCAATGTGTTCTCGAGCCTCTTGATGTCTGCCCCTTGCCCAGTGATATGCTTGTTTAGCTCCATGAATTTTCCATCCACTTTCTTCTCCAACTGAGCTAACTTTTCATCATACTTTTCGAATTGTGACATCGCGATCTCTTCTTGTGATGGCTTCTTACCGTCATGGATCATGCCATTTGTAACAGCAAATCCGGGTGGCGGATTAAGTGTATTTTGCGCGTTCCCATATGAAAAGTTCTGATGATTCTGAGGGTACTGATTGTACCGAGGCTGATTGTTCTGGAAGTTGTTGAAGTTTCGTTGATTTACAAATTTTACTTCTTCAACTTCTTCCGGACCCCCTGGCTGTTGTGCTAACGTCAGATTAGTTAGCAGATTCACCTGGCTCGTCAATGCTGTTACTTGTGCTGTGAGCTTTTCAATTGGCTCATTATTGACGGGCTCGACTTTTTGGACACTTGCTACCTTCCTTGGCATGTTTCTCTCGTTCGACCATTGGTAGCTTGTTCTGGCCATCGCGTCTAGGATTGAGAATGTCATCCTCACTGACTTCTCCATCAAACTTCCACCCGCAGCTGCATCCACTTGGTTTCTAGTCGGAGCAAGTAGACCATTGTAGAACTTGCATACTTGCTGCTTCTTGGTGAACCCATGTTGAGGGCAACTCCGGATAAGATCCCGGAATCGCTCCCAAGCCTCTCCGAATGGCTCTTGGTCCAATTGCTTGAACTGATTGATCTGGTTCTGCAGGTCGAGCATCTTGCTTGGTGGAAAGTACTTCAGTAAGAACGAAGTGCTCAAGTCTTCCCAATCTCTGATGTCTTCTAGTGAATTGAACCATTGTAATGCTCTGTCCTTCAGTGAGAAAGGGAACAATCTCATCTTGACCTGCTCGTGCGGCACATGATTGATCTTGATTGTGTCAGCCAGTCTGCGAAACTTGATAAGATGCGCATTCGGATCCTCCAAAGCACTTCCCCCATACTGATTTTGTTGCACTATGTTGATTAGTGCAGGCTTCAACTCGAAATTATTGGCATTAAGTGGTGGAGGTTGCACTCCTCCTGCCTGCTGGTTTGGACTGGGCTTCAAGCAGTCGCTAATAGGCGTGTCATCTTCATCGCCTGCAGCTGGGTCTATCTGAATTGGGCCGTACTGCTGTTGTAGCTGTGGCCCTTGTGGAGGTAGCTGCTGCTGTATGTTCGTGACTCGATCATCCAACCGTGCCAGAGCTGTCAGTACTCTGTTAAGTGCGTCATCTTGATTCGAATGCTGTGGTGGGTTCTCCATCTCAGATGCGGAGTTTCTTCTAGTTCGGTGTCTGCGAGCTGTCGCTTCAATTTCTGGATCGAAAGGGAGAAGAGTTTCTTTCCCTTTTGATCTGGTGAGCATACGAAGCCTGCAAACACCAAAAACAAGAACTACCGCGTAATACAAAAATTAACCCAAAAATAAAAACGAAAATTAAAATTAAAAATACGAAAAAAAATAAAATCTAGTCTAGTTTCCTCCTATTTTTCAAGATAAAAACTAAGCGCTAAATCCTATTCCCCGGCAACGGCGCCAAAAACTTGACACGTCGGTTTCCAACCTAGTGTTCCGCAAGTGTACGGATGTAGGTGTAGTACTATTGTCAAGGTCGATCCCACAAGGAATAGTTTTAGGTAGTTTGATACCCTAATACTCTAGGAATGTCCTAACTAGATACTAAGTTTTAAAGGTTGCTTTTACTAATTAAACTACTCAATTAAATATAACTTCAAACTTAGGAAACACGAAAACTAACAATCAAAGAGAAAAGGTATCCTAGGGCTTCGATTTCAGGATATTATTTCAATGTGGAATATGATTAACCTATTAGTTTACCAATTCTAGTGTTTATTAGGCGGCACGACAATAATCTAATCCTTCTCTCGAAGCGATTAAACCGTTGATTAATTAAGCTAATTACCCTCTCGAGTCAATTAAACCTAATAACTCCCAAACGATCTTAAGCCACGGCCTACACAGTCATAGACAACTGCGCTCTATGTTCTAAGTCTGATAACAATTCCCTCCTCTCGAAGCGGAATTGTTAAACTAAATTACTAAATCTAGGTGATCAAGCTAAATTCAGTTTAAGCATAAACATAGAGATAAAACACATAAAGAATGGAATTAATAGATTAAAACATAAATCAAAACATTGTTATAAAAATCCCTACTTTCTAACCCTAGGACACGAATAGCTTAGCTACTCATGCCTAGTAATAATCCAATACAAAATCTTAATAAAAACATTGTAAAGAATTAAACTAGAAAAAAATAAATAAACCCGGATGACTCCGTCTCGATGATCTTCGTCTTCCTTGTCTTCCAAGGTGATGTAATTTATGTTCTTGATGATTGATCCCTTTTTCCTAGAGCTTGGGGTCCTTTTTATAGAGTTGAGGACGAATCTTGGGGAAGATAGGCTCAAAATCCTATTAAAAATATGAAATCCTCGCATAAAAACCCTTCTGACACGGCCGTGTTGCTTAAGTGACACGGCCGTGTTGCTTTGCACAATCCACTTTTCCAGCAACAATTTGACACGGCCGTGTTCATAGTGTGACACGGCTGTGTTCTATTCCAGAACTCACAACGCGTTGCAGGCCACTTTTGACACGGCCGTGTTGCTTTGTGACGCGGCCGTGTCGGTTCTTGCCCGGTTTTGCTCCTGGACCGGTTCAGACCGGTTCGGACCGGTTTGGACCGGTTCTTCGACGGTTCTCACTCTTTTGGGCCGGTTTTCATTCTTTTCCAACTTGTTTCCTCGTCCGGTAGCCTGAAAATGCTCAAAATACCTTAAAACAAGTCAAAACACGTCAAATGACCCAAATATTATTAATATAACTAAATGCCGGTCAAATATGCACGTAAATGATATAAAATATGAACCTAAATCGACCTAAATACATGCATAAACAACGTGTTATCACTGGGAAGTGCAGCCTCAACCCTCAACCACTCCCCTCTCGATCCTCATGTGTTATGGGAATTAGCTCAAGAATTACTGTAATAGTGAGTTCTAAAAACGCAGAGCCTCGCACATTCCATACTATAGGAATCCAAGCAAGAGAGAGATTGACAATTTGATATTGGCAGAAATATTCAGATACTTTGACCACTTGCATGATGACGGATATTACAAGAATGTTGAAGGTGAAACTAAACCTTATCTGCAGGCTTACATAAAGCAATTTCATGCTGGAGTACTTTCATTTCGAGTTGGGCTTAAAGGAGCAAAACAAACAGTGAAAGTCTTCTCCCCATCTGTTGAATAGTGGCTAATGGAATATCTCACTCCAGTAGTGTAGTATGAATATAGGCACTATGGACAAATCATGTACGCAATCTTGCATCAAATGATTACAGCTCGTAATCTTGCATCATTTGTTATTATGTTTGACATTTTGATGATTTATTTTTTTATACTAACTCTTAGAGTTTTAACATCATCAAAAAGGGGGAAATTGTTGAGAAAAATTATGTATAGCTATAATTATAACAAAACCCTATTGTAAGGTAGGAACTAGTGCCCCAAATATTTTTTAATCTTTGTAATAGATTCTACTTAGGAAGAAGTCAAGCTACAACAAAATTATCCGGGAGCATACAACGCGAAGTCCGCTGTAGAAGTGAGGTACAAAGGTTGTAAGGAGCATACAACATAAAGTTGATGCCTGTGCAGCGTACAACAATACCTATTGTGAGGAAGATCCTCTACTTCACTATGTTAAGATCATGCATCAAGAGACACAACAACCATGTCACCGGAGGATTATTCAATTCACATTCAAAAGTTAGAAGATAAAAAAAAATAGAGCCAGTAGAGTCAATAAGAGATTCTTGAACTGACTAAATAATAAGTAGAGATATATGTTCTGAAATAAGCAAAAGTAACTCTGCAACGATGACATAGAGCCGCACCTACTCTGGCCTACTATTAGGAAATTTATATATAGTTTTGATAATGACAAAACCATGTCGTAAGGTAGGAACTAGTGCCCCCATATACTTTATAATATTTGTAATAGATAGGACTAGTTCTACTTAGCCATAGGTCATAGCAAGCATACAATAAGATTATCATGGACGCATGCAGCAAGGAGTCTGCAGCTAGAAGTAAGGAACATAGGTTGTAGAGAGCTTGCAACAAGGAGCTTATGCTTTCATAGCTTACAAATAATGCCTACAGTGAGAAAGATCCAATGAATTGCTAAGTCAGGCTCTTGCAGCAACCATATCAGGAGTGAATAAGTCAAGTCAAAGTCTTAGATTCGAAGATTAAAATATAAAGCCAGTGGAGACAAGATGCAATTCTTGTATTAACTATTCAATTACGTGAGGACACGTGTTCTGACAATAGAAAACGTAACACTGCATCACTAACATCAAATTGCACCAACTCTGACCTACACTTACAAAAACGGCTAGAATGTTGTACGAAGAGAATTAAATGTCAACGGGAAACTTCTCACTCTCCAAAAGTCTTATGTAAGGAAAATCCTCTACTTCATTAAGTTAGGATCAGGCAGCAAGACAGACAACAACCATGTCAGCAGAAGATTAAAGTCAAAGTCAGAAGTTAGAAGATTAAAAAATATAGCCAATAGAGACAAGAAGTAATGCTTTTATTGACTAAACAATAGCGTTGAAACACATATTCTGACAAAAGCAAAGCAACTCTGCAACGCTAACATAAAGCCGCACCTACTCTGACTTGCTCTCAGCAAAAGGACAACAACGGCTAGAAGTCGTACAATGAGTATTAAATGTCAACAGGAAACTCCTTATCTCTTAACAAAGGAGGAACCCCAACAGCTATAAATAGAATGAGATAGAGGACAAGGAAACTATTGAACTATTAGAAGTGAACTGAAACTTTAATTCCATTTTTCTATTATTTATGAGCTTTCAAATATCCATTACTGACAATCAGTCAAACAAAGTATGACTGAAGTAAAGAGAGCAAAGTAGCAACACTGCATCAAATCAAATACTGCTCGAGTGAAGATTTTAAAGCAGCAACAAGACTCTTAAAGTCAAATCAAGCTAAGCTCTCATAAGTTTATCTTGTTCGTATTCCTTCTCACCAAGAAACCTTTCCCACAGATTTAACCAATCTTCAAGTTTAGAGGCAGCTTCTAGTTGAAGAAAAACCATTCATTAAACCTTCTCTAACTAGTGGTTTTTATCGGGGAGTATTGTGTTGCATCGGGGATTCAAATCAGACATAATTTATTTCAAAGGAACTTTTATAGTAGAAGATTAGTCTTCCGAGGATAGACAAAAACTACTGTAAGGTGCCAAGTTGTACTTGAACATTGGTTGTAGCTAAGATTGTATGTGTGATCAACTTTGTGAGCTTTTCCTAGTAAAGAGTGGATGTAGAAGGATTACCCCTACCTTCAAACCACTATAAATTTGTTGTGTATTTTCATATATCTATTATTGTTGTTGTAACATACGACATGCTTACTGCATTGTCTTAAGGAAACACTTTTAACATATTTCCATTGCATAAACATCTCCCAGAGAATTGCTTGTAGTAAGGACCAAAAGAATTGTGCGTTATAGCTTGCTGCTCTTAAGGTGTTTACTGTTGTAGCTCTGTTGTAAGAATAAATTTCTTACATAAGATAGCAATTCCCTGTGCATGGTTTAAGAAGTAAAATCAAATATAGTTAAAGGTTTATTCACCCCCTCCCCTTTCTAAACCTTTACCAATTGGGACCAACGATAGACATAAATGTTTATCTTAACTTTTTTGATGGGCTGGTGATTGTACATTTCTTCTTATATCTTTTTCTACGCGAAATTATTGTTTCTTGATATTTGATTTTCTACATCTCTTTGTTTGAAGCTCTAAATTATTTAAGTATTGGGTGAAATGTATAAGTTTTCATGTGATTTTTTAATCTATTTTAACAATTTCATCTCCTGGGATTTGGGATTTTCCTATTCATAGCTGGTAATTTTTTTCTTTTTTGTTGAAGTTTGTGTGAAATGCAATTCAGTTGTGTAGATTGTTTTTTTGTTTTTTTTTAATTTTTTTCATATTATTAATTGTAAGAACTCAACATCAGGCTCCACATCCTATCTTGAAAACTAATACTAGTCAAATAAGTTTGGAAGAGTTTAGATGAAATCTTTGTCCTTAGAGGGGTTCATTATAAGAAAATGAAAAATATCACCTACACGAAGTTTTAGAAAATAACATAGTCTATTAGGGAAACATGTATTGTTGTGTAATTGTGTTGTGATAACCTGTAATTTTAAGAGGGTATATTCCGGTAATATGTATTATTTTTAAAGATTTGACAGCTAAAAAAACCTAGCATTTCCCAAAAAAGAACTAGTAAAACAATGGGGGTTGGGTTGGGAATTTTAAAGTTTTAGTGATTTACCGATTTCTTGGTGCAGGTATTAAAATCATACAAAGGAAGAAATGAGGAAATATTGAAGAAGACGATGAGAGAAAATGGTTGTGCACTTATGGTTCAAGAGAGAGACATTTCTTAATATTTGAAGAGAGAAGCAATAGTGATTTTTATGGATGCTAGAAATAATTGCTCAGAAACATAAAGCATTTAAATAAAAAAGAGCACATATTGCATGTATGATTACCATTTCTTGAGGGTAAAATTTAACACACTACTAATTTTTTTTACCTATTATGTTGATGCTAGGTTATTAGACGAAACAATTCTTTTTATATATTGAGGATTTAACGGTGGGAACTAATTAGTGTATTATTGTACTGAGAACCAACTCAAAAAAGTATTTGAAAAGAAAAAAACGGAGAGACAATTAAATCAAGCCCCAAAAGATTATAACTACTTTGACTAAGGTTTCCACAGAGCGTAACTGTACACACGGCCCACTCATATATTAAATAATTATTTCTATGATGACATATAATTAAATAATTTAAGTATTGAGTTAGTAATTTGTATATCAGCCAATGAAATGTAAATTACTCTAAATCTTTAGTAATAATTAGAAGAATTTGTAAGATCGGATTATTTAAATAAGTAGGTTGAAAATGACATCAGGATTAATTTTTATTTGTTCTTATATTACGAAGAAAAACCGTCTGTTTAATTTTCAAATCATACACATAAGAGAAAACTTATTCTTTTAGATGATGAAAATTGTATATTTTAACTACTCCAATCAGCTTACGACATGTGTCATGCTCCCTGATAGTAGATAAATAACTATATTATGTCAATACCCTTAAAAGATCACATAAGAGTTGTCAATTATCGACAATCCAAATGAAAGTAACCCAATGTAAACATAAATATAACTATCCACCTTCTCATCAAAACTATCTCTAGAATAAACAACAGTTCAATTCTTTTTGGTCCCATATCTTTTTTCATCTAGAAATTTTGGACCTTAATTTTTCATGCCGGAAAATCAGAACTGTAACTATTGATTTAGTGTGAATTGAGGATAAATTGGGCCTAGAATCTACCAATTGGCCAAAGTTGCACGTTAATTGAACGTGAATTGCACGTGCGATTCTAATGCAATTTCTACTTTATCAACTATTTTTAAGCTTGAAGTAACTCTTCTTCCAACTGCAGCACCCTTTGTTTATCATCCTGAATCTCTTACAACATCTCCTTACTCTCTTTAAGATATTTGTTGACTCTTTGTTATACTCAGATGTATTAAGCTTAATTACTTCAACGTCAGCTCCCATTTGGGCATTTTATCCCTTCAGTGTTCTCACATAATTGGTGGGAGAACTTGCTTAAGAATTTTCTTTCCTTGCTGTTTGTTCTGCCTCTATGTCAGTATGGATAATTTTTTCGCATATGTTTTCTTATCTTTTAACTTTTTCCATGTCCAACTTCTCCAACTGGTACATGTGATCATGCATGCATTTTATGTCGATTTAAGTGTCGTTTTAATGATATTTTCATGCATATTTGATCGTGTATCGTGCATATTTGTGTTACTAGGTAGTTTGACGTGTTTAGTTCGTTTTCATGTCAACAGAGGTGAATGAAGGTCGAAAAATAGTTTCGAAGATCTCAAGTTGACAATTCGAGCTCAAAAGGAAAAGAAAACAAGGAAAAACAGGGGACCTTGCCCGCGTTGCTAATACCACACCCGTGGCTTATGCCATGGCCGAGGCTAACTAGCCCACAGCCGTGGTAATTTATCCAGAAGATGGCCAAAATTCAGCCTTCAGCGCCTCGGCCGAGGCGAAATCAAGGCCACGGTCATGGTAAATCATCCAGAAGATGGCCAAAATTCAGCCTTCAGCGCCTCGGCCGAGGCAAAATTCAGGCCACGGCCGTGGCGAATGATCCAGAAAATGGGGTGAAATCCAGCCCAACCAGACCTCGGACATGGCGGTTAAAGACCTCGGCCGTGGCCCCAAATTGGGCCCAAACCCTTATTTTTCACCACACCCGCAGCCTGTTGTGCGCCACGGCCGCGGCGCGACTCCCTGTTTTAATCCTGAAACACGTTTTTGCCCATTTTTCAGCCCAACACTTTCTCCTCTATACATATATGGTCATTTTCGATTTTGATCTAACTTTGAACCAATCCCACACACATATTCAGCCATTATTCCCCATTGGAAGCAAAGGATTGGAAGGGGATTGAAGATCAAGATCAATCAATCCTATCTTTTGGTTCCTTCTATCTTATTTTCATGTTTTCTTTGATTTTCTCTTACTTTATCTTTGTAATAGTTGCAATGGGTGGCAAGCACCCTAGAATTCACTCTGATCATTAGTTGAACCTTGAGTTTAAGATATTTATGTAATTATTGCGGTTAATATTACCGATTGGATTATGCTTTGTGAATGTTCTATGTTATTTGGGATTGTTGATTCACACTTATGAATTGAATTTTGGTTTGATCATCCATTTGGATATTTGTTTGTGTGTTGCTAGAATTGGAAATTACTATCCGTAATTGTAGGATATCCGATTCTCGTGTAGCAAACAATAGATTTATTTTATTGGGGATAACAAAGAGTTCGACCTCTAGAACCGAACTTACGAGTTTTATGTCGAATCTACTCCGTTGTCTTAATTCTTAATGCACTCGACTATTAATTCTTAAAGAGATTGTTTTAGGATTTGATAAGTTGGGCAGGACTAATTGAAGAGCTTATTTTGATTAATCATACTTAAGAGACAACAAGATTGGTAGAGCTTGTTATCAATCTTGGAGTAGGAGTTCTAAAGTTAACTAATTGGGTATTATCAATAGTTGCATAAATCGTCCAATACCAAGGTGAAACATGATCAAGAGTGAATCATTTTATTATTTGAAAACCAAAAACCGAAAAAAAAATCATTCTATTTGCCTTTGTTTAATTGAATTGTTAAATTGCTAAGTATTCTTAGAGTATTTATTATTTAGTTTGCTTAATAGAAATTTAGGTGTTAGTTGTTATTTCATTAAAATCCCTCCACTTCTTTATTGTTTTTCTAGCTTATTTACATTATATTTCTTGATCATAATAGTTTAATATATAAAAGCGAAAAATTTCGATCGTTCCTCGTGGGATCGACCCTTACTTGCCACTCTACTAGTTAGAGTAGTAGGATAAGGATAAGTGCATTTTTATACATAATTAATTTGGTAGCGACATACGACGATTGCTACCACCAACCTTAACATCATAAGTTCAAAAAAGTCCTTATTTAACCTTGTGTCTGAATCAATAACTTTCGCCAGGGCTCATTCTTTATGCTCCTTAACCTTTTCATGCAACTCTCTGATATTCTCGATCAAATCAACTATATGAGTTGTACTTGGATCTTTAGAGGAGTCTGTTGGTGTACTTACAAAGTCTGAGCTCAGAATATTAGCAACTCTTGTTGGTCTTCTGTGAGAACTAGGAATAGCTTGTTACCAAATTATTGGATCCTCAATGATCCTTTGAATGAGATTTGTGCGAAGAATGAGACTCTCTGCCTTAAATGAGAAAGTAAAGTTGGTGTGAGGTTGACCCTCTTAAGAATGCTAACCTTTCTGAATGATGAATCATATGACATCCATATGGAACTTTCTCAGCACAAGATAGATCAATGTCAACATATCTTTCATTTTTAACGAGGCTATTAATCTCATTTAACTCATAAGCCAAACTAGACCAATTTCCATTTTGCAGATGAGAAAATGTGATGGTTGATGGAAAATAATCCCACCACGACATACAATCTTCGTATCACGGAATTAATCATGGCTTCTACCATGCTTCTACATAATTCATTCATGTCCTTGGAAGCTTCTGTTTTTGCTGAAATTTGGTATCAAGATAAACAACTGAGTTTTTCAAAACATTATACAGAGGATCCATTGGACCTTGAGAATACCCAGCATGCAAGGTTACAATTTCTACTTTTGCCATGTTGTACCCTAGTATTAATAACTTTTCTATGGTTTTAGCATATAATGCTTTAAGCTTTACATACGAAAATTAATCAAATTCACTTTTCGAATAACCGTACATGTATGACGACGATAAAAAGTTTGAATATACATGGAAATTCTCGTCATTTGGATTGTTCGGCCATCCAGACTTATGCTTTATGTTTCTCCAAGATCAATTACAATTGGATACTTCAGGCTTCTAGTTGATTGTATCACACTCATCATATTTAGACTTTTCTTTTCTCTTTGAGTGTTTTCCACTTTTTTAATCAATCATGGCTACAAGCTGAAAATTTTAAACAATTCATGGTTAAATTGTAACCACTAGTTTATGCACGTGTGATGCACAAGCTCCAAAGGTAATCATCATTTTGGACATATACTTCCAAATATCTTTTCTAAGTTTTGAGCTCTTAGTAGATTTTTAATTATATTTAGCTTATTTAAGTAGTCTTACTGTCAGAATGTCTTGCAAAAGTTTTTGTTGTAAGGTTATAATTGAAAAGAGAAAGAGTAGGAAAATATTTATCCCAATTTTTATGCTTATGAAAAAGGTAATTTAGGCAATTACCTCAGCAATTTTCTTTTTGAGAAAAAATAAAATACTTTGATCTATCCGTCTTACTATTTTTTGGAAATTTAATAAAGTACTCCAGTCTTTATGTTATTATCTTCGGGGCATTTAAATAGTTCTACTATAAATCTCATGGTAATATTGGGGCTGCTTTGCAAGGGTGGTCTTTTCTTTCTCCTATCCTAGGAAGCATTACTCACATCCAAAGGCTCTACACTTAAACTTAATGTGGAATCAAATTCTTCATTTTCCACCCAATGCTAAAAAGTGGCAGCAAGTTTTGTACATTTAATTTATTGATCGTATTAAATTGGTATGTGTTATCTTCAACCAGACCGTATTCTTTCCAGAACATAATAAACCCTAATTTCTTTAAGGCTATGGTTGAATTGACAGATGAGTTTCATTAGTGATAGGACTGTGATTAAAAATTATTAAAAGCAACTCAAATTTATTGAGCATACTTTTTCTCCCACAAGGATGCTTCGCAGTGCGTAGGCGACTTAAGTGGACGCTTGATTAGCGGCAAAGCTTGATTAGTGGCATTAATGGAGTAGGAGATTCTAAATGATATTCAACGCGCATGTGGAATGAAACAATATGACATTGCCAACCTTGGGAGATATTAATTAGAAGATTGATTAGCAGCAAAGCAATGCATATAAGATATTAATTGATACTTTATGCGCATGTCCAATGGCGCAGCTGAACAGCTTGCACCGCTGGAGAATTTTAATCAATGGATACACAAATTTAGGAATAAAAAATAAGAGAAAATATTAAGAAAACTTACAAAAGCTTCGGTCTATCGAGATTGTTGTTCAAAATCAAGCTTCTTCTTCCTCCAGTTTTCTCTTTTTTGTTTCTTGTTTGTTTGTTTTGAAGAAAATTGTTGCACTGCTTCTCTTTCTTTCTTTCTTTCTTTTCTGTTTTTATTTTCTTAATGTTTCATTTAGTAATGTGCTATATAAATATTCATATTTGGCAACGTACATATGGTTAATTTATTATATTAAAAAAATGACAAAAATAAAAATTCTTACAATATAATAAAACACACTTAGAAAATATGTGGCGTGAGTTTTGCTAGAATTTAGTTATAAAACACACTTAGGTTGTATTTGGTAAGACACGAGTAAGTCGGGTCGCAATCAGAGAAGAATTTTAAAATAGGTTGCAAGTGGTAAAAAAGGGTATACCTCAGGTTGCTTTTGGTAATAAACCCTAAAATAAAATATAACCAACTATAAGAGGAAATTAGGAGCCTTTTCCCACCCATTACACCTGTTAAATGTGGATAAGTTTAACCTGCTACTGAATAAGAGATACATATATATATATATATATATATATTGCTACTTACAGTTTTTTTAGCTTAGGATTAGAAAATTAATGAGTCAGTGAAATGGACAACCCAGTCCTCAATTATGTTTCATATATTCCCTCAAATTCCTAAAATTACACAACTCTTTACGTTATATTACTCTCTCTGTCCCATAAAAGGAGTCATGTATCAGAAAATTTATTGTCCCAATATGATTGAATAAGAAAAATAAAAAAATTAAATAAGTCGTACAAATGTGTATAGGTGGTTTTTGGATATTTGTATCAACATCAAATTGTCCAAAAATAAAAAGTTGTACATTTTCAAACATGACTCTTTTTTCTGAAATGGATGGAGTATATCTCTTTCCAATTACGAAGGGGTAGCATTGAAAAAAATATGAGGAGAAAAAACTAAAAGGACAAGTATTTATAAACATCTCACAAAACCTACCAAAATAACTAAAGAAAACGAGGTAGTATTATATATGAAAATGAAAATCATACTAAAAACCAGTTCGATGGACCAAAACACGACGGGCTCCGGGCCGACCCGATACTCTTAGGACTCGTTCATTCCCACCCTAATTTGTACACTTCCCTTTTCGGTCCGTCCCACACTAATTTGCACATCCTTAGAAAGGAAAGTTCTCTTACAATCTTCAGGCTTAAAATCTCCACCCTCAATCTCCACCTTTGAAAAAGTCAACTAAAAAGCAAAAAGCAACTTCTTCTTAATATACGCGCCAAAGCCGGTGTGCAAATTAGGCCGGGACGGATGGAGTATATTATAGCGGAATACACTGGACCGGATCGACTAATTTTAGGTCCGACCAAATTTTGGTCCGACCCGAAATATGGCATTGACCCAACGAGCCTAGTCCAATCGGACCGCTCGAACTGCCACATCTATTTCTATTATTTTATTATTATACTTATAATTATACTTATTCATATTAGAAGTTGAGTAAACATCTCCGCTCCAAAATCTTTAGTCAAGAGTCAGAATTTTTCTTCTACATCCAATTTTGCCATTGTGAGCTTTACCCGTGAGACTGTGGTATCAAGATTAATCTTACTCCTATAAACAGGGATAAATTGGAGGCCCGCGGTTGTCCCTTTGGACTTCTAAATTTCTTTTCTTTCCTTTAACTACAAAATTGCATCTCAATACTCTGTAATATATTTAGAAAATTATATTTTTTGATAAAACCCTAAATCCGACCCTGCCTATTAAAAGATTTTACAATTGGTGTATCCACAATCCAAACTCATACTCCATCAACAAAACCACATCATCTTTAACTCAACCACCAAACACAAATATCGCTTTAGCAGAAGTTATCTCCATGTAGATTATGCACTCCATATTTTCAAGTGCCAACATGTTAAGAGAAGCCCAAATCTCCATTCTTACCCCTATTGTTTCTTATCTTCTCTCTGGAATTCGAATCACCAATCGTAAAATGCTTTAAGTGCGTTATAATTCTCATCTCCACACTCTTTGAAGTGATTGAATTTTTCTAAACCATGCAAGTATAAAAAATTCCAAGCTTAATTTGTATATTCTCTTATTACAAGACTTTGGATTGGCCTTTTTGTTCTTATATTAAATCTGATGTTAGGGGTTCACTATAAGAAAACAAAGAATATCGCCTGGAAGAAAAAAATAATTATAAAAATCGTTGTCTATTAAAGGAACTTGTAATGTTGTGTTAACATGTACTTTAAGAGGATTGTTCATTTTACCGGGACCATTGGGCCGGTCCGAGGTCACCCAAGTGGGCTGACCCAATTATAAGAAGTGAGTAATTATGGGAGGCCCATCTTCCATAATATAGGCCCACTTCTCCCCCTTTACCAATACAACCATGTGTACCGGGTACGCGAAGTATTAGAGAAGTAAAAACAGTTTCTCACTAACGAGAGAAACAAAGAGAAACCAAACCCTAGAATGATTTCTCAAGCCATCGGAGATGGCTCTTGGATATTGAATCGTGGTAGATTTTCAATTGTGATTTCCATCCCGAACAAGAGTACGAATCATCAAGCAGATGTCGTGATTCGACCCGTATACAATCCAGGGTTCAATTCTACTGCAAATCAAGGCTGACTAAATCCAACTTTGGTATCATAGCCACAAGGTTAGAATTCAATCCTTATTGACTCTCGATGATTTTTGGTGTTGTTGGGTTGTGATTGAAAAACATAAACAGTGGATTCTACTAGATTTCATCAGAATTTTTATTTTATTTTTTTATGTTATTGGTATGAGGTTAAAGTAATCATTAATAGATTCGTTCTCCAACTTGAATCACCTAATTTCATTAAGAAACGGATTTTATATGATTTTTTGAGTTTGGATCTGTAAAATCTGAAAAAAAAAAATTATGAAAATAGTTTTTGAGTCTGCTTCATGTACAATTTTCATCCAGTTATAGATCTGATTTTTGCATGTAATTAATATGTTTAGATTTTATGTTGAATAAGCTTTCCACAGACATATTATGTGCATTATTTTGTTATGTAACGAATGAGATATTAGCTTTTAAAGTTTGGATGAAAATCATGTTTTTTTTAAATAAAAAAATTCTGGAAACTTGAAGATGTTCATGTTTCTTAAAACTCGGTTTGATCATTTTATTGTTTGATTTGACGCATGTATGTGGTATGGATGCGTAGCTTATTAAATATGCTTTGATTTGATATATTATATGTGTTAATCGGACCTGTATTGAATGATATAACGTGCTTAGAATATTAGGATTTGATCAAAGGTGTTCTCGAGATGTTCTAGATGAATAACATGAAGAAGAAGGTTCTTCACTCTCCAAGAGCACATATTCTAAACCAAACACATAGTTAGGAATGTTAGATCAAGAAACTGATTGCACCGTTGAACTCGGAATGATCGAGAACAGGGGGGAGGGTATCCGGAGCACCGCCGGCCAGAAACGTCGGGAAGGTGGCGCGTGTAGGTCACTCTTCCGGTCAGTGAGAGTGGGCCTCGGTTGGTCAAAGGTGACAATCAGTGAAACTTTAAGCACACATGGATAAATCACGATCAGGAATCGCGTCAGCAGACACGTAGAACAACGCCAACACACGTGGGCGAATTACATCGTGCCATGTGTGCAAGGTCAACACCGTATCAGCAGCCACGTCATTGGACACGCAACATGTCATGCTGAAATAGCCTACGACAGATTGACACATGGCAAACATACCACATCAACCAATCCAGACAGAACCGTTTCAGCTGTGGTCCGCCACCAGCCAAATCGAGCATCTGCCGGTTTAGGACGGCTCGCCACCATAAACTAATCAACAGACCACCGCAACTCCACCGCCGGATGGTAGCCGACCGCCGCAGATCTGCAGTCGAACGCAGTTAACAGATGCAGCTCCGCTAATGGTCCGCCGCAGGCCGATCTCCGGACCGCCGTAGCTACGCAGCCACCGATCGATGTCGGAACCTTTCCGCCGTGTGCCGGCGCGTGATTTGCATGTGACGTTTTTTAGGCATCTGGGAGGTGTCTAGGGCGGGTGTTAGCGCGTGAGATGAATGTTCGCCTATTTTATAACCTAACGCTCCGCAAGTGTACGGGTGCAAGTGTATATAACGGCAAGCAAGGTCGATCCCACAAAGACTGACTTAATGACTAGTTTGATACTCTAAATATCCTAAAACACTCCTAACTAGGCTCTCAATTGGGTTGATTTTAATATTGAACTCATCTTACTAAATTATTACTAAACACTTAAATTCAAGTATAAGAAAACAATTTATCAAATTTGCAAGATTGGAAGATATATTCTAGAGAATTGATTTCAGAATTAACTAAGTTTGACAATCTAATTATTCTAAACTAGCAATGATTACTATCGTTATTAGACGGCACTCATATATGTTAACTCTCCTTTCGAAGCAATTAACTTGTAGATTCATTACCCCTAGCCACCCTTTCAAGTCGACTAGACCTAATGAACTCCCAATCGATCTTAGACCTATGCCTACGCATTTATCTCACCTCCTTTCAGAGCGCTCAACAACTACGCTATATGTTGTATTTCCATTCACAAATTCCTCCTTTCAAAGCCAACTTATGAATTATGTAGAAGTAGTTAAGTGATCAAATTAACTATTCATGAAAATAAATCACAACATATAGATAACGAATAACAATCATTAACTAGAATAGAAAACTTCGATTAATCAAACATCGTTAAAACCTACTTTCAAAACCCTAGAATAATTAAGAACTACTCTCTCATGTTCATATTCATAACACAAATATGTTCATAGACAAACATGATTTGAAATAAAGAAATGAGCCAATGAATAAGCACCCTAATCGTCGTCTTGATCTCGATTCTTCGATGTTGCTTTCCTCTTCAAAATATCTTCTAATGAGCTCTCCCCTAAACACTTCAGAGTTTTGGGACTTCCTTATATAGTTTAGGTCAAATTGGGGCCAAAATGGGCTTTAAAACGCGCAGACTCTGTTTTGGACCCGGAAAGCTGACTCGACCGAGTCAGAATCGGCCTCGACCGAGTTGGGTAAACTCGACCGAGATGTAATCGGCCTCGACCGAGTTAGAGTCTCTGACCAATTTTCACGTTTCTCTTCATTTCTCCCACGACCGAGTTGTTAAACAACTCGACCGAGTCATACTTTCTGACCATGCTTCAACATCTTCTTGCTATTTCCGACTTTTCTTGCTCGTTTTCCACCCGAACCTTGCCCAAACGGACTTTTTGGCCTTTTTATACCTGAATAACACCACAACAAGCAGAAACACGTCATCTAGCTCAAGAGATGGAATTTAATCACTTTTCGCCCAAATACACATGCATATGTCCCATATTACGACCTTTAATTGACCTAAAATACATGTAAAACTAGCATGTATCAAAACCCCCAAACTTAACCATTGTTCGTCCCGAACAATAAATAAAAAGCATAACATCACAATGATCATAAAATTTCAGGGCAATTAAATGATATTTTCGGTCTCAGAAATTCTCTTTTTGTTTTTCCTTTCAAAACCAACAACATAACATTTGAGCATTAGTGACATGGCAGGTTTCAACTACTGTCGAGACATTAAACTTAAAACAACAATCCTCACCGGATAAGTGTATCGCTCATCTCTCAAGTGTATGATATGGAAAGTATTTGCGCTCACATTGAATCACATGCATCATCTACCATATGCTTGCCTATTGTCTAAATTAGACCTCATACTTGACATGTGTGACAAAGAATCAATAGGTCTTTATTTTTTTTTATTTTTTTTTATTTTTTTGCTGTAATGTTGGCTTATGATTAGGTGGGATACATTTAGATATAAGTGACTATTTATTGGACTAATCAAGCTATTCCTAACCCGACTACCCATCAACTTTGTTCACTCAATCTCAATCTTCAATTCTCAGAAAAACCAATTAATTTGGCTTCTTCACCTTACCACAACATTTATGCATCAATCAAGATTATTTATGCCACTTTCACTCAGGTACCACTTTGGGACTACCCGATCGAGTACCACATTTGGGACTACTCGTTCTTCTTTCACCTTCAAACACACATAGGCATATGTATATTCTCATTATTAACCCCTCCTCCAACTTTCTCTTTTCCATTTTTTTTTTTTTAGAGGGAATTTTTCTATTCCTTTCTCTTTTGCCTCCCCGAATCTCTTTTCACATCATCCCAAACATTCACTCCACCTTGATACTCTTATCCCTCTACCTTCCAATACACCTCCCTCTTACTCACTTAGTACAATTGCTCGGGCCAAAGCTAAAAGAAAGGTATAAGCTTGTAATGTATGGCTTTGAAAAAGAAGGCTTTAAAGCTCAAAATGGCTGACTAGGGATTTTTCACTTTTTGGGTACAAAAGATTATTTTTAAAGGCTCAAAAATAGGGCTTTTAGCAAAAGAATGCCTAATATCATTTTCTATGCCACAGCATGTACTCGACACATTCCTATAAAGACGCAAGGCAAGTTCTAGAGACTAAATACTATGTGATCAATCACTTCACACCGAAAGAATGATAAAATTACTCTATAGATAAGAGTACATATAAAGCTCAAAACCTCACAGGTTAATTTGTGATTATTGTTCAAGTCTAAGCCCAATTTTGTCTCCAACTGCCTATCATGCTCTGTTATGTGTTCTATCCTCATTTACTTCCAAAAAACAAATTTCATCATTGACAAATTATCATCTAATACCCTTTTTATGCTTATCAAGAACCAAGTTGACGACTTCTAAACAACGAAATTTAAAATTAACCTAAAATCACAATTAAAATGCAAAACATAAACTAACATTAACTAATACGACAGATCAATCGAATCAGCTATTCGGGCACACAGACCCTTTACCAACTAACTCAAGCAAGATGTAAAATACGATACACAACCAAGAACAATCATGACCTCAATAACACCGAATGAAATAACAACGAAAAAATAATAAAAGCGGCCAAGACGTAGCACTATCCACCCCCTCCCCCAAACTTGATTGAAACCAAGTTTGTGGGAAAAAGAGTGATGCGTCTTTGTGCCTTCTCACAGTGCTCCTGAGGTGGAGGTGGTGGTGGTGGGTTAAAACCCCATGGCTGCCAGAACTGAGCCATTGCATCCAACTGCTGTTGTTGATAAGCTTGTCTCTGCTCATGTCTGATCCACCTCTCATCTTGTTGTAATCTCCAAGTGGTCTCCGTATTCCATCGATCATCCTGCTGAGCCCACCGTTCTTCTTGCCGTACTCGCCACTGTTTGTCTTCTTCAATCCTCTGATGCTGCTGTGTCATCAAATTGTTCAAAGATGTAATCAATGTAGGGAGCACTTGAGCCATGTTCTCTTGGCCTCCTTGGCCCGAGCCACTAGTTCCTTCACCTTGACTCTCAATTCGGTGCACAACTTGATAAAGTCGAGACTCATCAGGAGTAGGGTCAACTTCTTGTGCACGATGAGCTGGGGAGTGCATCTTCCAATTAGCTATATCCTCAAGCCCCTCAATCTTAGTTAGTTGGGCATTAGGAAGACGAAAGAACCCTCCTCGATTCTGCAACAGCAAATATTGATCCTCCGTTTTGCTCCAAAAAATCATCTTCAGCCTACAAACATCATCCAATGATATACCCCAGTCGCCGGGAACTCTCTCAGCTGAGTCATCATCAGAAACCACTTGAAAATGATTCGCTATAGGAGTAATAAGACCCCAATCGAGATATCTCCCGTTTGTTTTACTGCTTGGCGATCGAACTGCTCCATCAGAATTTGGCTGAGATCAATCTTTCGTCCCGTTGCCACACACCATAAAAGAAACATCTCCTTTTGAGTCACAGTGCCCGTCTCAGGGCGAGCAAGCACCGTATAGGCAATTAAGCGATGTAAATACCGGATTACGAATCCAAGACACCTTATTCCTCGATGGATCGCTCTTCATCCAAGGCACAAGTCCCGGGACTTCTACCATATGATTCCAGAACGTGTGCTCATTATATTCATCTGGCGGGGTGCAATCTCCGGTGTTTGGCAGCTTGTAGATGTCATTCAGTGCAGCTCGAGTAAGTGTGTAAGTCTTGTTGCGAAGCCGGAATGACATACTGCTCGGCTTTCTGTGTTGAGCAGAGGTAGGGTGTAGAACTAGAGTAGTGAGAAACTCTAATGTATCATTCCGATATGTGACCCGACCTCTTCCCAATAAGTTCTCCCAACCGACCCTCTTTATGAGCATCCATAAATTCTTGTGAATGCCAAAGTGGTTTTCCACGACAGAGATAGTAAATTTAGTGGGGATGATCTTTCTCCCAATGAGTTTCTTCCATCGCCTCTCTTCTTCAGGTGATTGTAGTCTGATGTTGTAAAATAGAGGATTATCAGGCGAGAATGCCGGTGGATTAGCCGAGGGTGGATTAGCCGAGGATGTTTCACCTGCAACCTTCCATTTTCTTCCTTTAGGTGGCATAATGTACCTTATATAACAACATTTTTCAATTAGTACCATAGTGCACACAAGCAACACCGACTCTCCTAGGCTTTATGACCGTTTGATTTATTCTCCGATTATGTTAATTGCAAAATGTCATCGAATTAACACACAAGAGATGTAAACATCAATATCACGATCAATACAAACTTCTCTGTTATTCTTCATCAACATAGAACATAATTGAACCAATTAAAGCCTAGTCTTTACCCAAGAATCACAATGTATGCAACGTATTCGATAAAATGCCACAATGACTCTTGCATGTGAATTAAAAGAAACTAGCTCTAAAGTCAATTCCCACAAGCATAACAACTCGACTATATATGCAATTCACTCAAGTCCACTCAGAATAAGTTTTCCCCAACAAAATTTTGCTACAAGTTTGCACTACAAGTGCAAACATCAATGTCATGCTCAAAACTTATCAAAAGAAGCTACAATCTCAACTAATAAACACAATAACTATCCTTTATAAACAAACAAGTGAAAGTTAAGCATTCTTACCGAAAATTCTTAGTTGCAAGACCCTTTTCGAAATTGAGCCCTAAGTGGAGGAGAGAGTCCCAATTTGTCTCTTTTACAAAGTCTAATTTGGGAAACTTTGAAGATTATGAAGTGGGTTTGTGAATTTCGTGTGTTTTTGAAGAAGATTAGAGGGAATTGGGGGGAGCAAATGGAGGGTTTCTTAGAGAGGGAGAAGAAGGATGAGGTAAAAATTTGAAAGAAAAGGGGAAAAAACGGGTTCAAGACGCTGATACTTGCGACTCGACCGAGTTACCTGTGACTCGGTCGAGTTAGTCTTTTCTGAAAACGGTCACGTTTTGCCCTGTCCTGCGCCTCGACCGCGTGAAAAGAGCCTCGGTCGAGTTATTAGTCTGCCTCGGTCGAGTTGGATGTGGCCTCGGTCGAGTCAGACTTTCTGGAACTTCTCCGGTTTTTCTCGTCAAATTGGCCTCGGGCGAGTTATTAACGCCTCGGCCGTGTTTTGGTAGACAACTCGGTCGAGTTTAGGTGGCCTCGGCCGAGGCAGATTTTCTGGAATTCCTCTGTTTTTTTCTTCAAACTCGCCTCGGGCGAGTGTAATTTTGCCTCGGGCGAGTTGAACTTGCTGAATCTCCCCTGTTTTAGCCTTTTCTCCGTTTTTACTCCTTTTTCTCGCATCTTTTCAAGTCTTTCCTTACTTTTTCGATGACGTCGTATTTCCTATGCACACTAACAAACTAATTAAGACAACTCCAAAACATAAATTTCAAAATACGAAAATTTAAAACAAACCAAAACATCGGGTTGCCTCCCGACAAGCGCTATTTTTATCGTCTTTAGCTCGACGACCTTTTGGAATTTTTTTTTTTTTTTTAGTTCAGCTCGGTCAACCGTAATTCATCTACGGTTGCAATTTGACTCGGGTTGTAATATTTCTTGATCCTCTGACCATTTACAAGGAATGTGCTTCCTTGTGCATCCATCAATTCCACTACTCCCGACTTTCGCACCTGCTTAATTGTGAACGGTCCCGTCCATCGTGACTTTAGCTTTTCGGGAAACAAGCGCAACCGTGAATTGAACAAGAGAACTTGTTCACCAACTTCAAAGTGTCGATTCTTTATCATTCTATCATGGATCCTTTTTGTGCGCTCCTTGTAGATGCTTGAGTTCTCAAATGCTTGTGTTCGGAATTCTTCCAATTCATTGAGTTTTAGAACTCGAGCTTGGCCCGCTGAATCAAAGTCGAAGTTGAGTTTCTTCACAGCCCAGTATGCACGATGCTCCCATTCAACCGGTAAATGACATGACTTTCCAAAGACCAATTGATATGGTGACATACCCAACGGCGTTTTGTACGCCGTTCTATACGCCCACAATGCGTCATCTAACTTCAAAGCCCAATCTTTACGGTTCCCACTAACCGATTTCTCCAAGATTTGCTTAATTTCTCGGTTGGCGAGCTCTGCTTGACCATTTGCTTGCGGGTGGTATGGAGTTGTGACACGATGTTTTACTCCATATTTAGCTAGCAGTGCAGCCAACCATTTGTTGCAGAAGTGCGAACCCCCATCACTCAGCAATGCTCTTGGTGCTCCATATCGTGTGATTACGTTCTTCTGAAGGAATTTGATCACCACTCGTGAGTCATTCGTTTGGGTTGGAATCGCTTCCACCCATCTTGAAACATAATCCACTGCAAGTAGAATATATTGGAACCCCTTTGATGAAGGGAAGGGCCCCATGAAGTCGATTCCCCAAACATCGAATAGTTCCACCTCAATTATATTCGTGAGAGGCATCTCGTGTTTTCTAGAGATACCCCCCGTCCTTTGGCAGCGATCACACTTCGTGATGAACTCGAAGCAATCTTTATGAATGGTTGGCCAGTAAAATCCGCTTTGTAAGACCTTCGCCGCAGTTTTCGCTGATGCAAAGTGGCCTCCACTTGGAGATGAGTGGCACTAAGTGATTATGTCTCCTACTTCAGCTTGGGGAACACACTTACGAAGTATGGTATCAGCGCACCTTCGGTAAAGAACAGGATCATCCCAAATATAAAACTTGATGTCATGAAAAAACTTCCTCTTCTTATGGGTTGTCAAATCCGGAGGTGAAATTCCACATGCTAAATAGTTCACAATATCCCCAAACCATGGTACCTCCTCCATTGTCAATATGTACTCATCCGGGAAACATTCATTGATATCTTCTTTCTACCCCTTCTTGTCCTCTTCATTGGTGATCCGAGATAAATGGTCCGCAACCACGTTTTCACATCCTTTCCGGTCTCGAATCTCTACATCGAACTCTTGGAGTAAAAGAATCCATCGTATCAATCTCGGTTTGGAATCCTTCTTATCGAACAAGTATCTAATGGCTGCGTGATCAGTGTATACAATTGTTTTAGCTCCAATCAAGTACGACCGGAACTTATCAAATGCATATACCACGGCCAGCATCTCCTTCTCAGTGGTTGTATAGTTTGATTGAGCGGAATCAAGTGTTTTACTTGCATAGTAGATGATTCTGAATAGTTTGTCCCGCTTTTGCCCTAATGCAGCCCCTACGGCTATGTCACTGGCGTCGCACATCAACTCAAAGGGCTGCGACCAGTCAGGAGTGATCAGAATTGGAGCAGATACTAATGCCTTCTTCAATGTTTCAAATGCTTCCCTGCAAGAATCATAAAAAACAAACGCAACATCTTTTTCCAATAGACGGGATAAAGGCTTAGTAATTTTAGAGAAATCACGAATAAACCTTCTATAAAATCCCGCATGTCCAAGAAAACTCCTCACAGCTTTCTCATTTGCCGGAGGTGGTAATCGCTCAATGGCAACTACCTTCGCACGATCAACTTCTAACCCTGCAGGAGAGATTCTATGTCCTAACACGGTACCATCCTTCACCATGAAGTGGCATTTCTCCCAATTCAACACAAGATTAGTCTCTTCACAACGTTGTAATACTAATGACAAATTATTAAGACAATGATCAAATGAGGAACCAAACACAGAGAAATCATCCATAAAAACTTCCATTATATTCTCTATGAGTCCACTAAATATTGCCATCATACAACGTTGAAATGTAGCAGGAGCATTGCATAAACCAAAGGGCATTCTACGAAACGCAAACACTCCATAAGGGCATACAAAGGCTATTTTCTCTTGATCCTCAGGTGCTATCATGATTTGGTTATACCCAGAATACCCATCTAAGAAACAATAAAACTCATACCCTGCGAGTCTATCTAGCATTTGATCCAAAAAGGGTAAGGGAAAGTGATCCTTACGAGTTGCCGCATTTAATTTTCTATAATCAATGCAAACTCTCCACCCTGTAACTACCCTGGTAGCTATGACTTCATCATTATCACCTCTTACTACCGTCATTCCCCCTTTCTTAGGTACAACCTGAGTGGGACTAACCCACTTGCTATCCGATATAGGGAAAACTATACCTGCATCTAGCCATTTAAGAACCTCTTTTCGTACTATTTCTTGCATCATAGGATTTAATCTACGCTGATTTTGAACACTGGGTTTATAGCTATCCTCCATCAAGATTTTATGCATACATATAGTCGGGCTAATCCCTTTTAAATCATGAATTGTCCATCCTATAGCCGACTTATGTTTCCTAAGCACTCTCAACAACTTTTCAGTTTCTGACTCAGTCAAAGAAGCAGAGATGATTACCGGTTGCTTTTTCTCTAGATCAAGAAATTCGTACCTCAGATGCTCCAGTAATGGTTTTAACTCAGGTCCACTGGCTTTCTCTTCAGGTGCTTCTTTCACGACTTCCTTAGTGATGTCTTCATGTTCTGCATCTTCCATCCTTTTTTCCTGCAAAGCGTTCAAAGCACTAACCCCATCTACAAGATCAAGATTAGTAGCATCTATGTCTTTCACAAAAAAAATTGAATTTGTGATACAATGCTTTAACACATCAGAATCGCTAAGTGTCAGAATGTCTTCATGCAATGTAGTATCTACCCTATCTATAGCACTACATGTTTCAACTTGATTAACCTCTTCATCATCATGCATTTTCATAGCCTTATAAATAGAGAATGTCAATTTGTCCTTATTTACTCTAAGTGTGAGTTCTCCTTTTTGGACATCAATTAAAGCACTGCCCGTTGCTAAAAACGGGCGACCTAGAATTAAAGGAACATCTTTATCCTCCATCATATCTAAGACCACAAAATCTGCAGGAAATATGAATTTATCTACTTGCACAAGAACATCTTCTACTATTCCCCTAGGATAAGTCAAAGATCTATCAGCCATTTGAAGTGCAATTGTGGTAGGTTTAAATGTGCTTATTCCTAGTTTTTCAAAAATAGAAAAGGGCATAAGATTAATGCTAGCTCCTAAATCACAAAGTGCTCTTTCAAATGTGTCATTACCTATTTTGCAAGCAATTGTAAAGCTACCTGGATCTTTCTGCTTCAATGGCAGCTTCCTTTGAATCACTGCGCTGCACTCCTCAGACAGGTTGACAGTCTCATAATCCTCAAGCTTTCGTTTCTTTGATATCACTTCCTTGAGAAATTTTGCATAATTGGGCATTTGTTGAAGTGCCTCCACGAATGGGATATTGATTTGAATCTTCTTGAAGATGTCTAAGAACTTAGCGAACTGATCGTCCACTTTCTTTCTTCTCAGTGCTTGAGGGTATGGAATGGGAGGAACATATTTAGAGCCACCTTCAAATGTAATCCCCCGCTCTATCACGTTCTCCGCTTCTTTGCCTTTTTCCTCCGGCTCAGCTTGTTCCTCCAAGTGCTCTTTCTCAACGACTTTGCCTTCCACCACCGGCTTCTTTGGTCCTTCATATTCAGTGCCACTCCTCAACTGAATGGCTTGACAATGTTCCCTTGGATTAACCACTGTATCACTAGGAAACTGCCCTTTCTTATGCTGAGCTGCTGTTGCTTTAATCAAATGCTGGATGTCCGATGCCACACTTTTCAATTCTTCACCCATGCCTGCTATATTTTTACTCAGCTCAATATGCTTCCCTTCCATTTTCTTCTCCAGCTGCGCTAACTTCTCCTCGAATTGTGCTGCTTGTGCTTCTCTTAACTCTTCCGGAGTTGGGTTTTGTCCATCATGTATGATTCCATTTGTGACTTTGAACCCTGGTGGACGAGTAAGGGTGTTCTTCGAGTTTCCATAAGCCAAGTTGGAATAATTCCGATTCCCTTGTGGATATTGGTTACCTTGTGAATATTGGTTATACCTTGGTTGATTACCTTGGTAATTATTGAAATTCCGCTGATTCACAAAGTTCACATCTTCCATTTCTTCTTGGGCTAGTTGCGGCTGTGATTGCTCAGAATGTTGTGCTAACGTCAGATTAGTTAGCAAGTTCATTTGGGTCGTCAAAGCTGAAATCTGAGAAGCCAAATTCTGATTTGATTCCACTTCAACTACACTAGCAACTCTCATCGGCTGATTACGCTCGTTCGGCCATTGATAACTGGTTCTAGACATAGCATCTAGAATAGCAAACGCCGCATTCACACTCTTCTCCATCAAACTCCCTCCTGACGCAGCGTCTACGTGATCTCTAGTTGGTGCAAGCAAGCCATTGTAAAACTTACAGATTTGTTGCTTCCTGGTGAACCCATGCTGAGGACAGCTTCGGATTAAATCTCTGAATCTTTCCCATGCTTCACCCAGTGGCTCCTGATCCAACTGTCTGAACTGTGTGATTTTGTTCTGCAATTCTAGCATCTTGCTGGGTGGGAAGTACTTCAATAAGAATCTTTCACTTAATTCATCCCACTCAGTGATTTCCTCTAACGAATTAAACCATTGCAGAGCTCTATCCTTTAAGGAAAAAGGAAAGAGCCTCATCTTCACTTGCTCATGCGGTACATGGTTGATTTTTATCGTATCAGCCAGTCTCCGAAACTTCGTTAAATGAGTGTTCGGATCTTCTAAAGCAGTACCGCCATACTGATTTTGTTGCACAATATTGATGAGCGCTGGTTTGAGCTCAAAACTGTGTGCATTGAGCGGTGGCGGTTGTACTCCTCCAGGATTCTGATTAGGCAGAGGACGAAGGCAGTCACTTATTGGGGAAGTGTCCTCATCATTGTTCTCGTTGTTATTCTGATTTCTTCCTGGAAGAACTGGATTCTGTGGAGGTTGTTGTTGTTGGATATTTGTGACTCTGTCATCCAAATTGGTCAGTGCCATCAGGATGCGGTTCATAACCTCCTCTTGGTTTGGTGGATTTTCCATCTCAATCGGTCGATTTCTCCTTGCTCCGTGTCTTCGAGCTGTAGCTTCAATTTCTAGATCACACGGAATAAGATGTTCTTTTCCCTTAGACCTGGTATGCATGCACAATCCCTGAAAACACTAACAAGAAAATACCCACGTAAAATTGAAATAGATAAAAATAAAAATAAAAACAGAAATCAAATGTGCAAAAATAAATTGTTGCCTAGTCTAGTCTTGTTCTAGTTATCAGAATAAAAACTAAAACACTAAACTCAGTCCCCGGCAACGGCGCCAAAAACTTGTTCGCCTATTTTATAACCTAACGCTCCGCAAGTGTACGGGTGCAAGTGTATATAACGGCAAGCAAGGTCGATCCCACAAGGACTGACTTAATGACTAGTTTGATACTCTAAATATCCTAAAACACTCCTAACTAGGCTCTCAATTGGGTTGATTTTAATATTGAACTCATCTTACTAAATTATTACTAAACACTTAAATTCAAGTATAAGAAAACAATTTATCAAATTTGCAAGATTGGAAGATATATTCTAGAGAATTGATTTCAGAATTAACTAAGTTTGACAATCTAATTATTCTAAACTAGCAATGATTACTATCGTTATTAGACGGCACTCATATATGTTAACTCTCCTTTCGAAGCAATTAACTTGTAGATTCATTACCCCTAGCCACCCTTTCAAGTCGACTAGACCTAATGAACTCCCAATCGATCTTAGACCTATGCCTACGCATTTATCTCACCTCCTTTCAGAGCGCTCAACAACTACGCTATATGTTGTATTTCCATTCACAAATTCCTCCTTTCAAAGCCAACTTATGAATTATGTAGAAGTAGTTAAGTGATCAAATTAACTATTCATGAAAATAAATCACAACATATAGATAACGAATAACAATCATTAACTAGAATAGAAAACTTCGATTAATCAAACATCGTTAAAACCTACTTTCAAAACCCTAGAATAATAAAGAACTACTCACTCATGTTCATATTCATAACACAAATATGTTCATAGACAAACATGATTTGAAATAAAGAAATGAGCCAATGAATAAGCACCCTAATCGTCGTCTTGATCTCGATTCTTCGATGTTGCTTTCCTCTTCAAAATATCTTCTAATGAGCTCTCCCCTAAACACTTCAGAGTTTTGGGACTTCCTTATATAGTTTAGGTCAAATTGGGGCCAAAATGGGCTTTAAAACGCGCAGACTCTGTTTTGGACCCGGAAAGCTGACTCGATCGAGTCAGAATCGGCCTCGACCGAGTTGGGTAAACTCGACCGAGTTGTAATCGGCCTCGACCGAGTTGGAGTCTCTGACCAATTTTCACGTTTCTCTTCATTTCTCCCTCGACCGAGTTGTTAAACAACTCGACCGAGTCATACTTTCTGACCATGCTTCAACATCTTCTTGCTATTTCCGACTTTTCTTGCTCGTTTTCCACCCGAACCTTGCCCAAACGGACTTTTTGGCCTTTTTATACCTGAATAACACCACAACAAGCAGAAACACGTCATCTAGCTCAAGAGATGGAATTTAATCACTTTTCGCCCAAATACACATGCATATGTCCCATATTACGACCTTTAATTGACCTAAAATACATGTAAAACTAGCATGTATCAATGAATGGAAGCACGTGAGTTGCTCGTGGATGTGCATTGTAGCTCGTGCAGGTGCGTGTTAGTGTGTGGGTTAGTGGTTTTACACGTACGAGCGTGTGAGGCATGCGTTTTGCATGTGTGTATATGTATGTGTGCATGAAGCACGTGTACGAGTGCGTATGTGTTCATGTGGACGTGTGAAGGCGAGTGTTGATGCAGCAGAAGCATGATGATGTATGTGCTGCTTCTAAACGTGTATAAAAGGCTATGTTTCATGCGATTTTTTGCTAGGAAAACCTTTGTGATGTTATTCAGACCCTCTTTTCTATGATTTCAATTATTTTCTATGGATTCCGAATTTTTGGAATTTGAATTTATCTCAGAATTTAATCAAAATCTAGAAATTATGTTGGGATGTGAGAACAATATAATATTTTTCCAGAGAAATCGTTAGAGTGTGTACAAGATTTTAAACTTGTTAGTACATTCAATAGGAACTGATGAGCAATGAATCACATAGGATTATTGGTCATGTTCCTTAGTGAATGTTCTGAGTAAGTTTACAACAGCTATTGATTGGACATGTCTAATCTAATCCCTACCTCTATCGTTTGACTTTATCGAGTTGGTTGACTTGCCTTTAAGCTAACTAAATGTTCGATTTTCTATAAAAAGTGATCACAGAGCTAAGTCAACATTCGGAGAGATGTTAGATCTGCCGATGGATAAAGATGGACCTTATTACGATGTTGATACAAGTGTCTTTGCATATGCTTCGTAAGCATGTAATGGGAAGATCATCTTAAATAAACGGGATATAATTAAGAGCATTAATTTGCTTTCAAATTGCATTCCCAATCATATGGACGGCGCATGTATTATGATCCTTGACATTCAACTATGTGTTGAACTCACGTTATGTGTGATCAACTTGTTGTCTGTACAACTCGAGTGTAATTAACATTGTAAAATCATGTTGAGAACATGATTGGATACTTGAGTGGGGGTTATGGGTTGGAAGAATCTTTGCATTCTCACCCATAACAGTTAAAGACTTTATTTTCCTTTAGGGATTAAGTTTTGGTAATGCGACAGTTGGATATAGGTGATGATTGGGAACATAGTGAACTTTCGATGTCATACCTTCCGTTAAGTTAGCATAATGTTAATCCTAAGAACAAAATCTTGTGTACATTTAGTTTTAGTAAGCACATACGTGTGCATTCACCTCCCTTACATGTAGACCATGAAATATAACAATTAGTTTGTTGTTTCTAAGTTAACTTTATCTTTAGTGATAAGTAGATCACGAGATACTTGTGACTAGGAGGTCATAACAATTAGATATGTAATAGACTTGGAGATAGTCTTGAATGGTTTCAACTAAATCATATGAACTCTAGGAAGGTGTTAGTGTTGGAACAGAGAAGAAACCGGAAACGGTTCTAGTAGTATGCAATTGAAGGTGATTCCTCTACCGACGTAACCTTGGAGGATCAACAGACTCTGTGCCTAGGAATAATTCTCATTTTATGAGAAAAATAATTTAACTCAAGATATCAGGATATATCATCAGAGGTTGATAATCAAAGTTTTCTCTGTGAACAATAGATTAAGGCTTAAGTTAGAGTCTAGTATCTTCCAGTTAAGTGGGGGCATCTAAAAACCGATCATGCCCATTGGGGTGGCTCGGATTTTTAGGATGCCGCTCATAATAGTGATTATAAGTGGCTAAAGGCTACTAGTTAGTCAGTTACAAGTTCCCAGTTAAGAATTAAGTTCTAAACATCAGAGGAACCGGGGTAAAAGTGGAAGATACTAATAGTGACTTTTAGAAGAACGTCTCCTAGTAAAGACAAATGGGTTATTTTGGGAAACACAAAATTTTGGTACTGAAACCAATTGGAAAAGCACTTAATCATGCCAATCCCTAGTGTATTTCTTAGTTCTTGACATGCTTGCTGGATGAGTAGACAATGAAGGTTAAGCATGTAGTAGTATTCATTAAGTCTGGTAGTAGATACTTGAACACTTTTTGAGAAGCACTTATAGTGCACACTCATCTTTAATCACTGCAAATGCTAGACAGTGTCAAACTTATCAAATAATTCCCTCACTTCGGGTAAAAAAATTTAAGACAATGAATGTTAGAACTAAAAATTTCGGGGATATTTTTTTTCTATTTTCACAGGATCATAAGGATGAACACAGGAATTTATGCCATAATTGATATAACTTGGTCATTTCGCGAATTGGATTTGCAACATGCCAAAGTCGATGATTAGGCTTGATCTCTTGCAATTCGAAATTGGATTATGACCTAAAGATTTCCTGTCTGTTATCCTTATGAATCTTGAAATTTAACGAATTTTGGCTTCAGTTGGAGTTCTTCTAAGATCTGGACTTCACTTGTGATAATGAAAGATTGATTGGTTAATAGACATTAAGGCAATATTGTAGAAGGACATGACGACACTGTTTGTTTTGTTGGATGAAGTAAACATGTGTGTATGCCTTTAAAAGTAGACTGATTAGTGCAAAGGTGCACTAGACTAGTTTATGTTAGGCATAACATGATGCTTCAGTTAAGGAGAAATACACTCAAGGAGTAATTTTTTCATAATTGTTTCCCGATACATATGAAAGTTGCTCACACAAATTGGTCAATTTCATTTGATTTGCTAAAAGTCCAGACACTGGAGTGTTTAAGACAACGATCAAATGAATAAGGCATAAGTGATCTTAGACTAATTGCAGGTGTGAAAGACCTCATGATCATTTTATGATCAATGTAACGAAGACATTATCAAGCAATCATCCATTCTTCACACACATTTTTTAACAAAATTGTGTGGTGAAGAAGAGGAATGTTGTTAGATAAATGTTTAGGTCCATGAGGGTGCAAGTCAAGTAGTTTATTTCATTTGAAAAGAAAGTTGATTGCAACCCATACCTTGGATCAAGACAATCATTGAACCAGTAATTTAAATATTTCGTAAAATTTTGGACTTATAGATAGTCAGACCTGAGCATATGAAGGTTCTAAAGGTTAATGAGTATCCTAAGGATCAATCGCTCTGGCGAGTGATATTTTCTACATAAGTTTGGAAAGTTAAAAAACCTCAATATAGGAAATGTATCCTTAAGGGATACTCTGTCAGTCCAAAGGTCATATGTTCAAAGATGAACGGTGATAAGTTTGTTACTGAAGTAGAATCACAAAACCTAGTATATTGGAGATATTTATATGAAATGTTCAAATGAAAATCAGCATCCAACTGAACTATGGATGGTTCAAAAGGATATCCTGAAACAAGATTCAAATGGGGGTCAACTTTCAGTGACAATAGGATCGATTTGAATCTTTCGTTGGAACAGTACTGGGAAAATGCATGCTTGAATATATGAGATTGCAAGTTATGTTTAAATAGGGATCTCTAGAATTTGAGAAAGATTTTGACTCTGTATCATCCTTGGATGGATGAATGGATGAAAGCAAAGGAATAGTTGTCTAACTGGTGTAGTTGAAACCAAGTGTGGGAACCGGTTGATATTCTGTTGGACACAGAGAGATTGTGAACAAACGGTTCTCAAAAGGCTGTTAAAATTGCTAGAGGTATGGGTCTCAAACTGGTTGGAAAGTTACACTTTGAATGTAAGACTTGTTCTTGAGGGCATTTCCTAACAATGTTGAGTTTTACCATAATTATTCCTTAGTTAGCCAACTAAGAATTAGATTTGCATTTTTGAGGTGGTTGAAAGACTGTAGTTCTCAGTGGAGAACTTGATCAATAAACAAATTAGTTTATCAAGGAGGTTTATGGTCAAAGGCAATAAATCAAGTTTGTGGCCTAGTACAGTACTCAAGTTAATGGCATATGATACATTACGAAAGAATTAATCTCATGCTACTTCATCATGATGAGTAGATACCATTGAGAGTTGTAACACCACAACTTGTAGCCTAAATTTTTCCAGTGAGCAAAGACATTGAGTATTATGACCATTGATAGATGGGTTTTCTTACAACTAAGAGTTGAAAGATATGGATAGGGTTAATTATGGGATAAGTGAAGGTTCTAAGGGATCATCTGGATGACAACTTGTAATTATATAAGCATCGTTCGTAAAAGTCTTAAAATGATTCCATGTGGACACTCATGCATCCATTAATACTCTTATTAGCTATAGGCGGAGTTTCAACACCACTTAATGTGCCCAGTAACTTCATAAGAGAAGTTTACAATGTCCATCGTACAACATTCTAGTACTGCTCAGAGATGCAAATAACTTTAGATTTGTGTGCCTTAGTGTAGGCTATGACATGGGTCTAGTAATTGAGCAATTACCGAATCCTAGTAAAAGTGGAGGATTACACTTGAAAGGATTCTTGTGATGTCTAGGATCCATTGTACCATTCCCCTAGGTGGAGGAACAATGATCTAGATGGAATAGTACATAGTTGATACTCAGTGTGGTGATACAAATCAGAGACTGTATCTAAGTAGATATTCTTGCAAAGTGGCAAGATCATCTCGGGGAGATGAGAGTATTGGATGAATATATAGATTTTCACAATCAGAGCAAAGCATGGAGCTTCTGCCTATACAATGCGAAGATGTTTTGGTTGAGTAATTTTGGAGTGATAAGCAGTTCAGTAGAGGCATTAGCAACTCACAGCCCATAAATGTGTTGTAACCTATGAGAGACTCCAAACACTAACCAAGCACATCATAACCTGACTTTATCTAGGATATTGTCACATAATGCAAGGTGATTATGATACTTATGTACAATTATGAATTTATGGTTCGTTCAAAAGTATGTCGGACAAGTTGAGAATTGATTGGCTCTCTCACACCAACAATCGCCTCTAATATCGAATGACATGGGACATGAGACCAGTATAGAATTCATTCGGTTGATTCTATGAGTGTCCCCTTAGTATGCTAAGATGAATCAATGTTTGGTAACATGTGATCAAATTGCATAGTTGGTTATCCAATTATGACTTGTCGTATAGCCAGATGTATGTTTCTCGAGTTAGGCGTTAACTTGAGGACATCTAAGGAGAAAACTCAAGTTAGTTTTTGAAAAGCATGTAGACCAAGATCTGTACAATGTGTTCAATGAATGACATCCGCTTCCTTTAGGGAAATGACACATTGTAACGTGTGTTCCATATTGCATGTGCTTGTGACCAAAATGGATAATGAGAAATGAGTCATTATTCTCTCATTGTGTGGGATCCAGAGGTTTGGATTACCTCATAGTATGTCTTTAACATTTGTTGTTGTGTCTTTAGTCTTCATCTCAGTGTTGCTACTTTAGCATGCTCCCAATAACCACGAAATTATTCGGTTAGGCGGGACATGTCTAGGAAAGCAGCTAGATGGACTAGGAGGTATAAGGAGAAAGGAAGACCATTACTACCATCACAGTTTAGAGGTTCACTAGCACCAATTGTGTTCAAGAAACGTAATAGTGAATGTAAAATGAAGTGATGTATCCGGCATACTCCTTCAAAATTGAAGGGACAAGGAGGCAAACTGATTCCTAGAATTGGGTAATGAGTCTGGGATGTAGCGAGTACGTTGTCCTCAAAATTCTTGATGTCGAGATGTTGTACACTTAACCAGTGTATAATTATATGCTCTTGAGATACTCGTGGGTCACACGATCCACTACTCCCCCTTTACTAATACAACCAAGTGTACCGAGTACACTAAGTAGAGAAGTAAGAACAATTTCTCACTTACGTGAGAAACAAAGAGAAACCAAACCCTATAGTGATTTCTTAAGCCACTGGAGATGGCTCTTGGATTGTGAATCATGGTGGATTTCTAATTGTGATTTCCACCCCAATCAAGAGTATGAATCATCGAGGAGAAGCCGTGATTCGACCAGACTAAATCCAACAAGGATCTATCCAAGTAATCTGTATTTTATTGTAAAAGGAAATGATTTGATTGCCTAAAAAATGCCAAATTTCGCCCAAAAAATTTAGAAAACAATGGGAGTTGGGCGGGGAATTTCCAAGTTTTAATGAAGTGTTGACTTCTTGGTGAGACCAACATGAGAAAGCGGGAATTAAAAACCATGCAAAGGAAGAAGAACTGAGAAAATATTGAAGAAGACAATGAGAGAGAATGGTTGTGGACTTATGGTTCAAGAGAGAGACATTTCGTAAAATTTGAAGAGAGAAGCAATAGTGATTTTTATGGAGGTTAGGAATAATTGCGTAGAAACATAATCATTTAACCAAAAAAGGGCACATCTTGTCTATATAATTGCAATTTCTTGAGAGCAGGATTTAACATACAGTGAATTGTGTTACCTATTATGCTAATGGTAGGCTATTAGATCAAACGATTCTTGTTAGATAGTGATGATTTTATTGTGGGAATTAATTAGGTATTAATTCCCCTGATGTACTAGAGACCCCCTTAAAAAAGTATTTAAAAAGCAAAAACAACAGAGATAAAATGAAATCAAGCCTCAAAAGAATTTAACCACTTTGACTAAGGTTTTCGTAGAACATAATCGTACGCACGACCCACTCATACGATATCAAAATTACTTTATACTCTCCATAATTTAATATTATTATTATGATGATGAAATACAATCAAATAATTTATATATTCAGTTAGAAATTTATATATCAACTAATGAAATGTAAAATAGTCTAAATCTTTTTGTAATGATTAGAAGAATTTGTGACATCAGATTATTTAAATAAGTAGACTGAAAATGATATTTTTGGAGAAATATAAATATATTCTTTTTCTTTTTGGTCGATTTAATTTTAACAAAGTTGGATAACTCAAGTGCCGAGAGCATCCACTACCTAAACCATTGGTTCTGGCTTTGAGGCACCCTGGGGGAAATGAGAAGGTTTTTTTATTTATTCTTAGATTAGGAGAAAAAAAAATCATTGGTTTAATTGTCAAATCATACACATAAGAGAAAACTTATTCTTTTAGATGTTGAAAATTGTATATGTTGAACTACTCTAATCAGTTTACGCCATGTGTCATATTGCTCCCTTTTAGTAGTCGATAACTATATTATGTCAAGAACTTTAAAAGACCACATAAGAGCTGGCAATTGTCGACAATCTAAATGAAAACAGCCCAATGTAAACATAAATATAACTATCCATTTTCTAATCAAAACTATCTCTAGTTTAAAGATAAGTTCAATTCTTTGTTTGTCCCATAGATTTTTTCATCTGGATATTTTGGACCTTAATTTTTTAGGTTGGCAAACCAGGACCTTAAATATTTATTTTGCACGAATTGAGGGCAAATCGTGCCTGAATCTACCTCTGGGCCAAATTGCACGTTAATTGCACGTGCGATTCCCATGCAATTCCAACTTTATCAACTCCTTGTTTAACTAGAAGTAACTCTCCTTCCAGCTGCAGCACCCTTTGTTTATCATTTTGAATCTGTGAATTGATAAAGCTAGACTGTTTCTCATTTTCATCAAGTTTCTTACAACATCTCCATACTCTCTTTAAGACATTTGTTGACTCTTTGTTATACTCAAATGCATTACGTCAATGTCAACTCCCATTTGGGCATTACATCCCTTCAATGTTATCATAGAATTGGTGAGGGACCTTCCTTAAGAATTTGCTTTTGTTACAACTTGTTCTGCCTCTATGTCGGTATGCACAACTTTTCTGCATATATTTTCTTGTTGTATTATTATTTCCATGTCCAACTTCTCCAAACTTAGCATCATAAGTTCCAAACAGTCCTTATTTAACCTTGTGGCTAGATCAATAGCTTTCTTCCGGGCCCATTCTTTTTGCTCCTTAACCTTTTCATGAAATGATATTCTCGATCAAATCAACTATATGAATTGTACTTGGATGTTCAGAAGTCTGCTATTGTTCTTAGAAAGCCCGAGCTTAGAATATTAGCAACTTTTGTTGGTCTTCTATGAGGACTAAGAATAGCATGTTGCCAAATTATTGGATCCTCACTAGTCCTTTGCACATTTTTTGCGTATAAAGACTCTCCTTCTTAGAGAAATTAAAGCAGGTGTGAGATTGACCCTCTTAAGAATGCCAACCTTTCTGAATGATGAATCAATGTGAGATGGATATAGAACTTTCGCAGCAGAAAATAGATCAATGTCAAAATCTCCTTCATTTTTAACGAGGTTATTATTCCCATACAACTTAGGAGCCAAAATGTTCCAAGTTCCATTTTTTAGATGAGGAAATTTGATGGTTGATGGAAAACAATCCCACCATGACATCTAATCTTTGTATGCCTCAGCAGGTTTGTATCACAGAATTAATCATGGCTTCTATCATGCTTCTACATAATTTATTCATGTCCTTGGAAGCTTCTGTTTTTGCTGAACTTTGGTATCAAGATAAACAACTGAATTTTTCAAAATATTATACAGAGGATCCATTGGACCTTGAGAATACCCAGCATGTTACAATTTCTACTTTTGCCATGTTGTATCCTGGTATCAACAACTTTTCTTTGGCATTAGCATATAATGCTTCAAGCTTTACATACAAAAATTCCTCCAGCTCACTTTTCGTATAATTATACCTATATGTCGACAATGGAAAGCTTTAGTCTAGATGAGAATTCTCATCATTTGGATTGCTTGGGAATTCTGAAGAATGCTTGATGTTTCTCCAAGATCAATTACAATTGGATACTTTAGGCTGCTAGTTGATTGTATCATACTTATCAGATTTAGACTTCCTTTTTTCTCTTCAAGTGTTTGCCTCTTTTTGCGTCAATCATGGCTACAAGCTCATGGTTAAATTGTAACCATTAGTTTTTCGCACGTGTGATGCACGGGCTTGAAAGGTAACCATCCTTTGGGACATATATTACCTAATATCATTTCTTATTTTTTAGCTCTTAGTAGAAGGAGATTTTAATTGGAAGCTTGATCAACGGCAAGCCAACGGCGTAGGAGATTTTAATTGATATTGTGCACGCATGTCCAATTTTGTAGCCGAACAACCTGCACTGCTAGAGAATCAGAGAAACTTACAAATACTTCGGCCTATGGAGATTGTTGTTCAAAATCAAGCTTCTTCTTCCTTCTTCAATTTTCTCTCTTTCATTTGTCTAGTTGTTTGTTGTGAAGAAGGCTACTACTCTTCTTTTCTCTCTTTTTTCTTTCGATTTCTTTTTAATTTTTTATACTTTAATTATAATATTTATTTTTACATAATTTAATTAAATACATTAGGGTATAGTTAGTAATAATTGGGTTGTATTAAGAAGTTTATAGTCAATTTTTAAACATAATCTGACTACACTAAGTAATGAGATGCGTTGAGATAATTTGTGGGTTCCGAATAGTCTTCATCTTCTAATAATGTGTTTTCATTTTCTATTTATTTCGTACTATTTTTTTCTATTAGTGATAAATAAATAAGGGAGACAATGGGAAATAATTTTTTGGTGTAACTTTACTATAATTTGACACATTCGTAACTATACAATAATTTTAGTGTTTTATGATGCAAATCTAACCCTCTTTGACAATACTACACCTACTACTAATTAACCTAATTCACCCATCCCCCAAGCCAGTATTTTGGTTTAGTTTTTCTTCTCAATTTTAAACCTCCATCCACAACACATACTTGTAGAATCGTACCACGTCATGCACTTCAAATGAGCCATGAAAAGCATGTACGACGAACTGTGGCACATTTACCACTATACACACTTGACACGTATATGTATAATTAGCATTTCTTGTTGTTGTGGCACTATTACCACGAATCACACTTGCATGAATCTGTATAGTTTTTTTAGCATTTTTTACTATAGTGGCAAGTGTGTATATTGTGTGTCTTGTCACATGCGACACGATTTGGACAATAGTGGTAAGTGTATATCATAGGACGTGATACGATTCATAGCAATAGTGGAACAAAGAAAGAATAAAAAAAAAAAAAAAAAAAACCTAGGGGATGGGGTAAGGGCGGAAGCATTATAAATAATATATAAAATAAAATAAAAACTTTTTTTTTTTTTTTTTTTTTGCTTTTGGGTGGTTGTGGGATGGGGTGGGTGTGGAGGTTGGTGGTGGAAGCATTAGAAAGAAAAAGAATGGCTTGGAGGTGCGGGGTGGTTGGGAAGGGGGCTAGGAAGCATTATAAAAGAAAAGAAAATAAAAAATGATTTTTCTTTTAGCTTGGGGTGGGTGCGATAGGATGGGGGCTAGGGAATTGCATGGTGATTAGAAAACTTTGGGGGCAGGGGGGTAGGACGTGATATGGGTTGTTTTTATTCTCTTTACTTTCTCTTTCCCTTTCTTTTTCCTATTCTCTTCACATTGGGTTAATAAGTAATAAAGGTGATTGCTCCATTTTCTACTAGTTAAACCACAAGTGCACGGTGTAGTTAATACCTTAGTGGCGAGCAAGGTCCTATCCCACAGAGATTGGTGAGAGATTCTAGTCAAAGTACTACAGCTATTTTGGTCTGATATATCTATGTAATCGAATAAGTAATGGTTAGTATTACCCTAACTACTCTAACTGAACCATATATCAAAGCAATCAGACATTTAAAACTATTATCTAAATAAAGACGAAATTAGATAACAAGAATATATTATAGGCAATCGATTTCAATTATACTTCACCTAAGATTTCTATTTAATCCACTAAATCTTTAAACAGAATTTAGTTCATATAGGACAATCACACAATTAGGTTAAAGCCTCTCTCAGAGCGAATAAATCGTTGATTGTATGCAAGAGCCACCGCGTAGGATTTACTGCTATACATGTAACTCCCAAAAGTGCTAAAAACCAATGTCCTCACAAATATTACAAACTTCTCAGTTTTGTTAAATATTTATGCTACACCTTCTAGACCTATTAATAAATCTCCCCTCTCAGATCTCAATCACCATGTCTAATAACTAAAATAGTAATTTCATTTAACTAGGTTGTTTTTTATTTGACAATTGTATTGATTTCTTTTATTAATCATGTTAATGTTTTTTCAAACTTTCCTAATCTATTTATTCTATATTCAAATTTCAACTTAGGAGTTGTTATATCCTTTTTATGATTTTCAAATTTTCAATATTTCATCATAAAAGATATTTAGAAGGTTATTGTTTTTCTAGTTTTCTATATTTAATCATTCTATATTCAATCTTCTTCCCACTATAAATGTGTTTGCAACTCATTATTCCGGCTTCATTTTGTGAATTGTTCTCTTCCTCTACATCCTCTATTTCACTCCAACCACACAATTTTTTCACCTCTACTCATTGATTTATTTATTTTTTCGTACAAAATTGTGTATTCTTTTTTTTTTTCCGTGTCAGGACATTTATTATGTACATCAAAGTAGATTATGTTATATACACGAATTTTTAAATTTTATTTATTTATTTGTTGATCAATTGGGGAATCATTAAGAGGGTTTACTGGCATTGTAATTCATTTTTAAAGGTAAATGTTTCCCATCAATTTCTCCAACTTTCATATGTTGACTTTTAATTATTCAATGTTTATATATGGTTTAAAGAAAATGACCAATCATATTACTGTTTTATGTGGTGTCTTTTAATCAAAATTTCCTGTTTACTAAGAGCTTATATATTTTGAAGATAATTTCATAATCTAGATTTTATATCATTTTATTGCAGAATAAAAAGATTAATGTATACTAAAGGATGGTGTTAATAAAAATAAATCTGACATCTACATACATATATACAGAATCCAAAACCCTCTACTACTTTTAGACAATCTTGATTTCCCGCCCAATGCACATTTCCGCAATTGGAATGACATATGTCATCATCATAGTCGTCCGGTCAACAATCAATTTGATCTATCATTTTTAGTTAATAGTAATTTCATTAGTTAGGTTGTTTTATTTGGCAATTGTATTGGTTTTTTTCATTAATCATCTTAGTGTTTTTCAAACTTTCCTTATCTATTTATTCTATATTAAAATTTCAACTTAGGAGTTGTTATATCCTTTTTACGATTTTCAAACTTTCAATATTTAATCATAAAAAAAATTAGGAGGTTATTATTTTTCTAGTTTTCCATATTTAATCATTTCTATATCTAGTCTTCTTTCCACTATAAATGTGTTTGCAATTCATTATTCTGTCATTCATTTTGTGAATTCTTCTCTTTCTCTACATCCTTTATTTTACTCCAGCCACGCAAATTTTTTTCACCTCTATTCATTGATTTATTTTATTTATTCGTACAAAATTGTGTATTTTTTTTTTTTTTGGTTTTCGTGTCAGAACATTTATTATGTACATCAAAGTAGATTATGTTATCTACACGGATTTTCCATTTACAATTTTCTTATTTATTTGTTGTCATTAAGAGGATTTACTAGTGTAACACCCCAAAGCCAAAAGCAGCTAACATTCATGTTTGCATTTTAATTCATTTTTCAAAAATAATTATTTAAAGTATATTTTATTTTAAAGCTTTTCAAGTCAAATTATTTATTCAAATGTTGAGACTAATGAACTTTCAAGAGATAAAGTATTTTTACTATGTTTTACAGAAGGAGCTATCAAGGAGACCGAGCCCACTTGTATCACACATCCGGTATATGAAAGAAAAGTAGAAAAAGATAAAAGACATTAAAATGTATTTTAATTTTGTTTACTATACAATTAGAGTTATACTATGTTAAAAAATATGATATTGTTATAATGTAATAACACTAAAACATTATCTCTTGAATAATGCAATGCATTAAACACAACTTTTATTTCTCTACGCACAATTACATTACAATCTTAATACACTGAGTTACTATATATAATAGTTAATAATTCATAATAACTTACTTTAATATTAGTAAATCATTAGGTTAACATACAAACATTCAACTGGCATTGTTTTACTTCTGAAAGTGTCGCCACTTATGCCCCTACACCCAACAGATACATTAACATATATACTTTAATTACTAAATACACGTGTATTAAGGCTAGTTGTACCAAGTAAGTGAGTAGCAAGGTACGTACAGGTAACACATGGAAGCACCTGTCTTCAGTAAGCTTCTAGGCTTGACTTTCACCTTCCTTCACCTGCATGCGGACTTAAATGATCAACATTTTGGTTAATTGTCCCACATCGGCTAAAATCAGTAAATGACGACCAGCTTTCCCTATATATATGATTCAACTACTTTTTGTAAAAAGCTATAAGATCGGAAAAACTAATTATTATATAATAACATATTATAAAGGAATTCCTTTAATTAGGAAGTCCTTATAAGTTTATCTTTAAAGCGTCTTTTGGAGGTCCGGTGTATTCGACGGTCTTGGAGGTTCAATGTTTTTAGTAGTCATTGTTTTACTGTATCTATTATAAGGTATGTCTTCTTTAATAATTTCCTTTTCTTATTTTTGTATTTATATAAATTTAGAAATTTATTTATTTTATATTATTTGATTGATCAAGGATGATCACTTCAAGGGTGATCACTTTTAGCCTTAGATTTGTAAATATTTCTTATATGGTTGACCATCAATTCACCGATTTTGCTATGTGCTGCAAAATCAGCATACGTATGTTAAATATATGTGTTTTGTAATACTTAATATATTTATTATTTATATTATAAAATAGAGATTAATATTATTTAAATGTGTGAACTTTATTTGAATACATTATTTTGCAAAATTTCATGTTTTATATACGATTTTGAAAAATTATATAAACCTATTTACTTAATATTTTCAAATATTGTTACACAAAGTGGTATTATGTGATGTTAGGAGTATGTGGTTAAAATTTGATGGTGTTTCGTATAGTTAATGATTTTTAATGAATTTTTCAAGATAAGTTGATTTTAGGTATAAAATACTCAAATTCTCTCCTAGAAAATGATTTTTATAAAACTAGTTATCCACCCGTGCGATGCACGGGATAACGATTTTCTTTGAATAATCCATATATGATCTAAACATTAATTTTGTAATATCACTCTATAATATTGGATGATCATGACAAAGTGCAGTGTAATAGAAAAAATAAAATGTACTGCACTACTACATAAAGAACTATGAAATCCATGGGGAAAACATCTTAAAAACGCATAATAGCATAACAAAGAAGAGGTCATGCTATAAATGAATATGTACATAATACAAATGACTAAATTTCTGAACAAATTTGCAAACTAAAAGTTCTAAAATACCTATACACCATTTACATAGTTGAATTACAATGTTCAATATCTTGACCACATATGAAAATCTTCAATCACATTAAAGGAGTGAGAATTGATTTCTAAAAAAAATGCAGATATCATGTCCCACCTTCCAGAAAAGACAGTCTTCTTCCACCACTCCAATTTCTGAGGTTATATATCCCTCTTACTCTCCATCTCTTTCATGAAGATAGACAACCTTACGATTGAATGGGGAATTAACTCATAAGATGATATAGTTGAACAAAAACTGTAACACCCTAGAATTCTTTTTGTACTACAATTTTGGATGGTGATTCCCAAATAAAACTTTAAACTTCACTGACAAACTTGGTGGAAACAATTTTCACAGTTCTACTTTTGTGCAGTAGCTGAATGTATACAAATAATCAAATAAAACAAATAAGAATGTTACAGGAATTATATTACAATTATGAAGTAGTAATGAGAAATATTAATGATTTAAATCCATTGATATATTATTGCTCGTCATATTCATCCATTGAAAAGTTGTTACAAAATTGAATAGTTAAAAAGATGAAATTATTCGATTAAATAATAGCAACAAAATCAACCCACCATTTCTTATGGCTTGATCCATAAAAATCCTTGCAACCTGCTAGTCCTTTATGTTTTGGTAGATGTTTGTATCTTTCTTGAACCCCTACTCTGTAGTAGTTCATCATATACCAATAGTCCTTTATGTTTTGGTAGATGTTTGTATCTTTCTTGAACCCCCTACTCGGTAGTAGTTCATCATATACCAATTTGTATGATGACATTCACTGGGTGGCCATGAGAACTGAAAGATCTGCAGAAACAAAACCAAATCTTCATCAATCACATCTCTCCCTCTTCGTTTTTATATATGTAGTCTCATCTAAGAATAATATAAATATAAAGAAGTTAAAAATCGGAAAATCCTGAAAATCAGAAGAATTAATGCATCAATTGCTTCTTTCTTTCTTCTTCTTCAACAAAAAAGTAACAGTAATAATAATAATCCTCAATTCTAATAGATCCAACCATGATCTACCATCAAAAAATTAAATGAACATATAAAAGAATCAATCAAAAAAGGCAGCATTGTAACCTATTGATATTTTCTATTTCGTAGATTTGTGAAACTTTGATTGTTAGCTGCCGGAATTTGGAAAAAGAAAATCATATACGGCAAAGAATGTAAAGATAAGGTTAACCATTAGCCGAAGATTGTTATCATCAAACCCTTGCTTTTAACTTGCAGTTTCTTGGAGGAGTAGATGAATTTATTGCTTCACAGATCTCCTTTCTGGTTGTAAAAATCTAAAAATGAAAAATCAGATAAGATTGGAAAGAAAAAAGAAGAAATCCCCAGCAACGCGCATATTCGTCTAGATCCCAACAAAAAAAATTAAAAGAATCCGTAAGACCACCAAAAAAAATCAAAAGAATCCGTAAGATCACCAGCGCCCTTTGATTTCTCCCGCAGATTCTGAAATTCTTAAATGTAACATCTTCACATAACAACAGATTTCCAGAGAAATTAAATCAAATAATGAATATAATAAATTTTGATGGTGAACCTGTAGATTTGTGAAACTTTGACGCGTTGCGAGAGGATCATTCCTCTATTTGTATCTGGCGTTTGAAGGAGAAACCGCCTGCTATCTTCTCGCGTTTGAAGGAGAAAGCAGCGTGCAGCGTGAAAAAAAAAAATTGAGGGAGAAACTGCGCGCCTGTTATCTTCTCGCGTTTGAAGGAGAAAGCAGCGTGCAGCAGTGAAAAAAAAAATCAAAAGAATCCGTACCTATTTCAGATCACCAGCGCCCTTTGGTTTCTCCCGCAGACTCTGAAATTATTAAATGTAACATCTTTACAGACAACAGATTTCCAGAGAAATTAAATCAAAGAATGAAAACAATAATTTTTTATGGTGAACCTAGAGATTTGTGAAACTTTTACGGGTTGAGAGAGGAGCCTCTGTTTGTATCTGTAGATTTGTGAAACTTTGACGGGTTGAGAGAGGAACCTCTGTTTGTATCTGGCGTTTGAGGGAGAAACCGCGTTCTATCTTCCGCCGTTTTGTATTCACGTTTGAAGGAGAAAGCAGCGTGCAGCGTGAAAAAAAGTAAAAGAAAAATACAAAGGACATGCGTCATAAAAATAAGAAGCGAAATTTAAGGGGTTTAAACAGAGGAGAAAGAGACACGTACCTGCGATTCTTCTTTAATAGTAAAGGAGGATTAGTGCATTTGGATCTTTTAAAAATATTTTAGTATGATATGACACATGATATTAGAAGTCTGTGATTAAAAGTTGAGAAGTTTTTATCATATATATGATTTATAGTGAATTTTACAAGACAGGCTGGTCTTAAAGTCTAAAAATTATAGTTTTCTAAAAAAAGATGTGTTTATCCTAGTCTCTATGAATCTAACTTCTTGTTACCATATCAACATAAGTATAACAATAAGTTAGCTATGTTACATGTATGTTACTATAATATTATGTTAATGTATTCTAAATGTGATTAAATGTATAAGTATACATGTGCACTAGTTAAACGTACAAGCTAAAATTATGATAGATGTAATAAGTTATGGCAAAGGAAAGAATTATAAAGTAAGCTATAAGACTAAATGTCTCAAATCGGCGAGTGCAGTATGAGTTGGACCGGACTACCTTAGAGCTTCTTCAAAGAAATTCAATCAAAGAACCTCAACATCAGTCAAAGGATGTCTTCATGAAAAGTGGGTAACCATGTACCATTTATACTATTGAATTTGTATTGTGATTTATATGTTCATCTTCGGGCTTATGATTACTCTCAAGTTGTAAGATGGACTTTTGAGTCGTAAGATTGGCTCTTAAGTTGAATGCTTTCAAGTCGTAAGATTGGCTCTTAAGTGATCTTAACAATATGGCTTCGAGTCGTAAGATGGGCTCCTAGTAAGACATTTGAGTCGTAAGATTGGCTCCTAAGTCATGCAATATGGCTTCCGAGTCGTAAGATTGGCACCTAAGTCAAGGATGTATTTATTATGGTGCATTTTCATTTAATATAACTGCTTATAGAGTTTTTCCACTGGGTTCGCATAACTCATGACGTTATGCTTAAAACATTTTCAGGACCAATGGATGGCAGGGGATCTAACTGGCGCGGACAAGTTCCCAATAAGAAGAATAAAGAATAAAATAAATGTATGTGAAGTTAAATATCAAAGTAGAAGTCTTTAATTTACATTGATTAATTAAAGTTGCAAGTATTTAAATAGTTTTAAACTATAGTAGAAGTTATTGAATTTTGAAGTTATAAGTATTGTATCTTTTAAATATTTTTTAATTATAAGTTTCTACTACTTATAATATTCTTAAAATTATATTATAAATTTTAACTCAAAGATGTGGGTTTTAATACGAGTTTTCTTTTTATGTAAATAATAGTTTTAATTAATTAATGAGAAATTTTCTAACTCGTATTTTTTTTTTTAAAAGGTCTTCTGCTGACAAATATTTTAGAAGAAGTATGTTTTAGTGGCAACCATTCACCTGCTTGTGGGGCTGGGGTGTTACAGGTGGTATCAGAGCTGAGGTTCATTTTCACCTCAGACTTTGAGTTAAAATTTTAAAAAAAATAATAATAATCTATTGGCAAAAAAAGAAACATTTTAGTCTAAATATTTCACTAAAAAATGTTTTAGTTGTAGTAGTTGTTTTGATGGAAAATTTTCCGAGACTATATAAGCCTAAATCAACCGAAAAGCTTGCACACACAATGTGTATCAGCCTCTGGTGTTCAGTTTTTACTCTCTAACAAGTCAAGCATATGCTAACATATTTTGCCATATATTTCTTCATTCCAAACCACCAAAAGTTACCTCTCAAGTCACAATACATTTTCGTGGATCCAGGGTGCATTCAGTATGGTGCACCATCAGCTTCATCTAGTATCTTCCGCTTCAATTCCTCGTCATTGGGAACACATAAACAACTGCCAAAATAGAGTACCTCGTCGTCAGATACTCAAAAACCTTCACTTTTTCCTTCTTATGTCTCTTGTTTGGTCCTTTGCAGACTTGGACCTTCCTCTTACTTTTCTCTTATGTCATCGAACAGTGTCCGTGTCAATGTCAAGGTGGGGAGCTGTCCAATAATCATTTCAATTCCAAATTCAAACACATCCTTCTGTAGTGGTCAGGATAGCTGAGGGCATCAGTTTGGTGGAGGTCTTCCTAATCAAAGCATCGGCTACTTTATTTGACAATCGTAGTCCTTAACTAGTTCAAGTCACCTACTTTCTCATATTCAAGTCCTTCTGAGTAAAGAAGTACTTCAAACTCTTGTAATTGGTATAAATCTTACATTAGACTCCATCCAAATAATGTCTCCATATCTTAAGGGCAAAGACCCTGTCGCCAACTCTAAATCATGTGTAGGGTAGTTCGTCTCATAATCTTTGAGTTGCCTTGACGTATATGCAATCACTTTCCCATTTTTCATAAGTACCACTCTGAGTCCCATCTTTGATGCATTAGTGTAGATTTCGAAACCCTAATCTCCTTCGAAATAGTAAGAATTGGCGCACGTATCAATCTACTTTTGAGTTCTATGAAACTCTTCTCATATTCTTCTGACCATACGTACTTCTTTTTCCTTGTGAGTGTTGTTAAAGGCGATGCAATCTTTGAAAGTCTTCAACGAATCTCCTATAATATCCTGCTAATCCAAGGAAACTTCTAACTTCACTGGCATTTCTTTAGGTGACTCCAATTACTAACCGCTTTGATCTTGACTAGGTCCACCATTACCCATTTACTCAATATAACATAACCCAAGAAAATCACTTTGTCAAGCATAAATTCTCACTTTGAGACCTTTGCATATAGCCGATGCTTCTGCAGTGTTTGCAACACGACCCTCAAATGCTCGGCGTGCTCTTCTTGAGACTTCAAGTGAATGAGGATGTCGTTAATAAAGATAATAACAAATTTGTCAAGAAATTTCTTCATGATCTGATTCATTAAATCTATAAATGTTGTGTGTGCATTCGTTAACCCGAAAGGCATAACTACAAACTCATAATGTCCATAACTTATCTGGAAGGTATTTTTTGCAACATCAATCTCCTTGATCCTTAAATCTTGGAGAAAACAGTGGCTCCTTTTAACTGGTTAAATAAATCACCAATTTTTGGCAGAGTGTATCTATTCTTGATAGTCAGTTTGTTTAGCTTTTAGTATTCAATACACATCCTCATCGATCCGTCTTTTCTTGACAAATAAGACCGACGCTCCCCAAGGCGAGTGCTTAGGTCGAATCAAGCTTTTTTCAAGTAGCTCTTGCAATTTTTCCTGAACCTCTTTAAGTTCAACTGGAGCCATAAGGTAAGGTTCTTTTGAAATTGGATATGTACCCGGAACTAGCTCAATCTAAAACTTAATCTCCCTTCTATATGGAAAACCTGGCAACTCATCAAGAAATACTCCAGATAGTCGCAAACTACTGACTTCTTCCATCTTTCGCTCTTCTTTATTCATATCCACTACGTAGGCCATGAATCCTAAACACCCATTAGCTAACAACTTTTGGACCCTTAAAGCTGACAAGAATTTTTGCATTCTTTTCTTCGGTTCTCCAATGAACTCAAATCAAGATCTTCCTTCAGGTTCAAACACTACCTTTCGCTTACGACACTCAATAGTTGCACCGTACTTAGTCAGAAAATCCATTCCAAGAATAATGTCATAGTCATGCATGTCAAGTACTACTAAGTCACCGAAAAGTTTCCTTTCAGAAACATGAATTGGTACCGCACGTGATAAATGTGTGGACAGCATCACCTCCCCAGAATTAATGTGTGAACCTTACTCCACTATAGAAGATTATGGATATTAAAGGTAGCAATTTTTTGCACGACACAAATTTATAAACTAAACTAAACTAAACTAAACTACAATAGTTTAGGATTTGGACCAAATTCTATCGTGTCTAGGCCGTAATTAAGTTAACCTGATAAGATACGATAAAATTCGGGTCATATCGAGGTAACACGATATAATATGATAATGACCCAATAATTTTAATTTCTTTATTTTTTTATTGAAAAAAATCAATAGTAGCACTTTCATGACTCATCTAGGGTAAGTGTATTTGCAAATTACTGATACTTATAAAATTCTAATAATAGTGTTTTCGATATTTTTTTTTAGGGAAAATTGGTATAAATGTCCAGTATGTTTTCCCTATTTAAAAACTAGGACACTAAGTATATCATTTTTTAAAATGTCTTCTAACTTTTCAAAAGTTTTTAAAATGTCTTCTAACTTTTCAAAAGTTGGTGAAAATGCCTCGTGACCGGGTTATAGGCTGCTAACCAGCCGGTCACCTGTAAGCTATCTTTTACTTTCGAGAAAATTGGTATAAATGTCCAGTATGTTTTTCCTATTTAAAAACTAGGACACTAAGTATAAAATGCCTCGTGACAGGCTATAGACTATGACACAACCGGTCCTTTATGAGGTGGAGCTCCTTTTTCTGACATGGCAGTAATTTTATTTTTATTTTTTTCTGCTGGCTCACTTGTTAGGGTGGAAAAAAATTATAATAGGGTTCGGCAGGGAGGGGGCGAATAGGCGAAGAATCGGGTAATTGATCAGGTTCTAATCAGTTAGTGGATGGATGGGTGGGCCGGGCGAATCACCGTTGGCTTCTTCTTCGTCTTCCATGTTGGTGTCTTTGTAAGATTGCAGAACATCCACAAAATATTAGGGTTTAGTATGCTAAAATTGGGGTAGAAGAATGGAACAATTTGGTTTTTAATTTTTTTAAGATTAATTTAAAATTTATTTATTAATATTTCATATAATTATCCTAATTCATAATTTAAAATAAAATAATAATAACATGAGAAAAGTAAAAAAGAAATTTGAACATATTAAATGAATTTTAAAATTTTTAAAATAAATTTCATAATTTTTTTTCTGATTTTTAAATAAAATATTAAAATTTATTTCTGAAAATTATTTCCAAAACTATACAATACATATTAAATTCAAAACATATAATTTTATTTCTAAAAAATATTTTAAAATTCAAAAAAAAATCATAATTAAAAAATTTATTCCTGATATTTTTTAAAATTCCATAATTTATTTAGAAAAAGTAAAAAAGAAATTTGAAAATATTAAATGAATTTTAAAATTTTTAAAATAAATTTCATAATTTTTTCTGATTTTTAAATAAAATATTAATTTGAATTTATATAAAATTATAATCCCCAAAATATTATTTAAAATTTAGAAAAATAAAAATTTTATTCGAGAAATTTATTTTTAAAAATTATAAATTCATTTAAAATTCAAAATTTTAAAAATTTATTTCTGAAAACTATTTCCAAAACTATAAAATTTATTTTAAATTCAAAAAATAAATTTTTATTTCTAAAAAATGTTTTAAAAATTCAAAAAAAAAATCATAATTAAAAAAATTATTTCTGATATTTTTTAATTCTATAATTTTTTTAAAAATTAGAAAAAAAAAATATGAAATTTATTTTAAATTCTTTTTAAAATTCATTTAATATTTTCAAATTTCTTTTTTACTTTTCTCATGTTATTATAATTTATTTTAAATTATGAATTAGGATAATTATATGAAATAATCATAAATAAATTTTAAATTAATCTTTTAAAAAATTAAAAACAAAATTGTTCCATTCTTCTTCCCCAATTCCGACATACTAAATCCTAATATTTATGGATGCCCTGCAATCTGACAAAGACATCAACATGGAAGAAGAAGAAGAAGAAGAAGAAGAAGAAGAAGAAGAAGAAGAAGAAGCCAACAATGGTTCGCTCCCACCCATCCACCCACTAACTAATCGGAACCTGACCAATTACCCGATTCTTCGCCTATCCGTCCCCTCCCTGCCGAACCCTATCATAAATTTTTTTTCACCCTAACAAGTGAGTCATCTAAAAAAAAAAAAAAAAATTTAATGCCACAACAGAAAAATAGCTTCACCGCATCAATGACCGACTGTATCATAGTGTATAGCCGGTCACGGGGCATTTTCACTAATTTTTGGTAAGTTAGAAGGCATTTTCAAAAGTGGTATACTTAGCGTCCTAGTTTTTAAATAGGAGAAACATATTGGACATTTATACCAATTTTTCCGAAAGTAAAAAGACAGCTCACAGGGGACTGGCTGGTCAATAACCTATAGCCGGTCACGGGACATTTTCACCAATTTTTGGTAAGTTAGAAGGCATTTTTAAAAAGAGGTATAATTAGTGTCTTAGTTTTTAAATAGGGAAAACATACTGGGCATTTATACCAATTTTCCCTTTTATTTATGATACTAATTTGAAAAAAAAAGTTGGAGTTGACTGATCAATTGAAAAAAAAATTATTTGAAGTGTTTGAAGACATGGAACATAGCCTCGCCGCCCAAAGAGGAAAGTTCATTCCACATTCATTAGGGAATTTGAAAGCATTTTATTTGAAGATTGTGTCTTATGTTCAATACCTTTGTTGTCACATTTCTTTTTTTTTTTCAGTTTTTTTTCTTTTTGGTGAGTTTTTGTTCATTTGGTATGCCAATGGTGTTTAATTATGAAAAGTTTAGTGTGCATGAACGGTTTACAAATATATATTACAAGCATTAACGCACATATCTGGTCGAATTGAAATTTTGGGTTATAAATGGGTCGGGTTCTGGGTTGCGTTGCTAGTTTCAACACAGTAAACTTAATGGGCGGATTTGGTTTAGCCCTTACTGTTTTGGACCTTATCAAGTTGGCCTGATAACGAGCCAACCTGCACAATTTATCACCCTTAGTGGAGAGCCCAGATTTTAACAAGGTGAAGTTAGCAACCGAATGTTAAATGTATTGGGCCTAAATGTGACTACCATTATACAATATATTATATTCTTGTCTCATTTTGTATTTCACTTAAAGAATGGTCATATGATTTTGATGCATACGAATCATCATGTCATAATTAGGATGTCTAAGTTATGTAAGATTTATTGTTGGTGACAACATATGATTCAAGAATCTGAATAGCAACGAGATACATGTCACTAGATTGACACACTAATTTCTTTAAAATGTTTTCCTTCCACATTAATTGGTTCAACTCTTACATTTAGTTTCCAAATATTAATTGTTGACACGAATGTCTCAAACATAAAAGTTTCAAGTAGCTCTTAATGCATATAGAACTTCTACAACTATAATCATTGTACTCTTACTCATCAAGAATTCGTTTGTTCTTCACTCTTTTTAATTATTGTGGTGATCTAATTATTCTAGCCATCAATAAATTATAATGAATTAATTCAAGGAATAAACTGTAAGACCAAAACCAATAGTCTAATACTTCACAACTTCATTAAACATCAAAAAAGAAAAACACATGTATTAATTGAAGTCATTATTGCCATTTAAGACTGATATCATGATGTATACGTAATGACTTCTCTCTTTTATAGTGAATTTTTGTTCCTTGAACTTCCTATATGTCTTGTAATTAATTGATCTAGCAGCTTTCATACAAATGTGTATTATCTCTAAATTTATAGCATAATTCATATTTGCACCTAGGTGTCATAACCACCATGTCAATTTTGGGGTAAACACATTGAAAGAGTCTCCACGGAACTACAACCTTTTCCTCGTAGTGTATTATTCTTGTTTCGATTGAGATTGGCAAATCATCCCCTTCCCCCTCCCGCATTTTTCTTTGGGTTCATTTCCACTATTTAGTTTATCATATTTACACCTACAAATTTTCTTTATCTCAACATGTCTATTGTTTTCATAAAAGAAAATTATTCATGCATCTTAGTTACTTGCACTATGTTGATCAACTTTATGAATATTGTAATTCTCTTCTTTTCACATTTTAGTTTATACCGATTCTCTAGTATAAGTATTGAAGTAAGAAAAATAGATAGATTTTTCTGTGGCATGTCATCTTTTACGATTTTCTTTCCGCAAAAATGTAAGGCGGGATTTTAGGCACATGCTACTGACCCTTTGTAGTCTAGCAAGCATATTTTATTCCATTTAATAATTAATTCTCGAGGTAGAAAGTCATGTTATAAAAATTTCTTTTATGGCATACCGCGACTCATCGTCGTCTCAAACTCATTAGATAATTCACTTTTCCTATGTTAGATGATACATACATTGTCATAAGGATCGGCGGCTGGATTAATTATTGATATGTAGTTCATTAAAATAGTTTCCACCCAAAAACATTAATTACAGTAGCCAATTCGAGTTAAAATATCAAGATTAGTGGTAATACATTTTTCTCAATACTTTGTGAAAATTATGTCACATCACGTGACCAAAATACAAATTATTGAGTAATTTGCCATTTTCAAATACTTGTTAAATATTATTTTGATATCAAAATCAAAATATTTTAGGTTGATGTTCTAAAACTTTATTGATTATTTCATTTTATCAATTTTGTAATTTAACTTGTAAAACTTGGCCGTATGCCCCGATGACCATAATTTGAATTGCAAACTTGTGGTAATACAATATTTGTTTTGTTAAATTTTAAAATTATAATTTTTAGGGAAGTTCGTGGTTGACTTTTGCAAATAAAGAGAAGCATTAGCATACAATCAACATCATAGTTACCAAACAAAAAGAAAATGAAAGAGACATTTTAGGCCAAATTCCAAATCAAAGAATGATCTTCTCTTTTGAAACATGTCAGAAATCTATACAGAAAACAGGGGCAATATTTAAGAGATATGCAACCCCCTATTTGTCTTCAGACAGCCGATGTTTTACAGATAGGGCAGGTGCTTTTCTGCCCGAGCCACTGCTTTATGCAGTACATGTGATAGAAGTGACCACAGTTGAGCTTACCTGTTTCATCTTCTCGTTCGTAGTCTTCCTGCAACACATATTTTGACTTGGCTTTGTAAGCGTAAAATGCAGTGGATGGATTCAAGGATTTGAAATGGGTAGATTCCAAATCCGCATGAATTATATCTCTAGCCATGGATTTCGCTGTTCTATAAAGCAATACCCAGTGGATTCTGTTGCTATGTATTTTAAATCTACTGTCAGATTCTTCAATCTAAATGCAACTTAAGTTACAATAAAGTTACACTTGGAAAAAAGGATTTGAGGACGAATTTGAAATTCATAGCAGCAATTCACTAAGATAGCGTTTCGATGGTAGAATTTGAAAATCAAACTAATTTCAAATGAACTGATTTAGAATTCATAATATGGTTGTGTTTGGATGCACGGATTTGGAAATCAGAGTAATTCAAAAGAACTGAATTAAATTCTGCCCCTCAAATCTTTTGTTGGGATGATTGATTTGAAATAACTGGATTTGAATTGTTCAATTATTTCCATCTTACTTCTCTAAACATGAATGTTTGTGACAATAATTTTTTTAATTTAAGATATTCATTGAAAGCCTTGGTATTTTGTGTGTATCTGTCTATACACATACACATATATATATACATTAAATATATATTGAGTGCATTCGATCGTAAGTTCCAAATCCATCATCCAAGGCCCTCCATCCAAACGCAACCTACTATTACTTAAATTAGTTTGAAATCCATTTCTTTAATTTTGACCTAATCTTTTACAAATTTGGATGAATGGATCTTGAGTGGATTTGGAACTCAATGATTCCAAACTTATGCTTTCCAAATCTGTCAATCCAGACACAACCTAACAAACAGACAAGTGATATTGCTCAAAATATTATTAACCTGGCATATGCTGCACTTCCTCTCCATATCCGAGGCAAAATGTAAAGACAAATCGCCCAACGTCGTGAGCTTCGTCCTCCTCAAACACTGCGTTATCTCATCCTCCCCCAATCCGGTGCACACATACCCGATCCTTTCACCAAGTTCTAGTAATTCCTGTTTATCACACACAAAAATAAGCCCATCATCTTTTCTGTTCTCTTATCTTGAGCCCTCATACTTTCATTTATTTTATTGGAGCCCTTTACACAACTTTACTTTTGTTCACGTAGGGGACTTTATAGGGATTCAATGTGAGCAAAAGTAAAAGTTCAAGCACTCAATATAACAAACCTAAACATTCTGAGCGCTAAAAAGTGCAAAACAGACGCACCTCATACGACATGTTATCAACGTCGAGCCTCAGATCCCTGTATCTGTCAAGCCCATCGGATCTTCCGCCCATCAACAGATTATTTTGGAGCATTACAATCTGTCATCGGATCAGATTATTAGCGAGCAAAAGACTACCAACAGACACATATTCCATTCTCATACAGTTTTCTAACATTTAATATTTTCTTTAAGTTGTTTTCACCAAGATAATTCAATTCATGGCCCATAAGTTAAGCATAAAAGTGAATTCTATAGGAAGAACAAGAGAACCAGATGAATAATCTCATACACCATTCAACTCCATCTCAAAAAACGGACATAATATTCACAAGCAACTACTGAAAGAAAATATCAAATTTACTGATACTTGTATGCAAATTAAGTTCTCGATTTCAATCAAACAATCATCCAAAATTACGTCCACTTTATGAGCATTCTATTAACAGAGTTTCTTCGCAAAAAGTAGGTTTACTAAGATTCACGCGACAGTAGTGAGTTCCCAAGCAAAACAGTCTACTTAAAATGAACAAGAGCTTATCAAATTGTTCCTATATCCAGAAAGCATAACAATTGCTTTCAAAAGTTACTCTTTCTAAAATTTGAGAGCATTACAGAACTGTCTAAGCAGATACATGCTTTCTACCCAAGATGAAAACACTTCTGGGACTCTTCCTATATCTGGAAAGAAAACATATTACATTTCAGCATTTCCTTAAAATTCATCAAAACATCCTTTACACAGTTTAATGTGATATTTTAAGACAGTTACAAAGCAAATATTACTTTTCTGTTCCCCGAACCATTCATCTTCACTCAAATAGATTTGGCAACCGATAAGTCTGTATCTACGATATCTAAATCACGACTCCTAGATAAGAATGGATAAAGAATAGAAAAAAGGTAATGGACGAAAGCATGGACATGAATCTTAATAACAAACACAAACTACAGTAAGTCCAAATTTCAGATCGACGTAATGTTATCCAACCATCTTAGGAACTTTGAAGGGTGAACCCCAAACTAGTTTTAGTTCTAGGATGAGGAATATTCTATGAATGAGTTGGATTAAAGAAACCACAACAATTCACAGTAATTAGTCATTTATGCTTGCCAATATACCTAATAAAATATTTAACTTCACACCATTGGTGGATTTCGGGGGGAGGGGGGAGCCAAGTGGTGGCGCCACTGCCCCTCCCCCAACAAAAAGGAAACGCTTCGAATTTTTATATGTATTTATTATGTATATATGTAAATGTATAGGAAATAATGTAAAAAACAGTTCAAATATATCAAGATCTTAAGTTTATCGTGCAATCTCTGATTAATAAACTCTTCACCTTTCATACTGGATCATTGCACAAGACTGTGCACATCCATATTCAAATATAAAAAACAATTAGAACAGAAACTTATAAAACGAAAACCCACAAACAAAATCTAGAATAAAGCTTACCTCAGCAAGTCCTTCACGGAAACCATGTCGGACATGACGATTATTATGTCTGGATACAGAAACATCAGAACGAATGCGAGCCATTCCGATGGCAGTGTCAGATTCAAGAAAAGGATTATCCTCTGGAGTAACCATCCTCCTCACAGTATATGGACGCTGAAGTCAACAACACAAAATTGAGGCCATTATATAGCATTGACTGTAATGTGACAAAACGGAATTTGACACTTAAACAATAAAAACATTGAAGAAATGAAGCAAAACCTGATGGGACAACCATTTAGATTGAAATTGGAAACGAGTACTCATCATAAACCAATGAAAATAGTATAAGAACTTTGTAATTTATACTCAAAAAGTACATAATTAATCTAGTTATTCATGTATAGAACTAAGTATTTACCCCTGTGAACGAGCATACCATGAATCAAGAAGTCAAATGATAAACTCATAGACAACTGGCAGTGCCCCTCTCTAGGACCAGGAAGATCAAAGAGGGCAAACATGTCGCACCTATCCTATTGGCTAGGATGGCGACAACGATCAACGAAAACGAACAAGAACAGGACAAAGAGAGGCGAGGAACAATTGAAACAGCCCGAGGAGCAAGACGAAAATAGTCTGAGAAGGCTTTGTAAAAAACACCATTGATCATCATGGGTAAGCTTGTGGAATCAAATGAGATATCACTCGATTTCGAGATATAAAGAACATCTTAATACATTATTCCATGTTGGCTTTGATGAGCAGTACAAAATAACCAATTAGAAAGTACAAACAAATACAAATGCAACAAAACACTCAGAATTGACACCCTTTTCCGTAACGAAACAAATATCATTCACAGATTTCCAACTCCCCCCTAATAACCCCACCCACCCATAATAGAAGGAAGACAAACAGAGTCAAAAGGTTAGAAACAACACACACATATAGGTGGAAGAATCATAAGATTACCTCCCGGTGACCAATAATAATCCGGTCAATCCCATCAACTTTGCCTCTACCGGGTCTTCTAGAAACAACACAATCAACAGAAGCAGCATCAGTGGTTAGCCCCAATCCAGGACCGCACCAAACATCAGGCGGACCCACACAGCTAGACGACAACGCTAACGAGAGCGAAGACTGTGGCGGTGGGTTGCTGCTGCTACCCGAGGCAGAGTTGTTAGGAATGAGTATCTCGCCGTTGCTGCTTTTCTTGGTCTTAAGCCTCTTCTTTTTGAGTTTCTTGGCTTCCCAATTGGCCGACGTTCTTATAACTGCCGGCACCGACACTTGCGAGGAGGCGGCGCAGCCCAGCCCCCTCAATGTTGCCGATGAGAAGTTCTTCTTCTTGGGGTCGTTGGGCGGGCTCGATGATGTCAAGATTGAAGAAATTGTGGTTTTGGGACGGTTGGAATTCGGATCTGTTTCCGAGTTCCTGGGTTTTCGGTAACGAATTTGGTCGGCCATGGTTGAGTCGTCGGCAACCACCACAGGCACGGTTAACTAGCACATTGGTTCGGTGGGCGACTATGAGTGCGTGAAAGAGAGAGAGAATGAAGGGGAAATTTGCGTGTACAATAGAAGACAGATGAAGAAGGTAATGGGGGAGAAGTGGGGTGTAGATGGGATTTCAAGAAATAATTTTTTGTGAAGTAGAAAAGAAGTTCTCTGTCAGTGTGTGAGAGAGAGAGAGTTTTGCGTGTGAAAATGAAGTGTTGGAGGAGGAGGCAGGGGTGTTGATGGAATTTCTAAAACGAATTTTCTGAAATAAAAAAAGGGTTTGTGTGTCAATGTGTGTGTGTGTGAGAGAGGGAGAGAGGGGATTCTTTGATGGTCCGCTGGTAAATAAGCTGAGTTAACAAATGATTATGTTTTTAGAGCAGTGTTTTGAGCTAGGCAATGTTTGGTTGGGGATAGTTGGGCCAACGCAATCTTATATTTTTTTTTGGCTGATTTGGTCAAGTCGGGGTATTAGGACTTGGGGGACATAAAGTCATTCCTTCCTCACAAATTCCAACATTACTTTAATTATTCGCTCAATCATCAATAACTATTTCTTACACATATCACATCACATTTTACAATTAATAATTAAATCTCACACTCCAACCACAACCTCAGTCACCCAACCAAACATCACTCTCTAAAATCCTCAGCCCCTAACTCCAGTCACTTCCCCCAATCCAGCCACCCAAACCTCAACCAAACATTGCCTTATATTTATGAAATATCATAATTTAATATTTTTTTAAAATAAAGTTAGTCTAGAATTATGAGTGTGTTTAATTAAAATTGAGGAGTGTTTAATTAAATTTAACTGAGAAAATTAATGAGCGTATTTTATTGAAATTTAAAATTTTCAATGGATTTGAAAAAATCATAAATAAACGCACAAGTTAATAGAAATTGTGTGACAACTTCGGAAAGTCAATTGTCTCAAAAAAACTTCTGAGAATTCGTTGTCTCAAAAAAAATAAAAACTTTCGAGAATCAAATTTAAAGTACCTTAGACCACTTTTATCCATGACCCCATGGTTTGAGTCATCGAAAAAAGATAAAGAAGAAATTAAAAAAGAAAATAGAAAAGAAAAGAACTTTTACAACCTCTCACAACTGGTTATGGTGTTGGATTGGTTGATCAAGCAAAATCACCCCTATAACCTGGCACATGTTATTTTCTGATTGGTTATATTAAATTTTTTATTGTATATAGTTTGAATGATAAATAAATGAGATAATACTTATTTAAAAAAATTGAAAAACTTTATTAAAATTTCTGTTTTTTTTCTCTATAAACAGAGTCTAATATTGAAATCTTTTTTTCTCGATTAATTAATTTTTATCATTTTTGTGTTGGTATGGTATTTTAAGTGCAGGATAAAAAAAAATCATCTTATTATAAGTGCGTAATTAATTTTTTTTCTTTTAAATATATTAAAAAGACTTCCTAAATAATATGAAAATTAAATAGCAGCTAAAAAATATTGGCTTGGTTGAGAAATAGGTTGTGTATGTAAATGAAAGAAATTAATATTTATTAAAATGTTGAGTTGTTGATAATTTATGAAAAAAAATTGAAGTTAGACTGTGGAGTAGGTTGAATTGTAGAGTAGGTTGTGTATGTGGATAAGAGAGAAACTAATATTTTATTGGTATGATTGGTTGCGAGAGATTGTTGATAAATGTAGTCTTAGAAGATGTAACGTTATAGACACACAAAAGTCACTTTTACTTGAAAATCAAGTAATTTTAAGCAAACAAAATTATTTGCAAACATCCCCTTATTATCTTATTTGTTTAAATGAATTGAATTTTAGTTTGGCTTGGTTAGTTGTTTATTAATATTTAACCAATAATGACATTTAAGACTGATTGTATTTGTTTAAGGTTGTTGGAGGTTGTTCGGCCATAAAACTAGATAAAGAAAGATATAACACTAGCAATATTGGGGAATTTCCCTGATAGACAGGTAACTCAAAATCTGAGTCGGGAGGGAAGGCTAGTAAGACCTCTAGCAAAGGAAAAAAAGAGAACTAAACCCTCTCTAAAGGTAGCGGTGGTTTCATTCAGGAGGGGATTTCTTTCAGGGAAAGATTCGATCCGATGAGAGAGAAGAGCGGAACTACTTTTTTCAGGCGATAGGACAATTTGTTTGGAATAATTGGTTGTGGTAAAAAGTTGTGTTCGAGTAGTTGTTTTGTAGGTTGTATGTTAGAGTTATACTATTTTATTGTAAAATGTGATGAGAAATGTGACGTGTGTAATTATGTGATGATATATTTATGATTAAAGTTATTGTTGAAAATCGTAATTAATTGATGATCGGTTGTGTGATTGCTCGTGTGATTTAATAATCAAAAAATTATTTCTTATTTTTATTAATTTTGAAAAATAGTAATAAAATGTTTAATTCTCATTTTTGTTAATTTAAAAAACTATTAATAAAATATTTATTTCATATTTATACTAAATAATTCATTGCAATTGAAAATGATAAAGTGATTGATTATATGTGTGTGTTTGAGCTTGCATATATACATATGTACATATTTAAATGTTTTGACATTTAATATTAAAAAATTAAAATTAGCTAAATTATTTTGGATTTTTTTATAAAATTTGAGTATATTTAATTTTTATAAATTTATTTTTTATTTAATTTTTAATAAATTTAGTAAATTGTTTGTATAATATATTTATGCTAACTAAAATAAAATTTAACATATCCATTCGGTTTATAATTAAGCAATTAAGATATTTTAATTTAGCTTATGATTGCTTTCAAAAGCATTAAAATGTTTTAATCTAAAAATAACTAATAAATTTTGGAAAAACAATTGTAACATTTTTGCACCCATTTTATAATAATCAACATTTTAAGAAAATAAATAAATACTCCATTCATCCCACTTAAAATCAACGTTTATATTTAATTTTGCGGGAAAAAATCATAAGTTGTCGCACAATTATTTACTTTAACGGAATTGGTCCCACGGATTTAGTTTTTTTTTTCAATTTAGTCCCGTAAATCCATAAATTGCTCAATTTAAGGCCAAATTTGGTCGAAAAATACTTAATTCGCCGAAAATTGGCACGTAAGTAGCATGTGTCATTCTAATTTGGAAATGCAGTCACTGCGCATGACGTGGCGAATTATATTTTATGTGGTTTTCTTTTTCATTATTTTTTATTTAAAAAATTACACATAAGCAAATTAAAAAAAAAAAAAGGAAAATGCATTAAAAACTAAAGAATCTCTTAGTAGTTCGCGGTTCATAAGAAATAAGAGGGGAGACAAGAACCCCTAATTTATAATCTAAATAGCAGATGTCCTCCTTTCCAAACCGAAGAATCTCATGCGGATGTCCTTATTTCCAACTCCGAGGAATCTCATTTTCCACTGTAATTTCACAGCCTTTGAAACATGAATTTTGTACAACACTATCCTCTAATCTCAGTCGTAGAATGGTTTTGTCCACAAAAGTTTTTTTTATCTCAGTAAAATTAGTATTGTAATGTCGGTGCAGCATCAACAAGCTCCATTCGTTCTGACTAGCTCCTTCATGTTGTTGAATCTGCCGTCCAGACTGGTGCACAACACAGGATCCCGGAGACCCTGTTTCAACTTCAGAGCGAGACTGCCAGCGAAGCTCGTAAGATCCTCGTCGAAATCTGGGTATTTTATGCGGTAGGATTTTGTGAGATTTAACAAATTTGGGGATTCTTTTGGTTCTTAGAATTCTAAGATTTTCTTCATATTTTCTAAGTTAATTTGGGATAAGTCTTATAAATGAGGCACGATAATGTGGTTAGTTTCCCCCATTCTTATATGATGTAGCTCTTTATTAATGAGGTGTCATTTTTTTGTCAATAATGTTTAGGAAGAATGGCCATGTCAAATAAAACAGGTAACATAACAAGTTTTACCGGTTAGTGCCCCAATTCAAATCGGCTCATGATTGCCATGCACATTTTTCGGTCAAATTTGACCTTAAATCGAGCAATTTCTGAATTTACGGGACAAATTTGAAAAAAAAATAAAATCTGTGGGATTAATTTCGTTAAAGCTAATAATTGTGGGACGACTTATGATTTTTCCCTAATTTTTTTTTGTAAAACATTTTAAAAATTATTTATAATTTTGAAACAATCTTAACTATTTTCTTGAATATTATTTAAGTTTTAGTATCATATTACTTAAAACTAAATAATTATTTAACTAGAGTAGTTTTCAATATTAAAAATTGGTGATAAAAAGGGTAGGTGTTGTCACATCAATTAGAGAAGATATAGTGTAAGAAAGAAAAAATGTCATGTTAGAAGTGAGTGTGTTGCCATAATTGTCAAATGATATAGAGAAAGAGAGGGGTGTTGGAAAAAAACGAGATAGCTTAGCTCAATGCACAAAATCAATTGGGCACAACTAGGGATGGCAGTCGGTCCGGTTTTGACGAGTACCCACCCACCCAAACCCGATTGGAGAGGGTTTGGGAAAAGCTTAAATGGGTTTGAGAAGGGTTTGGGAAGAGTTTGGGATTTTTTTTAAAATACTATTAATATTTTTTTAGGGTTTTAGTGATAGGGTACCCGCACTACCCGAACCCGTTATGTTTTATAATGAAATTAATTAAAATATATATAAATATGTGTTATGTAAGAGTCGAACCCTCACCTTCCAGTTTATAAAACAAAAAACTTACCAATAGGCTAATCACTCAATAAAAATTATAGTAATTCATATATATGAATAATAATTCATATTAAAATAGCATCACTCCACTTATCAACACTCAAACCCTAAATCTTATTCATTGTGATGCCGCTCATTTTTCTTCATAGATCCTAATATATTTTCGTTTTGGAATTGGTAGACATCTTGTGGTTCTTTAATGTTTTCTCTCATTTTTATCTCGTATTTCATTTATATTGATGGTGAAGAAACCAGTTCAAAATCTATTTAGATGATCCGTGAAAAATAATATTTTGAAAAATTTAAATACTTATTGGGCGGGTTAGGGTACCCAATGGGTATTAGCAAATAAATTTGCGTGAGTTTGGGTATTATAAGTATCTTTCTAAATGGATTTGGGATGTAATAGAGAAGATACGGTAAATAAATTAGAAGATTTAATTGATGTGTAAAATAGGATAGATCTTTTCCAAATCTTCTTGTAAAATCTTGGGGAATATCCTCCCTAATTTGTTGTAACTCTGTTGTAACAAAGATTGATATATAGTCGAAACTTTCATCACCGATATTCAACGGTGAGCTAAATCCTTTCTCACATGGTATCATCTTGAACTACCAGAAACCCTACTTTCTCTTTCCCGTCACGTCCTTTTCCCCTATCTCTTGCCCTCGCCTATTTTCTTCTCTCCGTTTTCCTCTCTTACCCTTCCTATGGCGTCGAATTCTTCATCTCTTTCGCTAAACGCCATGGCTCATCTCTTGAATATTAAGTTATCCTCCACCATATGACGTCGTCTCCTTCCGATCTTGATGTTTTTGTACTCTATACTGATAATGCTAATGTCGTCGTTGGTAATGGTGATGCTCTTTCTATTTCTCATTTAGGCTGTCATTTTATTGATAATCGTTTGCCTCTTTTAGATGTGTTAGTTGTTCCGCATATTACTAAACATTTGCTTTCTATTAGTAAAATAAGCACGGATCTTCCTGTTGATGTTATCTTTTCTAATAAGTCTTTTGTGGTTCAGACTCGGGAGACAGAGGAGATCTTGGCAAAAGGGAGGTGTAGGGATGGTTGTTACATTCTTGTTCGTGGCTCTACTGCTCTTGTGGCTGCTTTAAATTCTAGTACTTTAAAGTCCTCGTTTGAATTGTGGCACTCTCGTTTAGGACATATTTCTATTTCTGTTATTAATTTACTCGTTAAGTTGGGACATTTATTTGTTAATTCTATTTGCCCAAACCTATTTGCTCTTCTTGTCAGTTGGCCAAGAGCAAGCATTTACCTTTTTCATTAAATAATAAATGTGCTTCAAATGTTTTGGATATGATTCATTGTGACTTGTGGGGTCCTACCACGGTTATTTCGATTAATGGACTTAAATATTATGTTGTTTTTGTGGATGATTACTCATGTTTTTCTTGGTTTTACTCGTTGCGTGCCAAATCTGATTTCATTGAGATTCTTAATCGTTTTATCTCGCTGGTTAATAATCAATTTAATAAAAACATTAAAGTTTTTCAAAGTAACGAGGGTGCCGAATTTACTAAAAAATATGTTACTGAACTCTTTGCTTTTGGTGGCATTTTGCATCTTTTTTCTTGCCCATACACTCCACAACAAATGGTCGGGTTGAACATAAACATAGACATATCACTGAATCTGGCCTTTCCCTTTTATTTCATGCTCATGCCCCTGCTAAATTTCGGTTGGATGCATTCTCCACAGCTGTCTATATTATTAATAGGTTGCCTAGTTCTCTCCTTGAGAATAAGTCACCTTTTGAGATTTTGTTTATCGGTCCCGAATTATGGCCTCTTTAAGGTTTTTGGGTGTCGTATTTTTTCTTATCTCCATGACTATGCATTAAACAAATTGGCACCTCGTAGTTCTCCTTGTATTTTCTCGGGGTACAGTAGCACTCATAAGGATTTCTGGTGTTACGATCCTGTTTCTTTTCGTACTTATGTGACTCGTCATGCTCAATTTGATGAGACTGTTTTTCCATTTTCTGGTTCTCTTAATGACTCATCTACTGATAGTTTGGATTTTTCCCGTTTTATTGAGTTTCAGGATTTTCCATCGCCTCCCAGGCCTTCTGTACTTGAATCTTTGCAACAAGGACCAATTAGGCCCTCACAAGGCCCAATTCCCCAGCCCATTTCGCCAGGTCTTGATGGGCTCTCCCAGGCTCAATTCCCTCGGCCTGCTCCAGCTGGTTCCAAGCCTGTCGATCTTCCCCGCAAATCGTCTAGGCCCATGTCGGCTTCATCTTCCCATGCAGGCTCATCCTCTCCATGCATGTAGCGGCCCTATTTGTTATGTCTCGATTTCTCCCCTCCAGTTAGCCCCGATGTTTTACTCCCGACCCAGCCTCTCGTGGGCCCCATCATTGATCCCTTGTCTCATGGTCCAGCCGAACCTCCAGTCGAACCTCCAGCCACTCTGTTGTCTCAGTCTTTGGACGTGCCTCCTCTAGCTTCCGTTGTGTCGCGTTCTTCTCATCCCATGCAAACGCGTGCGAAGTTCGGTATTTTTAAATCTCTGCATTTTGTTGATATTGCTTCTACTGCTTTCTCTATGCACTAACTTCTTCTACAAAACCAAAAGGCTTTAAATCCGCTTCAAAGCTACCACATTGGTTATGTGCTATGCGGGATCTTGTACCTCAACCTCTTAATGAAAATGTGGTCGGTTCGAAATGGGTTTCTCGAACAAAGTTTAATTCTGATGGTTCGGCTGAGCACCACAAGGCTCGCCTTGTTGCTCAAGGCTTCACTCAAATACTTGGTTTTGATTTTTCTCACACTTTTAGTCCTGTTGTGCGTGCAGCTACTGTTCATATGATTCTATCTCTCGCCACTCAGGTCTTGGCCTCTTCATTAGTTGGATGTCAAGAATGCCTTCCTTCATGGCATACTTGACAAACCAGTGTTCATGGCTCAACCCCCGGGTTTCATTGATCCACGCTTTCCAAACAACGTTTGTAAGTTAAAGAAGGCTCTGTATGGTCTTCGTCAGGCTCCCCGAGCATGGTTCGTTTTAGTTCATTTTTACTGTCTTTAGGATTCTCTCATAGTCGTTCTGACACCTCTTTGTTCTTTATCCATTGTCCAAATTTCATTATTTTCTTACTTCTTTATGTCGATGATATTATTGTCACAAGTAGTAATCCTTTAATTCTATCCCTATTTATTGCTCGGGTCAATACGGAGTTTGCTGTCAAAGACCTTGGGAAGCTCAATTATTTTTTTGGGTCTTGAGATCTCTTATACCCCTTTTAGTTTGTTCTTGGGACAGGCCAAGTATGCTCATAATATTCCTTCACAGGCTGAGTTGCTCGATTTCAAACCAGTTTCCACTCCATTGGTTGCCGGTGAAGCCTTAGTCAATGATGGTGATCCTTTCAAGGATCCTACTTTATATCGATCCCTTGTTGGTGCGCTGCAATACTTGATGATTACTCGTCCGAATCTCTCGTATGTTGTCAATCACGTAGCCAGTTTCTCCAACATCCCACCACTGATCATTTTCTGGTTGTCAAGTGCATTCTTCGCTACGTCAAGGGAACGATACAATATGGTCTATCCTTTATACGTTCTTCGGACTTCGCAATTGTTCGATATTCAGATGCTAATTGGGCCCGTTCTGTGGAAACCCATAGTTCCACCTACGGTTATTCTATATTTTTGGGCGGCAACTTAGTCTCATGGAGTGCTAAGAAACAACCTACAGTTACTCGTTCCAGCTGTGAGTCCGAATACCGTGCAGTAGCCAACATTGCTCAAGAGATGATTTGACTGTCCCATCAAAAAGCTTGGTGAACTTCCATCTTCTCGTCTGCTTTTGCTTTGTGACAACAAGAGTGCCTTATTCCTCAGTCAAAATCCAGTTGCTCACAAGCACACCAAACATATTGATATGATTGCGATTTCATTCGTGAGCTAGTAGCTGCGCATAAGTTGGAGACCCGGCTTGTTCCATCTAATTCCCACCTAGTGGACATTTTTACAAAAAGTTTACCCCGTCCTATGTTTGAATTTCTGCGTTCCAAGCTCTATGCTGATGTTAATCCCACACTTCGCTTGAGGGGAAGGAGGGAGGGTGGGGTAATAGAGAAGATACGGTAAATATATTAGAAGATTTAATTGATGTGTAAAATATGATAGATCTTTCTCAACTTGTTGTAAAATCTTGGGAAATATTCTCCCTAATGTGTTGTAACTCTATTATAACAAAGATTGATATATAGTGGAAACTTTCATCACCGATATTCAACGGTGAACCAAATCCTTTCTCACAGGATGAGTTTGAGTAATATAAATTTTAAATGGTTAGAGTTTGGATATCCTTAATTTCACGGGTATCCACCCAACTGTCATCCCTATGCACAACATAATCTAAACACTATCTCTATTTATCATAATACCAAATATAAAAATAATGATAAAATCAATAATATTTATTTTATATATAATCTTATATTCTCATATTACGTGTTACTTTTATGAACATTTAGTCAAATTGATTTCTTCAGTGAAGTTTTAGAAAATGAATATCAATTTGATATTAGTAAAGAAACTAATTAACTATTAACAATCACAAACAATTAAAAACATGATCAAATAAGCTTGCAAATAAGAGGGTGTTTGTAAACAAATGTGATTTTGGAAAAGTTATTTAAATTAATTTTTGGTGTAAAATCAGAAGTTAATAATGTTTGGAGAAAAAATGATTTTATAACAATTGTAAGTGTTTTTTTTTTTTTTTTTTTGGTGTGAACGTTTGCAAAACAAAATCACTTTTATCACATCAAAAGTAAGCAATACTTACAAAATTGTCATTAGAATCTCAAAATCTGGGTAAAAGCAACTTCTAAAAATCTAATTTTAATTACAAACCCAACACCACCCCCAAAATCAATTTTCAAAATCACTTATCATAATTAGTTATGTTTGCAAACTCATGTTACATTGTTAGAATCAATTATGTGAAACACTTTTAAGCTGTTTTTGAGAATTAAGGAGAGAGTAACTTCTGTAAATCAATTCTTAAAATCACTTTTTTTTTCCAAACATTACCAAATTTTTATTTTACTACAACAATCAATTTTAATCACTTTTTCACAATTAGTTTTGTTTGCAAACATCCTTTTAGGGGTTGCAAACACTCATAGATTCTATAAAATATTTTTGGGTGTTGAAAAACACTCTAAATACTTAATTTAACTTAAATGCATGAAATTAAATACAAAAAGCAAGAAGATTGGTTGGAGTGGAGCCGAAAAGGTGACGGCCGTAGCCATCATCTTGTATGTTAATTTAGGGCATTTGGTAGAAAGAATAATAATTAATAAAGGGTAAAGAGGGGTAAAATAATTGTGGAAAGGGAAAGGACAGTGAGAGAAGTGTAGAAAAATGAAAAAGGAGTGCTTAATTTGTGGGAATGGGATTTATTCGATAAATAAAGAAGTGATGGGTCAAGGATGGTTTTTGGAGTTTTGTTGGGGGTGTAGGGTAGGGTAGGGTAGGGTAGGGTAGACCATATTTACTTTTCTACAGTTGGTTTGGTGGGCCTGTCTTTGTCTTCTTGCATCTTTTATGTCTTCACAAAAATCTCTTTTACTTTTCACAACTACATCCCATTCCCATGTATGGCAATGTGGGAACTATCCGCAGCCCATTATTCCAATTTTAGGATATTTCATAGAATAGTATTCATACTCGTTAAATTTAAAAATAGACTATATATCCATTTATCCGATTAATCTGCTCAAGATATATATTAATAATAATTTATACAATGCATTTAACTCTAATTTCCCGTTTAAAATATTTATATTTATAAGAAAAATTAAAGTAAACAATCGAACAATTTAATAGAATAACTTATTTTTTTGTTAAATAGAACAATATTAAATTATCTAATAATTTTTAATTGCATTAATAAAAAATATTTAATTTATTTTTGTTTGCAACTTATATCTAATGGAAATAATTCGACTCACAATAATATTCAAATTTAAGCACAATAATCAATCAACTAACAATTGTTTATTTTATATTTAATACTACCTCCGTCTCGTTCTAACTTGCCTACTTTTCTTTTCGGTTTGTCTCAACTTAACTTGTCAGCCATAAATGACAAATTTCTCTCACAATCTCCACCATCAATCTCCACCTTAAAAAAAGTCAAAGCTTCCACAAAATCTGTTTTTTCTTAACTTCCGTGTCAGGCCAAGATAGACAAGTTAGATCAGGACGGAGGGAGTATATTATATCAAAATATTGAATATCAACATCGGATTAAATACTAAGGAAAAAAGTTAATATACTTTTTATCTATTGCAAACATAAGAAATGAATTCAAAAATAAAAAGAAGAAAAAACTATTAGTGGTCTTTAGGATGTTGGAAAATCATAATATTTGAGAGAGAGATATGAAAAAAAGAAAATCTCTAATTTTTTTATCCCTAACATGACCACATGTCTTCCTCTGCTATTTCTTTTTTTTTTCTTTATAAAAAAATTAAATATTATATGTGAATCGAGAAACCAAAAAATAGTTAGTTTTTACTATTTTTGAAACAATTGTATATTGTAGAAAAGATATATATATATATATATATATATATGGTTTTGTTAATAAAATAAAAATACAGTTTTAAAAATATAAAAGATTATCTAATATCAATTTTAAAGGATTAGTTAATAAGTATTTATAAAAAAATCATAATATTTATTTAATTTTTATTTGTAACTCAGACCCAATTAGATAATTGAACTTATATCACATAAACAAATATAACTCAAATAATCTAATCTAAATAATTCAAATGCATTTTTTATATAACTTATTTTAAAATATGCAATGTAGATCAAACTAAAGATCATGAAAAAGATTAATTTCTTATATTTTACATTAAAAACAAAAAAAAAAAAACCATAAATTATGTGCTCTTTAATTTATTTTAATTTTATTCTTTTCTTTCTAAATTTATTGTATTTTTATTATAAAATGAATCAATCAAAAGCTCTGGCTATAATTTTTTATACAACAAATTGCCAACAAAATTTAAGTTTGGAACCAATTTTGGAAAGACACTACAATATATATATATATATATATATATATATATATATATATATATATATAAATTGCCCATTATGTTAATTATGATTTAAACCTACTATGTTTAGAAGGTGAAATTGGAGGGAAAATAGTCTGGTTTCCATTTATAAAGGGTTCCATTTTATTATATAATACTACCTCCATTTTTTTAGTTGTCATTCTAATTTTTTTTTTTTTTTTTTTGTAAATAGTTGTCATTCTAGTTTTTTTACCACTTTTTTACAATATTAACCCTATAGTTATGGAAAGTGTTAACAATATATAAAAATGAATAAAAAAAATCAAAGAATTTAAGGAAACTAGTTGATGGTTGATTTGTCAATTCCTTAAGTACCTTAATTTTCATACAAAATGCTAAAACGACAACAACAAAAAATGAAAGTAGTAAGATATATTATGTACACTTTTATCCAATTTTCCTTATATCTATTTTGTCTCATCCAAATTAATTAGTTTAGACAGTAAGATAATTTCCTCATATCCTGATCTCATATACTTACCAAACTTTCCAGTAGGAAAGTATACACCATAACTTGTACTCCCGTCGTCTTATCCTGATTTACACATTTTCCTTATTAGTACGTCCCACGTTAATTTGCATATCCTTAAAAAGAAAATTTCTCTCACAATATCCACCCTCAATTTTCATCTTTGAAAATAGCATCTAAAAACTAAAAAAATATTTTTTTCTTAATATACGTGCCCTTTATATGGGCTAAATAGAGTGAAATGGAGGGAGTATATCCGATTCGTAAGTCCAGTCTATAAGGGGATACTTGGTTTGGGATGTAGTGGCATGTGTCACGTCCGATGGGGCACATTCACGAATGAGACATCCACAAATATATTTTAGTTTAAGTGTATAATAGGGTAGGATGTGTATTGGAATTTGTAAAATGTGTATTGAAAATTGTAAAAGGTGATGTAGACAATATGGTGTAGATGTGAAGGAATGTACCATCAAATGTAAAGTGAAATACGTTGAGGGTAATCCATACCACATTCGAATGGAAACATCCCAAAACAAATATTCCCCGACGCACATAAGGTTGTGGGGACATAACTCATCCAGTAACTCAGATACATGTGATAAAAGGCCCTTAAGTAAATGATATTACAGCTAACTAGTAATGTACCCACACACGCACGGTTGATGATATTTATGGTAATATAAATATATATTTTATGTACCGTAAAATAATGTTAAATATTTTAACAATGATTTAATTAGCATATATAAAAATTAAGAATTTTGGCATGAGCACTAACAATCATACATAGTCTCATAAGATATAGAGTAAATCATATTATTGTCTCATATTCTAAATCATATTATTCTCTCATATTCGGATTTTGTTATTATAATTTCGTGCTAGAACTAATAGCCTTTCGGGTTTTTTTTTCTAGAAGAAGGTAATAATCTTATTAAAAATCGCATAAAATAGTACTAAAGAAATTTTAGAAAAAATGTGCAAATGAACATAGTTTATTTATTTATTTAACATGAAGTTAAAAAGTGAAACATTAAACAAATCCACAAATTCCATTTATGCCAAAAATTAAATTATAAACAAAATATTATATAAATAATTGTTTTTTTCTGGTGTAGACTTACATAGTCTTTTGATATAACCAACACACTTATCACCGGCAGCAGAATAAAAAAAAAAAAAATCATTGACCGATAAAAAATATAAATATAAATGATTAATAATACAAATTTGTGGAATTTTAAAATATATGTAAGCAATAATGATCAGGCCAAAAACATAGGACTCATAATAAATATATAGTGTACTAATCACAATCATATAAAGTATCACATATATATGTGTATTTCACAAAAAAAATATCACATGTGTGTGATTTAAATATATAACAGGAAAAAAGCTTCATTAACCCAGCACAAGCATAGCCTAAGATAAAGTTAAACTCAATGTGTAAAAGATGACGGAAGATTGAGATAATTTTCAAGATCTCATTTACTACTTTTAAAAATAAAAATAAAGGAGAATTATCCTAACAAATTCTTTGGGTATGTTTATTTAAGGTTGTGAAGTACTCGATCAAATTTGATTGAGAGAGTTAATGAATGTGCTTTATTGAAATTTACCCTTAATTTTCATTTAATGTAAAATACACGAACGAAAGTGAGTGGGATCATTTTTTTTTAGATGAGGTGCCTACTCAAGCGTTGCACCTTGTTGAACATGATGAACCACATTTTGCCACAATATCATGAATGAGAATAGTTATTCCTGAAGATAAAAAACATAAATATCCTAGAAAATGTATCTATACCCAAAAAAAATATTTCAATAGTTTATATAATATAAATTCAACATTTGGATATCACATTGGAGGCTAAATAGAGGTATATATATATATATATATACACATTATCAATATAAATAGTAAAAATAACGTTATAATATATAATTATTTTAATGCACAAAAGTAATCTAGGTTTGGTTTTTTTAGAATTAAATAAATAAGTATTGATACTATGTCCACGAGCTATAAATTCCATAGAACATAGCTAATATGTTAATTATTTCTATTTACGAATCAATCAACATCTTAGAAATTTTAAATTAGACAATTACAATGTCATTTTTTTTTTTTTTCTGATAAAACGCGATCCGTTATCAAAGAAACTTCGGGTCAAAGAAAATCGATTGGGAAAATTATCCTACGCAAAAAAAAAAGACAAAGAACACAGGATATACGTGGTTCGATCCGGAGATCTGCGTCCACAGGAAGAAGAATCCCCTCCGGGGTTTCTTTTACTCCTTTTTCGTTAATCTTACAAGCTATAGTTTCAGAGTACAAGAGTCCGAACTCTCAATCCATCTTTAATTCTACTATTTATATCATACAAATCACAACCCTAACTAAATCCCTATAATCCCGGCCATCAAATCTGCACTCGTGATTGAGAAAAGATCATGGGGGAATCTCCACTCCCGAATGTGCCGCCGCTGTCATCTCGGTCACCAAATCTTCATGGTGATTGAATATGCCGTAATTGGGCCGGTTGAGCTGTTGGGCTTGTACTTCTGGGCTGGTTGAGCTGTAACCGGGCCATACCTATCAGATGTCCCCCCCCAAGCCGGAGCGAGGTAGGAGCTTCGGCTTGAAGAGAAAGCGAAGGTAGGTGTGAGCCGGTGTGAAAGAAGTTGGATGAGTTAAGGGGAGGCGAAAACCTACTAGGATTCTGAGGTAAGACAACTAGAGTTGAGACTCTACGAAACCCCTGGGGTCAATCAACCGGAGTTGGGAAACTGCGAAACCCCCGGGGTCAATCAACCGGGGTTGAGAAAATTCAAAACCCCCGGGGTCAATCAACCGGAGTTGGAAAACTGCGAACCCCCGGGGTCAATCAACCGGAGTTGGGAAACTTCCACGATACGAGGGCTGAAGGAAACTGGGGCGCGCGACCGGGAGATGCGCACAGAATTCGAGTAGGCGCGTGTTAAACGGCACACATTTAGAGTTTCGAGGCGTGTGCATGACACGCTAGTATCAGAAACGTTAATTTTAAACCATCGAATCTGAGCCGTTGCTGGAATTATAAGAAAAGGAAGGAAATAAAAAACCCTTCACCTTCTTCATTTTAGGACGACTGAACCACGCATCAGAGAGGAAGTGGGCAAAGAAAGGGGGCCCTTTAGAGTACCGCCTATACGGATGATTTTCCCAGAAAATAGTGAGACTAGGAAAATCTACCGGGGTGATCAAGGGAAAATTAGGATGGAGGCGGTTAGTTTCCCCTATCGTGAGGAGGAGGTAGAGGAGTTCGAAGTAGCAGGAGTGGTGCCCAGTGTAACTGAGGCCCAAATCAGGAGATGGATTCCGAATTTCTTCCTGCCTTTCGACCTAAAATACATAGTTCCCCAACATAAGGATAAGGCTTGTTTCCTCCCAAATGTTTCATATATGTATATATAGATCAGCTGGCGGTAGGGTTAAGGTTTCTCCTATGGGATTTTTTGGTAAATTTGTTGGAGTTTTATGGAATAGCCCTGGGGCAGTTGGGACCCAATGCCGTAAGGCAGGTGGTAGGATTTTTGGTGGAAAGTAATAAGGGCGGAGTGAAGCCCAGTGTTAGTTTATTTAGATATTTCTTTCAGCTTAAAACGATGAGGAGGAATAAGGGTTGGTATTACCTTAACCCAAGGCCGGGTAAAAATTCAAAGTAAAAAACCCTACCAAAATAGCGTGGTGGAGAGGTAAATTTATATATGTTAGGTAGGGTAGAGTACTGCCGAAGTGGCAGAGATTGGAGGTGGTAGATAGTGCTCTGGCGGGGGACCCCAGGGGTGTAGATGTATTGATGAAAGCAGGTACCCTGGGGTCAAAATTCTCAGAAGAAGTCTTGGACGAGGCTGGGTTGAGCCCTTACTATTCCAAATGGACAGCTAGGACTTCGGAATCCCAAAAAGAGGGTACCTCAGCTGAAGCTAACTCAGAAGAGTCTCCAGGCGTGGCTGAGGTAGAGGGGTCTCAAGCCGGGGGCAGAAATAGAGGGTAGGCCCCTTCTATTTTGTATAAGTTGTGCAATAGCTACTTATAAGATCTCTTAATGCATCCTGTCTCATGTGCAGTGGGTAAGTTCAAGAGTTCTGCGAAAAGGGGAGCTGGAACCAACTCCGGTGGGCGAGGTGATAGAGCCAGGACACCCGAGCTGCAGAAAACCACGTCAGGGGGTGGTCTTGGAGACGATCACGAGGACAACGTCTCTCTATCGGGGCTGACCCCGAGCTCCAAGAAGAGGATGATATCACCACCGACGCCGCCACCACCTAAGAAAACACATGTGGTCCCTTCCCACGAGGTATGTGCATTGATAGTGCCTTGTTATATATCTCGTTTGCCAAGGATGACAGTAAGAGAATGCAGGGACAAGGGAGAGCAACGACTTCGGCAGGAGCTGAACTGGAAGAGCTGCTAGAGCCAATCCGTGGGTTGGTAGTGAAGCTTGAAAAAGAGTCTTCCAGGAAAAGGGTGGCCGAACTGGAGGCCGAGGTCACCAAACTACGGGCTGAGCTTGCGGAAGCCCAAAGAATGCCAAGGTGGCTCGAGACAGAGCGATGCTAGCCGAGAAAGAAGCGGCAAGACTGCGAGAGCAAGCGGTGGAGGTCGCTGTTGTCCAGAGTGACCTCGTGGCAGCTCGAGAAGAACTGAAGAGAACAGTTGAGGGCCAGGGAGCGATGTTAGAGGCCTTCACTGAAAAACTGTTGCAGACAGAAACGTTCATGAAGTTTCTGAGCACGTTTGTGGCGGCAGGCGATATAGCCACAAGGAGTGAATTGTTGGAGGCTGTATACGATAAATATCTGGAAGTCGATGTGTATGATGAAGACTTCGGATATAACTATGATACTGTGGGGAATGAGGATGGGGCATAATTTGAGGCGCTGACACAGGCATCAAAGTGGCCGCTGATTGAGGCCCTGGCCAAGAAAAATGTGCTCTTGACTGCCGAGGTGATAAGACGCTGCAACGAAGACCAGGATAAAGATTTCTTGGGCTTCCGTAACGGCTTTCACGTGCAGGAGTTACGAAACAGAACCCCCATCCCGCACAAAGGGTCCGTAGTGCCAACATTGGCCTCTGGGGAGGAGAATGCGGCTAGAGACTCCGGGGAAGCAATAGAGGCAACCAGGGACCCCACAGTGCTCCCAGCTGTAGCAAGGAATACCCCTACCCCTGGAGAGGTCGGTGACCCTTCACCTCCTGACAAGAATATAGAATAGCCTATTTGTAAAAAGGTGTTGTGATTTGTAATTTCTGGTGTGTAATGAATCCATTGTACTTGAAGTAATGAATGACGATTTATTCTTTTGTCTTCTTCATGTGTTGTAACTCATGTTTTCCTTAGCAATGTTGATGTGTCTGTGTGTACTTGATACGAAGATGTCCCATCTGTCAGGGAAACGCCGAAAATCCATACGAGGTGATAAAGCAACTCAGGTCCTCGATAGCTTGGTTACAAAAAGACAGAGATGTCTAGAAGTTGGAAGAGGTCCCCAGGCTATCGAAGAGATTAGCGTCAGTAGAAAAGAGATGTGCGGAGGCAGAGGATTCTTGGACAAAAGCTGCGACGCAAATGCGGCAGTATAAAGTAGAATGCGTGCTTAAAGACATGGAATTGGAACAACTCCGCATAAACCAGCAAGAATACGAACACTTGCTTGTCGATAGCGGGCGGTTATCAGTCGACGAGGTTCGTGCCCGGAGAACAGAAGTTCGGGGAGACGTTGAGCAGCTTGGCAAGCAAGGTGATATCAATAATCCCGAACTAATCAGAAACCGGCTGGTGTTAGGATTTCTCCTGGAGCTTCAGAAGAAAGTAGAGGCCCGCAACGATGCTCTCCACGTGGCAGAGCAGGAGAAGCAAGGACGCAGCGACGTAAAGGGAGCCCGGAGTAAGAAAACAGGGACCACCATACGGGAGAAGGTTGATCCCGGGGCCCACCCCGCGGCACCAAGAAACCCAGGGAAGACTCCCGAATCAAGGCTGGGTCCTTCTAGAAAATCAAGGAAGCCATGTGAGAAAGAGCCGGAGCCAAGTGGAACAACAGTTTCAGCCTTAGCTAAGGAAATTGACGAGATGCCGGGAGAGGAGTGGGATGCTGTAGAGTGGGCGAACACCCCGGGGGATGCGCGGAGAGCAAACCCAGTATCTCAAAAGACAAAAGAGCACCATCGGCATAAAACATGGGAGCATGTTACACGAGCCTCAGAGAAAATGGACCCACTGGCTTTGTTGGAGTGGGACCATACAGAGTGGGATAATATGTCGGGCCCGACTAGGAGACCCAGTCAACTTACAGGTCATGGTCTGCAAGGGGACGGTTGACATGCCCAGGACCGGGGTCCTTGCCCGAGGGAATTCAGGGGTGCAACGTAGTTCTCAGGAGGTTCCCCGAAGGACTAGAAATAGCCAATTGGAATCAAAGCGACGAGGCTTTGCGTTCTGGTTCGAAGAGGATTCAAAAAAGCATTAATAGGAAGTGGTATAGATGAATGTTTGATGAAATAATGTATGGAAAAATATGTATTGTATATATATTATTTACTTTATTTATTATTTTTATTCTTTGTGTGGAAAAAATGTATGATGCATACGATTGTAAAATAATTTTTGTAATGAAAATGTCAAGGGCATATAGATGTTCACTGCGTTCGTCATAATACGGACAAAAATTTGTTCGGAAACAAGGTAACTGACCTCATCGAATGGAACGAAAGAAGGAATGAGATTAAGTCCGGAGACAAATTAATGACTCCTCGGAACGATCAGTAAGTGGCTTGTATCCTTCGATCGGATTAGGTGAGAGTGAGCCGAAGTCCTAAGACTTGGATATTTACCCCGGACGGATCAGGCGAGGAATTAATTAAGTCCGGGGACTTGTTCTAATTGTCTCCTGACAGGTCAGGAGATAGATAAATGTGTTCGGAAACATTCGATATAATGACACCGGGGCGTCCCCGCGGTGTTGTAAACAATCAGTATAAAAATGAAACATGAGATCTTATTGAGAAAAAATTGTCGGAACAATGTCAAATTACAAGCTTGTATTTAAGAGATAGAGGACAGAATAAAACTAATAGTATTAGAGAAAAAAATTCCGGAGGTTGGTCACATGCCAAGTACGAGGCAATGGGGTGCATCTACGCGCTCGAGCTGGTAGCTCCCGGAAGAGTGAAAAACAACCACACGATAGGGTCCTTCCCATGCCGCTCGGAGTTTGCCTTCAGGAGCAGCTTTGCTGGCGGAATTGAGCAGGAGCACGAGGTCGCCGACTTGAAATTGCGTCCCGCGGACTCGCGCGTTGTAGTATTTTGCTGTTTGTTGTTTATACTTGGACTGTCGGATAAGTGTCTGTTCCCTGCGATATTCCACTTCGTCGAGGTTAGCACGAATTGCTTCTTCATTAGTTTCAGGATCGATATTCAATAACCTGGGGCTGGATACCTCAATTTCTACTGGGATGACGGCCTCAGAGCCGTAGGTTAGGCTGAAAGGAGTTTCGCCTATGGAAGAGTGAGGCGTAGTACGATAAGCCCACAACACTTGAGGTAGGGTATCAGCCTAAAGCCCTTTGCATTCACCCAAGCGCTTCTTGATGCCTTCAACAAGTGTCCTATTTGTCACTTCTACCTGACCGTTGGCCTGGGGGTGAGCCACCGAAGTAAATGCCTGTTTGATGTGCAATTCTTCACACCAAGAGCGGAAAGGATTATTTGCGAACTGTTTTCCATTGTCGAAAACAATGGTGCCAGGAATACCGAATCGGCAGACAATATTTTTCCATACAAAATTAAGAATCTTCCTTCCAGTGATGGTGGTAAGCGGTTCGGCTTCGACCCACTTGGTAAAATAATCCACAGCGACCACTAAGAACTTAATCCCTCCTGGAGCCACAGGGAACGGACCCATGATGTCTATGCCTCATTGAATGAAAGGCCATGCGCTCTGTATGCCTACCAGCTCGGTTTGGGGTAAGTGTTTTATCTGTGAGACACTTTTCGCATTTTGACACTAAGTCATGCGCATCATTAAAGAGAGTGGGCCAGTAGTACCCCCACCGTAGTGCCTTCTTAGCTAGAGTTCGGGAACCAATATGGCTCGCACAGGAGCCCTTGTGTAATTCTCGGAGGACATAATCAGCTTGGAATGGGCCAATGCATCGAAGACTTGGCTGGAGGTAGGATTGCCTGTATAAGACCCCATCATGGAGCGTATACTTCGGTGCCTTCAAAATGATCTGGCGAGCCAGCGCCTTGTCTTCGGGTAGAGTCCCATCCTGGAGGTATTGGACAATGGGCGTCATCCAAGTGGGGTCGGTATCAGCGATTACCGACACAACCTGTTCATTGATTGATGGATGGGATGCCTCCTCTACGAGTATGTCCGGGGATATACTAGAAGGGACCACGGAGGCCAGCTTACTGAGAGTATCAGCCTTTGTGTTTTCTCCTCAAGGAACCTTGTGGACATCAGCGGAGGAAAATGTCAGCAAGAGTTTTTTAATTAAAGCTAGGTACCTTTTCATGGTTTCCTCCTTTGCTGCATATGAGCCATTGATTTCGCTAGATACCACTTTCGAGTCGGTATATATCCGGATGTGTGAGGCTCCTAGAGTCTTTGCGAGGCGAAGGCCAGCGAGAACCGCCTCATATTCGGCTTCATTATTCGTGACTTTGAACTTGAATCGCAAAACATACTTGACTTCCACATCGTCAGGCCCATTGAGAAGAACCCCAGCTCCACTCCCCCGGGTGGCAGATGCACCATCTACGTGTATATGCCATCGCTTGGCCTCGATGTCGAGATCGGTAGGCTGGATGACCTCAGGAGGTGGGTTGGATTCAGAGTTGTCAAAGGGAGCCTCAGCAAGAAAATCGGCTAGGGCTTGACCTTTAATAGCTCGGAGAGGAAGGAACTGGATATCATGCTCTCCCAGCTCAATGGCCCATTTAACAGTCGGCCGAAATGATCGGGCTTACTTAAGACCTGACGGATTGGTTGGTTCATGAGGACGTTAATAATATGCCCCTGAAAATAGGGACGTAGGCGGCGGGCCGCCATAACCAGCGCTAATACCGTCTTCTCGGCGATGGAGTACCGCGTCTCTGCTTCTTGTAGGGCTCGACTAGCAAAATATACGACCGTCTGAGTCCTTCGGTCTTCACGGACAAAGGCTGCACTGATGGCCTCATCGGATGGGGACAAATATATGTATAGGGGCTCCCCGGGAATTGGTGCAGAGACAGTAGGGAGCTGGCTGATGTGCTACTTTAGAGCCACTAAAGCTTCTTCACATTGGGGAGTCCATTCGAATCTTTTAGCCTGCCTCAGAATTTTAAAAAAGGGGAGTTGTCGCTTGGCTGCTTTAGACAAAAACCGATTCAGCGCAGCTAGTCTCCCAGTAAGACGCTGAACATCTTTTTCCTTTTCAGGTGTTTTGAGATTAAGTATATCTCTAGTTTTGGAGGGATTTGCTTGGAGCCCCTGAGGGGAAACCACGTACCCCAAGAATTTCCTGGAACCGACCCCAAAGGTGCACTTAGTCGGATTTAGTCGGAGGTTGTTACGTCTGAGCACTTCCAATGTTTCAGCGATGTCCCGAACACATGTATCAAAAGTACGACTTTTGATAACGAGATCATCAACATAAACTTCTACATTTCGGCCAATCTGGTCTCGAAAGACGTGATCCATCAAACGTTGATAAGTGGCCCCGGCGTTCTTAAACCCGAAGGGCATTTTCTTGTAAGCAAAAATGCCGAAGTCCGTTATGAAGGCTGTTTTGATTGCGTCATTTCGGTCCATGTAGACCTGGTGGTATCCTTTATAGAGGTCCAGGAAACAAAGTGCGGGGTGTCCGGTAATGGCCTCGGCCTTTTGGTCAATCGGAGGCAGCGGATAGCAATCCTTCGGGCAGTATTTGTTTAGGTCAGTAAAGTCCACACACATCCTCCACGTGTTATCGAGCTTTTGAACCAGGACAGGATTCGCTAGCCAGGTCGGATAGTGAACTTCAAAGAGGATATCTGTCTTCATCAGCTCCTCAACCTCTGCGCGGATAGCAGCTTTCCTATCCGCAGCAAACTGTCTGCGCTTCTGCTGAACTGGTTTGACTGCTGGATCAATATTCAGCTTGTGGGTGATTAAGTATGGCGAGACACCGGGCATATCCAGGGGTAACCAGGCGAAGACTTCGGAATATTCGCGCAATGTCAATGGCGATGTGAAGTAGAGGTAAATGCACTACACCGACCTTAACAGTATGCTCAGGCTTGGTTGGATCGAGTGGTACCTCGACTACTTCGTTGCTAAGAGGTTTAGTAGGAGCCGGAATGAGTCCCGGGGTATCTATTTGAAACTAAGGATTGGCAGCAGGCTTAGTCCTCTGTTTGAGTGCAACGTGCATGCACTCCTTAGCCATCTTTTGATCGCCACGGATGGCAATCACACCGTAGGAAGAAGGACACTTCATCGTCAAGTGATACGTGGAGCAGATAGCTTGTGCGGGGTAAGCCAATCTCGCCCAAGAATCATATTATAGGGTGATGCAGACGACACCACATAAAAATCAACAAAAACAGTTTTGATGGCAGGGTGAGTACCTACCGAGGCTGCGAGGTTAATGATCCCTTCTGCCTTAACCTCTCCCTATGTAAATGTCTGTAGAGGTCCCGGTGCAGGTCAGAGCAGATCACGGGATATACCCATTTTTTGGAAACAATCAGAGAAAATAACGCTTACAGCGGCACCATTATTGACATATACCCGTTTGATGATAATATTTGCTACAGTCATATCGATGATAATAGCGTCAGTGTGAGGGATGCGCTCGGGCACTGGGTCGTCTTCGGTGAAGCTCACCGCTTCGGTTTTGTGAAAACGCTTGTGGCGGGACTCCTCGGGAGGAGGCCTACGAGCTTCTGCAATAAGGGCTTTGCGAGAAGTTCCTACTGGCTGCGCGCCATAAATCATATGAATGATACTATTAACAACACGATTTGGAGGATTGTTCCCATTGTCACCCTGAGGAAGAGGGGCTGGCAATAAGTGAGGCTGTTGCTGCTGATTATACTGCCTATTTCCCTGATCATGGCGGGACTCCTCGGGAGGAGGCCTACGAGCTTCTGCAATAAGGGCTTTGCGAGAAGTTCCTACTGGCTGCGCGCCATAAATCATATGAATGATACTATTAACAACACGATTTGGAGGATTGTTCCCATTGTCACCCTGAGGAAGAGGGGATGGCAATAAGTGAGGCTGTTGCTGCTGATTATACTGCCTATTTCCCTGATCATGCTTAGGGTAGTTGTTGTTCCCGGGTTGGTTAATCTGCCACTGGGGCCGACCTTGTTGTTGGCCTCGATTATTATAGCCACCCCGATTTTGTTGCTGGTTGCCACCTCTGTGCTGTTGCCGATTATCGGGGTGAGCAATGTACTGGCGAAAATATCCCTGTATTATACACTCCTCAATTTCTTTGCCGAGTTCTCGACATTCTTCCGTATCGTGCCCGTGGTCATGATGATAATTGCACCGCTTGGCTCGATTTCGCTTGTCTGCCGGTGCAGTCATACGAGGGCAAGATCTCAGGTCAGCCTTGTGGATGGCATGTATCTCGGTTCGGGACCGATTCAAAGGTGTGTGCTGAGGTAGATCGTTACGGGGTTCCAATCGCCCTCTGCCTAGCCGGTTGAAAGTGCTGGTGCGAGTGTTAAGCCCTGGTTGTCCTTTATCTGCCTGTCTCTTAGCAATAGACTTTTCCTTCTTGCGCCGGGTTTGCTCGTCCGCTTTGGCGAACTTACCGACCACATGATAAAGAGCTCGGGTAGTGGCTGGAGTATTTCGGGCAAGCTCAGTATATAGTGGTCTGGCACGTAATCCATTCATGAAGGCCGTGACGATAATGCTGTCAGGCTGACTTCCCACTTTCAAGCTTTCAGTTGTAAAGCGTTTCAGGAACTGAGAAATGGTTTCTCCTTCTTTTTGTTCAACATTCATCAGATCGGCTAGGGTGGACATGGGCTTTGCTCGTGCTTCAAAACGAGCCCAAAAGTGTTCGGCAAGTTCTCTAAAAAAGGATATACTATTACGGGGGAGGGAGTCAAACCAAACCCGGGCCTCGTCCTGAAGATATTCAGGGAAAATTTTACAATAGTGAAGAGACACGGTGTGATCTCGGCTGAGCATATTGTGCCTAAAGGCCCCTAGGAAGTTGGCTGGGTCTCCAGTTCCATCGTAAGGTGATATAGCAGCTCGCTTGAACCCTTCGGGAAGGGGTGTAGCGAGTATTTCTTGGGAGAATGGGGTGATAATGTCTCCGTTGACATCAAGACCTAGAATCCTGTCCAGTTCGACATTATGCTGTGCCCGCTCATACTCCTGGAGGTCTATGGGATGGGGATGGTCATGGCGAACTCTCTTAGCCACGTTAAGGGGTCGGCGTCGGCAAGTTCTTCATTGCGTTGCCTTGACCCATTAGAACTCCCATGGTCCTCGGGGGAACCAGATCGCTCTCTACGTCGGTCTTGCCGCACATTATGTATAGGGTCTTGTTGGTTTGGCGGGTTTTGATGAGGTGGATGTGCTGCGAGATTGACGGCATTTCCAGCAGGCTCACCGGGGTTCGCACGGTTGGCTGCCCAGTCTTGGAAGATGTGAGCATGTTCTTGGATAAAGGCCTGGAGCAATTCCGGGGTCATTTGAATATTAATCTGCGGCTGTGTAGCGGCGGGATTAGGGTTCTGGATGTTGGGAAATTACGAACGATACGAATAATAACAAACGATAAACGAGAACCATCGACAAAACTAAAACAAGGACACCAAATTTAACGTGGTTCGCTAACAACTTGTTAGCTACGTCCACGGCCAAACGAGAGGAACCAATCAAATTCAACAGAGTGCTTACAACATAGGACAAAGACTTCATCCTAACAAACGGAGACAAACTCGAGTATCAATCAATTGATACTCGACCAAAACAACTCTCCACACTCTATAATCAAACGACTCTAAACCCGAAAATAGAGTCCCCCAGAATATCCCAAATCAATAGACAACCTCTTTCTTGTCTCTCAAATCAAATTCAACGACTGATCAATCAATCTATTCAATTAATTGACCAATACAAATTCCAAAGATAATAGGCCTATGTATAAGCCCCAAAACCTAATCCTAGACAAAGAAAGGAATCCAATTGGGCCTAATTCGCGTAGGCCCAAAAAACTTCTCGCCTGACTCGTCTAGGCCGAGATGCAAAACTGTCTAGGCCGAGATACTCTTCCAGCAGCAATTTCGCCAAAAGCTGACTCGACGTCTCGGCCGAGATCTCTCGTCCGTCTCGGCCTAGACGTCTCATCTTCAATTTCTTGTCACACTTGGTCGTGGCCGCTACCTCCCGTCGCGGCTGTGTCCTCCGACGCGTCCAATTCCAACGACGTTCAAATCCAAGTCTCCACCTCGATGCGAACGTCGATTCAAACCAAACCAAATTCAAGGCACAAATTCCTAACACTGGACACCCCTTTGGGGCAAGGGTAGGATTTGATCGTTCGGATTCATGAGTGGATCTTGATTGCCCTAATTGTGAGGTTGATTTCCCACCAGCTGTTGCCTCCGCGGCAAAGTTTGATCCACGTGTGGATCACAGTCGGTTTGATCGCCTTGGCGAGATTGAGTCTGGCGTGTAGTCACCATGGTATGACAAGTGCGGTATCAATAGTTTTCTTCGTTCCCACAAACGGCGTCAATTGATAAAGCGCGATCCATTATCAAAGAAACTTCGGGTCAAAGAAAATCGATTGGGAAAATTATCCTACGCAAAAAAAAAAAAGACAAAGAACACAGGATATACGTGGTTCGATCCGGAGATCTACGTCCACGGGAAGAAGAATCCCCTCCGGGGTTTCTTTTACTCCTTTTTCGTTCATCCTACAAGCTATAGTTTCAGAGTACAAGAGTCCGAACCCTCAATCCATCTTTAATTCTACTATTTATATCATACAAATCACAACCCTAACTAAATCCCTATAATCCCGGCCATCAAATCTGCACTCGTGATTGAGAAAAGATCATGGGGGAATCTCCACTCCCGAATGTGCCGCCGCTGTCATCTCGGTCATCAAATCTTCATGGTGATTGAATATGCCATAATTGGGCCGGTTGAGCTGTTGGGCTTGTACTTCTGGGCCGGTTGAGCTGTAACCGGGCCATACCTATCAGTTGCCAAAAAATAAATTATGTAGTTTCATTGAAATTATATTACACATCTATACCTATATCTATCTATCTATATATATATATGAACAATACCATCCCAAAATAAAAATATTAAAATTTTCCCGCCCAAATCTCTACCCATTTATGGAAAAAATCATTTTGGGTAGATATATCTTGGACAACAATGAATTACGCTCTAATTGGAGATAATTTGCTGTATATTTTCCTAAAACATAATAAGTCACCATGATCCCGTTCAATATTAACCCTCCCACATTTAGTATAAGTTGTCCGGGTCTATAAAATGATACATTCATGCAACCTTTCAAAATTTATTTGAAATTAATATATTTATGCATAAATTAAGTATACTAATTTATGTTGATGTAAATCAATTAGTATATATTCAACATATTTGTTGGTGCATCCAGATATTTAATTTACAATAATGCCAGTAAAAATTAATAAGTATATTAACTACTGTGAGTTATTAATTGATTTTTTTGTTTGATAATTTTCCACCCAACAACTAGTACTATTATTAAAAACCTAAAAATTATTTCTAAAAGATGCAAAAAAAATTGGTTGATTATTTATCTTATATTTAAGTCGTTGATTCTCTACTCATTTGTTAAACTATTATAATCATCCTTGAAAATTCGTAAATTTCGACTGGTTAGTTTTTCTTTTTCCTTATATAAGTATAAATTTGAAATTATTCTTCAATCATCTCATATTGGAAGTACTTTGTTTTTTGCGAATTTCAATAATACCAAAGTCTGGTGCATTTCCAACAAATGGTCTTATATGTGGTGAAATAATTCTCGACAACTTTTATGAATTGAGATTTATTTATTTGAAAACATTTTGGAATTTCTTATGACAATTATTTTTTAGTTATAGCCCAATTTAATTACAATATCTCAAATTAACATTTTGTCAAGATATTAAAATTGATACCTAATCAAATATTATATTATAAAAATGCTATTTTTGTGGGAATTTATCGTGGGAGAACTATTTGTATTGTTTTAGTAAATAAAATTAATTAATTTTTTATGCAAATAATTTAATTATAGTCCAAACTCCAAAGTCATTTGTCAAAAAATGTGTGGTCCAAAGACTAAAGGGCATAAAGAACAATTTAATTTTTTCAAACTTTTATGTGTTCCTATATTATTTTAGATGTCCCATACATTAAGGGTAACTTTGATGATGTGTTATATGACATGCTTTTTTATTACTATTTATGTATATTGCTTTTTATATTGATCAAAAGAGGTTAAATTTGTTACACTTAATTTTTACAATATATTATTATTATATTATATATTATAATCTAATAATGACTCAAATCTACTTAAAATTGTAAAATCCCTTTAAATCGTGCATCGCACGAGTACAATACTAGTATCTCTATAAAATATTCATTCCGTTCCATATTAATTGACGTTTTAGGATGTTCTTCATTTTTTCAATTAATTGACGTTTTACATATTTTTCACCAATTCTACCATTTTTCTCCTTGAACTCAATCCTAAAATATCTCTACTTTTTAATCTATGAGAGATATTTTGATTTGGTCAAATCTTTAGCTGATGTATATCTGTCAAAATATTTAATCCTTAATTCTTTCCTTTCATCCTAAAACGTCAATTAATATGGAATGGAGAGAGTATATTATTCTGATTAACAAACATATATCTTTTGGCTCTCTTTTATTAATAAAATAATTAAGATAAAGAAATAGACAATATATTGTAGGGCTATTTTTTGTTTTGATAATATTGACAACCCATTTCCGTAATGATATATATTAATATTTATTGCGTTGTATTAGAAAATTCCTTTTTTTAATTGAAGTATTTTTACCACTTTGTCCATTCGTTTAGTTTAGGTTCTTTTTTCTTGGTCTACCACCCTTTTTAGTTTTCCCCCATAAATCAAATAAGTCTAATTGAATATTAAATCTTTAATTATATTTTGAGATAGACAAACAAAATTATATTTATATATTATATATCAAATCTTTCATATTTACAACATGCTGATTTAATACATCCATTTATTATTATAAAATCCATCTAAACAAATAAATAAATGTAACCAAATTTTTTTGGGGCTTGTAGTTTTTGTAGCCAACATAATTTTTTATGTCATAAATTAAAAGAAACAAACTAACTATGAACGATTATATTGACTAATATACATTAGCATAAATATAAATCTGGCAAATTTATTTTATTTTTTTAATTCCTTAGTACAACAAACAATTTAAATAGACTAAAGAATTATTAAGTTATATATATAAATGAAAACAAACCAAATTTATTTTTTTCAGAACAACAAAACAATAATCTCATCCTTTTGTTTGTTATGAAAACGAGAAAATTGCACTTTTGATCCCACAGGACACGTCACAGTTTCATTTTGGTCCAAGCCCTGGCAGAACTGACCCCAAATTTTTGTTGTTGTTGCACTTTTGGTCCCAACTCCATTTTTTACTGCAAAACTCGTCCCATTTACTGGCGCTTTTAGTCCCAAACCGTTAAACATTAACATTTTTGAACATGTGCGACTCACGTGGCTGTTTGCTTACATCATAATCTTTAATCTAAAAAAAAAAAAAAAAAAAACAAATGCACACACTTAAACCAAGGGATATACTCACGTTTCTGCATAATAGAAACAAATCATCCCCATTTGTGCGAAAATCCCTAAAAATTAATCTCCCCAAATCGCTGAAAACAAGAATCCAATTGTGAAGATGCTTCGAAGGAGGTGGAGGTAAGGCAGCAGGAGGCAGATGCGTCCAGCATCAACGGCAGCGACGGCGAGGAGGAGCGGCAGTAGGCCGTAATTGAGCGATTTCCGAAGAACATGACTACGAAGAACCCCACAAAGCTTTCGAAGGTATCTTTTTCCTTCTTTGTGTTCAATTAAGGTTTTCTTTCTCTTTTGATTTAAGTATGAATGATCACTGCAAATGCTATGTTAATTTGTTTTATTTATTTCCATAAAAAAGTTTGAAAGTTTTAACTCCATTGGTTTAATGCTGCCGCTTTTCGGCGCTTTCGTCGCCGACTCTTTCCTCGGTCCGTACTGAACCGTAGTGCTTCTTCCCTCCTCTATATATTGGTCAGTTTATTCATAACTTTAATTCCAAATTTTCAGACCATGTCACAATATTATCTTTGCATATGTAGAATACAATGATGTCCAAAATCATGTTTTTTTCACGTTAAATTGAGTTAAATTTCACAATATAAGCTGAAAACTTCAAATTTTAAGGCAATTAACTTAAAAATATTGTTGTATTTAATTGTTTTCAAATATGTTTCACATAGAGTCAATCTCTATATATATTTCACAGAGTCAATACTGTAATGTCTAAAATGTAGATTTGTGTGAAAACGAGAAGCATAAATCAAACTTGAATTGGTGTCTTAGGCACTTTGATTGTTGACAACATCAGCTTTTCTTGATCGCAAAGGTTCCCCTGATTAGCTTGATCTTCTCTTCTTCTTCGTGTCAAATAGCAATCCTAAAATAGTGGGTAATACTAGAGATGAAGCAGACATTAGATGAAGCAGGCAGATGGTAATGTGGCTAATGTATGCTTATTTTATAATTGGTTTAATAGTGTATCATATGTAAATATATTTATATATCTGTATATATATGCATCCATTGAAGTAAAATAGAGTACTAATGCTTGGATGATCATCTAGTATTCCTACACGAGAAATATTGTTCAATAATTTGTTTTGAACAAAGCTCATTCATGCTTCAATTTCTCTCTCTTCGTTTCCTAATAATTTTTGTTTGGTAGTTCTTGTTGTGGATTGATTTCATCAACTTTTTCTATTGGCCATGTGTGTTGGAAAACTCAGAAATCGATATAAATTTAAATGGTTTTTGTTGTTGTTGTTAATGCGTGGTTTTCAGGTTTATGCTGATGTTTTGCTGGTAAATTAGGATTGGAGAGGAGACTAAGGGCTTGCTTTTGGTCCCCTGCAGATGAGCATCGAAAGAAGTTGTGTTAGGTAACTTAAGACATTTAGTTGATTTGAATTTCTTTTCCCATAGTTAGCAGAGGAAATTAGTTCCTATATTCTGTCCCTGTTAACTTTCTAAACAGATGTATTATAGTTTTGATCTGGTTTCCACATAACGTATTATGTACCTTTTAACTTTCCAAATAGATGTATGATAGTTTGATCTGGTTTCCATCATAAGAAAAGTTAGTGGTATATAAAGTTGTTTTGTGTGCACAGTAAACTTAGGCTTTGGCTCGAAATTGCTATTTTTTTACTCCACGAATAATTTTTTTTCCAAATAGTTTTATACAGAGCATGGGATAAAAAATGCTATTTCGAATGGGACCAAAAATGCTAAAAAGTTAACAAAAAACGTGACGGCAGGACCAAAAGTGCAACAACAAAAAATTTTGGGGTCAGTTCTGCCAGGGCTGGGACCAAAATAAAACTGTGCCGTGTCCTGTGGGACCAAAAGTGCAATTTTCTCTTATGAAAACATTTAATATGGAAACATATTACAATTAACCAAACAATGAGCATCCTATATTTATAAATAATTGATATTTATTTCATATATGCAATATGTGGAATTATAGATAGTAAAAAGAAGATCAATTCAATATAATTTTTATAAACAGTCGAGTTGAGTGAAAAAAAATATATAGATTTAAAATCTGTTAAGAAACAAAAAAATGGTAAAATAGAAACCAAAATTGTAAAAGTGTTACTTGTTGATTTGGGCTGTTGTAAAAGCTATTCCCAAAATTTTCATGCTCCCATGTTTCTCTAGGTTTTGTGCTTAATTTAGTGTGTTGTTTCCCATCCAAAAAAGAAATTTATGCTGCTTTTTTTTCTTTATTATCTCTAGCTTGCACGATAAGTTGGCGGAAAAATAGCACTTCTGTAATTTCATCTAATTATCCTGTTTTTATATAATTATAGATTATAGATATAGATTATAGACTAGTGTGAAATATATGCATTTAATTGTCCAATTTCATATGGACTTAAATTGGACTTCGTTTCAAATATATATATATATATATATAGAGAGAGAGAGAGAGAGAGAGAGAGAGTGTTTCGTTCATAAGTGCTACTATTTCATGTGTTACATGCACTACAAATCACAAATGGTTGATTAACTTTTTTGCTCCCTAACTATTTCTAATCTAATAAATATAGTGGAAATTTTAATTTTATTCTACATATTTTATACTAACTTTATTATACTTCATTAAGTAGTTCTCATTTTTTATCAATAGTTGTTAATAACATATTTTACATGATAATTTTCCCGTTAGATGTTAAACAAATCGAGTTATTTCTTTGGACAGGTTGTGACACAATTATTATGCATTTTATATGAATCGACTTTGATCTGTTTAGCTATTCATGTTAAGGTTTATAACCCAAACAAAACTTATTCGGTTTATGAGTTGACGCTCCAACCTATTTCAGACCTGGAAATAAAAATAAAAATAAAAATAATTAATCTGTAATATATAAAAAAAATTATGGGATGTACCACAAATATAACCCACTATGCCTTGTGTCTACATTATTATGTAAAAGTAAAAAATTGCATTGTATTTAGTATAACAAAATAAGTTAGTAGGGTTTCCCAAAAACAATAAAAAAATAAAGTTAGTGGAGTAAAATATTCAATCAACCTATTAGTGATTTGTGGCGCATGTAGCACATTTACTGGTAGCGCCTTTTGAGCGAAACCGTATTAAGATTATTTACACTTGATGTAGAATTTAAGATTAATTAATTAATATGTAAACCTATGAATATTGGCAATACAATGGTGTTCCATCTATAGTAAAATGTTCTTCATTTAGTCAATTCAGATTCTCAATTGGACTCTTCGGACATCCACACTAGTCATTCTCTTTTCATCTCTATACTTTCCTAGTTAGCACCAATGGTCAACTTGGGCAACTCCTCAAGTGTTGACTCTGCAAAGAGTAGAGTCAATGTTCCCGAAGTCACAACAAAACTCATTTGAGGATCGTCTCACTTCGGCATTACCATATATTGTCGCATAGTTTGTGGAAAGAAACCTTTGTTATGAAAAATGGATGCAAAATGGTTCAATCCAACTTATTATGGAAAAGTCTTTGTTATGGTTTTAGTCTGCAATTGTTTCGGAAATGAGATGAGGCCAACATACAAAGAAGGGATCTCAAGGAGTTATGATAACATTTACACAAACTAAATAATATGTAACATAAAGTAATGATAACATTTACACAAACTAAATAATATGTAACATAAAATACGTTAATCCTATTGGAACACCATTTCCATAATACTCGTTATTACTCATCTTTTCCTTCTCTTTGGGCTGACATGTTTACTGATTTTGTGTTGATTGGGATTGTTCAATAAGGTATTCATGGCCATAATTGATTTGTGTTAGTGTCTAAGTAGAGGGGATGAATTATTTGAGAATAGCCATTGGAGAAGATGAACTTTGATGCTTCTGTTGATGGACCCTAGATAATTCAATGAACCTTGAAACTAATTTTTACATACCAAAAAGAAAGTTGGAGAGGGAGAAAATATAAGAAGATAAAGAGATAATGGTTTACCTTCACTAATTAAATTGAATAAATCAATTTGATGGATATGGACATGATAAAGTGAGAATAGGAAAAATCGTCTCTTTGCCCTATTTAAATTAGTATACAAAGACAATAAATAAGCAACACATGAACACTGATTGAACGACACATAGAAGCTAGGTCGATGACGTGGATTTTGAGAATATTAAAAAATTCCTATGAGTCAAAATAGGAAATTGTCAACTCTTCTTTTATATATATTGATTGGCATATCAAATCGGAAATATGCAGTCCTTATACAATAAAAGAGATGCAATAAGTGTTGTCGGTACCACCATAACTATTAACACAAAAACCCACCCTTATTTGAATACATTGAAGTCATAAACATTCAGCTGCTCCTCATTCAAATTCGGTATTAGATGGCCAAGTTCCTTGGACAGTTTATATTTATTGCAACTCATTTCTCCACTAATCAAGTTGTTCACCTGTTGGCTCGATGCATCTATCTTTGCAGTAGGTATAGGCTCATAATTTCTTAAACTCTTGCCAAGGTTTTGCAACATTGTTCCAATTGCAATCAACAAAAAAGTTATATCTCTCTCTCAGCTACAAATCTAAATGGAAAAACAACTGCCATAATCAAATAAACCTTAAAATTAAACTGAAGAAATAAGGTTATTTTAATAATTCTAAAAGACGATGACCACTAGTCAAGCGGTAGACTGGTGTCTAGCGCCTAATCAGGGCTCAAGGGGTTGAAGCGGAATCTAGGCGGGACTAAGCCGTGGAAAAGAGTCGGGTATAAAATGTAGGCGATCGATGTCAATCTAGCACCTAGGCGGAGCTTTATGAGAGATAGATGAGAACTTTTATAATAGAGGTTGTCATAAAGACATGATAAGACTATGTCATATGTTATATTTCTAAATAACAAAAGACAATCCTCTATAAGAGGAAAACAAGAAAACATTTCAGCATACTTCCCGTTGCTAAAATAAGTAAGCTTAATCATTAACAATCCAACTCATATTATATACAAAATATGTTAATTAAATGCACAAAATATGTAAAGTTTTTGATGATTTAATAAATTATAATGTTTAATCTTAAAAACTATTGAAATAGAAATTCTAGGTGCAAGTTCTAGAATTTGATAAAAATTAATTTATGTGCTTAGTTCTCAAAATTATTTCGATTTAAATAACACTGTATAAATTACTTGGATCATTGTATATGAAATAAAAATTGTTTGCATTTTTTTATATGAGTTTTATGCAATTATTTTATATGAAGAGTAATTTGGAGTATTTAGTGATTTCATAGTGTACAAATATTACCGTCTAAGATTGAAAAACACGATGGGTTTGAAATCGTTTTAGACATATCTTATACTGCAAAAAATATTGCTATTTTTATAACATTAAATTAGCGGAAAAAAAATCCAGGTTTTTATTCCCAAATGGTTATCCTTTATTATATGTAAAGATGTTAGAATTATTTTATAAATAGTATTCATTACTTTAATTTGATAATCTAATAAAAATATTATTCTTAATAGAATAATACTATGAAAAATACGTTAAGATAATAATAAAGGGTACATCATATTACAACATTGACAAAAAAATTACAACCTTAATAATAAATTATTATTTATTAACTGCATCTGCAATGTGTCCAATAACTGCATCTGCAACAAGTCCAGATTATGAAGTCAGGCCAAAATTGATAATGTGCATCTCTATCACGTCATTCGCTGTAATCCCAAAGATAGACAGAAAATTATTGGGTGAAGCCCATGACTGTTGTTGTCGAATGAGAAGATTCTTTATCTAACCGAATGATCATTTCTTCCTCTTCATCCTTAATGATCATGTTGTGCAAAATAATGCATGTATACGTAATATTCCATAAGTCAATATTGTAATAAGATCGTGAATGACCTCTTTATTACCTAATGAGATTGGAACGCTCAAAATACTTCTTCGACATCGTTTCTTGCAACCTCTTATCTTCTTTTGAATTTCTTCCACATGGTATTCATAGTGCACATAAAGCTCTTGATAAATAAAGCCCACTGTGGGTAGTTTCATTAATCAAATAGTACTTTCTGGTATACATTGTACAATTTACCATAAAATTAACTTTGTGGGGCAATTATTTATATTACTTATTGGAAAAATGGTATTGGAAAAATGGTGATCCGTTAAGGACGTTTACATCATTTTGGAATCCTGCAACTCCAGAAAAATATGTATATCCACAAACCTATATAGTCCATGTCTGAGCGAGCATTTGAATCAAGCGTTGAGTGTCGAGAAGCATTTGGTATTCTCCAGCATCGAGCTCTAAACACATCAATAACATCTCAAAAAAAGTATGGCAAGCAATTCAACACAACTCTCACCCATCCATATATACTCATTGAGAGAGTTAGCAGGGGAAGTATATATTAATTGGAAGATAGCCGACATGCATTTTTTAAGTGGTGACAAATGATGAACGTCAATATCATCATTTCTTACTAGCATTTCATGTTCATATTTTGTTGTGAACTGCGTTTATTTCATACGTTTTAATGAATTATTGCATAAAAGGGTATTTCTAGGTTGGTTTTCATTTATTTATATTATTTGATGTACTTTTTGATATTTTTTTAGTCGTATTTTGAAGGTCAAGAAAATTCGGAGATTCAAAGTTGCCATTTTCACAAAACCATCTATCCTGGCCTACTTTTCAAGGCTCAAACAGGTCTTAACTGGACTCAGGCTTAGCCCAAATCGAAGCTCCTCATTCATGAACAAAAGTCGTGAAGGGACCGGGAAGAGAAGACGGGTAGAAGAGGTCCGAAAAGACAATAGAAAACGAAAATGCACGAAGACAAAGAAGCGACCACCTAGCACCAGAAACCGAGGTGTAACAGCCTAAATTTTCAAGAAAAATGTACAATGATTCTTTTTATTCTTTTAAATTAATACTTAGATAAATTCAAGTTTTCAAATCAAAATTTTCACATCGTTATTACTGAGCATTAACTACCAAACTGCTATATAATCGAATCCTCATAAAATCTCGTATAAAATTTAATCTTCCCATAGTAGTTAAAACACTTCATAATTACAACAAAAGAAATGAAAATAATATTTCTGATGCAAAAGTATTTATCTGAAAAAATCACTACGACTATCTTTTTTTTTATTGATCCATCCATTCCATCGTGGGCTCCATTAACCTGAAAATTTAACTTCAGTGGGGCAGAGCTACATCCAGCTCGTGTGGTTTAATTTGCCAAAACTAAATTCAAACAAGCAAGCATATTATGTGCAAATTGCATCACCATCAATTGATCAACAACAATTGTATCACCATATCGCCATTTGGCCATTTCACAGAACCAGATCCAAATGAATTTGAATCTCATTTCATAAAGAATTTCATAGCAATATATTTTCATAAACTATCATTATATTTAATTAAGACAAATAGAAAATTTAGACCCCACCTTGATAAACTTGAGTGCGTAAAATCAATGTTGTCCTAAGTCTCGTAACATCAATAATTTTCTATAAAAGATGTGAGTGTGTACTATTATGAAAACTGAGAGAAATCTAATGGGAATCGCAAAATCTCCGATTACCATGGTTGTTCGGCCTCTGCTGCAAAAACAAGAACATAATTTTTTTATTACCTTTCAAATTCATAATATATTCTTGTTGTGTAAAACACAAATAGTGTCACTTGTATGATGTAGGTGTTGTTGATATCAGTCAAATTCTGAAGATCGACATGATTTTAGGATCAATTTATGTAGCAAGAACTGAAAGTGTAAGGTTTAAAGGCATAATATTTGCTTCCAAATGTCTCCTCCATTAAATCTTCTATTTACAGGATTTTGACTAAAATTGCATAATTTGGATATTGGTAAAAACAAAATTTTGGAAAAAAAATTGTGATTGAATTTGAAAGATGGAAATAGACTTATTTTTTGCCGGAACCCACGCGTTTGAATTCTTCTCCCTTTTATTATTTATTCATTTATTTTATTAATATATAAATATTAAGATAAATAAAAATTTGGGTTCAAATAAACTATGATAAAAAGAAGTATATGACACTGGAGCCATTTATTCTACATAAAATGTTAAAGGTTTGATTGAGAACTTAAATGATCTCTCAAATCTCACTTTGTTTCCTTATTTTTGTTTACTTGTAGTGAATGTTCTTGTGTTTGCAAGGAGAAAAAGGATTGCTATTTGAACCGGATATTAAGGAACGTGAACGTGAATTGAGAAGGAGAGCTCGAGATTTGGAGCAAGTCCGAGAAAGAATCGAAGTGCTGAATTTAGGGGGTGAAGAGATTATTAACTTGGAAGAAATGACTGAGAATCAAGGTCAAGAAAGAACAATGAAGGAGTTGGCTAACACAAGGGTTGCTCAAGAGCCCTTATGCATCACCTTCCCAGCCATAGGAAACGACACTGCTTTCGAGTTGAAATCCGGACTCATCCACCTACTGCCTTCCTTTCATGGACTGTCCGGAGAGGACCCTCATAAGCACCTCAAAGAGTTCCATGTGGTTTGTTCAAGTATGAAGCCATCGAGGGTGACGAAAGAACAGATCAAACTTCGAGCATTCCCATTTTCCCTGAAGGATCTTGCTCGGGATTGGCTATACTACCTTCCATCCGGATCAATCACCACCTGGGAGCAGATGGAAACCCAATTCCTTGAAAAATTCTTCCCAGCTTCTCGAGCCACCACCACTCGAAAGGAGATCAGTGGAGTGAGGCAGATGCAAGGTGAAACACTATATGAGTATTGGGAACGTTTCAAGAGACTTGTCGGAAGTTTCCCTCCACATCAAATCACTCCACAACTGCTAATTCAGTACTGGTACGAAGGACTTTGCCTGGCGGATCGAAATATGATTGATTCGGCGAGTGGAGATGTTTTATCTGATAAGACACCTACTGAGGCTCGAGCACTGATATCCAAAATAGCTGCCAATACTCAACAGTTTGGATGCAGAGAGCCGGTGAGACGGGTCAAGGATGTGATAGACTCAACTGTTGAAGAGAGGTTAGACCAACTCACCGACTTGGTGAAAAAGGTAATCTCGGGTGGCACATCTACTTCCAAGCCTTGCAGAATTTGCCAAGTCACTGAGCACTCCACTGACACTTGCCCGGTTCTCGGAGAAGAGATGGAGGCCCACGCCAATGCGGTTCACAACTTTAGTCCCAACTCATCCGGGAGGAAGTATGATCCGTATTCACAATCATACAACCCGGGTTGGAGGGACCATCCGAATTTCAAATACGGAAATCAGAATCCGAGCAATAATCAACAAGGTGATCACAGTGGGCAAAACCGACCCCCTTTTCCTAGGGGAATGTTCCAGCAAAGACAACAACCCGAGCAGGTACCCTGTGATCCATCTCTTTCTGATATAGTGAAAAGCCTAGCCACTAGTACGCTCCAATTACAGAAGGAATCAAGTTCTGGGTTTCAGAGTATCGAAAATCAAGTCAGTCAGATAGTATCGGCGGTATCTCGTTTAGAAAATGCACAAGGAGGAAGATTACAGGCTCAACCGGAAGTCAACCCGAAAAATGTGAGTGCCATTGTTGTTATGAATGAGGAGTTACTTGGAGAGCCTGAAAAGCCCGGGTATACTTCACAAGGAAAGACTGAGGACGTGGATGATGGTCCGAGGAAAGAAGAGGTTCCCCATGTGGTTGAAATTAAAGTTCGGACACCTAAGTGGAAGATTGCCAAGGAGTTGTTTAAGCAAAAGGAGGCGTTAGCTGCATGCTTCCCCGACCACCTATTGCCTTTTCCTACCATGAAATACTCTCCACAAAATGAAATTGAGAATGTCAGTGTGGGGATTTTGAGAAGCGGGAAAGTCCTTGAAAAGGGGAAGTCAAGAGAAGGAGAAAAAAAAGTCGAAAGTGAGAGGGAGTATGCAGAGCATGAAATCTCGGCTGAGATGCATCAAGATCTCGGCCGAGACGTTCCACCTCGTCCTGAAGATCAAATCTCCTGTCCACTTATCTCGGCCGAGACACATAAAGATCTCGGCCGAGATTCTCAGAAATCCAACAAAAATCCTGAAATGTCACCACTTCCGTTTCCGAGTCAAATGAAGAAGATTCCCGACATAAATAGAGACAAGGAGATAATGGAGGTATTCAGGAAGGTGGAAATCAGTATTCCCTTGATGGAGGCCGTAAAACAGATCCCTCGGTACACAAAGTTTTTGAAAGATTTATGCACCAACAAAAGGCGTTTACATGGGAATGAGAAGGTCTTCATGGGAGAAAATATCTCGGCGGTTTTTCAGAAGAAGATGCCACAGAAATGCAAGGACCCGGGAATGTTCATCATCCCGTGTAAGATTGGTAATTGTCTAATCGAGAAAGCTATGCTTGATTTGGGGGCATCGATCAATGTGATGCCCCGTTCCATTTTCAATAGCTTAAACTTGGGTCCATTGAAAGACACGAGGGTAGTCATCCAACTGGCGGACCGAAGCACCTCGTTTCCGGACGGGGTGATTGAGGATGTGATAGTTGAGGTGGATAACCTCATCTTTCCAGCAGATTTCTATGTACTTGACATGCATGGAAATTCGTCTGATTCCACTCCAATCTTGCTTGGGAGGCCGTTCTTGAATACCTCCCAAACAAAGATTGACGTGCGAGAGGGAACTCTTAGCATGGAATTTGCTGGCCAAGTGGTGCAATTCAATATCTTTGATTCAATGAAATATCCTGAGGAATTGCATAGTGTTTGTTCTATTGATGTCATTGATGTTATTGATCCCCTTGTGGAGGGAGTGTTTGAGTGTTATTGTAGGGACAAAGAAGCAATTGAATTGGCGGCTGATCTAGAGAAGATAGAGCCAATGGACACCAAGAAAGAGTTGGTGGGGATAATGGAACACTCGAAATTATCCAAGCCTTTCCAAACCAAGTCCTTGCCCAAATTCTTACCCTTGCCTGATTCTCAAGAAAAGCTGCTACCTTCTACCATCAAGGCATCAACCCTTGAGCTCAAAGCCCTCCCCCCCCCCCATCTCAAATACACATATCTTGGGAAGGACGAAACCCTACCAGTGATTATCTCATCAAAGCTCACATCCACTCAAGAACAAGCATTGATCGGGGTCCTCAAGGTGAACAAAGAAGCTATAGGATGGGCTATTGCTGATATCAAAGGCATTAGTCCATCCCTATGCATGCACCGGATATTGTTGGAGGATAATGCCAAACCAAGTCGGGAACCCCAAAGGCGACTTAACCCACCTATGATGGAGGTGGTGAAGACGGAGATCATCAAGTTACTCGATGTTGGGATTATCTACCCAATATCGGATAGCGAATATGTGAGCCCAACACAAGTTGTGCCCAAAAAGTCGGGAGTGACGGTGGTGGAGAACAAAGACGGGAAATGGGTTCCCACCCGCTTGCAAACCGGATGGAGAGTGTGCATCGATTATCGCAAGCTAAATGCCATGACCCGCAAGGATCATTTTCCTTTGCCATTCATTGACCAAATGTTTGAGAGATTGGCCGGGCATTCCTTCTATTGCTTTTTGGATGGATACTCCGGATATTTTCAAATACCCATCTCTCCTGAAGATCAAGAGAAGACCACTTTTACATGTCCCTTCGGCACTTTTGCATGGAGGAGAATGCCATTTGGGCTATGTAATGCCCCGGCCACCTTTCAAAGGTGTATGGTAAGCATTTTTTCCGAATATGTATTGCATATTATTGAAGTTTTCATGGATGATTTTAGTGTGTATGGTGAGTCTTTGGAAAAATGCCTTGATAATCTTGCTAAAATTCTGAAAAGGTGCATAGAAAAAAATCTTGTGTTGAATTAGGAAAAATGCCACTTCATGGTGGAACAAGGAATTGTGTTGGGCCATGTCGTTTCTAGTAAGGAAATAGAAGTAGACAAAGCGAAAATTGATATTATTTCTTCTCTCCCTTACCCTGCAAATGTGCGGGAAGTGCGTTCTTTTTTGGGCCATGCAGGATTTTACAGGAGGTTTATCAAAGATTTTTCGAAGATAGCTGCTCCTTTGTGCCGGTTACTTCAAAAAGATGTGGAGTTTGATGTGAGCAAGGAATGCAAGTTGGCATTTGATGAGTTGAAGAAGAGATTGGTTACCCCTCCAATTATTCAACCGCCAGATTGGGAATTGCCTTTTGAGCTAATGTGCGATGCTAGTGAACAAGCCTTGGGGGCAGTTTTGGGACAGAAAAGAGGAAAGGTGACCCATGTCATCTACTATGCTTCACGTACTTTGAACCCAGCTCAGATGAATTATACTACCATAGAGAAGGAGCTGCTAGATGTTGTGTTTGCATTAGAAAAGTTTCGGTCTTACCTTGTTGGGACAAGGATCATCGTATATACCGACCACGCAGCATTGAGGCACCTCATGGCTAAAAAGGAGGCGAAGCCTAGGCTTATTCGCTGGATATTACTTCTCCAGGAATTTGACCTAGAGATCAAGGATAAGAAAGGGTCAGAAAATTGTGTTGCAGATCATCTCAGCCGAATAACCCAACAAGAAATGGACTTGCCTCTCCGGGAAAGCTTTCCAGACGAGCAATTACTAGCAATGACAGGCATGAAGGTTCCTTGGTATGCCAACATGGTGAATTATTTGGTGTCTAAGAGATTTCCTATTGGGATGAGTAAACCGCAGAAGGATAGGTTGAAGAGTGAGTCGAAGCATTTTGTTTGGGATGATCCATACCTATGGAAATATGGTTCAGATCAAGTAATCAGGAGATGCATTCCCAAAGACGAAGTGCAGTCGGTGTTGAATTTTTGCCACTCACATGCTTGTGGAGGCCATTTCGGGCCAAAGAGGACAGCCTACAAAGTGCTTGAGAGTGGACTGTTTTGGCCCACCATATTTAGAGATGCCCTTGCTTTTTGCAAGTCCTGTGACAACTGTCAAAAGACGGGAAATGTCTCTCAAAGAAATCAAATGCCCCAAAACCCGATTGTAGTCTGTGCAATTTTTGATGGTTGGGGTATGGACTTCATGGGACCGTTTCCCTTGTCTTATGGGAATTTGTACATATTGTTGGCTGTTGACTATGTGTCCAAGTGGGTGGAGGCGAAAGCAACCCGAACCAATGACTCTAAAGTTGTGGCCGAGTTCGTCTAATCCAACATTTTTGCTCGGTTTGGGATACCAAAAGCCATCATAAGTGATAGAGGCACACACTTTTGCAACCGAACAATCGACGCATTGCTGAAGAAATACGCTGTATTGCACAAAGTTTCGACGCCTTATCATCCACAAACCAATGGGCAAGCCGAAATTTCGAATCAGGAAATCAAGTCGATATTGGAGAAGACCGTGCAACCAAATCGCAAGGACTGGAGTTTGAGGCTCAATGATGCATTATGGGCGTATAGGACTGCCTATAAAACTCCAATTGGTATGTCTCCCTTTCGACTCATTTATGGAAAGCAATGCCATCTCCCGGTGGAACTTGAACGTAGAGCCTACTGGGCTATCGGAGATGCAACATGAACCTTGATGAAGCGGGTGTACACCGAAAGCTCCAATTGCAAGAGCTCGAAGAAATTCGAAATGAAGCCTTTGAAAACGCCATGATCTACAAGGAGAAAACGAAGGCTTTTCATGACTCGAGAATTACCCGGAAAACGTTTGTGGTTGGGGAGAAAGTGCTATTATATTACTCTCGGTTGAAGTTATTTCCGGGCAAGCTCCGTTCGAGATGGGTAGGACCCTTTATTGTCACTAAGGTGTTCGATCATGGAGCCATCGAAATTGAAAGTGGTAAAACCGGAAAAATCTTCAAGGTCAATGGGCATCTTCTCAAGCCTTATCTAGAGCATATTCAAGAAAGCCCCGGTGAAGAAGAACGAGTGGAAGACTCACCACCAAACTGAAAAAAGCATCCGTCGACCCAACGACGTTAAACAAAGGCGCTTGTCGGGAGGCAACCCGGCGGTTACTCGTTTTCTCGTATTTTAAATTCATAGTTTAGTAGTTTTACTATTATTTACATATTTTGAATTGTGTTGGTTAAAATGTGTGTAGGTACCAAACAAGCAAATCCAAGCCAAGACATGGTGTAGAATGGGGGTGAAGAACACCAAAAAGGTGGAAAAATGCAGGGGCGGACCATCTCGGCCGAGACACAGAAGAAATCTCGGCCGAGACTCCATGTGAGTGAAAAGGGCAAAACTTCCCTGGCAGCCTATCTCGGCCGAGACACTACATCATCTCGGCCGAGATTCAGAAGGGCCCAAAATGAAGAAATTTCTCTGGAAGCAAATCTCGGCCGAGACATACATGCATCTCGGCCGAGACGGGTTTGAATGGAAATTGAGCCAATTTCGCTGGAAGAGCATCTCGGCCGAGACAGGATCGAATCTAGGCCGAGACGGGGTTGTCCAGAATGGAAGCAAATTTGCTGAAGAACAATCTCGGCCGAGACATACATGCATCTCGGCCGAGACGGGGTTGTCCAGAATGGGGGTAAAAATGCTGAGACTTCATCTCGGCCGAGACACTACAAAATCTCGGCCGAGATCCCTTGCCGGGTCAAGTTTTCCTGAAAGTGTAGAACGGATCTCGACCGAGACACAGAGCCCAAATTCGAATCTCGGCCGAGACAGAAAACAGGTATAAATACCCCTTGCGCGAAAATTAGGTCAGTTCTTCCCCAAAACTTGCGATTTTCACACACTCACGCACACACTACTCCAATAATCACCCTTGCACTCTATTTCCACCCCTCAAATTCACACACCTCACTCACATCACCACACCCACTCTCCTTCGAAAATATTTGGATTTGGAGCACATTTGAGGTCGAGTCAAAAAGGGCGCGAACAATCCAAATTAAAAAACTTTTCGATTAAACTCAACTGGTAAGTACGGCTATATCCTCCTTTCGATTTATTGTTGCGTATTAGTGTATACATTGTTGAGATTGAGAGTTAATTTTACGTTTATATGCATGTTCGTTGAACTTGGTTATACATACAAGTACTTGTATTGATTTTTTGCCAATTGATAAGTGTTATGCATTTAAATGATAGAATTGACATGATAGTTCGTATAGTTGCTTGATGATTGAGTGGGTGGATTGTTGAGTATAGTCTTGTGTGTTTTTGAAAAGGTTAAATTCGTTGTGGCATATTATCAAGCATGTGCTAGGCATTAAATTGTTGTGCCTAGGTTAGCTAAATTCGACTATATTCTCTGATTTTTAAGACTAATTGTTGATATTATCGTAATGTTGACCTTATTTGAATATGGTTTGGTTGTGATTGCATGGTTGATACATTCTGTCTTGTTTTTGTTAGAGAGATAGTCGGATTCAAATGAACCTAGACACCTCTTACTTCCACTTGAACTAGTTATTTTGCCACAAGTTTTTGATGATTGAATTGTTGATTTTAGGTACCCATGGCACCTCTGAAAATCACAAAAGGCAACACTCAAGAAGGCACTTCTGGCCGAAGAGTCACGCAAAAAATCCGAAGAAGCCAAGCCAAGGGCAAGGAGAAGGCTGTTGAGCCTACTCCAGAGGTTCCTCCACCGGAAGTTCCACCAACTTCCACTGACAAGTCCACAAAGCCCATCGATTTTGACTTAGTGTTGACAACAGAGGTGCAACGAAAATGGTTTGATAAATTGATGAAGAGGGGGGTGTCAGCTACCCGCTTTGGCGATCCCAAGATCTTGGACGCCATGGGAATCCGGCAAAATGTTCTGGAGTTGTTAGACACAGCAGGTCTAGTTCAGTGCCTCGCCCCCCGCCCAACTTTCCTCAAATTTGTGCTCGAGTTCTTCAGCACACTCGAGATCGAGGAGGAGGTCATTTCCGGCTCTTCAGTTCATCATTTCAAATTCCAGCTTCTTAACGAACAGAAGACACTAAGCCACGACAGCTTGGAAAACATATATGGCTTCAAGCCTAGAGCCTACGGTGATAACCATGCGTTGAGAGAGTTCAACGTGCAACAATTCTGGGAGCAAATCACTGCCGCCCCTGGAATAGTTGCACCTCAAGCATATGATCCAAGGGGCTCAAGGCTCACCGCCATTCGAAACCCCGTCGTGAAGTATTTACAGAAGCTGTTGAGCTCCACCATACGTGGCCGGAAAGAGATCAGCTCTCCCCGAGTATACGAGATGGAAATTCTTTGGGCCATCGTGGATCGGAGAAAGAGGGACTTCCAACAGGATTTGGCATCATGTTTTCAGAAGATAGTGAAAGAATTGAGGACGGAGAGAAAAAGAGAAACGAAAATGCCCGACCCGATCTATTGTGGGGCGTTGATAACCCCTATACTCGAGCACTACAATGTTCCCCTTCCAGAGTACACACCTATCACTACTGATTATTATTTGGATTGGGAGGAGATGGAGAACATGCACATTGCCATGCTCGGGTACAAAGAGGGCACATCGGGTCCGGCTGTCCCTTACGTTCTCCAAAACGAGGGACCTTACCTCCGCCTACCCAACCCCGGACTGACTTACATCACCCACCTGGCAAGCAAGCTGAATTTGGAACTGAGCTCCGAGGCACACCTCAATGCCTCCTTGGAGCCAAACCGGGAAGAACTGACCAAATTCAAGCGTGCTAAAAAGCCACGTCCGGTGGCACGGGTTCGGAGCGTAGGGGTTGAAGGGGAAGGAAGTAGCCAACCAGCGCAGCCGTCAAGGAAAAGATCATCTACTGCCATTCTAACTCAATCTGAGTTCCAGGAACGGCAAGAGGGCTTAATGGCGGCCATGGGGGACGAGATCAAAGGCGTCAGAGCCGAATTGGTGGAGCTACGAGCATCTATTGGAGCTGAGCTGAGAGGAATCAAGGAAACTATCCAAGAAAATCAGACCAAGATTCTCGACCTTTTCAAGTCAATAAAAGGATGTTTCACCGGCTCGAGCCCCCGACCTTCCCGCTCGCTGTGAGTAGAGCGACCGAGAAGTCTTACCTTTTTGTCCCAAACTTAGTTGAAAAACTAAGTTTGGGGGAAAACAAAAAGATAAGACCATTTCGGTTGCTCGAAACCCCCTACCCCCCGTTTTTCTTCTTTCATTATCTTTACTGTTGGCCTGTGAGCCATTTGACATGACTTGCTTGTTGGATTTCTTGTGATGGCCTGTGTGCCAATCTGATTTGTATATTGATTGCTTTTGTGATATGTGTCCATTTTTATTGTTGGTAATATTGCCGACCTGTGAGCCATTGTCATTTTTTATTAGCCTTGGTTGGTAATATTATTACATATGCATTTGGCTATTTCGGATTTTTTAATAATCATTGGGTGCCTTAAAGTCAGATTGTTTGTTTGTGTTGATAAGTACGCACACATTTTCCCCTTATTGTTGTAGGAGTAGGATTCTTAATAAAGTAGTTCATCTAGTTAATGTTTGTGAATAAACGTGTAATAAAATGGTTAAGTTCGGCGAGCCACCAAATTGTACTCCTCTTTTTCCACAAACTAAGTTTGCAACTAAGTTTGGGGAGGGGGTGGGATTCGTACAAATTAGCAGCTCGAGAAAGCAATTGGATGAAGTTTAGGACAAGAAACTGTGGCATTGATTAATTATGAAAGTTTTTGACAAATATCTTTGAAAGAAGCACATGGTAGAGCATGATAGACTTTTGAAACAAAATTGAACATACACTCAAAACTTTTGCTCAAAAATTGCAACCGAGTGAGTTTTTTAGCTTTAGAAGATACTCCCATCTTTGGAGTAATGTAAACTTTCTTTCGGTGTGAAATTCATTGAGTGCATTTAGTTGTCTCTAGAACTTGCCTTGATTCTCTATTTTGCATGAGTCGTTGCATTGTGTGACATTGAAAATGATCTTAGGCAATCATTGATTTGAGCCTACGTTCAAGCTTGAAAACACATCCTTTTTACCTAATTTGATATTGTCTCTAGTTGAGCCCCTTGAGCTCTTAGCCTCTTGTTTGACAGCCCAACTCTACAAGCCGAAACCCTTTCGATTAGCCTTTGAACCTAATTGGACTATTTGAGTATGAGGGAGGTGGTTGGAAGGTAGTCGGGTAATTTGGGATTGAAAGGGGTAATCTATGGGGAATTTTGAAAGGTGAAAAGAGATGAAACACTAGGAAAAGAATCGAAAACACTAGTCCTCTCCAATATTTGTTTAAAAAAAAAAAAAAATAGTTGTATATACTTAATTGTTGCTTTTGATTTGGAGAGGCTAGTAATATAAATACCTTTCGATAGACGTTCTCAAAGTGGTAGAAATTCAAAGAAAATACACTCTAACGGAGAATTGAGAAAACAATTAGATTGTGAACCTTGTGGAAGGGGAATAAACCAATTTTGGGATTGGTTTACTAAGAAAGTAAAGAGTGAGGTAAAGTGATTGTTGTTTGAGGGGTGGATGAGATTAGCTAACTCATTTAGTCCATTTTATAGTCACTTCTACCCAAAATTATCCCACCTTACCCCAAGCCAACATTACAACCTATTAAAGACCTTTTTGTTTCTTTGTCACACATGTCGGTATACATCGAAGTTTAGATGATTGGCAAGCTTATGGTAGGCATTTTATGCATTTCAATGTGAGCGTATACACTTCCCTTTTGATACACTTGAGAGTCGAGAGTTACACTCACCATGTGAGGATCTTAAGTTTAGAGTGTTTTGTCTCGAGAGTAGTGGATCTAGTCTATCACACATGCTCACTTTTATCATGATCTCTTACTCTTTTTCATGAAAATTCTAAAATCAAATGCCACTAAACTTTGCCCTAAACACGTGTTGTTTTGTCTTTCTCTTTATTGTTCCGGACGAACAAGTTTTAATTTTGGGGAGATTTGGTACACGTGTTCCGTGCACGCACTTTAGGGCACTTTTAGTGTCATTTTAGTGTCAATAACGTGCATAATTATGTGTATTTAGTGCTTTAATATTCTAATGGGCAAAATAATGCGTTTGAGCTATTTTTGTATTAAGACAGGTGTAAAAAGGGTCGAAATCGAAGATTAAACGACCGCGGAGTCGAGGGATCGATCGAGGCAAGAAAGGAAAGGCCAACTGAAGATCTCGGCTGAGACAGGATGTTAATCTCGGCCGAGATGAGCCTCCAGGGATTTTTTAAAGTTTTGCAAGACTGAAGATCTCGGCCGAGACAGGATGTTAATCTCGGCTGAGATGAGCCTCCAGGGATTTTCTGAAGAATGTCAAAGATGAAAGTCTCGGCCGAGATGAGTCAAAACCTAAAAAGCCCTTGTTTCCCCTTTTTCACGTCTCGGCCGAGATGCAACCCAATCTTGGCCGAGATTGACCTTCGACCCAAAATTCTTGAAAACCCTTTTTCACGTCTCGGCCGAGACACACTGCCGTCTCGGCCGAGATTCACTACCTGTGTCTCGGCCGAGATTCACTACCCTGTTTTAAAATCCTGAATACGTTTTTGCCTATTTTTGTCTAGCACTTTCTCCCTTTATATATATATCATCCCATTCGAATTTAACCTAATTTTGGATAACTTTTGGAGGACTTTTTGATACTTGGAGAGCACTATTCAGCCACCAAGGAAGGAGATTGGACAAGGGATTGAAGGATCATCTTCTCCAATTGACATCTTTGGATTCATCCATATCAGTATCATGTTTCTTTATTTTCCCATTTATTTTATGATTGTATTAGTTAATATGGGTGGCTAGCACCCTTAGTTCATCCTTGATCATTGTGGAACCTTGAGTCGAGACATTGATGTGATTATTACGGTTAATATTACCGAGATTATTGTGTATTTAAGTGTTTTGTGTTATTTGCTCCTGTTGACTCACATTTATGAATTGATTATTGGTTTGATCACCCTTTAAGGGATTTGTGAATGTGTTGCTAGAATAGGAGATTACTATCCGTAATTGTAGGATTTTCGATTCCCGAGTAGCAAACAATAGTTATTTATTGGGGATAACACAAAGTTCAACCACTAAAACCGAGCTTTCGAGTTTTATGTTGAATTTATCTCGTTGTCCTAGTGTTTAATGCTTTTGGTGATTGAATCTAAGAGAGCTTGTTCGAGGATTCGGTTAAACTGAATAGGGTTAGTCGAAGAGCTTATTTTGATTAACTAAGATTAAGGGACAACAAGGCTATTAGAGCTTGTTAATAGTCTTGAGATAAGGGCTTAAATCACAATTTAATCGGGCATTAACAATAGTTGCATCAATTGTTCAAGACCAAGGGGAAGCATGATCAAGGGTGACTTGTTTTACTATTTGAAAACTAAAACCGAAAAATATCTCTTCTATTGTTTTTGAGTACTTGTTTCTTTTAATTGTGTCTATTTGCTTTTAATTGTCACTAATAGATTGTTAGTTTCCCATCAACCCCCCCCCCCATTATTGCTTTCTTAAGTATTTATTTCTTGCATACTTAATCATAAACTGCTTGACATCGTAATCAAAATTGTTCGGCCGTTCCCTGTGGGATCGACCCTTATTTACCATTCTACTAAGTAGGATAGTCGGTAAGGTTTAAGTGTATTCTTCATACACAATTTAATTTGGTAGTAAGAAACGACGCTACCAGGGAGCATAGGTGACCTTCCATCCTCTTTGTCCCTTCTCTTAGTACTTTCCCGTGTACCACCTATCCACTAGCCATTTCCAAGTTCCACACCGCTAACAATCCCAATACTGACACGGTATAGAACATAGTTTAGCATGATTCCGTAGCTTTTGCAGCCCTTCATCTTCGTGATCTCTTTCACTGGACGAGTGAAGAGGAACAATGGCTAGTTCACTGCCTTCTCTTTCCATAGAGCAATTATATAGAATATGTGACTGGTGCATCATAACTTCCAGTTCTGCAATCTATACACCAACTACATATATCATGCATAAACTCAAACTCGGGAATGAAAGTGACCTTGGTGCAAGATTCATGCATATTTACTAATTGATGTACATCTATGAACACCTTCCAGCATTCAAGCAATAGATCTCCACCAAAGATCTCCAGTTATGTTGGAGTCAATCCTTCCTCCGGCATAGAATAGATCTTGGCGATCGTTGAACGAGTGATCTCAATAGTACTCCTCCCAACGGTGCATGTAATGTTGGTTGGTTCACCCTTGGAGTTGCGAGTGATCCTTGGAGCTTTGTAGAACTCCTCCACCAGTTCCTCAGAATATAATGGTGTGTGGGCACAAAGAAAGAAAGTAAGATGATTCACAAACAATTTTAACCATATTACCTCGATCAAATGAGATCCTCTATTTCTCTCGGCCATTCGTATCCGTAGATACTCGAGAGAGACTAGTCTACCTTCGATGAAGTCAGGCTTTTCGGTTGGAGTGGATTTTGAAGATACCATTTTCACTAGTCAAAGAAGATAAACGTTTGAAGAACTGAGTTTATTTGCATATTCTACAGTTTCTTTTTGAAAAGTTGTGATCAAAAGTCTTTTTTCCCACTTTATAAGATTAGGAATATATAACCTATCATGATAGATAATCAGGAACGACTCTTGGTTCACTTGGAAAGAAATCCGTGCGATTTAAACGGTTCAGATTCATTGATGGGAAAATGAATTTAAATTAGTGGCTGCAATTTAATGGGTGCATTGGTCAAATACAAACTGTCACAATTACCTGTGCGAAAGGCAACAGTTTCGGCATAGTAAATGATGTGCACATTAAATACGAGGCTTGTTTGGATAAGAAAGGAATGTTTCCCGCTTTAAAAACCAAAAAGTTTTTAAGGTTCAGCATAATAAATGATACAAGGATTTATTAATGCTATAACAAATAGTGGAGTAAGCTTTAAATGAAGTAGACTTTAAATACTTACAGTTTGTGTGTCACAGTAAGGTTGCTTGCAGTAAGCTTCAACGAATCACCGCATTTTAACTTACTGAGTTTTTCCTTGCTACGTTTCTTTTTGTAGGCAATCATGTGAGTCACTATATACCGTCTACTGCTATCTTGCTTACCCCACTTTTTGTTGCAGTAGGCAACGTATCACCATGCCTCACATCATTCCCCCTTGCTCTAGTAAGTTTAAAACAACGTTTCAGGTAATTGTTTAAGAGCTTGTTTTATGCTTCCCACATCAACAAACTTTACCTACACGGATTCTCCTACATAAGTAGCATCGCTAATTCGGTCGGAAGCATATTGGAACGCAATTCACATAGTGGTTTAGTAAAGATATCAACTAACTGCATGTCTCTGTGGATTTTTTTTTCAAGCTTGGCATTGTTTCTTTCAACCTGATCGCAAATGAAATGATGTCTCACCTCTATATGCTTGGTCCTGGAGGGAAGAATTGGATTGTGTGTAATAGAAATCACACTGGTGTTATCACACGTGATAGGAGTTTCTCTTGAGAGTATCCCATAGTCCTTAAATTGTTGTTGCATCCATAATATTTGAGCATAGCAGCTTCCAACAACAATGAATTCTGCTTCTGCTATAGATGTTGTGATAGATTGCTGCTTCTTGCTAAACCATGAAACTAGTCTACTTCCAAGAAATCGACATGTTCCACTTGTCCTTTTGTGGTCAATCTTGCAACCTGCGAAGTCAGAATCTGGTATCCTTTGATTTCAATTCCTCTATCCCTTGGGTACCACATCCCTACTCCAGTTGTGCCCCTTTGATACCACATAATCCTCTTTACTGCTTGGAGGTGAAACTCCTTGGTTGCTGCCTGGTATCATGCAAAAACTTCTTCAACGAACAAGATGCTAGGTCTGCTTGCTGTAAGATATAGAAGTGAGCCAATAAGTCTTCCGTACTGTGTAACATCAACATCATTTCCATCTTCAGCTTTATCAAGTCTGGTTGAATTGCTCATTGGAACTTCCACTAAAGTTGAGATGTCTTTCCCAAACTTCTTGATCAGCTCCTTTGTGGACTTCACTTGAGTAATGATGATGCCATCATCCAACTGTCTTACTTGTAGTCCAAGAAAGAAGTTTAACTCCCCCATCATGCTCATCTCAAACTTGATTTGCATCAGCTGGGAAAACTTCTAAAAAAGTTCTTTGTTAGTAGATCCAAAAATGATGTCATCAACATAAATTTTGACTAAAGATATACTTTTTCCATCTTGGATCTGAAATAAGGTTTTGTCCATAACACATTTTTGGAATCTGTTTTGGACTAGATACTGTGATAGAGTATTATCCCAAGCTCAAGATGTTTGCTTAAAGCCATACAATGCCTTTTTCATCTTGTAGACTTTGTCTTCAGTTGGACTTTCAAACTTGGTGGTTGTTCAACATTGACTTCCTTAGCTAGAAGCCCATTTAGGGATGCACTCTTCACATCCATCTGATATACAGTGAAGTTAATGTATGCAGCATAGACCAGAAAGATTCTGATAGCTTCAAGTCTGGCTACAGGGGCAAAGGTTTTAGTGAAATCTATGCCTTCCTCCCGATAATAGCCCTTGGCAACAAACCTAGCTTTGTTCCTCCTAATTAGCCCTGACTCATCTAGCTTTTTTTTAACACCCATTTGGTCCCAATTACACCTTGATGTGTGGGTCTAGTGGTGCACGTGGTACTGCACACACTTTTAGGTCAATTTAAGTGTCTTTTTACGGACTTTTGTGTGCATTTTCACGTGTGTTTTGTGCGTTTATTTCTCATTGGGCAATTTGACGTGTCTGTTTCATTTTCATGTCAAGACAGGTGAATTAAGGCCGAAAAACAGGTTCGAAGATCTCAAATTGACAAATCGAGCTCAAAGGAAGAAGAAAACAAGGAAAAACAGGGGATCATGCCCGAGGTGGTGAGGCCACGCCCGTGGCTCAAGCCACGGCCGAAGCAGTCCAACGCCACGGCCGTGGTCATTCCTCCAGAAAAGGCCAAATTTCAGCATCATTTGCCACGACCGAGGCAGCCAGTGCCACGGCCATGGCATTCCACGTCCCACGCCCGCGGTCTAAATTTGCCACGACCGTGGCTAATCCCCCAGAAGAAGAGCAAATTCTGCCCAACCAATACCACGGCCGAGACCCTTACTACGCCACGGCCGCGGCCCCAAATTGGGCCCAAAACCTTTGTTTTCACCACGCCCGCGGCCAACTTTATGCCACGGCCACGGCGGGGTTCCCTGTTTTAAAAACCCAAACACGTTTTTGCCTAAATTTGAGCTAACACTTTCTCCCCTATATATATATCCTCTAATTCGATTTTGACAGAACCTAGAACCCATCCCCCACACATAATCAGCCACTTTTCTCCATTGGAAGCAAAGGAATGGAAGGGGGTTGAAGATCTTGATCTTCAACCCTAACTTTTGGTTCTTTCTATCCTATTTTCATGTTTTCTTTAATTTTCTATTATTTTATCTTTGTATTAGGTAAAATGGGTGGCTAGCACCCTTTTGTTCACCCTTGATTATTGTGGAACCTTGAGTTTAAGACATTTATGTGATTATTACGGTTAATGTTACCGAAAATATTGTGTATTCAAGTGTTTTGTGTTATTTGTTGTTATTGACTCACATTTATGAATTTATTATTGGATTGATCACCCTTTAAGGGATTTGTGAATGTGTTGCTAGAATAGGAAATTACTATCCGTAATTGTAGGATTTCCGATTCCCGTGTAGCAAACAATAGTTATTTATTGGTGATAACACAAAGTTCAATCACTAAAATCGAGCTTGCGAGTTTTATGTTGAATTTATCTCGTTGTCCTAGTGTTTAATGCATTTGGTTATTGAATCTAAGAGAGCTTGTTCGAGGATTCGATTAAATCGAATACGGTTAGTCGAAGAGCTTGTTTTGATTAACTAAGATTAAGGGATAACAAGGCTATTAGAGCTTGTTAATAGCCTTGAGATAAGGGCTAGAATCATAATTGAATAGGGCATTAACAATAGTTGCATCAATGGTCCATGACCTCGGTGAAACATGATCAAGGGTGAATCGTTTTATTATTTAAAAACCAAAAACTTATAAAAGTCTCTTTATTTGTCTTTGTTTATTTAGGTGTTAGTTGTTATTTCATTAAAATCCCCCCACTTCCTTATTGTTTTCTAGCTTATTTACATTATGTTTCTTGATCATAATAGCTTAATACATAAAAGTAAAATTGTTCGACCGTTCCTCGTGGGATCGACCCTTACTTGCCACTCTACTAGTTAGAGTAGTAGGATAAGGTTAAGTGTATTCTTCATACACATTTAATTTGGTAGCAGGAAACGACGCTACCAAATTTTGGCGCCGTTGCCGGGGAATGGTTTAGAACGATTTTGTTTTATGTGTTAAGTGTTTGTTTTAGTTACATAGCTAGTTCTTTGTTTTGTTTATTTAAAGAGCATCCGTCGAGCCAACGACGTTAAACAAAGGCGCTTGTCGGGAGGCAACCCGACGTTTATTGCTTTTCGTATATTCAATTTCGTAGTTTAGGTTGCTTACTTATATTTAGATATTGTCTTATTATCTTCTTTTAGAGTGCAGAGACTATGATGATGAGGAACCGACCAATCCGTGAAATTCAAGGAGATAGCACCAAATGGGATTGAAGAAGCCCAAAAATCACTGTGAGTTAGGACACCAAACCCTTTCTTCCTCACAAACTTTGGTTTTTAACCAAGTTTGGGGAAGTTTTGGTAGGTGTACGTATTGGCAGCCCAAGAGTTTAACTTTCCATATGCTACTCTATTGTCTTTTGGACTTATTAGACTTGAAATGGTTTGGTATCTTTGTATGGATTAGTCTGTTTCATCTAGGAACCAAATTCCATAATTCATTTCTTTCAAACCCATTGAGCTCCTCTTGCATGGCCTGAACCTAATTAGGATCATTTAGAGCTTTCTCAATGGTACCGGGTTCCATTTGAGATACGAAGCAGAAGAACATGACTTCATAAGGTTCTGATATCCTTGTCCTTACTCCATCATTTATTCTCTGTATGTATTAACCGATGAGTTGATGCAGAAAGAGGATGAATTGGTGCAAAATAAGGAAGCTATGAAGAAGAAGATGAAAGAGAGAGAAAGACAAAGATTCTAAAAATTGAATTCTGTTGCATTGAATTTTTGGCTAATTCAATTCTATTTACACGAGTGCATTAAATACAAGAAACACAACTCTTAGCCGCCCTCACAGCCTAACCAACTAACAAACTCACACGCCATTCTGACTACCTTACATGTGGGGATTTACAAATTGAATAATGAACAATTTCTTCTAATAACCTATTCTATCTAACAGCCCCATTCTCGAACGAAGTAGAGGTCGAGCTCAATGTGTTTGGTGCGTGTAGGATTGGCTGCAAGGTGGATGGTGCTAAGGTTATCAACCCATATCACTGGTTTGTGAGAAAGCTGATGCTGAATTTCTTGAAACAGACTTTTAACCAAAGTAATTTAAGCTACAATGCTGGCTAAACTCCTGTATTTAGCCTCTGTGGAGGTTCTAGAAACTGTATGTTGCTTCTTGGAAGACCAAGATATGAGATTACCATCAAAGAAAAGTCAATAACCAGTTGTGGACCTCCTGTCATCGGGGTCAGATGCCCAGTCTGCATCAGAGAAACCTTCTAAGAGAAGTTGAGATGATTTGGTGATGTATAGACCATGATCTGGTGTGCCATTGAGGTATCTAAGGATTCTCTTCATTGCTTTCCAGTGAGTTTCCTTAGGAACTTGCATGAATTGGCAGATTCGATTGACAGCAAATGATATCTCTGGCCTTGTTATGGTGACATATTGCAATGCACCTGCTATGCTTCTATACAAGTGTGTCTTCAACAGATTCACTACCATGGACAATGAGATTAGTACCAATTGTCATTGGAGCTGACACAGGCTTGGAAGATTGCATTTTGATTTTGTTCAGCAAGTCTCTAATATATTTACCTTGAGACATGTGCAAGCCATCTGCTGATCCCTTCACCTGAATTCCCAAAAAATAATCTAGATCACCCATATCCTTGAGTGCAAAAAAGTTGTTCAGTCTTTGAACCAGCTGATGTATGGCTTGCTGGTTATTTCCTGTAATTAGAATTTCATCCACCTACACAAGTATATAGATGGTGTGACTAGCAGAATCTGCACAAATAGAGAGTTATCAGATTTTGTAGATGTGAAACCTAGTGAAATGAGTGTGAATTTGAGCTTCTCAAACCCGGCTCTTGAGGCCTGTTTGAGACCATACAAGGATCTTTGAAGTTTACAAACATAATCAGGATGTTGAGGGTCCTCAAATCCAAAGGGTTGCTGCATATAAACTTCCTCAATTAATGTTCCATTAGAAAAGCATTATTGACATCTATTTGTCTTATAGGTCAATTCTGTGAGATTGCAATAGTTAAGATGATCCTGATTGTAGTAGGTTTCATCACAGGACTAAATGTTTCATTAAAATCAAAACCAATCTTTTGGTGAAAGCCTTTTGCAACAAGTCTAGCCTTGTATTTATTAATACTACCATCAGGATTTTCTTTTAATTTGTATACTCAATTGCATCCAATGGGTTGTTTACCATCTGGAAGTGGGACCAGTTGCCAAGTCTCATTTCTGAGCAAGGCAAGATATTCATCTGTCATGGCCTTCCTCCAATTGGCATCAAGGAGAGCTGCCTTTGGACTTGAAGGTTCACAAACAGCAGCAAAGGCCTTTGGTTTCAGACTTCTAGTTTTGCTTCTTGTCTGCATAGGGTGATGATTGGTGTGTTGAACAACCTGTTGATCCTCACTCTCTCTGTTTGGTGTAATCACTTTTAATGTACTGCCATAGGTCAATGAAATAGAACCATTCTCAGAATCAAAGGATAGATTATGACATGAGGTACTAGGAGGAGGAAGAGAAGGACATATGGGAGTGGCAGTGGGAATAACAGATGGAATAGGTGGAGGAGGAGGAGTATGAGTGAGCTGGTTTGATGCATATGGGAATGTGGACTCATCAAAGATCACATCTCTGCAGACATATAGCCTGCCATTGCTGTCAAGACACTTATAACCTTTGTAGTTCAAGCTGTACCCAAGAAAAGTACATGGTTGTGACCTAAAGTCAAGTTTGTGTTTGTTGTATGGCTTGAGTAAGGGTAACACAGCCATCCAAATGTTTTACGTTATTTGTATGATGGTGGTGTATGAAAGAGGATATCAAGTGGGGATTTGTGGCTAGTGTTAGGAGAAGGAAGTCTGTTTATCAGAAGCACTGCAGTTCTGAATGCTTCATCCCAGAATTTCAGGGGTAGAGATGCTTGTGAAAGAAAAGTCAAGCCAATAACAACAATATGTCTGTGTTTTCTTTCTGCCAAGCCATCCTGTTGGTGGATGTAGGGACAAGAAACTCTGTGTAATATACCTTCTTGGTTAAGAATGTCATTAAATGCTCTATATTCTCCACCCCAATTGGTTTGCATGACCTTTAAGGGAACACCAAGCTATTTTCAGCTTGTGCTTTGAATATTTTGAAGGCTTGTATAGCTTTTGATTTCTGTCTGAGTAAAAATATCCAAGTGAATCTTGAGAATGTGTTAATGAAACTAATTTAGTACCTATAGCCATGAGATGAAACAGTATGTGATGGACCCCAGAGGTCAGAATGAACTTGAGCGAATGGAGCAGTGTAAGAAGTTTGAGATTGGGGAAAGGAGAAGTGATGAAGTTTACCTTGACAACAAGATTTACACACGAATGTAGGAGTTTTATTTATGATCTTGGCATTACACTGTTTGAGAATGAAATCTACAATGGAACTACTAGGATGGCCAAGTCTATTGTGCCATGTAACATAAGAAGCATTAGAAATAGAAGCAATATTACAACTCAAAGGTTGACAAGAATTATAAGGCTGGGATGTGATATGACTGTTGCTGGATTTGGTAGTTGGGTAGAAGACATAGAGCCCATTTTCAAGATGACCTTGGAGAAGAATGACCTATGTTGAAATATCCTTCACAAAACAAGTGTTAGGATAGAACTTAAACATGACATTATTATTCTTGGAAACCTTTGAAACACTTAGAAGATTTTTGGTGATTTGTGGGACATGAAGAATGTGTTTAAGACTAAGAGTTCTAGGTGTGAAATGGGAATTGATAACAATATGACCAACATGATGGATAGGAAGACCCTTACCATATCCCACATGAACTTGGTCTTGACCACGAAAAGCAATTTTATGAGACAAGGCAGTAGAATCTGCTGTACGGTGGTGTGTGGCACCAAAATCTGGATACCTGCTGCTTTGAAGAGGAGTTTGAGATTTAGAGATTGATAGCACACCAGTGTGAGTGTTCTGAGGGTATTGAGTCTGTTGGTATGGGTGTGGAGATGGATAATGATTCTGGGCTAGGTTGGCATAGGCAAGGTGACCTTGAGGTTGGAATGCATGTGGATTGGGTGGATTTTTGGGTGGGTTATAGTCAGGATGGTCCTTATACCAGTAGTATGGGGCAGTGTGATCGGGTTTGCCATAATATTGACACCAAACCTTGCTATTCCCAAATTTCCAACCACCTCTGCCATTTCCCTTTTTATTTCCAGGTTTGTAGTTTGAGTTGCTGGTGGAACCTTGGCCTTTCTGTTGTTGGTTGTAGCCATTGAACTGGTTCTGGGGTCTATAACCATAATTTTGAGCAGTTGGTTTAGTTTGTGTAGATGAGACAACAACATTAGCCATAGCATTTTCTAAGGACTTAAAATGCTCTTGTGCTAATAATAAACTTTCTATATCAGCCACTGTATATGGATCAAGTCTAGTGTTAACAGATAGCACAAATGTATCATATTTTTGGGGCAAACCATCAAAGATAGCATCTGTATGAGCTTTATCATCAAGTTTGTGACCAACCAGTGCAAGTAAATCAACATAGCTTCTGATTTAAGCAGGAATTCATTCATTGAAAGAGAGCCTTTCTTTTGATTCTGTAGTTGCAGTTTATACTGACTAACCTTGGCACGAATTTGTAATGAGCAGTATGACTCAATTATGGTCCATAATTAGGCAGAAGTCTCGCAATTGATCAACCGTGGGAGCACATCATATGTGACTGAAGTTAGGATCCAAGCAAGAATTAATTGGTCCTGCTGTTCCTAATCTAGGTATTCAAGATTAATTTTTCCGGCTTCTTTGTCGACGGCTGTGGCTTATTTTGCCGGAGAAGAAACGGTTGAATCAAGAAAAATGGCTCAGGCGATGACCTCGAACGGTGGAAATAATCTGCTTGCTCCATATCAGGAAGTTATCAACATTGACCTTAGTAGAAAGGGGATGATTGAAGGAAACAGGGGTGAATCGAGTTACAGACGACAAATTAGAGAATACATGGGTAATCAGAGAAAATGCGATGCAGAAGAGGACTAATGGATCGAATAGCTAAAATGATACCATATTAACCGATGAGTTGATGCAGAAAGAGGATGAATTGGTGCAAAATAAGGAAGCTACGAAGAAGAAGATGAAAGAGAGAGAAAGACAAAGATTCTGAAAATTGAATTCCGTTGCATTGAATTTTTGGCTAATTCATTTTTGTTTACATGAGTGCATTAAATACAAGAAATGTAGCTCTTAGCTGCCCTCACAGCCTAACCAACTAACAAACTCACACTCCATTCTAACTACCTTACATGTGGGGATTTACAAATTGAATAATGAACTATTTCTTCTAATAACCTATTCTATCTAACACTATGACCAGGGTGGGTGAAAGATCCCTTAGCCATCTCTTTTTGGTTCGAAGCCTTGATTTATAGTATCTTGCACAGCTGTCTGCTAAGCTCCTTGTTGTGCTGTAGGTTCTGGTACAGTAACCTCTGCTAGAGGGTTCGCGGTTCCTTCAGTAGTTATTTCCTCATCTACAGTAGACTCTGTGTCAGTAAGGATTGGTTGTTGGATATCCACATAAAGAACATGTTCTCTATCTTTCTCCAATGTGATCTTTTCTACCCTTGATGTAATCTCTTCAATTCCTTCTAGGTTACAGTAGGGTTCATCAAAGACCACGTGTGGTGAGTCTTCCACCACAAGCATTCTCTTGTTGAACACTCTAAATGACATCCTTACTGTGGAGATCCCAAAAATACTACTTCATTAAATTTGGCATCGAAGGCATTTAGATGTTCCTTCCCATTGTTTATCACAAAGCACCTACAACCAAAGATATGGAAGAATGTTATGCTAGGCGTTCTTCCAGTCGACAGCTTGTATGGTGTCTTATCCAGATCTTTGTTGATAAGACATCTGTTCTAAGTATAGCATGTTGTGTTGGTAGCCTTTGCCCAACATCTTTTAGCAGTTGTGCTTCAGCACTCATGGTCCTAGCATCTTCTTTCAATGTTCTATTTCTTCTTTGTACTACACTCTTTTGCTGAGGAGTTCTGGTAGCTGAGTACTCACAGTGAATCTTGTTGTTGCTACAAAAACTCTCTATGAACTTGTTAGTGAATTCAGTACATCAATCTGATTTGATCTTGACAATGTTGAGGTCTTTCTCATTCTGAATTCTCTTCGTAAGGTCTGGAAACATGTTCTGAGTATCTAATTTCTTTGCTAGAAACACGGTCCAAGTATACCTGGAGAAGTCATCCACTACTACAAGTGAGTATTTCATCCCACTTAGACTTACTAGTTCAATTGGTCTAAATAGGGCCATCTGCAGCAGGTCCAGAAGCTTGTGAGATAACCTAACAGGTTTGTCTTTAAAGGATTTTCTGATTTACTTGCCTTTCAAGCATGCATCACACATTCTTTCCTTCATGTATGCTACATTTGGTAATCATCTTCGTAACCCTTTGCGTATCAGCTTTTTGATGTCTTGAAGCTCAGATGACTTATTCTCTTGTGCCACAGTCCTCTCAGTTCAGGAGTGATTTGGCTATAAAGAAAGAGAGTTGTCGTCTAGTAGTCTCCCAATCAACTAGACATATGTTACCACTTCTAATGCCAGTGAGTCTTATTTGGTTGGACTTGGCATCTCTTATTAAGCATTTTCGTTGAGTAAACTCTATGGAGTGTTCCTTGTCACAGAGTTGGTTATGCTTAGTAGATTGTATTGTAAACCCTCGACGAAGTAGGCATCTGCTATGTTGACTTTGCCTTTAGAGAAAGTTCCAACACCTTTAGTGATGCCTTTGCGATTATCTCCAAACACCACATTGGATCCATTGCAGTATTTGAAACCCTTAAAGTCTTCTTGTTGCCATTCATATGCCTAGCACATCGGTTGTCGATGTACCAGATATCACTTTGTCCAGTCGGCAACTTGACCTGCAAAGTAATCAAGTAGACTTAGGTACCCATTGCTTAATGGGTCTTTGGGAATTAGTTTTTCTTGTAGCCCATCTGAATCTCAGAGCAACAAGTTGTTCTTCTGGGCCAACTTGTTTAGTGTACACCTTGGAAAGTTTCCCTTTTGCAGATGTACGCAGAGCAGATTGCTTCTTGGATTAAAGTAACTTAGGATGGTTCTTCCTTACCTTGTGTGGAAGCCTCTGAGCATCGAACCTAGTCTTCTGTTGGTTGCTCTTAGACTGCTGTAGGGAGTTACTTCACTCAGTAGCTAGAGCTTGTTGCATGCTATTACTTCCTACTGTATCAGGTTCCCTTGTCCAATATGGCAAAAAGTACATTTTTTGCTAGATTCTCCAAGTTTGACCTTTTTCCTATCATCAACAGTCCATTCAATACGTGACTTTTCCACTGTAGGGATCTGTCCTTCCACTCATGCAGCAATATTGACCTTCATGATCTTTGGTAGACCTTCAGTTATGACAATCCATATGTCATCATGCATGGAGGCTAAGTGTGATTGCATCCTGATAGCCTAGTCCTCGTAATCCTTAAATGAAAACATGGGAGCTTTTGCTGAAGAGGTTTCCATTGCTGTGGATTTTGACTAAAAAATCTTCTGCCATTAAAAAATGTTTTTTGGCTTGAAAACAGTAGGATCTGGTTAAGTTACCAAAAAAAAATTAGTGTGTGAAGCCATCCGCTCTGATACCACTTGTTGGTCCCAAAAGGTAGAGGTTTAGAGGGGGGTGAATAAACCTCTAACTCGTTTTCTTCTTTTTCAAAATACTTTAGCACTATGCTGCTTACTGCAAGAAACTAGTTCTTGGAGAAAAGCTAATATAGTAAGCTTGCATTGGGTAGTAGGCACGAAGTAGACTGGCCACAAGTACCCTACAACAAGCAGTGCTAAGGGAGTTTTATGTGCAGCGGAATATATAAATAAGTTTTCTTACAAATCTATGCAGTAGAGAAGTATTATGCCTAGTAATCATTCTATGCCAACTCTTCCCTCACACAGTGGGAAATTCACTAAGATATTTACACACAACTACTACTTAGATACGCCAAAGTCTTAGTCCAACTTAGCTTCTTAAAATAGTTTTTACCTATCCTCGGAAGATTACTTTGCCATTATACAACACATTTCTTAGAACACAAGTCTACTTTCAATCCGTGATTCAAGCGAAGACTTCCCGTTTCAAAAACCTTTCATAAGACTAGTTTAATGAATGTTTTTCTGCAACTTTTGGTAGTAGCCTCTAAACATGAAATGCTGTATATATGTGGGTGAACTTCCTGGTTTAGAGAAGGATTAGGACTGAAGAAAGCTTGAGAGATAGCTTGAATTGAGATGTAATGCTACTTGTACGACAAAGAGCAATTTGTCCTTTCTTCGCAAGGAGTTAGTCAGAGTGGTTGCAGCTTTGTGTTAGTGCCCGGTGCACTTTTTGCTTTTCATCAGGCTACATATCCTCACGTAATTGGTTAGTTAGTATAAGGTTTAAACCTTGCCTCCATTGGCAATATTTTGAATTCAAATATCCCTGAATTTGACTTTGACTTTTGCACTTGTGGTCAAGATGCCTGCTTGCTTGCTAGGTGTACCTTCCATACTACAAGCAATGATGTATGCTAGATGGGCGTAAGAAACCATGTTGCGTGCTCACTGCAGTCTCTGTTTTGTGCTGCAATTTAGGATTCGTTGCTTGTAGTAACCTTGAGATGCTCGCTGCTTGCTTGCTGCGACTTCTGCCTAAGTAGAACTAGCCCTATCTATTACAAGATTTTCGAAATTCTGGGGGCACTAGTTCCTACTTTACAGGAAATTTTTCTATCATCAAAACTACACATAAATTTCCTAACAAATTCCCTCTTTTTTATGATGTTAAAATTCTAAGTAAACAGAATACTTAGACACAAAAATAGCAAAATGCTATGAATAAACAGTCATTCATCAAAAGGTACTAAGTATGCAAATTCATGATGTAAGATTACGAGTCGTAATCATTTGACAATAACGATATTTTCATCAGACATGCCTATCTATTTAAGTTGTAGTAAGCATATTCCAAATAAAAACAATCTTACATCCACAAACTAGACAAGTAAGAATTTACCCAGCTGACAATCACCTTCTATCCTTCCTGCAGTGACTGTTGTGAAATGCTGCTTGGCATACTTTTTTCCTCTGTGCCTTGCTCAGTCTTCTACTCTCAGACTCCAATGCCGTCTGGATGTCAGGATCATTCTTAGTGTACCTACACCTTCTATATACATGATCCATTCAAAATTCTTGTGTTCAAGCTGCACCTCTGGAGTGAGATCTTCCATTAACCACCATTCAATAGAAGGGGAAATCTTGTATTTATCCCAGTTCAAGCCTTTAAGCTCAATATGCAATGGAAGTACTCCTCTATGTAATTGTTCTCCATAGACCTTCAGCTTGTCTACAGTGGAACCTGGAACGTCTCTGTATTTTCCATCATTCAGTAGGTACTCGAAGTATCTGAGAATTAGCCAACCTCCACTTATCAATTTCCTCTTCAGTAGGATCTCTTTTAGCTAAAATCTGGAAATTACGAAGCTCATCTAGCTGCCCATTTGTGCACTAGTTTTGCAACCAGTCTCCATACTTCGAAAATTGACAAGTTTGGAGTAGCATTTTCTTGTTCTTTTTCTCTTGAGGTGGTTGGCTGCTTCCTACGAACAGGTTGATCCGGAACCACGCCTATGGAAAGATAGATTTCGTGGAGTTGAATATTATCCTTTTCAAGGATATTATGTACCCTTGCCTCTGACTCCTTCAAAGATCTTTTGAGTTCTTCCTGTTGCCGATCTCTCCATTCTTGCATTATTGCCTTGGTTTCCTGCTATTTTCTTCTTTGTTCAACAATGAACAACTCCTATTCGTGCCTCTGCTATTGTTCAGCAAGCCTTGGCTTCGCCTTCTCATATCCCTTTTTGACATCATCAATATTATATCAACTGTGTACTTAAAGAATGCTTTGGATATAGGACAATATTTTTCTGTCATCGGCCTTTTTCTGCCCAAGGGGAGAGATTTGTGACTATCCGTTTGCACTTTGAATATATTTTGCATTTTGGATGCAAGGCCAGTAACTTATCTAGTGTAGAAGCTGTGAGACTTCTTGATAAGTTCCTCCATCCATTCTCTTCCAACTCTTGCTCCATCCATGAACTGAAATTTGAGGTCTCTCATGGTCTTGGGAACTAAGGATACAACTTCATTCGCAGTTGTTGTACCGAGAACTCGATTACTGAGAGGCTGCTTTCAAATATTTCGAGCACTTCCTGTAGAGCATCATTATTTGGCAGATTCATGTCCACATGGGATTGCCAAAGCCCCACATGGACTCATGGTCATGCTCAACAGACTTTGTTGCTCGTATCTTTTGTCTTTCTGTTGTTGCCTTTGTTGTTGCAGTAAGTTGCTTGAGTCGCTTCTCTGAGCGGAATTCCTCAGGAGAGTTTCTACCTTGAATTTCTACTTCATCTGAACTTCTTGAGGGGGTTCCTAGAATTGGAGTTGGTGGTCTCCAAATTTCTTCCACATTAGAGCTTCCAGTTGCAGCTTTTTTGGTTGCCGCATGAGATCTTCCAGTAGGCTCGCTATCAATAGTGACCTTCTCATGCATGAGTCTTCTTAGAGCTAGTTGTAGTTCCCCTTTAGTTAGTCCTGTGTGTTGGTCAGTAGCTTGAGTAGGCAACTCAGTTTCTACTCCAGCATCTGATTTACCTTGAGCCTTAGCTTCATTTGAGATGTTTGCATCAGTACTTCATAAGTTGACTCCTTGGTCAAACCTTTTTGCATTTCCATTGGCTGAGCCACTGCATTGTCTTCTGATCCTGCATCAGTACAGGTAGCATCAGTGTGCTCCTTAGCCGATTTTTCTTCTGCTCCTTCATCCCTTCTTCCATTTCTTCTTGAGTTGGTGGCACTTTAGCGCTTGGCCCAACAAGAACATCAGAAGTCTGCTACAAATCCATGTACTCACTTTCCAGCAGATAGTCATCTACCTCATCTACATTGCTTTTGGAAGGAGTGCTAGTGTAGTCCATCAGTTGTTCATCTCCATGTTGTTTAATTGTCTGTGAGTTTGGTGCGTCATCAAGAATAATTACCTCATCAGCAGTATGAACTTGATCTTCAGCAGTAGGTGGAGTCACATCAGCAAGGTTACTGGGTATGTGAAATTGTTCCTCACATGCTTCAGTTGCCTGCTGCTGAGAAGTAGTTCCTACATCTTCTACTATTTCATAAATCCCACCTTGTGTACTTTATAGTGCCTATACACTTGGTGTTTGAGAGATGGGCACTGCCTCGTCTACTGTAATCTCTTCTACAGTAGGTTCAGTGGCAATCTATGAAGTGTTTACTGCATTGTCTACTACCACTTCATCAATAGTAGATTCACTGGCGATTACAACATCTGCCTCAGTTACTTGTTTTGCATCAGGAGTAACTTCATGTGCATCCTGAGAGCTGTTGCCTTGTCTACTATGTCCTCTCTTACAACAGATTCATCAGCATCCTGCCTAGCTCTGGAAATAGCAGATAGAGGATTTTGATATTTCTTAGAGCTTTATGCAGCAGTTGGTTGTACTGCTGTAGGTTTGTCAGCGGGTTGCTGCGATGAGCTTCCGGATCTACTTTTATCGGGAAACTCGTGGCTCCGATGGGCTTCCATTCTTGTGTGCCGAATCTACCTTATCACTATTAATTTCATCTTCACCATCGAAATCACTGTCGTCAGCTGGGCATTTCAAGGCACCCTTCTCCTGTAGGCAAACTTTTTTTTTTTTGCCCAAATGCAATCTTCGAAGTCTTTGGAGGTCATATCGGCAATGTCTTTGCATTGTGCCGAATCGCTGACACATTCTGCTTCCTCACCCCAGTTGTCCCATTTCAAGATATTAAGGTAAAACCTTACCCTATTAGATCTCCATCTATGATATCTATCTGTTTCCTCCTCCAACATCTCCTCAATGAGCTTGTCTTCTTCTTTTTCTTGCTTGAAGGGGCAACATTTTGTTGGGCTGCAAGTCATTCTCCATCACTTGCTGCTCCATGTTTATTCGCTGCTGCACAAGATTCCTCCTCAGCCTATGAAGTGTTCAACGGACTACCAGTAGGCTTCTGGTACAACTTCTTGGTTTGCAGATGTAGCAAGAGGTGGGTTCTGGTATAAGAGGTGGGATAGAGAGAACATCATAAGAACTAAGAGTAATGTGCTCTAGTTGTTGCATTACAAGTTCCGACTCGTGGCCAAGAGATGATGATCGTGGTTGCGAAACAGTCGCTTCAGGCTTATCAAAGAGTTGCCTGATAGTGCTTTGCTTGAGGTAGGACCGTATTGACCTCCTCCGTTTTGTCCGTAGATGTTGTTCCTCAACACTACTTTCTCCATCTTCATTCGCAGCCTTAGAAGAATGATTGATTAGGTTTCGACCATTGTGATCTCTTCTTCGTGGCATGGGGCTTGAAAGCTATCACCTTACGCTTGCCTGCGGGTGCAGTAGGCACGTGGGTGACCCTTCCCTCGTCTTCTTCCTCCCGTCGCTTGGTACCTTCCCTTGTACCACCGGTCCACTTGCCCCTTAACAAGTTATATACCTTCGGTAATCTCGATGCCGAGACTATACAGAACATAGTTAAGGATGATTCCATAGCACTTCTATCCCTTTGTCTTCGTGATTTCCCCACTAGACGGGTGAAGAGAAATAGTGACCAATTCAAGAGTTCCTCCTTCCACAAGGCTATCATCAGCCAAAATTTGGGACTGGTACACTAATCATAACTCCCAGTCTTTCACTATATAATGCGGTAGAATATATCGTGCAGAAACTCAAACTCCGGGAGAAAAGTGACCTTGGCACAAATTCATGCACATGTACTGCTGGCTAGTCACCTATAAAAACTTTCCAGTACTTAAGTAGTAGATCTCCACCATAGGTCTTTAGCTCCGTCAAAGTTAACCCGCTCTCCGATATTTTGTAGATCTTGACGAGGGTAGCAGGAGTGATCTCAACTCTACTCTTTGCCACTCTGCATATAATGGCGGTTCGTACACCCCTGGAGTTGCGAGTGACCTTAGCAGTTGAGTAAAACTACTCCACCATCTTCTCCAAATATCTTGGTGTATGGGCACCAAGAAAGAAGGTCAGATGACTCGAAGATAATTTTTTTGCCAAATTTTCTCGATCAAATGAGATCCTTAATTCCTCTCTACTATCCGTACACAAAGATATTCAAGAGTGGCAAGTCTTCCTTCAATAAAGTCAGGTGGTTGGAGTGGATTTTGTAGATGCCATTGAAGCTTTATGGAGAAGAAGATTTAGAATATCTGGGTTTATTTAGGTCTTCTAGGGTTTCTTTGCAGAAGGCAATGATCGAAGGTTTTTCCCTTTTCTATGTTTGGATATATATATATCCTGTCACTTTAGATAATCAGGAATGAATCTTGGTTCACTTGGCAAGAAATCTGTGCTGTTTGAATGGTTCAGACTCATTGAAAATGAATTTAAATTAGTGGCTGAGATTTAATGGGTGCATTGGTCATATACAAATCACCATAATTACCTATGCCGAAAGATAACTGTTACGGCACAGTAAATGATGTGCGCATTAATGCGGGAAAATATTTGATGGGACTAGAAATGAATATTTCCCGCTTTAAAACTGTTTTTTTTTTAAAGGTTTAGCACACTAAATGCTATGATTAATATTAATGTTGTAGCAATTAGTGCAGTAAGCTTTAAATGCAGTAGACATTAAATGTTAATAGCTTGAGTGTCTCAGTAAGATGACTTGTAGTAAGCTTCAATGAATCACCATATTTCAGCTTACTATGTTTCTCCTTACTGCATTTCTTGTTGTAGACATTTTCGTGAATCACCACGTATTGTTTACTGACATTCTACTTACAACATCCTTGCTTGCAGTAGGCAACATATCACCAGTCCTTACTTATAGCATTCTCCCTTACTCCAGTAGGATTACAATAGCCTTTTAATTAACTATTATAAATTTTGATGATTCCCATAGAAACAAACTTTGCCTACAGGGTTCTCTTACATAAGTAGCACCCCTAATTCGGCCCGAAACATACTAAAATGTGATTCACAAAGAGCTTCGTGAATATATCAGCTAACTACATGTCTGTATTTGAGTACAACAACTTTCATACTCTATTATCCTTTGCATCAGCTGGGAGAACTTCTTGCATACTTCTTTGTCAGTTGACCCAAAAATAATCTCATCAACATAATTTTGGACTAACAATATACTATTCCCATCTTGAATCCGAAATAAGGTTTTGTCCACAACATCTTTCTAGAATCCGCTTTGGACTAGATACTACAAGAAAGTATCATACCAAGCTCGAGGTGCTTGCGTAAGGCCATACAGTGCCTTCTTCAGCTTGTAGAGTTTATCTCCAGTTGAATCATCAAAACCCGGTGGTTGTTTAACATTGACTTCTTCATTAGAAGTCTATTCAGGAATGCACTCTTCACGTCCATATGATATAGAGTAAAGTTACTATGTGTAGCAAAGGCTAGAAATATTCTGATTACTTAAGTCTGGCTACAGGGGTAAAGGTTTTATCCAAATCTATGCCTTCCTCCTGACAGCAGCCCTTGAAAACTAACCTTGCTTTGTTCCTGGTAACAAGCTCTGACCCATCTAGCTTGTTTTTAACACCCACTTGGTCCCAATTACACCTTGATGATTAGAGTCTGGGAACCAGACTCCATACTTCATTTCTTTCAAACCCATTGAGCTCGTCCTGCATGGTTTGGACCCATTTAGGATCATTTAGAGCTTTTTCAATGGTACCGGGTTCCGTTTGGGATACAAAGCAAGAGAACATAACTTCTTAAGGTGCAGATCTCCTTGTCCTTACTCCATAATTTATTCTCCCTATGACAAAGGTGGGTGGATGATCCCTTAACCATCTCTTGTCTGGTTCTATGCCTTGACTTACTGCAACTTGCTGAGCTGCCTGCTCAGCTACTTGTTGTGCTATAGGTTCTGGTATAGTAGCTTTTATTGTAGGATTGTCAGTACCTTCAACAACTCTTTCCTCCTACAGTAGACTCTTCGTCAATTAGAGCTGGTTGTTGGATCTCCACATAAGGAACATGTTCCTTATTCTTTTCCAGTCTAATGTCTTCTACCCGTGATGTAACCCCTTCGATTCCTTCTGGGATACAATAGGGTTCCTCAAAGACCACGTGTGGCGAGTCTTTCACCAAAGTGTTCTTTTGTTGAACACTCGAATTGATTTTCTTACTGAGGAATATCCCAAAAATACTCCATCATGTTTAACATGAAAAATAATTAAATTTTCTTTCCCATTGTTCAACAAAAAACATCTACAACCAAATATATGGAAGTATGAGATGTTAGGCGTTCTACCAATCCACAGCTTGTATTGTGTCTTATCCAGATCTTTGTTGATAAGACATATGTTTTGCATGTAGCATGTTGTGTTGGTTGCCTCTGCTAGAATCTCTTAGGCAGTTGTGCATCAACAATCATGGTTCTAGCAGCTTTTTTCAATGTTTTGTTTCTTCTTTCCACTACACCATTTTGCAGAGGAGTTCTTGCAGCTGAATACTCATGATGAATCCCATCGATACTGCAAAAATTCTCTATTAACTTGTTAGTGAATTCAGTACCTCGATCTGGTCTGATCTTGACAATGTTGAGGCCTTTGTTATTCTGAATTCGCTTCATAACGTCTGAGAGCTTCTTCTGAGTATCTGGTTTCTTGGCTAGAAACATAGTCCAAGTGTATCTTGAGAAGTCATCCACTACTACTAGTGAGCACTTTATCTCACTTAAACTTACTGGTTTAATTGGTCCAAAGAAGTCCATATGCAGCAGGTCCAGAAGTTTGTGAGATGACCTTACATGCCAGTCGTTGAAAGAATTCCTGATTTTCTTGCCTTTCTAGCATGCATCACACCCTCTCCTTTATGTATGATACGCCTGGTAATCCTCTTACTAACCCTTTGCATGCCAGCTTGTTGAGAGTCTTGAAGTTCAGAAGACCCATCCTCTTGTGCCACAACCAGCTGAGTTCAAGAGTGCTTTTGGCTATAAAGCAAGAGAGTTGTCCTCTAGTAATCTCCCAGAGCTAGATAAACGCTACCCTCTATAGTGCCTGTGAGCTTTATTTGGTTGGACTTGGCATCTCTTATCAAGCACTTCCTTTGAGTAAATTCCACAAAATCTCCCTTGTCACAAAATTGGCTTATGCTCAGTAGATTATACTGTAAGCCCTCGACGAAGTAAACTTCCGCTATGCTGACTTTACCTTTAGAGAAAGTTACCATATCTTTGGTGATTCCTTTGGCATTGTCTCAAAACCCCACCTTGGGCCCTTTATAGTCTTTGCAATCCCTTAAAGACTTCTTGTTGACTCATATATTTGGCACACCCACTATTGATGTACCAAATATCGCTATGATCAGTAGGCAACTTGACCTGCAAAGTAATCATGTAGACTTAGGTACACATTTCTTAATGGGTCCTTGGGAATTAGTCTTTCTTGCAACCCATTGAATAGTGAAACTCTTAGCAATAAGTTGTTCTTCTGGGAAAGCTTACTTTGTGTAAACCTTGGAAGGTTTCATTTTCTAGTGTACTAAGAGCAGGTTGCTTCCTGGGTTGAACTGAACTGTGACTATTCCTCCTTGCCTTGTGTGGAAGCCTCTGAGCATCGAGCCTATTCTTCTGCTGGTTGCTCCTGGGCTGTTGTAGGGAGTTATTGTATCTAGTAGACAAAGCTTGCTGCATGTTGTTGCTTCCTACTACATTAGTGCCTGGTGTGCTTACAACAATTGACTTTCCCTTTTCAGTTTACCAGCTGATTCCAGTCTAGGTTTCCTAGTAGGGATATTCTTAGTCTTTCTAGCCTTACCTTTACGCTATTTGGAGAGCATAAGTTACTTAAACGTACTGCCTACTGGAACATCAGTAGAAAGACTTGCTGCTTGACAGTTAGAAACTGTGTTAGAGAATTCTAACCCTGTCATGTCAGATAGTTTGCTCTGAACATCCAGTATCTCTTCTAGATTCCTTGATGACTTACTGAAAGGCATGATGGTTGGCATCTTCTTTTCCTTCTCGGCCTGAAGGGTGAGTGACATATTTAGCTTACTTACTTCCTCTTGAAGATAACTACAGTCAATTGCTTTAGTTGTAAGTTTTTCAACTTCAACTGCGAACATCGTGTTCTCTCCAAGAAACTACATGTTCTCCTTCAGCTCTTCATATGACTGATTGATAGTGTCAAAGTCAGCCATAATCCGTCTGAACAAAATGAGTAAGCTTTCAGAGTCAATATTCTTAACTCTTGAAGAGATATTGGAAGAATCTACCTCTCCATGATTGTCGATCTCTTTTTTCATATGAGTGCTTCACTATCATAATATGAAGAATCACTGTCGAAATCTGAGTCTTCATATGCTGCTAGTTCTCTTGAAGACACTGGAACAACTTTGATGGCCTCTGCTCCACTCAAGAGAGCCTTTGACTGTGCTTTCCCTTGCATCCTTTGATCTTATCTTTGCTTGTGAATATCCTTAGGATACTTGTGTACTTTGGGATATGGCATTCCTAGCAAAGTGACCAGTCTCCTGCAGTTAGCAAAAATCTCCTGCTTCTTTGCTTTCTTGGGGGTTCTAAGGGCCTGGCATTTTGAGGCTTGGATGAACTTCCCTTTGGATGCTTTTTCATAAAATGTGTAAAGCGTTTCATGAGTACATCCATCTCTTCGGGTGCTTGTTCCTCCTCAGCAATGATGTGAAGTTGCTGCTTGGGCATAATGGTGGTTACTGGGACCATTTGGAGTTGCTGTGAGGGGCTGCTTGCTACTAGGGCTTTGGTTACAACAACATTCTATTCTTTTTCTCTCTTTCTCTGATTATTATCGTATTAAAAGGATTTGAGGTTAGGGAAGAGTTCATGAATGCTCTTCTCACCCAACTTCTTTGAAACATCTTATCGGAATAGTCTTTACATCCCAATCTGATATGAGAACTCGTGGCAGCTTGGTGTTTATCTCCTGCTGGAGGAATACCTTTCCACCAAACACCAACTCATTCAGGATAGTTGTGTATCTCATGGCTAAATCATTTAGAGACTCTCCAGGGTTCGCCTTAAAGAGCTCAAAGTTCAGGGTTGTAGTAGCTACCCTGTTCTCTTGAAGTAGAGCTAAGCCATCACAGATTTCCTTCAGCAAATCCTAAATCTTCTTGACAGTTTTGCATGCCTTGACTTCAGTAAAAGTTCCCTTGTCCAATGTAGCAAAAAGTACATTTTTGGCTAGATTTTCCAAGTTTGACCTTTTCCTATCATCACCAGTCCATTCAATACGTGCCTCTTCCACCATGGGAAGAGGGTCAGGCTATCATGCCACTCTTGCAGCATTGTTTACCTTCATGATCTTTGGTGGACCTTCAATGATGACAGTCCAATCACATCATGCATGGTGGCCAAGTATTCTTGCATCCTGATAGCCCAGTCATCATAATCCTCAAAGGAAAACATGGGAGCTTTAGTTGAAGAAGCTTCCATTGTTATGGCTTTTGACTAAAAAATCTTTTGCTTTTAAATAATTTTTTTGGGCTAGAAAATAGCTGGATCTGGTTAAGCTACCAAAAATGATTGATATGTGAAAACCAACCGCTCTGATACCACTTGCTGGTCCCAAGTGGTAGAGGATTAGATGGGGGTGAATAAACCTCTAACTAGTTTTCTTCTTTTTCAAAATACTTTAGCACGAGTATGTTGCTTACTGCAAGAAACTGGTTCTTGCAGCAAAGCTAATACAATAAGCTTGCATTGGCAATAGGCACGAAGCAGACTAGCCACAAGTAGCTTACAGTAAGCGGTGCTAAGGGAGTTTTATGTGCAGCGGAATATACAAATAAGTTCTCTTATAAATTTATTGCCACACTCGATTGTCTAAAATATTTGGACACTCTTCTGGTAGAAAAGCTTAAATTTCCAATCACGATTTATAAATAAATTTACCCATTAACTAAGCGGGGGCATAAATAACTTGTACATAATGTTAAAAATAGTATTTTATTTCAAAATATAAAAATAAAATTGATTCACCAGACCAAACTTTCGTCTAAAAAGTAAATACATAAAACATAGATGGTAGCGTCGTTTCCCACTACCAAATTAATGTGTATAAAGAATACACTAAACCTTATCCTACTACTCTAACTAGTAGAGTGGCAAGCAAGGGTCGATCCCACGAGGAACGGTTGAATAATTTTGCTTTTATGTATTAAGCTATTATTATCAAGAAACATAAAGTAAATAAACTAGAAAACAATAAAGAAGTGGGGGGGGGGGGGGGTTAATGAAATAACAACTAACACCTAAATAAACAAAGACAATTAAAGATATTTTTATAGGTTTTTGGTTTGTAAATAACAAAATGATTCACCCTTGATCATGTTTCACCGAGGTTTTGGACTATTTATGCAACTATTGTTAATGCCCTATTCAATTGTGATTTTAGCCCTTATCTCAAGGCTATTAACAAGCTCTAATAGCCTTGTTATCCCTTAATCTTAGTTAATCAAAACAAGCTCTTCGACTAACCCTATTTAGTTTAACCGAATCCTCGAACAAGCTCTCTTAGATTCAATCACCAAATGCATTAAACACTAGGACAACGAGATAAATTCAACATAAAACTCGCAAGCTCGGTTTTAGAGGTTGAACTTTGTGTTATCACCAATAAATAAATCTATTGTTTGCTACTCGGGAATCGGAAATCCTACAATTACGAATAGTAATTTCCTATTCTAGCAACACATTCACAAATCCCTTAAAGGGTGATCAATCCGATAATAAATTCATAAATGTGAGTCAATAACAGCAAATAACACAAAACACTTGAATACACAATATTTTCGGTAACATTAACCGTAATAATCACATAAATGTCTTGAACTCAAGGTTCCACAATAATCAAGAGTGAACAAAAGGGTGCTAGTCACCCATTTTACCTAATACAGAGATAAAATAACAGAAAATTAAAGAAAACATGAAAATAGGATAGAAAGAACCAAAAGTTAGGGTTGAAGATCAAGATCTTCAGCCCCCTTCCATTTTCTTGCTTCCAATGGAGGAAAAGTGGCTGATTATGTGAGGGGGATGGGTTCTAGGTTGTTCTCAGTTAGGTTAAATTCGAATGGGATGATATATATATAAGGAGAGAAAGTGCTAGTAAAAAATAGGCAAAATCGCATTCAGGATTTTAAAACAGGGTAAGAAATCTCGGCTGAGATGCAAGTGTGTCTCGGCCGAGACGTGAAAAAGAGAAAATTTGGAATTTTTAGGATTTGACTCATCTCGGCCGAGATTGGATTGCATCTCAGCCGAGATCTCCATTTCTGAAATTTCTGAAATCCCCTGCAGACTCATCTCGGCCACTATCATATATATTCTGTATATCAGGAATGTGAAGTAATGCATTAGTGTTTGTGTTTCATTTCTACCCCCAATCCTCAGAAAAAACTCATCATTGGGTTCAATGCATACTGTCACCACACAATTTATGGAGCAAATGTCTATACTAGCAGCAAAAGTAAAGCCACACAGTGTAAACACTTCAACTCAATCTAACAGAAACTGATTAAGCATCACGCGTTTTAGTTAAGCATCTTAAACCATCATGTCTAGGTACAAACTGTTTAAACTATCAGCAAAAGCAACATCACACAGTTTAGCACAATTCACTTTAAGTGTGCAAGTTCATTCGGGACTTTATAGAGGGACAAACTATTTAAACTATCAACAAACGCATCATCACTTAGTTTAAACACTTATATTCAAGACAACAAAATCTAATTCATCATTACACATCTTAATTTAGCATCTTAAACCAGCATATAGAGGGACAAACATGTTTAAACTATCAGCAAAATCAACATCACATAGTTTAAACAACACAGGGACAGATCTGTAAACTAGCAGCAACACCAACATCATATATTGTAATAAAATGAACTCAAGCCCACACAATGAAACAAGATGGAGAAAGCCTCCAGAATGTATTCGAATAGCACAGATCAAGCAATAAGAATACATTGGTGACAATAAATGCACAGATCGAGCAATAACTAGCAGACTGAGCAACAGATCCAAAAATTCCCCATAAATCACTAACAGATCTTAGATCTAACAACGTAAAAAAAAGAGATAAATCCACAAAGCCCCAAATATTAGGCACATAACTAAGATCTAACATCAAATATAGTAATAGATCCAGAAACCTCCAAAAAAACATGCAAAAATCTAACATCTAGTAAAATCATATTAACCTTTAGAAAAGTTGGAAATGATAGTGTCAATTGCTGCATGAAATGATTATGCTTGTCCTTCGTATCCAGCCACTCGCTGATAACAAGAATAAGAGCTGCTAGATCAACCGCGACAGGCCCAAGACCTTCGTTAGGTTGTGAGGCGGAACACAGATCCAGATCGGAATCTGGTTCCTTCTCATCTGAAAAATGAGGAAGATCCATCGGATTAGGTGTCTCGAGGACAAACAAATCCTTTGAATCCAAATAGTATACCCCAACAGGAACTGAATCTTCCATGGAAATCGGGATCTAAGATCACGAACAGTGTGCTTTTGAGAGTCGGATGAAGGATCTTTGATGGGGGAGTGAGAAGGATGTAGAAGATGTGGGGGATTTGTTGAGCAGATAGGGTTTGGGGGCTGAGAAGGATGTTGAAGATGAGAGTGAATTAGGGTTTGGGGGGGATGAGAGAAGTGGATCAAAGATAATCCAATTGATTGTAAATCAGAAACTAGCAATGGGTTCGGTTAGTGTGTGAATAGGTTGGCTTAATTAGTGGTTAGGTTAATTAGTGGGTTTATAACTAGTGAGATTTTGATTAGTGGGAAATAGGTGATTTAGTAATGGCATTTCAGTAAATAGAGTGTAATGTGGGGGTAGAAAGTGTGAGCTATCTTTCCTTATTAAGAAGTGTGCAAATTTATTTAACACGGATGAAAACAAAAAGTGTGCAAGTTCATTCGGGATAGAGGGAGTATCAATTCAAATTATTATTAGTAAGTGATCAAAATATATTAAAATTTTGAAAAATACTTAATAAAATTATTTAAATTAAATCGTCATGTCCCGCATCCGAATCAAAAAAATCATAAACATACTCTTTGGGATGGCAAGGCGGGCCGGATACTTGAAGATCCATGCCACGCCATCCTTTTAATGAGGTGGGCCGACCCGTAGCTAGCTACATATTAAGATTGGGCGACCCTTTCCTTTCAAAAAAAAAACTAAATTTAAGTTATTAGAATTTACAATGAATATTATTTAATTAGTTTTCACACAAATATTATTTCAAATGATTATCATTAAAAAATAGAAATTAGTAATAACTAAATCACATTTATAATCCTTTTCCGAAATAAATATTTGAGTGTTTAAACATAAATAATAATTTTCAAATTGTAGTTTGTCTCTTATTTTTTATTATTTGATAGATGTCACTATCTATAATTAATAGGTTCTATTATAAATGAAAAAAATAATAAAACAACCAAAGAAAAGAAAATTGTGGAGACCACAATCCGACCTCTTACAAAATCAAAAAAGCAAGTAAATAAAATCATTCCATGCCACAGGCTGATAGGTAAGGGAAAGCAGATAGAAAATTGTAACATATCACTATAACAAATTAAAATTGTCACGAGAAACTAGTATAGTTAATATGTGGTTCAGCAATAACTAAAGAAAGAGGATGAAAATGCCATCAAATGAGAAGCCGGATGGAATTGCCATCAGCCAAATGGGGATGGTAGATGGGATTGCCATCACGAAACAAAAATTGTACTACAGTCAAATGAGAAACCGGATGAGATTGCCATTAGCGAAGCGAGGACAGTACTGCCATCATATAAGAAACCGGATAGGATTGTCATCGGCGAAACAAGGACCGATATTGTCGTCAAATGAGATCCTAGATGGAGTAGCCATCGGCGAAGCAAGGACAATACAGTCATCATATATATGAGAAGTTGGATGGTATTATCATCGGTGGAAATCTGACTAGCTATCCAACGGCGGGGGAGCAAATGAGAGGGGATATGGGCCGATCCCGCCATTAATCAAGTGGGAAATCGTAGAAAGAAGGGTCTTGAAATAAAATGTCACTATCTATAAATATAACATCATTATTAAATATTGTGTATATTACTACACTGATTAATTTGTGTGAATTATATATATATATATATATATATATATATATGCATATATATATTAAAATATCACTATGGGCAGGGCGGGTCGGACAGGATAAGGTGGTTGTATGACCCGTATAGACCACGGGTCACAGGGACGGGGTAACCTAAATGCCTCGGGTCAGTATAGGTCATGGCTAAATTGTCGTTCCTAGCTATATTTGTTTATGAATCTGTCTGCTCAAAAGGAGGACGTGATGATCTAACTAAAATAATTTCATTAATTATTGTTTTATTATTTAATATATATATATATATATATCACTTTTTAAGGATAATTTAATAATATTTTATAAATTTATACTACATTCGATTTCAAAACAAACATTAAATCTAAAATTCATAATTCAAAATTTCACGTTTAAGTTTTTCACTCCTCACTCCACCAAGGCCGGCCCGAACCTCAGCATGGAGGGGCGAGCTCCCAGGGCCCTAAAATTTTGGGGGCCCCACATACATATTCATGTGTGTATGTAAATATATGTATGTGGGCGCGTGTATGTAATCTTATAATATCTGTATATACTAATGTAATATGATTTTTTACAGACGATATCCCTCTATTCTTAATAGTATTCTATATGGTATTCCATTACTTCTAATACTTGACACGTGTTAATTAAGTATGTGGTGGTTATTTTGGAATACCAGATGAAACATCATCTGAAATAGAGGATCTCATCTTGATTTGTTGGTTTCTTTTTTATATTTTAGGAGAAGAATTAGGCCTTATTTAATTTTATCATTATACTTTTAGATAAAAAAATAAAAATTAATATGAATTAAGAATAAATATAAGGGTTAATTAATCCCACCAAACTACCAACGTTTTTGCACATAAACCACTAAAGTTTTTTTTTCTTGGCATCGGTACATAAAAATTATACGAGTTTGACAGATAAACCACCAAACTTATTTTCCGATAATTTTTCGCCGAAATTTGGCACGTGACTTGCGTGTGATAAAAATTTAAGGGTCTCTTTTTGTCCAAACAACCTTTTTAGTAAGCCAAAAGTGTAAATTTCCTTCAAACCTTTCTTTTCCTTAGCAATTCATTTGAATCATCAATGATTTTCTTCCCCAATATCTAGAACCTACATTGTTGAAGATGAACAGCCCTACCAACTAAAAAGGTTGTTTGAACAAAAAACACCCTTAAAAGTGTACCACGAGCAAGTCGCGTGTAAAATTCTAATGAAAAAGGTCGAAAAATAAGTTTGGTGGTTTATTTACCAAACTCATATAGTTTGTATGTCGTGGTGCCAAGAAAAAAAGTTTGTGATTTATGTGCAAAAACGTTGATAGTTTAGTGGGGTTGCTGTAATTAACCCTAAATAGAAATATAAGAGTTTCTTAGCAATGAACTTCCTTTTTTTGAAAATAAAAACAATGTTGCCAAGAGAGTTGTAACCTAATGACATCATTCTTGATTTGAAACCACGAGGTCTATATATTGAAGGCGAGTAGGGAAGCATTTCGTAACTTTCAGTGCCCTCTTCATTCTTAGTTCTCAAATATCATGCCTCATTTTTCTCTTTTTGTTTAAGTTTTTTTTTTTTAATTTTGACATAAATAGTGCACGAGTATAATAAAAAAAAAAAATTATATTTTAGCTTTATACTCACAAATTTGGTTATTTTTTCTTTAATCATATTATGGGCCTCATTTTGCTTGTTTGCCTCGGGCCTCAAAAAAGTCGGGGCTGGCCTTGCACTCCACCCTAAACAAACATTACTAGAGAGGCCAACTAAATGGTGGATGAACAACTTGGACAAGAACTATGTCTTTTACTCCTGCAAAACTAGAGTGTTATATTTTATACAATTAAAGGAACATCTATTCTATTGGAATTACGACCTTCTCCTTACTTTGGGTGTTCATCATATTTCAAGGGTAGTTAATCGGATGGCACAGTCTTTGGCTAATTTTGCTTTGTCCTCTTCTTCTTCTCATGTTTGAATAGAGGTAGATTTTTCAAGTTGGTTAGAGGCTTTTGTAGGAGTAAACTTTGTTCAATTGTTAATGCAACTGATCTATTTTTCAAGAAACGAAATTTTTTTTTATTAAATTATAATTTTTAAATATTTATTTCTCATTATACAATTTAATTTAACTAATTTGTTAATTTAATATATTCAATTGTATACTTTCTTCTCGTTAAAATGAAATTCTCAACAATCTCAACTTCTACTTATTAAAATGAGACGTCAATTTTGGGATGCGGCTTCTATTCATAGCAAACAAAACATTTGGAACATAGAATTTTATCTTTAGCAAACAAAATAATTTTTGGATGGTGGCTAATGGAAAAGCTCACTCCTAAAGCATAGCACAAGTATAGACACTTTGAACAAATTATGTATAACAAGTGGTGGAGGTATACTAAGAAGGATACTAATCGCTCAAGAAGGGGGAAGGATTAAAACAAAGCTAACAGAAGGAGACACAAAGCCAACAAGGACTCAAGCAACAATCTCACTCACACTCTTAGAGGATGAGATAAAATCTTACTGCAGGGGTAAAAAAAAATCACGGTTTACCTTCTTCTATAAATTGATGTAAGATGTACTCTTTTTGGCATGTGTTTAAACTGATGTAACTGTAATAGATAGAAACATCTATTAAAAACAGTTATTACTTACTGTGAAAGGATTAGAACATGTAATCTTGTATCACTTAATGCAATGATTGACCTTTTGATGATTAACTTTTAATACTTAACATTTCCTATTACGTGACTTTAAGCTTTAAATTCTTATAGTTTTTTTACATCATCAAAAGGGGAGAAATTTTTAGGGAATTTATGTTTAATTTTGATGTTGCAAAACCATGTTGTAAGGTAGGAACTAGTGCCTCCAAAATTATGTAACTTTTGTAAGATAAGGCTAGTTTTCCTTAGGAAGAAGTCACAACATAAAGCCACAACAAGTCATCAGGCAACATACAACAAGTAATCTGTTGTAAGAAGATAGGTTCAAATCATGTAGGAAGCAACATCGAAAAGCTTACGTAAAATTTTCATACAATAGTCTACATCAGCATGATCCATTTCATGATAATACCAGGATCGTACAACAAGGACATGAAACAGGCAAGTCGGCAGAAATGGATTTAGAGTCAAAGTCAGCAATCTCAATATTAAAAAATATAACCAATGGAGCAAGAAGGATTCATATACTGACTATGCAATAACATGAAGATAGATATCCTATAAAAAGAAAAAGCAATTATGTAGACCGACTTAACGTTGCATCTATTCTGACCTAATCTCTTAGCTAAAGAACAACAATGATTATAATCCGTGCCAAGAGCATTAAATGTCAAATGAGAATACCCTTATGTCGTCAACAAGGAAAAAATCCAACTGCAATAAATAGAGACCGTCTGAATGCCAAGAAAAAAGGACGAGAAATAAGCTACAAAATATAAGAACCTGAAAAAGTATTCAAAATCCTCATATCATCACAACTGCTGAAAGTCTGAGAAACATAGAGCATATAACAAGAGGAATAACATATCTACTAAGTACAACTCGACCATACTTCTTAAGTTGCAACTGATTCTCAAAACTCTATCAAAGTTAAGCTCACCGAAAAATCACTCCCAATCTCAGTCTATCTCACCCAGAAGCTCGCCTACATTTCAAACCATTAGAAAATATTTAGTGGTTTTTTCAAATGGAGAGTCATGTTGAATAACGAATTCAAATTATACTAGTTTAGTTCCGAGGAACTGGTACAGTTAGAGGTGTAGCCTTACAAGGATACGTAAAAACTATTGTAGGTATCAAGTTAGACTTGAGCATGGTGTAACTAAATTAGTAATGTGAACAACTTAGTGAATTTTCCGTGTGGGGAAACAGTGGGCATAGAAGGATTACCCACACCTTCGAACCACTATGACTGGTTTGTGTGAGTTTATTTTCATAGCTTTACATATTGCTACATACTATTATTTACTGCATTGATTTGAGAAATATTTTTAACATATTCGCTATGCATAAAACTCTTTAGGCATTACTTATTGTAAATTTCGAAAATAACAACTTGTTGTAGGCAAACTATTATGTAGGAAGCCGACAACATCTCATTGCCTATTGGTTGAAAGAAAAAAATGCTAAAGGCTAGAGGTTCATTCATCCTTCCCCCTCCCCCCTCCCCTCTCCCCCTCTTCTAAACATCTACCACTTGCGACCAACAAGTGGTATCTGAGCAGTTGCTTTCACACCCACAATATTTTTGGTAACCTAACCAGACACTTCAGAGTTTTCAAAATCATTTTTACATAAAAACTTCATTTTCCATAATTGTTACAGTAATGGAAACTTTTTCAATAAAAACTTCAATGTTTTCCTTTGATGACTGTGAGGATTGAGCTATTAGGATGCGAATGCATCTTTCATCCATGCATGATGGAATGTGGACAATCATCACTGAAGGTCCACTGGTAATCATGAAGAGAAAAATGTTGGCAGAGTGGATGGTGACCCAACACCTCCTCCATGGTGGAAAAACACGTCATGAGTGGACTTATAATGACAAAGAAATTTCCAAATCGAACAACTTGTCTAAGAACGCTCTCTTTGCCACGTTGGACAAAGAAAGTTTAGTAAATTCATAGCATGCAAGATTGCTAAGGACATTTGGCACTTGCTAAGAGAAATTTGTGTGGGGCCAGCTCTATTTCGTGAGAACAGGGTGGCAACAGCAACCCTAAACTTCGAGTTCTTCAAGGAAAAACCTAGAGTGTCTCTAAACGAAATAGATGCTAAGTACACAACAATTCTTAACAAGATGGTAGTTGTTAGGAAAGTCTAAACCCAACAGGAGATCAACACAAGTTGTTGAGATCTCTTACATTAGATTAGGATATCAAAACCATTTCAATGAGGAGTTCCAAGAAGCTTGGTAGGAGGAAGAAGAAGAAGAAGAAGAAGAAGAAGAAGAAGAAGAAGAAGAAGAAGAAGAAGAAGATTGATATTATTAAAACTTTAGTAGCCAACAGCTCGGGTCAACAACTGCAAATGGTTCTTGTAACCACCATCTTGCCATAGCAGCAACTTACTGTTGAAGAGGAGTTCAATATTGACAAGATGGCTCTTCTCATGAAAAATTTCACATGATTCATGAAGCATCCCAGACACACCCAAGTTTCAATATCCTAGACCCCCAGAATCCCCACCAATGACAATGGACGTTGGAGATCTTTGCTTTTAACTATAAGAAACCTAGACATTTTGTCTGAGGATGTCCACATCGCAAGTGTAGAAGTATCCTGAAGATGTAAGAAAACCAAGACGAGAAAAAAGGATGGTTGAGAAAGCTCAGCCGAAAGCATTCCTCAGAGGCACTGAAGCAACCAAGGCGATTTTGCTCGCCTCAAGGGAGCCTATAACTTCTGAAGAATCTGACTTTGCTGGATTCTTTATATTCTGACAGTTAAGCTCTTGTTTGCCTCATGGTAAAGGAAGTAGTCGGTCATGTAGAAGTAGATTCTCCCCACACCCCTTCACGAACTGAGAATGGTGACACTCAAAGCTTACTCATTTCGTTCAAATAGATTATGGCAAACGTTTTCTTAATCAATTAGCCATATGAAGAATTGAAGGATGAGAACATGCAGTTTCTTGAAGAAAATACAGTGCTTACCACTGAAGTTAAAAAACTTACAGCTGAAGCTATTGTCTGTACTTATCTCCGGAAGGAAGTACGTAAGCTGAAAGAGTCATTAGTCCTTCGAGAAAGGAAGAAAAGGGAACTGATGTCTATTATCCACACATTAAGTAAATCATCTCGTAATCTAGATAAAATATTGAATGTTCAAAGAAGTCTATTTGATATGATAGGAATAGGTTTGTTGGATTCAGTTCCTAACTATCAAGCAACAAGTACACCTACTGATATTCCGATAGTGAGTACAAAAGAGAAACAGGCGGCCCCCCAACAGCAAAAAGATGGACCTAGAGAGATGGATAATGTCACTAAGGGAACATTAAGTCTAGAGTCGAGAGAAAAACCTAACAAGGGGGAGTCACTCGATGTAACCAGACTAGGCAACAATGTTGTAGGAAATCAACGCTTGCACATGCTTAGGCAACTGGAAGCACAAGCTGCCTACAACAACTCAAGTGCGTACAACAGAAGATTAATCGTGTTGTTCAAAAATCTCCACTAAAGGTTAAGTGTAATTGTCGTAGTTCATCTAAACCAAGTTACAATATGCGCTTAGTACGCCTAAGAAAGGGAAACCGTCAAAGGTGTACAACAAGTAAGCTAACCCAGAAAAAGCAACCCGCTACTCAGAAAGCTAATATTACTTATAGCAAAGATCCTACTACAAGCAAATCATGGGATACAAGAGAGACTAACGCTCAAGGACCCATACGAAAATGGGTACCTAAGTCCTCTTGATTGGCTTGCAGGTCAAGTTGCCATCTGGATATAATGATATCTTGTACATCGAAAGTGGATGTACTTAACGACTTCAAGAACTAAAAAAAATCCAAGGTGGTTTTAGAGACAATGCCAAATGAATCACCAAAGGTGTTGGAACCTTCAAAGCAAGGTTCGCATTACATATATCTAGTATGTTGAAGGCTTACAGTACAATCTACTGAGTATAAGCTAATTTTGCGACAAGGGGCACTTTGTAGAGTTCAATCAAGGAAAATTCTTGATAAGAGATGCTAGCTTTAACCAAATAAAACTCACAAGAACTAGAAATGTTATATGTGTCTAGTTGACTATGAGTCTATTGGTGGGCAGCTCTCGTGTTTCATAGCAAAAAGCACTTCTGAACTCAGCTGCCTTCGGCATAAAAGGATGGGTCATTTGAATTTTAATAGCATCAACAAGCAAGCATGCAAAGGTCTAGTAAGAGAACATCCAAATGTTGCTTACAGAAAGGAAGTGTTTGTGATGCTTGTTTGAAAGGTAAACAAATAAGGAAGTTTTTCAAAGACAAACATATAAGGTCATCTCACAGACTTCTCAACCTACTACATATGGACCTCTTTGGACCAATCAAACCATTAAGTCAAGTAGGATAATATTCATTAGTTGTAGCAGATGACTTCTCCAAATATACTTGGACTGTGTTTTTTCCCCAAGAAATTGGATACTCAACAAAAGCTTCTAGACCTTATGAAGAGAATTTAGAATGAGAAAGGCCTCAACATTGTCAAGATCAAATCAAATCGAGGTACTGAATTCACCAACAAGTTTATAAAGAGTTTTTGCAGTAACAATGGAATTCATCATGAATACTCAGCTGCAAGAATTTCTTAGCAAAATGATGTTGCAGAAAAAAGAAACAGGACATTGAAAGAAGCTACAAGGACCATGATGAGTTTGGGCAGAGGCAACCAACACAGCATGCTATACTCAGAATCGATGTCTTATCAATAAGGATCAAGATAAGACACCTAATGAGCTGTAGTATGGAAGAATGCCTAACATCTCTTACTTCCATATCTTTGATTGCAGATATTTTGTGCTGAACAGTGGGAAGGAGCACCAAAGATATGATTTTCACGTTGATAGACCATGAATATAAAGCAATCATAATTGCTTTAGAATTCTAACTCTATCGTAACTTGGTACTTTTTGCACCAATAAAAGAAAACAGAGTTACATTATCTCTATCACTTAATTAATGATATACAATGCTCCTTACTAAAATAAAGGCCATGAGAGGATTCTCCACCTATAAAGAAAATAGAATTACATTATTTCTATCACCTAATTAATTATATACAGTGCTCATTTCTAAAAGAAAGGTCAGGATGGAGAAATCAATTTCTTCGTCAAGAAAACAATCAATGGTGCAACAAGAAATCAATCCATGACGCATCAATGTTAGTGCCTTAATTTCTATCATATTAGAATGTGAAAATCATGAAGTTATAAAATCCATGTTTAATTTATAATTTTAAGTTTGTATACGTGACTAAATTTATATAGATCATATTGGCAAAAAAAATTGGTGTTGGTCTGATGGTTGACTCTCTCTTAATAGAGATGTGACGTCACGGGGTTGAACTGCCTCTCGTGCGCAGTTGGCGAGTTTTCTTAACGTTTATTGTGTGTATATGTGTATATCTATATGTGTGTGTGTGTGTATGTAAGCGCACGTGTTAAAGACAAAAGTTGTTATTAGCATGGTGGTAAAGGTATGCATATTATTAGTGTGAGGTCGTAGGTTAAAAACCTTGCGACCCCAAAATTCTATTATTTATTTTGTATTCATTAATACTTTAATTAATTTAAAATCAATAACACTTCAATTTCAAACAAAATGAAATTGTAGTTTGATGGTGTGTTTGTTGCTTCTACACTATTTATTTCAAGGGTTCAAAATTCACATACTACAAATTTAACATGGATTATTTTATATTTTGATTAATTATTTTATTTATACATTAACTTATTATAATTAATAATAATAATTAGCATGTAAATAATTATTTCATAATAAAATAAATTATGAATTAGTTATAATTTTTAAAATTATATTTGTTTAGTTTTTAATTTTTTAACTTTTTTTTATTTATGTTTAGTTATTTCTTTTAATTTCATGGATTATACAGTTCAGGTAACATATAATACATTTTACTCAAACAAATTACTATATCGGATCCACCAAATGGAAGAAAAAAAATAATAAAGGATGACACTATATCGGATCTACCACAAATAATACTATTCAGGTAAACAAATAATATTTTTTTGAATAAGCAAGTTATACTGTATCGGATCTGCCACTGCAAGCAGATAAAAAAAAAAAATTTAACAAATTACAAATGATATTGTTCAGGCAATAAACTTATACATTTTGGTTAAACAAGTTATACTATATCGGATCTACAACAGTAAAAATAAAAATGAACTAAATAAAAAGAACAATTAAAATAAAAAAATTAAAAAAAGATTGAAAAAAATGTAAAACAAATTCAATAATGAAAAAAACAAAAAGTATTATTGGTTTTGCCAGAAAGTATATTTATTTATTGGAATATTATAATTTGTGGTTTTTTTTATTTTTTTTAATTGTTGTGGCTGATTCAATATAGTATAATTGTTTTAGCAAAAAGTAATTTGGTTACCCAAAGATTATAACTTATAATACTTTTAAAGTGTTAGTTTAATAAAATAGGTAATACTTAGGAAATAACAAGGCATTTACTTGAAACTTATTGAACAAAATATTTAAGCAGACCAATTAATTTGCATGTATTAAATTTAATTTCTCCACTATACTTCCTCCAGTTTTTAATAGCTTATCGAATAATAGAGTTAAGAAGACCAATTAATTGACATGTATTAAATTTAATTTCTCAACAATACTTCCTCCACTGTTTAATATTAATCGTTTTAAACTTTTTAGTATAAATTTAAAACTTCTGAAGTGAAAAAGTATATTCCAATGTATCTATGTCTCTAATCTTAAATGAAAAAAAAAATGCTTGCTCCCTCTCTCTATAACAGATCCTTGTATATTTAAAGAAATGACAGAATTATGAGTTTTTTAGGAGGATTTCTTGGGATATGTCTGGTAAATATTGAAAGAAACGTAACTTTTTACTAAAATAATATATTTTCTTATAAAAAAAAAAAAATTCTAAGTACTTACAATTGGGGGAATAAACAAATACTCACTCCGTCCCAAATATATAGGCAAGTAGTCCCATTTTTTATGTCTCAAATATATAGTCCAATTTTTATATAGTAACATTTATTTAGCTTATTTACTAATATACTCCTATTCATATGAACATCAAATAGTATATTGAATAGTATAAACCTCATTAAATATGAGCATATTTGAAAATTAATTATATATTTTTCTATTTCAATGATTTTTTTCTTGTGCAAAAAAAACAAGTCTATATAACTAGGACATAATTAGTAATATTCATGAGATATAAATTTTGGCCAGATATGAGACTAGAGTTGTCGGAAGGGCTAGCGTTGGGCGGGCCAGCCCGAAATTAGCGGGCCCTAAAACCTCGCCCGCTACAGGTTGGGGCGGGCCAAGCCACCTTTTCTTATATGTAGATATACTTATATTTTTAGAAATTATGTACGATAAGTATAACTTTAAAAATTGTGAGCTATAAATATATTTAACTATCTAAATAATGTAAGAACTATAATCAAGTTTAAAAAATATATTTATTAACTAACTCAACAGTTAGAAAAGTCATAATATAATTATCTGTCATCTACCTGTACATATCAAAATATTCTTATAGTTATCAACGTCTATCAAAAAAATATGGCCTGCAAGGCGACATACATTATAATATTCAAAAGTTAACTAAAAAAATAAAGGCGTACATAGGGTTAGATATATGTATAGTAACATTGAGCGCTCTCTCCCCCCCTCTCCCCCCCTCCCCCCCCCCCCCCCCCCCTCCCTCCTCTCTCTCTCTCACATTGTTGACAAACAGGGGAGACTCTTGATCATATTTTCCCTAATTGCTCTTACTCTTTGTCAATTCTATAAAAATTATGTTGAGCCCTTGATGTGACTCTTAACTCACATATTGGATTTTACAGTATAATTTTGCAGGCTAATACTATCCCTTTTAGCACACAGCTAATGGTTGTCTGATGTGTGGGCTTTGTCACTTTTGTGTAGTCTATTTGGGTGGCTCGTAATAGTATTATTTTCGATGACAGGATGTTTCTGCCCCAACAGTCTGTCGTTTGTATTTAGGCAGAACTTCAGGAGGCCTCGGCCTTCTGGGTGGGTTACATGCGCAACTCATCATTAGAGCTTGTCTATTTGAAGAGAATTAATATCTGTCCAATTCCACCAAAAGAGAAGAAGGTTTATCGGTCTTCTGGATTCCCCCTCCCCCAGGTTGGATCAAATTTAATAGGGATGGTAGTGCAGAGGGTGCCCATGGCAAGCTTTTCGGCGGGGCTATTTATTGTAGTTCTAGAGATTTTATCCATGGTTACTTCACCAACTCTTTGGTCATGGATTTTCGATTGAAGCTGAGCTTGAGATGAAGATTTTGGCTCTAGAGGAGGCGCATACCAAAGGGTGGCGGAAATTTTGGCTAGAATATGACTCAGCCTTTGTGGTCAACTTATTACATTCTCGTTCCACTAATGTTCCTTGGCGATTGCGTTCAAGGTGGCTTTGTGTTCTTCTCTATGTTTCTAATATGGACTTTATGGTGATGGACGTGTTTAAGGAGGGTGATCAGCTTGATGATGCACTCTCTAAAATGTGTATGGGCTTTACATGGTTTCTCCATCCACCAGCTCTTGTGGAAGATGTGGCCTACAAGGATTTTCATGCGGAGTTCTTTCATTTTGTTGATTTTGTTTTTTTTCTGGTACGCTTTTTCCCAACCTTGGTTTTTCCCATTGGGTTATGTAGTGGTTGGGTTTCAATGAGGCCAACATTTAGGCTAGCTACTAACTTGTAGTAGCAGCACGTAGGAGCGTCGGTTTGTTCTGCCGCTCCATGTTGTCTATGTTAATTGCGTCTCTTTATGTTGCTAGAAGCTATTTGTACACTCCTTCACTTTTCCTTGTTAATATATGCACCGATTATCTCTCTCTCTCTCTCTCTCTCTCTCTCTAAGTGCGTATGAGTATGTGTGTGTGTGTCTATATATATATAAAATGGATTGTAATTAATCTAAAAATTAATTTATTAATTAATTTATCAATTAGACAACCCATATCTTTTTCATCACTAGGTAGGTGCATGTGCGCTGCACGTGATCAATTTTGAACAGTAATAGTTGATTTGATGGATGATCACATCCAAGCATTAACATTGTGAAACCGGAATGGAGAACTTGACGATAATATTAGTGTTGAATTAACTTAAATCTAATTTTGCATAATTTATGAGTAAACAGGAGAAACATAGTAGAAGAGGTATATTAATGTAATAAAAGACTAAGAAGTTTGTAACCATCATTGCTACTAATAAAATGTATCTATGATAAGTAAAAGAGTACAAATAATCTTATAAAAAAATCGAATAATATAATATAAACAAATAAAATGTAGAGATATTTGCAATATTATTCATAGAAACATATGTTTTTAATTGGATATATAACTAATCTTTATCCTGCTTGATTTTGATGTGTTTATTCCTTTTCTTCTTGTATGCATTTGCCCTCTTCTTTTTGTATTGGATCATTATACCACTAAATGTTTCTTCAACATCATTCATTATGATAATTACTTTGTTCTTCTCTTCAGTCAACGCTTCAATATTTTTCTTATTTTGCATTGATTTTGTTAATCTTTTGGTAAGCATGCTCGTCTTCGTCAATGTATCTTCCTCCTCAAAAACTTCCACGACATTTCCTTTTTATTCCTTGCAATTGTAGTAGATGCAATAGACTTCATTTATTTATTTTCCAATTTAGATACAGACAGTTGCTGTGTATGTCCAACAACATTAACTTTTCTGTTGGTCACATGTACTTTTCAAGTATGAGCAATAATAAAGTAGGATTTTTTTTGTTCTTTAAATGAAAGCTCTCTAAAATATTTTGAGTCGTGTTTAACCTAGGAAAAAATTGTTACAATCTTTTAGAATTTTATGTATATAAAGTTGTTCTTGTAGGCTTTAAAGTTTAATTTTTATAAAAAAAGTTCATGTATATTATTTGTTAAATTGAAACAAATTACATGCTCGATAGAATCAAGATAATCATTTATCGGACAACCAATGAATATAGCAGCTGCATCCTCAAACAAAGTTATTGATGCTACATTTTCTCCTTGGCTAATGTTTAGCAACAACCTGTACCTGCATTTAGGCTTCTTAATTATAATAAAATATATATCTTGATTTCAGTTACAACGTTTTAGTATACCTGGGCATAATTCCGGCATCTTCCTTATTACATTTCATGTAATTTCCTGAATTATTATTTTTTTTAACTAGTGTTGCACATCTTTTACAAGAATAATACCATATTTGTTTTTTGTTTTCAACATTTTGTACTGTTGTCTTCAAAAATAATAGATATCGTACAAAACCTAAAAAAAAATTATAGAAAGAAAACTTAAAGGTAAAAAGGATTATGTAATACTCCCTTCATCCTATAAAAAGAGTCAGGTTTGATGGATGTACACTTTTTATGCATGGTCAATCTAATCAAAGGTCCAACCTATAATAAGCGGTTGATTGTAAGATTTACTCATTATTAATTTTAAGGACATAAAAGTAATTTCTATTGATACCTAACTTTGATTTTTCAAACATGAATCTTTTTATGGGACAAAAAAATAGTTTTGATACAGGAGTGTTTTTATTTGACAGAGGGAGTACCTAAAAGATGTTAATATTTACCGGACTCAATGAACTTCTATCGTTTAAAATTTGATAGAGACTTATTTCCTGCGCTGATTTTTTATTCTGTATGTTGTCGCCAACATATTCAAAGTTCCTTTATCTTCTATTTTTGTGAACCTATTAAAAAAATTATAAATTCATTAAAAAATAATTTGGAAGTATAAATAGTTAAAAAATATACCATTGGTGAAGTCTCTCAGTTTCATCAGTCAGTGGGTTTATTTGTACTACCGAAGGGCAGTCGTCTGAACATGTACTTCGCCTAAAGAATGTGAATTTTATTGTTTGAGTTTCAATATATGAATTTCGATATAGAATAAAACATTGTATTGATTTTTTTTACCTAAATACTTTCTTGCAATGACATTTGTAATTTTGTGCAACGTTTCCCCCTCATTAATCGCCATATAATCACATAGGCATATGAACAATGGACGGTACGTAAAGAGTGAAAACATATTTTATTAAATATATTTGTAAGTTATAAATATTATTCTTATGTTAACCCACCCTCACCCCCCACAAAAATTTAAAGAATATGAATTACTAATTATATATTATGGTTATTTCTCTAAGAACCTTTGTTGTTGCATTGCACCGAAACCAGATATTAGTTTTCACTCTTTAACCTTGGTCACAATACCATAAATCTCTGCCAAATATTATTAATGTACATTTAAAAATAGTTGTTGAATATAATATGTAAAAAAAAATTATATATAACTCTTACCAATTCCTTGCTTGTCACCGATTTTAAGATCTATATCTTTGAAGTCACGAAAATCATATTTCACCAACTCTCCAATATTGCCATCATCATCAGTTATGGTGGTATCTCTTTTAAGAACTTAACTCTTATTTTGGGTGTGCTATGTGATTAAGTTCTCGAACGTCTGCTACTATATATGTCTTTCCTAAAACAATTTTATCTAAGAAAAGATGTATGTTATCTCCGAATGCAACAACTTCTATGTGTACTTCCTGAAATAAGTATTTAATTGTTAATTCATATCTTTGGAAATAGTGGGGAAAATTACAATATGAATACTTTGTATATCTTCATCCATCATTAACATCTTTTGAATTTTGGTTGCGAAACTTTTTCCACATATTTTCTCACACCCAACTTGTAAAGCATTTAGTCTTAATGCACTAGACTTCTCCTCCATCTTTGGTAAGGTAATCATTGTTGATTTTGTTGTGTCGATATTATTTATATTTCTGCACTGAGTTATAGGAAAATAAAAATCTATATTTTAAAAAAGGACCAAAATGATATTTCGCAAAATAAAAAATGTTCTCCATAGGTTAAGTGGTGTATGCATTATTATAGTGTTTTACGAAAGGTTTCAAAAATAAAATAGACCTATTAAAAGACAATAATTTATTAACCTAATATGATGATAAAAAAAAAAAAAAAAAAAAAAAAAAAAAAAAAGGTTGAAAAGATCCACTAAGCAAATGTGATGATGAGAGATATATTTCAACTGTAAAATGTATTTTAAAAGCATGATTGAAATCTAATTACCGATTGTCATATATATATACATAAAATGAAGTTTACATAAAATAACGAATTTATTCCGTGAAGTTCTAGTCTTTTTTTGTTTCTTGCCTCCTTTGTTGCTCTGTTTCTGTAATCACTATTCAATGTATGATGAAATATTTGTTATATGACATTGTATTCTCGTTTTTATGGAGTGTTGATACCTCATTAATTAATTCAGAATTAATTTCATTTGTAAATTAAACTATCTATTCAATTAATTAAGATTAATGATTAAGATATACATTATTTTGTGTGGTTATATGATGATTTACCTATGTTTTGAACATTAAATAAATAGGACTACCATATACGAATGTCAAGTCTTATGATTAATATTAACATTAAATATTAAATTAATATTCTTTCGTAATTAAGTAGGACTATTCGTATACTAAACGTTTTAACATTAGTTGAATCTTATCATTTAAGATGATGGTCTTTAGTATATCACTATCCAATTTATAATTACTATTGTTTTCTCTTTATGTGTTTTTTAGTGTCAATGGTTGTGTAATCTCGCTACTTGCTAGATAGTACTTCGTTCGAAGAATCCTATTATACAATTTGTCTAAAATTTCAGGTATACATGTCGAACCGTTTGAGTCGTGTCGTTTTGGGCACCCTCTACTGAGAGTTATTTTTAAAAAAAAATAGTTGCATATAAAGTACAATTTTATATTGTTGTTTTATAAAAATAAATTTATTACTTGTACTTGCTTAATCTATAAACAAAGTATATTCGTTAAAAAGAAAAAGAAAATCTAAATATTCTTATGCCACTAAAAATATGTCGACTCATCATTTTCTACAATGATGATATAAGAGATCAATTTGATGAAAATAAAGAAATTTAAATCATAAAAATATTAAAAAAACAGATTACATATCTCAATATATATGTAATAGATTTTATGTTTGTTATTCCTTAAATCCTATTGATAAAATCATAAAAAATACTTAATCATGTATTCGTTAGGGGTGTGAAAGAGGTTAGCTTGCATTTTATGGGTTGGCTTGAGAGCGGATGTTCATTCGATTTATGTGAACTTTTATTTCATAGAGATGTCAATATGTCATGTACGATTTCATGGGCCTAATGGGCCAGGGCTAGGGCCAAAAACCCTAATGCTATGACGGTTCTATTTAAGGCTCATACTAATAGTTTTTTTAAACAAAAATTAGTTACATGTAGTGTCTTTTATTCAAATTTGTGTAAGAACAATTATTTAGGAATTGTGTTAACAAAAGTACAATTTTATACCCTTGTTTTAAATGTATTGAGTAACTACTTCTACTTGCTCTTTCTATAAACAATTTATTTTTGTTAGGATAAAAATATATTCTTATGCCACTAAGAGCATACCGACTCATCGTTATCCGCAATAAAGATGTAAGAGATCAATTTAGGGAAAATAAGAAATTCAAAACCTTAATAATATAAAATTTAAATTTTAAACGACGTGTCTCAATTATTTCATATGATTTAAAGTCTAACAAAAGTTGTTCAATGTTTAAGATCAGTTAGAGGTAGCTGCGGAAAAAATTAGTTCAAAACTGAAATAAACAGTATACTGAAAAAAAATTGGCAGTTTGATAATTCGGTTTTCGGTATATATCGGTATACCAATTTTTTTTAGCATTTAGTTCGGTATACCGAAAATTTCCAATTTTGGTATACAAAAAGCACCGGTAAGTATCAGTATATACCGATATGGACACAAAATTTGGTATGCTGAAATACGGCATCAATAGTTGCCAGTACCATGACTAATTTTAGTATACTGAAATTTTCGATATGGTAACAGTATGATTTTTTTATATACCGAAATTTTGGTGCAATAACTGTATGGATGATTATAGAACCACACCTATATCTACATGCTTAATTATTTTATAATTGATTTCAATTGTAAGTTAATTGTATACATTCAACTAGTTAAGACTTTTGATGAACATGTACATTAGTTTGTATAGTTATTTGATGATTTACATACAGTTTTAACATTAAATGAATAGTAGTATTCATATACTAATGTTAAAACTTATGATTAATACTAACACTAAAAATTCCTCTAACTCTACTTCTTAATTTAATAGGACTCTTCATATACAAGAGGTGAACTTGTCGCGAAAGTCGCTCCAAATCGCTAGGATTAGAACAACCTTCTCAAATCACAAGCGTACAATTTGTGACAGAGGTAGTACATAAGATGTCGAATCCAGAAGGAGGATTTTCCATGAGAATCGACTTTAGCACTTTCGAATTAAGTAGGTCAAATGTAAATTGAGAGCGGGAATTAATCTAATAACATAAAGCAAATGAATAAAGCAAGGAGGAAATCAATCGATAGGGAGATATTCTCGAGGCTCGGTTTCACACAAGTAAGGTGGAATTGATATTTAGAAGCGATTATGAGACATTTTTGTGAGTTATATGTGATTAAGCTAATCCTAAAATCTCCATCCCAAGAGAATATTGGGGGAAAAAGTTGATTTGGTCCCATAACTTTTTAACTTTTCTAATTTGGTCCCATATTTAACTACTTTTTCAATTTAGTCCCGTATCTCTATCAATTGTTCTATTTTGGACCAATTTTGACCAAATTTTGACCAACTCGCCGGAAAAGGCCACGTGCCTCCCACGTGCCGACGACTTATGCCACGTGGCGGGGGAAAATAGTTGATTTGGTCCCATAACTTTTTAACTTTTCTTATTTGGTCTCATATTTAACTACTTTTTCAATTTAGTCATGTACCTCTACCAATTGCTCAATTTTGGCCCAATTTTCACCCAATTTTCACCAATTTACCGGGAAAGGTCACGTGCCTCCCACTTACCGGCACCAATTAAAGAGTTCCGACGACTTATGTCACGTGGTGCCTCATTTCTGAGGTGGCTTTTATCTTTTTCTTTCTTTCTTTTATACATCAATTTACGCCTCAGGTGAGAAAATTTCCAACTCAACAAATCATTTAATAAAATAAAAAATAAAAATCCAAAATCTAGGGTACAAACGAAAGGAAAAATTAAATCAAACAAATTCTAAAAGAATCGAAAATTATTTTTCTTTAACGCCCACTACACCGCTACTCTAATCCCTCTCCGAAAAGAATCGCATAAGCTCCCACATGAAAGAGACGCATGGCAGCAGCAAACCAAAATGAAAATAAATATGATGACGAGAAGCGTTGAAAGTGAGAAGGGAAAAGAAATTCGATTCTTTTAGGATTTGTTTGATTTAATTTTTCTTTTTGTGTTGTAACACAGGTTTTGAGTTTTTGTTGTTTATTTTATTAAATCATTTGTTGAGGTAAAAATTTTCTAACATGAAGAAAAAGACAAAAGTCACCTCACAAATGCGGCGCCACGTGGGAGGCACGTGACCTTTCCCGGTGAATTGGTGAAAATTGAGTCAAAATTAGTCCAAAATTGAGCAATTGATAGATGTACATGACTAAATTGAAAAAGAAGTTAAATATGAGACCAAATCAGAAAAGTTAAAAAGTTATGGGACCAAATCAACTATTCCTCCCGCCACGTGGCACAAGTCGCCGGAACTCCCTGAAGGCCGCCGACACGTGGGAGGCACGTGGCATTTTCCGGCGAGTTGGTCAAAATTGGGTCAAAATTGGTCCAAAATTGAGCAATTAATAGAGATACGGGACTAAATTGAAAAAGTAGTTAAATATGGGACCAAATCAGAAAAGTTAAAAAGTTATGGGACCAAATCAACTTTTTTCCCGAGAATATTGCCTAAGGAGCGAGGCCCTAGGACATTCTTCGAGATTACTGAATTCTAGAAAAAAGGTCGAAGTGCTCCTAATACCTTAGAATCGGTGAATGATCTGTGTTCAATGTAGACTACCTACATGGATAAGAAATTATAATCCAACCCCGGCACCGGGATTGTGGTTACATAAGACTAGAATAGGATAGCCCGATATGCTAAAGTCGACGTAAGGGTGCGACTAAACCTAATTTCGTCCATCCCAACCAACGCCCCTAGACTCTACTCCCCCCTCTCGGTAGAGCTTCTCCTCCGTAGGTCTCCCTTCTACCAATTGGGTTTTTGGCTAATCTAATTATCCAAGGTTAACTTCCCACCCAAATACACTAAGGCATAGCAATTAACTTCTAAACTCAATTAAATCTAGTCGACACAATCCTCTAAAGGGTAGCTATCCATAGCCTAGGGGGGTTAAATATCATCTTTTAATTGAAGTGATCCTAAGCCACCAAAAGCCGGAGCTATCGTGAAGCAAGCCTGTGGTCGAAGACTCAATATCAACTAACCATTATTACGAATTAACCAAATCCTAACCCTAGGTGCCACAACTCACAAAAAATCCAATAATCAATCAACTAATCATCAACCCTGAAGCTTGCGCTACTCTGAGGCTTCAGAAAACACGAAAATCACTAAAAACTCATCAAAGTAATAAAACGCATCATCAACATTAAGCAATAAAACCCGAAAATAAAGAGAAGAGATAGAAAATTCTTAATGTATTGAAGAAACCCGTGAACAATCCTCGAGTGCTCCTCAAAGATGGTTTCCTCCTTGAAGAGGAGGAAGAAAAACTTAGCTAAGAACTATGAAAATCTAAAAATGAAGAAGAAAGAGAGAGAAAAGTGTTGGGGAAGATTACGAAAGGAGGCAAGAGTTGAATAATACAAATGAGAGGGGAAGGAGTATATATAGATCTCCAACCCTAAAATCTGCTAAATAAGGACCCTTAGGAAGGGTACAAGTGTAAAAATATAAAAGGGAGTGCTTGGTCCTTTACAATGTTGAGTCGAGCCCCTCGTGCGCGCTCAACTCGGCCTTCTCATGATTTTTGGGAAAAATTAATCCGGAATCATCTTTTGACTTTAATTACAAAGTTTTTAGATCTTCATCTCGACTACGCGTAGCAACTTGAATCACTTGAATTGGAGCTCGGACGAGGAACTTACATCCGAAATACGAAGATAGCACACTGAAAACTGGGCGTGCGCGATTCGCAGACTGCTGGACTGCTGCCGGACCGGCACATGTGGCGGCTGCACCTGGGGGTGGTTCTGGACAAACTGCTGGAACCACTACCGGTCAGGTAGGTGCAACAACGGTTGGTGCAATTCAGCCCTACGTCTTCGTCTTCGCATATTCGTCTTTTGTCGCCGTTTTGGAGTCTTTCCTCTCGTCTTCTCGACCCAACCCCTTCACGGCTTTTGTTCGTAACTCGACGAACTTTGATTTGAGATCTTTCTGGATCTGATTTAGGTCTATTTGGGCCTCAATTTTTGGGTTGGAACGTGGAGTATGTGTTATTGACCTCTTCTTCTTTCTTTCTCCAATTTGAGGCATTTTCATCCATTTTCTTGGCCTGACTCCTTCACGGTTTTTACTCGTTAATCGCACTGTTGGATGCAGTGAAATTAGTTATCAATTCCAAGCTTCCTTTTCTAAGGAGTAGACAGGGCAAGTTAGGATCGATCCCACAGAGAACAGGGAAACTAATCGTGTTATCGTATTTAACCTAATTATGCAACTAATTAAAATACTATATATATATATATATATATATATATATATAAATAATAAATTATGGGGGGAATTTGATTGAGTTAACTAAAGAAAATGACAGTTAAACTAGTAAATTAAAGATGAATTCAAATATTATAAAAGGTATTCCCGCCTTTAACCCAGTATCCCCCTAGTCCAAATTATTCTTGTAATTAATGCAACTATTTGATAAACAAGTTATGAAACTCCTATCCCAAGTATTGACAAGTGCGCTCTGTTAATCCTTGTTACCCCTTAAGTGTGATTAATCACATATACGCTTAGTAATTAATCTATCTGACTAAGTAGTCCTAGGATACGATTGCTAAAACACCATTAATCAAACACACAAAGTTTTAGGGCAACGGAATAAGTACGGTGTTATACTCACAAGCTCGGTACAATGAACTGCGATTTATGTTATCCTAGCAAATAAATTCACTATTTTCTACTCATAGACATAAATTCATAACAATTACGGATTATGAATTACGACCTAGCAAGAATTATATGCCTGATACCCGGGTGATCAATTCAAATAAAATACACATAAAATGTATGAAGAATGCAACTCACATAAATAATTTCAGAACATAGTTTAATCAAACAATTACCTTAAGAATTACAAAAACATTATTCTAGGGTTCAACTTAGTTAAAGACGGAAATTAAACAACTAGCCACTCATGGTGGCGACAATAGACATAATTGAATTAATAAACATAAACGTAAACTAGACAGAAAAACCCGATAGATGCAGATTCTCTATTTGCTCATCTTCATTGGAATCCTCCCAAAGCCAAAAGTCAAGTCCCCTTTTCGGATCTGAGGACTCCTATCTATAGTTAGGCTCAATTTGGGGTGATATTCGGCTTGGATTAGGAATTCTTGCAGCCCAAGGATTAAATCACGAATTAGAGTGCCGCGGCCGAGGAGAACGTCCAGTGATTCCTGCTTTTCTAGCACACTTGGGTCGCGGCCGTGCCTGTGGGTCGCGGCTGTGCATGTGGATCACGGTCGTGACTGACTTCTTCGTACTTAGCTCGATTTTCCTTCGGTTTGGATTTCCGGGGACTCGTTACTTCATCTATCCTCAGCCAAAAGCACAATTATGGTCTTAAACAACCTGAATACTCTCAAAACAAGTCCAAACCGTCAAATAATCCTAATAATACGCAACTAAGTCAATCACAGTCAATTATGCATGAAATGCCATTAAAGCGACACTTATAGTGACCTAATATGCATGCATAAACACGTGTACCAAAATCCCCCAAACTTAAACCTTAGTTCGTCCCGAACAAATCAAAACAAAACAAAGCAAACAACACAACACGTGTTAAGGCAATTTAAGTGGTGATTCTATTTTCAGATCATTCTTTTCACAAAATCCAGGCAACATGATAAAAACAAGCATATATGACATAGTAACATCAACTACTCTGGAGACTTGCAACTCTCAACTATTGATCCTCATCGGTAAGTGTATCACTCTTCTCTCAAGTGTATAAAGTAAGCTATATTTTCACTCACATTGACTTATACGCAAGGACTACCATATGCTTGCCAATTATCTAAATTAGAATATGTACTCGACATGTGGGGAAAAGAATAAAAAAGGTCTTTATTTTCGGTGGTAATGTAGGCTTAAGGTAAGGTGGGATAAGTTTAGGTAAAAGTGACTGAAAATTGGACTAACCAAGTTATTCCTAACTTAACTACACCCTCAATAAAATCACTCATTCTTCATTCTCCGATTCTCAGTAAATCATCTAAAAAAAAATGACTTCTTCACCCACAAAAGTACTTACAACCCGAGTGCTTTTCATGCTTTTACTTGGGTACCACATTTTTTGGACTACCCGATTTTCGAAACAATGTATCAATTTAAGCACTTCTAACTCTAGCCTCTCCTTGTCAAAATAAAACATATATGTACATCCGACTTTTTCTTTTCTTTTCTGCATTTTTTTTAAGATAATAACTTCTAGTACAAATAACCAATACGTCCCACTTACACCCCCTCCTCCAAACTTAGTTGATAACTAAAGTTTGTGGGAAAAATAGTGGGATGAATTGGTTCTCCCAAAACAAGATGACAACTAAGAAAGGCTATTTATTCTCAATTTCTTTGCCAATCATTTCATCCCCTTTTTCTTTTGTCGAACATTTCCCATACTTCTCCCATATTGATCCCAAGACATTCCCGACTACCTTCCAATCCTCCTCCCTCGTACTCAATTAGTCCAAATAAGGCCAAAGGTCAAATCGAAGGGTATTCAGCTTGTAATGTAGGGCTATAAAATAAAAAGCTAAAAGCTCAAGTGGGCTAACTAAGGGCAATTTTCAACTTTTGGTCAAAAAGGATAACACTTTTAAAGCTCAAAACAGGCTAGAATTGAAGAAATGTCTGAGATCATTTTCTAGGCCACAACATGTATCGACACATTCATAATAGAGATGCAAGGCAAGTTCTAGAGACAATTACGTATTACCAATAAAATTCACACCGAAAAGATATCAAAACTACTCCAAAATTAGGAGCACAAGAATAGGCTCAATTTCTCACACGGTAATATGTGATCAACGTTTTAAGTGCAAGCTCAATTTTGTCTCAATCACTTATCATGCTATATCACGTGCCTTTTTTTTCAAAATTTTCAACAAAAATCATCATTAACTCATCGCCAACTTTATCATCTCCTTGTTTTTTCAACACCTACGGTTTCTCTTTTACAACTCAATCATATACTCTACAAACTAAAAGACCCCCAAATAAAAATACTAGACTCTTAAACAAAACAAAACACAAAATAATGCAAAACATAAAACAAGAATTACTTCGAACTAAACATGACCATAAATGCAATTTAATGGCTCACAGGCCATACAACAAACAATCAAACAAGACACTAGCAACTAGCAAAATAAATATAAGATAATAAAACTCAAAAGCAAAAGCGGCCAAGTCGTCCCACTTACACTTCCTCCCCGAAACTTGGTTGAAAACCGACATTTGTGGGGAAAAGAGTGGTACGGCTTGGTAGTTACTTACAGCGCTACTGCTGAGGTGGTGATGGAGGTGGATGACCCCCGTGGCCCCAATAGGATTGCATTTGCTTCCACTGATCCTCCTGTCGCTGCTGCCATTCTGACTGTTGTCGCCGCCATGCAAGTTGCTGTTGCTGCCAAGATTCAACTTGGTTCCAACGGGTATCCTCAAGCTCCCGTCGCTGCTCGACTCTTTGATTCCATGCATACTCTCACTCATCCCTAGCAGTCAGGGCGTCCATGATCACCTGTTGCTCGGATTGGGCTTCTCCTCTATATAAATCAATATTCTCCTGGAGAGATGTAACAACCCTGGTCATGTGCTCCTGAAATTCCCACTATGACTGTATAGCAACCGGGGGCCGCTTCCTCTAAGGCAAACTGCGGTGACTGCTTCCTTCAGCCCTGTCCTCATCTTCCGGCTCAGCTACTTCTGCCGGCTGTGGTGCAGTCTGAACTTGCCCAACCTGGTACTACTGCAGTTCATGTGTGTCGGGGTCTCTTGATGCTACCAAGTGGGCAAGTAAGGCTAGAGCTAAGTTCCGAGTATGGTGCAGCCTTGTGACTTGGGTGAGCTGTAGGCAGGGAAACCGAAGAAATGATCCCACATTATGTAACACATATGCGACCTTCTTGTTTTTTGGTGTTTGGGGCAGTCCTTCTATGTAACCTAAAGTTACTGCCCGCATCCTTTCAAGATCATCCCAATCGAGCAGAAATTGAGCAGTCACTAGCTCCAAGTCAACCAGAGGAACCCCGAAATGAGCAGCGATCGGAATGAATAGCCTACCCATATATATATTGTCCTTTTGTCGGTTGACAATATATTCAATCTGTTCAATCAGCATCGCGGCTATATCTACCTTGTGTCCATGCAGAATATGCCACAACAGCTACAACTCGTTAGATCAGGCAGCTCTAGTTTCCTTCCGTGCGAAGATGGTCAGGCTAAGGAGCTTCTGAAGGTATTGGACTACCGGATTCCGGATCCATAAGTTCTTGGAGTTCTTAGCTAAATACACCTGCAAATCCACAAGCCCAGGGGCAACAGTGATATGCCCCCAGAAGGAGTTGACATCGAATTTCTCATAGATATGGTAGATGTCTCCACAAGGCATATCATATATCTTGGCTAGTTGCTCAATAGTCAGGGTGCACGATGTTCCCATCAGCTGGAAACTGATACTTTCGGGTTTGTTCCCACATTTGTACGGGTCTACTGTGATCTCGAGTGTGCTCAGAACCTACAGGGTTAACCGCTTGTACGTTAGTTGGGGTTTCATCAACCCCCCTTAGGCGGGGTCCATCCAGCAGGGTATGCACATTGTCGTATATCCCCATATCCTTGAGCAGCTGGTCGCGCCCGTATTTGGTGGGCATGATCGCTCGGAAATAAAGCTTTTGGAATCGATCCCGGTGAGTGTCTTTATCTAGAACAAAGCCGAAGTGACAGCTATCTGTGGGATTGATACTGGCTCCTGAGTAGCAATTTGAATAGGGTCCTCTTCCATCATGGGTTGCTTGCCCTTTCCCTTTCCTTTACTCGCACGGGGAGGTGTTGTTTATAACCTACAGAAAATTCACATGGTGTTGCCACATTTAGCACCAAGTACAGCTAATATTATCATAAAATACCTATAACTAACAAATTTCATTCAATCGACATGCACAATTAGAGCTATCAAGAGGGGAATCATTAGTAAGCATGGTCCATATTCCTACAAAGTGATGCATGATGACTACATTACCTATTGTGCTCGAAAATTGGATTATGAATTTGAAAATAGGCTAGTCCAAGCTATGTAATTCATCACATATAAGGTGTTGGTGTATTGTCTCAATGAAACACGGATCCTAAACTCATAATTCATGCTCAAATCAACTTACCCACATCAAAAGTGATTCAAATTCACGTCTAACCCTATTGATTTCGCAAGTATAACACTTCAATCGCATCAATTGTAGCAAACATGACACTGCAAGTGTTCATATAACTATACATTGCATGTGAAACCAAAATTTATCCTCCTAACCCACATAATCAACTGAAATAAACAATAATGGATAAAGGGGAAGGGTTATCTTCACTTACCGGAAGAGTTTAGACGAGAAAATTTTAAATTGAGATGCTTCACGCCCTTTTTCTGATATGGTCGAATCGTGAAGAAAATCCAAAATAAGTCGGGGTGCTAGTGTGTGGGGATGGGTATGTGATTTGGTGTTCGAATTTGGGTGTGTAGTGACAGAATTTGAGGTTTTTGTGTGAAAAGTGTGTGTTTTTCGTTACAGAAGGAAAAGAAGAGTGACAAGTGATACCTGGCCGCAGCCAGGGTTATATTCTGCAACCCAAGGGGTTGCGGATGCGCACATAAGTCGCGGCTGCGCTCGACTAAAGCACCGCAGCCACGCACAAGGACCTCTGCCGCGGAAAGTTTACAAGGACAAATCCACTTTCTGAGCCATCTTCAGTCGTGGACGCGGTAATCCTTTTCGTGATTTTTTTTGGTTTTCGACTTCTGACCCCCGTTTCGTGTTGTACCTTTACCACTTCTAGAGATTTTTACCTTCAAAACCAATTCATGAGGTGGTATCCCATTTGGAGTCAAAGAATTAAGAAACTCTTCTTTATAATAATTATGAGTATCATCAATGGCTTCATCAAAGCCTCTAAAAATAATGAGCTCTCTTAGAAATAAAGAAATTAAACTATTATTTATCCTATCAACTTCCTCAGTTTTTGCAGCAACAATTGTGTGGCTAGTCATGTATCTGGATGAATGGACATTGTGCTTGATATCTGAAATATAGTTTCAATTAACCTTTCTATGGATTTCTTTCTGTATCATATCCAATAATCATTTCCTTAAGAATTTGAAGGTAACCTGCAAAATCACATACTTCGTCACCATTTTCAACCCTCAATAGGAAACCACTAAACTCGGTATCATTAAGAGCTCGCATATTAGCTGTCAAGCTAATGTTTTTCATTTCAGAACATAAATTTGATCTGACTAAACTTGTTGAAGTATTTTGTTGAAATGTTCCTCTCAGTATAACTAGAAAAACTTGTCTAAAGTCTCCACAAAAATTGAAGACTTTACCACCAAAATTTAAATCATTACCATTATATCTTGCATCAAGTTATCGACATTCTCCGTAGCTATCTCTTCGCCATAGGTGCCTCATCTCATAGTATTAGTTTTGCACACCGTAGGATTCAGCGACTTCACTTTTTGAAATATTGCACAAGGTTGACTCACTTGCGTCTATTGGTATTTGAAACCATGAATGAGATGTTCTACCACCCGAAAGAATTGATGCGGCGACTCCAGAAGTTGATGTTATAAGAGCAATACATTTTTTGGATCTAAAATGAGCTAAGAGTGCAGGATACAAGAATGCTTTGCCTGTTGCCCCCTGCTCGTCGATAAAATAAATCCCCTTATCGCCCTCATTAACACAAGTTACTAACTTAGAAAAAGTAATTATTTGTTAAGGGTTCAGTATAGCCTCTGTTCATAATCTTCTGAAGATGTTTGTACTAACATCTCGTCTATAATTTCTCTTGGAAGATTATGCAGCAAGTTTTCAAAAATTGTAGGGAGCTTTGGCAAATCAAATAAATTAGTTCTTTTTTCTCATACTTTCCAATATTTGTTTCAACCTTTCCATGTCTTGTGTAATCTTAGCTCAGTCGAACATTCGAAATTCCATCCAAGATCTTCTGACATCGCATCATATCCTAGAGAATTTTGACATCCGTTGGAGCAAAGAAACTAAGATTATAGAAAAGTATCGGCTTAATCGGTCAGGTTCCGCTCAGTTAGTGGGTGGATGGGTGGGCTAAGCGAACCATTGTTGACTTCTTCTTCTTCTTCCATATCGGTGCCTTTGTAAGATTGCAGGACATCCATAAGTATTAGGGTTTAGTATGTTGGAATTGGGGAAGAATGGAACAATTTGGTTTTTAATTTTTTTAAAAATTAATTTAAAATTTATTTATTAATATTTCATATAATTATTCTAATTCATAATTTAAAATGAAATAATAATAACATGAGAAAAGTAAAAAAAGAAATTTGTAAATATTAAATGAAATTTAGAAATTTTAAAATATATTTCATATTTTTTTTATTTTTCTGATCTTTAAAAATTTAAAAATTTATTTCTGAAAATTATTTCAAAAACTATAAAATTCATTTTAAATTCAAAAAATAAAAATTTATTTCTAAAAATTTATTTTAAAAATTAAAAAAATATATTTAAAATTGAAAAATTAAAAAATTATTTTTGATATTTTTATAAAATTCTATAATTTATTTAAAAATTGAAAAATAAAAAAATTATGAAATTTATTATAAAATTATTAAAATTCATTTAATATTTTTAAATTTCTTTTTTACTTTTCTCATGTTATTATTATTTTATTTTAAATTATAAATTAGAATAATTATATGAAATATTATTAAATGAATTTTAAATAAATCTTTTAAAAAATTAAAAACTAAATTGTTCCATTCTTCTTCCCCAATTCCAACGCACTAAACCTTAATACTTATGGATGTCCTGTAATCTTACAAAGACACTAACATGATGGAAGAAGAAGAAGCCAACAATGGTTCGCTTAGCCCACCCATCTACCCATTAACGTATCGAAACCTGACTAATTACCTGATTCCTCGCTTATTCACCCCCTTCTTGCCGAACCCTATTATAATTTTTTTTCCACCCTAACAAGTGAGTGATCAGATAAAATAAAAATGAAAAATGAAAAACTAATGCCACGTTAGAAAAAGAGCTCCACCTCATGATGACCGGTTGTGTCATAGTCTATAGCCAGTCACGGGGCAATTTCACAATTTTTTAGTAAGTTAGAAGGTATTTTTAAAATCAACTACTATTGCCTACTATCAAATCCAAACAATAATCCAAGAAAAATATTGTAATGAATCAAAACTAGACAAGAAATAAATAAACCCGAATGGTCGGCTCTTCGATCTTCGTCAATTCTCTTGATCTTCAATCCTCTGTGTTCTTGCTCTCTCTAATATCATAATGTCCCTATTTTTTTAGTTTTGATGTCTTTTTATCGAGTTTGGACTTAATTTGGTTCAAAGTCCTGGTTAGATTCGGACTTGGATTCGCATTTTATCCAAACGTCGCGGTCACGGTGACAAGTTGGCCGCAGCCGCTGTCAGTCCAGATGAGTTCTACCTTTAAACGTCCACTTTTGCCGCAATCGCGGCACTACCTAGCCGCAGTAACAGTTCGGTTCAATCCACTCCCAATCGGTTTGGTCCGGTTCTTTCATCTTTTCTCCAATCTTGGCTTGCTTCTTCATTCGGACGTCGTAAAACACGACTTTTTCATCTAAAACACTTAAAACCCACTCAAAACAAGTCAAACACGTTAAGTGGCCCATTATATCAAATATAAACGGATCTCGGCCTAAAATGCACGTAATTTATATAACATAACTTCCTAAAACGACCTAAAAACATGCATAATTAACGTGTTATCAAACTCTCCCAAATTTGAACTATTGTACGTCCCGAACAATAAAATAGAAAAATGACAAAAACACAAGTGATTAGGCATGTGATTAGGGAGATTAGATGGCAAATCTAGTTTCAGAAAGATTTATTTTTCTAACACTAAGCAACACAATAAAATCGAGCATTTATGACAATGCAAAATTAACTATTTTCGAAACTTTGACACTTTCAAACATTCTGATCCTCACCAGGTAAGTGTTTCTCTCATCTCTCAAGTGTTTTTTTATTTAGGACAATTACGCTCAAATTGGACCACACACACTTCCTACCATATGCTTGTCAATCATCTAACTTAGACTCATTCTTGACATGAGTGACGTAAGATAAAAAAGGTCTTATTTTCAGTTGTAATGTAGGCTTAAGGTGAGACGGGATACATTTGGATACAAGTGACTAAAAATTGGACTAATCAAGTTATATCGAACCTGACTACCCCTCAATACAATCACTCAATCTCACTCTTCCCATCTCAGCAAATCATCTTAAACGAATGACTTCTTCACCCCAAATAAGTACTTACAACTCAAGTGCTTTTATGTTATTCTTCGAGTACCACAATTTTGGGACTACTCGACTTTTATAATCAATTCTTGCATCCTAAGCACGTTTTGCACTGTCTAACCTCTCCTTAACAAAATCAACTAAAAACATGCATATACAAAGAACTCTTTCTTTTCTTTTTCTCTCTTTTTTTTCCTTTTTCTTTTTTTTTTTTCTTTTTTTTTTCATAAACGAGAATAAAAAATAACACTAGGAGAGGTTATCCTTTTCTTGACTTTACACATAACACAATTCCATTCTCTTCACCCTTTTTTCCATATCACCTACTTTCACCAATCATCACCCTATATTCGCCAAAACTACCTTCCAACCTCTTCCCTCTCACTCAATTATTCCAAATTGGGAACAAAGTCTAAAGAAGGATATCGGCTTGTAATGCAAGGCTAAAAAAAATAAAAAAATAAAAAAGACTTTTAAGCTCAACATGGCTAACTAGGGATATTTTTTTAAGCATTTTTTGTCAAAGAGATTAACTTTTCGATGCTCAAAATAGGCTAAAAATCAAGAACTACCTAATATCATTTCCTAAGTCACGACATATACTGACATATTCATAACGGAAATTCACGGCAAGTTCTAGAGACTAATGCACGCATCGAATCAAATCACACCGAAAGAATAGATAAATTACTCCAAAGATAGGAGTACAATTCAGGCTCAGAAATTCTCACAAGGCTAAATTTGATCAAAACGTCTAAGTGTAAGCTCAATTTTGTCTCAATATGCCTATCATGCTCTTACTATGTGCCAATTTTTTAATTCAAAAGCTCAAAAATTGTCTCATCATAAACTCATTGCCATCTATCTTTCCCTATTTTCCATTTTTTTCCTTATTACTTATCCACCGTCGGGTTTTCCTAGACTTCTAGACTCCACAAAATCAATAAACAGAAACAAATAAAACAACTAACTCAATACATAAAAACTAGACTCCCAACATGATAATCAATAGACATGGGCTCAGAGACCCAGCAGTACGATCAACCACACAATTAGACATCAACAAAAGTAAAAGAAGAATAAGCAATTAAAATAAAATAAAAGCCAAGACATCTCACCATACCACCCCTCCCCCAAACTTGGCCGAAGACCAAGGTTTGTGGGAAAAGAGTGAGATGACTTGTGCTAACTCACAACTTTACTGCGGTGGAGGTGGTGGGAAACCGTGATGGCTCCAATAGGCACTCCACTGCTGTCTCCACCCCTGTTCCTCCTCACTTCGGGCTAAGAGAGTGTTCAAAATTCCACGTTGAGCGATCAGTTTGGTACCAATAGTATCCACTCTCGCACCTAACAGCTGCACATCCTCCCTATATCCTCGTACCTCATCATGATAAAGATGGGCGTTGGCCTGGAGTGAAGTAATCAATCCTTCCATGTTCTCTTGATGCTCCGATGAGGAAGTAACTGCTTGAGCTGTTCTTTTCTTTGGAGGTCCAGTAGTACACGTGTCCCGTGCACGCACTTTAGGGCACTTATAGTGTCATTTTAGTGTCAATAATATGCATAATCACATGTATTTAGTGCTTTTGTACTCTCATGGGAAAAATAATGCATTTGTGTTGTTTTTGTGTTAAGACAGGTGAAAAAGGATCAAAAAATAATATCAAACGATCGCGGAGTCGAGGGATCGGTCGAAGAAACAAGGGATAGGGCTGAGGGGTCGATCTCGGCCGAGACAGGGCACAAATCTCAGCCAAGATACCTCTCCAGGGGAATCCTGGAGTTTTGAGAGATTGAAGATCTCGGCCGAGACGGGTATGGCATCTCGGCCAAGATATCTCTCCAGGGAAAATCAGTGATTCAAAGAGATGAAGATCTCGGCTCAGATGAAACCCAATCTCGGCGGAGATAACCCAAACCCTAAAAATCCCCTTTTCACTTCTCGGTCGAGATGCAACCCAATCTCGGCCGAGATTATCCCTCGGTTTACAAATTGAAAAGCCCTTTTTCACGTCTCGGTCGAGACGCAAGTTTAAATTCCTAAACGCGATTTTACCTTAAATTGAAGTAACAACTCTTCCCCTATATATATATCCTCCCTTTCGAAATTAACCTACTTTGGGACATTGAATAACACACTTTCCAGCCATTTTTTAGCCACCGAAGCCACCAAGGAAGGAAGATTGGGTAAGAGATTGAAGGATCATCTTCTCCAATTGACATCTTTGGTTTCATCCATCTTAGTTTCATGTTTCTTTACTTTTCTACTTATTTTCTGTTTGTTTTAGCTTCCATAGGTGAGTAGCACCGTTATTTCTACCCTTGATCAAATGTAAAACTTTGAGTGACAATGTTTTCATGATTATTGCTAGTTGATGTTACCATTTGATTGCAATTTCAAGTGTTCTATACTATTTTCTTGGCTTGATCAACCTCTAGGAAGTGTATGAATGTGTTGCTAGAATTGGAAATCACTATTCGTAATTGTAGGATTTCTGATTCCCTAGTAGCAAACAACGAGTGGTTTCGTTGGTGATAGTGTAGAGTTCGACCTCTAAACCCGAGCTTTCGAGGTTTATGTCAAATCTGTTTCATTATCTTGGAGCTTTTATATTCGATTGCCAAATTGAAGAGAGCTTGTTTGACATTTTGGTTTAATTGGATAGGGTTAGTCGAAGAGCTTATTTCGATTAGCCATAATTACGAGATAATACGGTTGCTAGAGCTTGCTTGTAGTCGTGAAATAGGGACTTGAAATGCTTTCCATTGGGCATTAACAATAGTTGTGTAATTTGTTGGAACCAAAGGGATACTCGATCAAGGGTAGATACTTTAATCATATATTTAAAATCTAAAAATCGACTTATCTATCTTGCTATCTTTTATTAATTGAATCTTAGCTTAGTTGATCATAGCTAAATAGTGGTTCCTAGCTTGACAAACAAACCCCCTCCCCCTCAACCTTTATTGCTTTCATTGTTCGATTTTATTCTTGTTTAAATTATACAACTGTTTGACATATTAAGACAATATTGTTCAACCGTTCCTTGTGGGATCGACCCTTACTTATCGCTCTACTAGTTAGAGTTTTAGGTTAAGGCTTGTTGTGTGTGTATATATATATATATATATATATATATATATATATATATATATGTGTGTGCGTGTGTGTGTGTTTTCATCTATATATCTATATATTGGTACTTAAATTAATTTGGTAAGCGACACACGACGATCGCCCTACCATCCAGCAGCTCGACTGCTCCTAGCAACTGCTTGCAAATCCTGCAACTCCTCAGCATTTGGCAGTATAGAAGCCTCTAAATGCACCTCAGTGGCTAAAGATATATTGTCTTGATCGCTCAGCTCAAAAACTGCAGTGAGGACTTCATTCAGGAGACGAAGAAATGATCCCACGTTCTGAAATACATATGGAACTATTATATTGTTTCCCATGATAACAACATTCATGTGCTCAAGATCCTCCCATGTAAACCGTGTGCGGCCTTTTTTCTATTGTCGTGTCGTCAAAAGTGATACCAACATGCACTGCAATCGTAGTAATCAACCCGCCAATAAAAATGATGTATGTTTGCTTACAAATAACTTTCTCAAACTGTTGGGCCAACAGGTGTGCCACATCCACCTTCCAACGCAGCAGAAGAATCCATAGCATGCACAACTCATCATGACGGACAGCTCCCAAATCTTTACGTGCAAACAATGTATGCGTAAACAGCTTCTGCAGATACTGGAGAACTGGATTCCGAATCCAAGAAGTTTTGGAGGACTTAGAATTGTGAACCTGGGTGTCCACAATGAGTGATGCCATCATAAGTCTCCTCCAAAAATCTCGTATGTCAAACATCTCCGACGAGTCTATCTCATCAGGTGCTGGCAGATTAAATATTTCATCCAACTCAGCAAAAGTAAATGTGTTTTGTTTATCCATGAGTTGGAAAGTGATATTTACGAGCCTATGAGCCATTGGATCTCCAGACGATGTGATATGTAGTGTACTCAAAAACTCAAGAGTCACCCTCTTGAAGGTCAGGCTTGGTTACATAAAAGTTTTCAAACTTACTGCTTCCAACAATGCCCGAACATTGTCATAGATACCCATTGCTCATGTCAATTGATCATTGCCATACCTTGTAGGGATTACAGCCCTGTGGTAGAGCATCTGATATCTATCCCTTTGCTCTTTTTTCTCTAATGTGAACCCATAGAGGAGTCGACTATCATTCGGATCGGTGATAACCTGTTCCGAGTCTGGACTCGAAGGCTCATCCATCGAGATGGGAGTGGATGGTTCTTAAACTGCTCTCTTGCCTTTAGCTTTACTGATGCTGCCCTTTCGTGGTCCCATCACACCTATCCGTCACACAATTTAAAAACCTCAATCTTAAATATCAATCATCATTCACTAAAATAAAACTACTTTCAGCTAATTAATTACATTCACTTGAATAAATTTATATATATAGATGGATGTATCATTCAATTCAACTAATTACTCGAAGAATCTAATTAAAGCATGAAAATAGCTAATCTAAACACCCATGAACGTACTCCCCACAATAGCAACATTCAAAATAACCACTAAAAATACTTAATTCTAACATCTTCTATATGTTATATGGCATTCCCCATATAAACATGGAAGCAATCACCGCAATTGATTCATTTCGGACGCATAAGAAAGTTATTAAACTCAAGTAATCCTAGTTCTATTCTATGAACATAACATGTTCGATAAAAGTCCTCAATGAAAGTTTCATGTTATTCTACGCTTTGTTGCTATACACCTATCTGTTATTATTTGAATTACACAATGATGCTATCAATTCACAACAATTTCAATCAAAATCCAAGACCCATCCAAAAATTAAGCATATAAGTGCACCTCAAGTGTTCAATTCAAGAATAAGATCATGCAAACAATCAATTTCCACTACTTATACACAAATCACACTTAAACATTACATGGCAAGGAGTATAAGTTCAATGTTAGACAATCTTACCAGAAAAATTTAGCGGAAAGTTGAGCTTTTGAACACGCCCTAGGTTTTGGGGAAAATCGCCCAAACTTGGTCCCAAATCGTCATTTCAATCGATGAATAAATGGACAATGATGTGTATATGTGTTTTGTGGGTGATGGTGTGTGATGATTTGGTGATTGAAGAAGAAAATTTCGTGAATGTGTGTGAATGGGTGTGAAAATTGCGAGAAGGAAAGGGGAGGAAATGATGAATTTCGTACCTGGTCTGCCCCTTTTAATTCCTCACCTGCGCGGGCCGCAGTCGCGGCGGCTACTAGACCGCAGTCGCAGTGTGTCCAGTGTAAAACTAGCATTTCTGGACTGTTTTAGCCGCGGTCGTGGTGCTTATGATGCCGCGGCCACGGTGAGTCCAGAGGAGCTCTGTACTCCCTTCGACGTCCTTGTCCATCTCTCATTTTTCTCTTTGTTGCATCAATTATCATCTCATGTTTGGTCCCTGAAACATCAAAAACAGCTAAAACTGGTAGGAGGCGCGTCGATCGCCTTACCAAATTAATATATATATATATATATATATATATATATATATATATATATATATATATATATATATATCCTTGATCTACTACTCTAACTAGTAGAGTGGTAAATAAGGGTCGATCCCATGAGGAACGGTCGAACAATTTTGCTTTATGTATTAAACTATTATGATCAAGCAATATAATATAAATAAGCTAGTAAACAATAAAGAAGTATGGGTAGGGGGAGTTTCGATGGAATCACAACTAACACCTAAATTTATATTAAGCAACTCAAATAACAAGTACTCTAAAAGTACTTAGCAAATTGACGATTCAAGTAAACAAAGATAAGAGAATATTTTTTGGTTTTATAAATGATAAAAAGAATTCAACCCTTGATCGAGTATTCCCTTGGCCTGAATAATGTATATAATTGATGTTACTACCCGATTGATTTAGCCTTAGAATCCCTACTCCATGATTAATAACAAGCTTTATTAACCTTGTTGTCTCTTAAGTATAATTAATCAAAACAAGCTAATCCTACTCAACTTATCAATTCCTAGAACAAGCTCTCTAAAAATCAATAGCCAAATGCATTAAGAACCAAGACAACGGAGTAGATACGACATAAAACTCACAAGTTCGGTTTTAGTGGTCGAACTCTATTTTATCCCCAATAGAATAAATCCATTGTTCGCTACATGAGAATCAGGTTCATAAAAATTATGGATTATAAACTCAATTCTAGCAACACACAGACAAATCAGGTTAATAACCGTAAAAATTACATAAACATCCTAAATCCAAGGTTCAACTAATGATCAAGGGCTAAAATTAGAGTGCTAGCCACTCATATTAACTATTACAAAGATAAAACAAGTAAAAATCAAAGAAGAAATTAAAATAAGATTGGATGAACCAAAAGATGGAGTTGATGACCTTGATCTTCAACCCTCTTCCAATTCCTTGCTTCCAATGATGAATGGTAGCTGAAAATGTCTGAGAAATTGGTGCTTGGTTAGGTCAAATTTAAAATTGACCATATATATATATATATATATATATATATATATATATGTGTGAGAAAGTGTTGGGCTGGAAAATAGCAAAAAATGTGTTTCAGGATTAAAAACAGGGTATCAGATCGCGGCCGCGACTCAAAGAACCCTATATTTTGCTTAAGGCAGGGTTTGGTTCGCGGATGCGAAGAGAGGTCGCGGATGCAAACTATGACTTGGCTTTTTGGCTAGGTTTTGCTGGATTGGCCGCGGCCGCGACCATAAGTCGTAGCTGTGACTTCTCGCTCGAACCTCTTCCCTCTTATTTTATTCTTAGCTCGTTCTTCGTTCCGGACTTCTTCGAGACTTGTTTTTGGTCCTATATTGCCTGTATTATCCTGAAACAAGCTAAAACACATTAAATGGTTCAATAATACAAATATGAACAATACACGGTCAAATATGCACGCAAATGTACATTAAAATGACACTTAATTCGACCTAAAATGCATGCATGAACACGTGTACCAAAAACAAACGTAAAAATAAAAAAATCTTAAACAAAGACAAAAGTAAATGAAAGCAGTAGATATCGGGTTGCCTCTCGACAAGCACTTCGTTTAATGTTCTAAGCTAGACGGCCTTCTTTTCGGGTTTTAATGAAGCTCGTGGAACCTCACTTCGTGCACAGTCTTGATTTGCTCTGTGCGTAGTATTTCTTTATGCGTTACCCGTTTATTAGAAATGTGCCGCCATCTTTATCCACAGCTCCACTACACCGGATACGCGAATTGTCTTTATAGTGAACGGTCCCGACCATCGTGACTTCAACTTCTCGCGAAATAATCTCAAACGAGATTTGAACAGTAAAACTTGGTCGCCAGCTTCAGATCTTTGATTCTTTAACATGCGGTCATGAAACCATTTGACGCACTTTTTGTACAAACTGGATTTCTCGAAAGCTTGATTTCTAAATTCATCCAATTCGTTGAGCTTAAGAAGTTGCAATTTCCCGGCTGCCTCAAAGTCAAAATTTAACTTTTTTACTGCCCAGTAGGCTTGATGCTCTAATTCCACCAGCAGATGACATGTTTTCCCAAAAACGAGCTGACATGGCAAAAGTCCCAACGGGGCCTTATATGCCATCCTATACGCCCATAGTGCGTCATCTAACTTCGTCGACCAATCCTTTATGTTCTCTTTCACTGACTTCTCAAGGATTTGCGTGATTTCACGATTGGCCAATTCCACTTGACCATTGGCTTGAGGTTGATACAGAGTGGTGACTCAGTGCTTCACCCCATACTTGGCTAATAGTGAAGTTGGCCACTTGTTGCAAAAATGTGACCCTCCATCGCTTAGTAAAGCTCTCGGAGCCCCGTACCTCGTGATAATGTTCATATGGAGAAATTTCAATACTATCATAGCATCATTTGTTTGGGTTGGAACAACCTCCACCCATCGTAAAACATATTCAACGGCAACCAAGATTTATTAGAACCCATTCGAAGATGGAAAGGGTCTCATGAAGTCTATGCCCCAAACATCAAAATGCTCTACTTCAATGATAGTGGTGAGGTGCATCTCATGCTTTCGTGATATTCCTCCCTTCCTTTGGCAGCGGTCACACTGCAAGATAAAGTCATGATAATCCTTATAGATCGTCAGCCAATAAAATCCACTTTTGAGCACCTTTGTGGTTGTTCGTGCTGATGCAAAATGTCCCCCACTTGGGTATGAGTGACATTGTGTCATTATGTCCCTTACTTCAGTATAAGGAACACACCTTCAGAAAATAGTGTCCCCACATCTTCTGTGTAGGTAAGGATCATCCCATATGCAGAACTTGGCATCATGATAAAACTTTTTCTTCTTATGGGATGGTAAATCCGGCAGAATTCCACTCACGATATGGTTTAGAATCTCTTTGTATCATGGAGCATCTTTCACAACCAAAACCTACTCATCCGGAAATGTGTCATTAATTGCCTCTTGCTACCCCTTTTCATCTGCTTCATTCTCAATTCTTGACAAGTGATTAACAACCCCATTTTCACATCCCATTCTATCTCGGATTTCCATGTCGGATTCTTGTAACAGAAGTACCCATATGATTAACCTTGGCTTTGAATCTTGCTTTACAAACAAATACCGAAGGGTTGCGTGGTCAGTGTATACTATTGTCTTTGATTGTATTAGATAAGCTCTGAATTTGTCACACGCATAGACAACAGCTAGCAACTCCTTCTCCGTGGTAGTGTAATTTTCTTGGGCTGAATTAAGGGTCTTCTGGCATAGTAGATGACTCAAAAAATATTTTCTCTCTTTTGGCCTAAAGCTGCCCCTACAGCCATATCACTCGCATCACACATTATCTCGAATGGTTGAGACCAATCTAGTGTGATCAATACTATGGCAGTCACTAATTCTTTCTTCAAGGTCTCAAATGCCTGCACACAAGAATCATCGAACACAAAAGGAGTATCCTTTTCTAGTTACGAGATAGAGGTTTAGACATTTTTTAAAATTCCTTTATGAACCTTCTATAGAACCCCGCATGTCCTAGAAAACTTCTAACCCCTTTTCATTATTTGGAGGTGGCAATTTGTCTGTGGCAACTACCTTAGCTCTATCGACTTCTTAACCCGTAGACGAAATCCTATGACCAAGAACTATGCCATCCCTTGTGAATATTAGTTCAATTTCATCAAGTGGTTTGTTGTATGAAGTATGAGTTATGAAGAATTCAGAACCGGAGTTATGATTTGAAGAACCGAATCAGAAAACCGGGTTTAGATTCAAATCAGTGGAAGAGGGTAGGAGAGAACCGGGCTTAGATTAGTTATAACTGCCGGTTACAACGGTTTTAGTTTGTTGTGCTAAAAACCGTTGTGAAAGCCCTATTTCTATAACTTGTAGCAGTTGAGCTAAAGTTAGTTAACAGCTCTCTCGTCTTCAGGATTCGAGCTTCAGTACTTATATATATTTGTATCACTTGTAAATATGTGCTAGATGATATAGTTTTCCCTCTGTAAACATTACACAATTGAGAGAATTAGAAGTCTAGGGTTTCTGCTCCAATACGACCTGTGATTTGGGGATTTTTCTAGTTTCTGGGAGATTCTTGTAATTGATTGTGTAGTGAAGTGAATTGAGGTTCATAGAGCCTCCGTGGATGTAGATCTGATCAAACCACGTAAATCCTTGTGTGTTTGATTCCATTTCTGGTTTTCTACGTGTGAGCACTGTTCGGCCGTTTTTCATTCTTATTTCGTCCGAACATTATTTTTCTTTAATTTTGTGTGACTTTGATCTTCTCATAACAAGTGGCGCCGTCTGTGGGAAACCTCTCACATAAGAAGAAGAAGAGAATGTCAAGGATGAAGATTGATCTGGACAAATTTTCAGGGAAAAACGATTTCTCTCTTTGGAAAATCAAGATGAGGGCTATCTTCGTGCAGAATAGGTTAGCAAATGCTCTCAAACCTGAAGATGAGTGGGTGGAGGCTGAGAAACCTAAATATGGTGATATGGATCAGAAGGCATTGAGCCTGATCATCCTGTGTCTTGGGAATAAGCCTTTGAGGGAAATATCCAGATGTATGAATGCAATTGAGGCCTGGACCAGACTGGAGGAGCTTTACCAGTCCAAGTCAGTTTCCGATAAGCTATTCCTCGAGCAGAGATTACTGGCTTTCAAGATGGTGGATGAAAAGGAAATTTCTGATCAACTAGATGAGTTTACAAAGCTTCTTAATGAACTGGAAGATCTTGGGGTAAAAATGGAAGATGATGACAAAGCTTTAATGGTACTAAATGCCTTGCCAAGATCTATGGAGAGTTTCAAGGACACTCTGATGTTTGGGAGGTAGGATAAGTTGAGTTATGACTCAATTATTACTGCCCTGAAGACCAAATGTTTGCAGAATCAGGGAGATAAGAAAGTAACTCAATCTGGTGATGGTTTGAACATTAAGTTCAAAAGAAACTATCAGAAGAAGAAGGGCCAAACTTCAAGAAATTTAAAGAATGGTAATAATGCTCAGAACAAATCTGGAGAGTGGGTAGAAAATAGGAAGTGTTTCAAATGTAAACAAACTGGACACATGAAGAAGGACTGCCCACAAAAGATGAAGAAAAAGGAAGGCCAAGGTGCTGAAGCTGTTGCGGTTGAACATGAAGAAGACACACCAGAAGTTCTGAATATTACTGAGTCAAAGATAGAGAAGAAGTGGGTTCTTAACACTGGATGCACTTTCCATATGTGTCCTCATGAAGAATGGTTTCAGAACCTCAAGAAAGAAGATGGAGGGTGTGTTTTTCTGGGAAATGATCAATCCTGCAGGGTTCAAGGCACTAGATCAATAAACATTAGCATGTTTGATGGAATTACAAGAACTATCACCAATGTGAGGTATGTACCTGGTCTCAAGAGAAATTTACTCTCCCTAGGATCTCTTATTGCTACTGGATGTGAATTCAAGTCTGTTGATGGTAAATTACACATAACTAAAGGAAACAACCTGGTGATCAAGGGAAAACAACATAATGGTCTGTTTATTTTGATGGGAAAGCCTGTGGTTGGTTGTGTGGGCAACATTCTAGGCAAGAATGAATTAATATTGTGGCATCAGAGGTTAGGGCACATTGGGGAAAGAGGATTAAAGGAATTATCCAAGAGAGGCATAATTGGAGAGGTTGGAAATCAAACACTTGAATTTTGTGATAAATGTGCATTAGGCAAATCACAGAAATTGCCTTATGCTAAGGGGGCTCACACTACTCAAGAACCTTTAGATTATGTCCACTCAGACATTTGGGGAACATCTAGAACTGAAACTCATGGAGGAGGAAGATACTTCATGTCTGTGATTGATGATTTTAGTAGGAAAGTATGGGTGTTTGTTTTAAGAAACAAGAGTGATGCCTTCACCAAATTCAGAACATGGCTGATTCAGATGGAGAATTTAAGAGGCAAGAAGCTCAAGCATTTGAGAACAAACAATGGCTTAGAGTACCTATCTACTGAGTTTACTGACTTCTGTGATGAAAGAGGAATTACCAGACACAGAATTGTCCCAATGAACCCTCAACAGAATGGTGTTGCAGAAAGATTCAACAGAACAATACTTGAAAGAGTGAGGTGTATGCTGATTGATGCTGGACTGCCAAAGGTTTTCTGGGGAGAAACCATTAATACAACATGTTATTTAATCAACAGATCACCTTCATCATCTCTAGGGTTCAAAACACCAGAAGAAGTGTGGAGTGGGAAAATTCCAAGCTATACAAATTTGAAGGTGTTTGGATGTCTGGCTTATGCAAATATTAAGCAAGACAAACTTGACCCAAGAACACACAGATGTGTGTTCTTGGGGTATCCAGAAGGAATCAAAGGTTACAGGCTATGGTGTTTGGAACGAGGGAATCAGAAGCTCATGATAAATAGGGATGTTAAGTTCAATGAATCAGTTATGGGATATCACTCCACTAGAAGTCAAAAAGAACTTGATGGACTATTGAAGCAGAACAAATATCAGTTCAGGTGGAGCCTCAGATGGATAATAATCCTCAAAGGGTTGATGATTTAGGAGAACACTCAAGTGACAGCTCATCAGAAGAAAAGGATGTGCAAACTGTTAATCAAAACTTGAGAACTATAGTATTGCCAGAGATAGACCAAGAAGGCAAATCCAAAGACCAGACTTCTATGGGCAGGCTGGAAGTGTGCATTATGCACTTAGCATTGCTGAAGACATAGAACATCAGGAACCACATAACTTCAAAGAAGCAGTTAGTGGTAGTGAAAGGGAGCATTGGATTAGTGCAATGATGGAAGAAATGGAATCTCTAGAAAGAAATGGTACTTGGAAGATGGTTGATAAGCCTAAAGGGCAGAAGTTGGTGAGTTCTAAGTGGATTTATAAGAAAAAGATTGAAGTTGGATACACAAAAAGTGCAAGATACAAAACAAGGCTTGTTGCAAGGGGTTTTACTCAGAGAGAGGGCATTGATTTTAATGAGGTTTTCTCTCCTGTGGTGAAGCACTGCTCTAGTAGACTTCTATTATCAAAGGTGACACAAGAAGACATGGAGTTACAGCAATTAGATGTTCAAATTGCATTTCTGCATGGTGACTTGATTGAGAACATATATATGAAACAGCCTGAAGGCTTTGTGATTCCAGGAAGTGAAGAAAAGGTATGCTTTCTCAAGAAATCACTGTATGGGTTGAAATAGAGTCCAAGGAGTGGAATAAGAAGTTCAATGAGTTTATGTTAAAGGCCGGATTCGTCAGAAGTATGTATGACAGTTGTGTATACTTTGATAAGAATACTAATGTTGATCCAGTGTATTTGTTACTATATGTGGATGACATGCTTATTGCAAGTAAAAGTAGGCATAAAATACAGCTGCTGAAGAAGAAGTTAGGTTCAGAGTTTGACATGAAAGATTTAGGAGATGCAAAGAAGATTTTGGGCATGAGCATTTTAAGAGATAAGAGTTCTGGAAGTTTATGGTTGTCTCAAAGGCATTATCTTCAGAAGGTGGTGGAGAGGTTTCAGATGTATGAGGATAAACCTCTGAGTATTCTAGTAAATCAACAACTTAGATTGTCCAAGGAGCAGAGTCCAAAAACTGCAGAAGAAGTGAAATACATGAGAAATATACCATATCCAAGTGGTGTTGGCAGCTTGATGTATGGCATGATCTGTAGCAGACCTGACTTGGCTTATTGTGTGTCTTTGGTTAGCAGGTACATGTCAAATCCTGGTAAAGCTCACTGGGATGCTTTGAAGCAGGTGCTGAGATACTTAAAGGGAACATTGAACTTAGGTTTAAAATTTGAGAAACAAGCAGATGTTACTGTTCCATTGATGGGATTTGCAGATGTGGTTTTGCAGGGAATGTAGACACCAGAAGATCTATTACAGGTTATGTATTTACTCTATATGGAACTGCAGTTAGTTGGAGGAGTGTGCAACAGTCTGTAGTAGCTTTATCTACTACAGAAGTTGAATATATAGCATTAACAGAAGCAATCAAGGAAGCTGTGTGGTTGAAAGGGATTCTCAAGGATCTGGGAATTAAACAGGAGTGTGTGACCATATTCTGTGATAACCAGAGTACACTTCATTTGGTAAAACACCAGGCTTTTCATGAGAGATCCAAGCATATAGATGTAAGGTTACATTTTGCAAGAGATGTAATAGATGCAGGGTTTGTGGAAGTTAAGAAAGTTCATACACTTGACAATGCTGCTGATTTCTTAACCAAAGCAGTTCCTGGGAACAAGGTGGTACATTGCTCGAGCCTAATCAAGCTTGAACAATGTGGTTAATGCTCAAGGAACAAGGACAGATTGAGGTAAGGACATGCACTTGAATTCATTGAGGTGGAGATTTGTGAATATTAGTTCAATTTCATCAAGTGGTTTGTTGTATGAAGTATGAGTTGTGAAGAATTCAGAACTGGAGTTATGATTTGAAGAACCGGATCAGAAAACTGGGTTTAGATTCAAATCAGTGGAAGAGGTTTGGAGAGAACCGGGCTTAGATTAGTTATAACTGCCGGTTACAATGGTTTTAGTCTGTTGCGCTAAAAACCGTTGTGAAAGACCTATTTCTGCAACTTGTAGCAGTTGAGCTAAAGTTAGTTAACAACTCTCTCGTCTTCAGGATTTGAGCTTCAGTACTTATATATATTTGTATCAATTGTAAATGTGCGCTAGATGATATAGTTTTCCCTCTATAAACATTACACAATTGAGAGAATTAGAATTCTAGGGTTTCTGCTCCAATTCGACCTGTGATTTGGGGATTTTTCTAGTTTCTGGGAGATTCTTGTAATTGATTGTGTAGTGAAATGAATTGAGGTGCATAGAGCCTTCGTGGACGTAGATCACCTTTGATCGAACCACGTAAATCCTTGTGTGTTTGATTCCATTTCTAGTTTTCTGCGTGTGAGCACTGTTCGGCCGTTTTTCATTCTTATTCCATCCGAACATTGTTTTTATTTGATTTTGTGTGACATTGATCTTCTCATAACATCCCTAACCATGAAATGACACTTTTCCCAATTTAGGACAAGATTGGTGTCTTCACACATCTGCAAAACCTGAGCTAAGTTGTCTAAGCAGTGATCAAAAGATGACCCAAAGACAGAAAGTCATCCATAAAGACTTCCATGATATTCCCTATCAAACCCCCAAATATTGTCATTGTGCAACGCTAAAAGGTAGCAGGTGCATTACAAAGCCCAAATGGCATTCTACAAAATGAAAAAACACCATAAGGACACACAAATGTTGTCTTCTCTTGGTTCCCTAGGGCAATCATGATCTTATTGTAGCCCGAATAACCATCAAGGAAACATTAGTATTCATACTCCGCTAACCTATCAAGCATTTGATCTAAGAAGGGAAGGGGAAAATGGTCTTTACGTGTAGCTGCATTTAATTTTCTGTAGTCTATACATACTCGCCATCCCGTAATTACCCTAGTAGAAATGACCTCATCAAAATCACTCTTCACAATAGTCATCCCCCCTTTCTTAGGGACCACTTGGGTCGGACTTATCCACTTACTATCCGAAATTGGAAAGACAATCCCCACATCTAACCATTTAAGCACTGCTTTTCTAACTACTTCTTGCATCATGGGGTTAAGCCTATATTGATTTTGTATTGTGGGTTTATACTCATCCTCCAATAGAATTTTTTGCATGCATATCATGGGACTAAATCTCTTTAAATCAGCAATTGACCAACCTATCGTAGGTTTATATTTTCTCAAGACCCTTAGCAATTTTTCAGTTTCAGACCCAGATAAAGAGGAAGATATTATTACCGGATATCTTCCTTCATTATCAAGGAACTTATATCGTAGATGATCTGGTAACGGCTTGAGGTCCCGGGAGCCTTCACCCCCTTTTGGTACCTTCTCAACAGCTTTCTTCCTTATATCCTCATTGGTTGGACTTCCTTTTGGAGCTTCCTGTAAGACATCTAGAGCACTAACACTTTCCACAATATGGGTTAATAGAGTCATGATGATCAACAGTAAAGATAGAATCAACAAGGCAAACTTCAAGGGCATCACAATCACTATGTGGGATTAAGTTCCTATGTAATGTGGCATCTAAAAACTGTATAGAGCTACATGTTTGAATTTGATTAACTTCCTCATTATCGTGGTGCTGTGGAGCGTTATATATAGAAAATGTGACTTTCTCCTCATCTACCCTCAAAGTTAATTCTCCCTTTTGGACATCTATAAGAGCCTTACCCGTTGCTAAAAACAGAAGACCTAAAATCAAGGGGACTTTCTTGTCTTCTATCATGTCTAGGACTACAAAATCAGCGAAAATTATAAATTTACCAAGCTTTAACAAAACATCCTCTACAATGCCCCGTGGCCAACTCATAGAGCGATCGGCCATTTGTAGAGCGATTGTAATGGTTTTCTCGTGCATATTCCTAGTTTTTCAAATATAGACAGATGCATAAGTTGATACTAGCTCCTAGATTGCACAGTGCTTTATTAAAAGTTTCATTACCTATTTTGCATTCAAGAGTAAAACTACCTGGATCTTTGCGCTTCAAGGGTGGTTTCCTTTGGATCACTGCACTACACTCTTCCATCAAGTTTACCGTCTCATAGTCCTCCAACTTTCTCTTCTTTGCAATCACCTCTTTCAAGAATTTCGCATAGTTTGGCATTTGATGTAGTGCTTCAACAAACGAAATGTTGATTTGGATCCCCTTTAATACATCCAAAAACTTTGTGAATTATTCATCGATCTTCTTCTTCCTTAGGACTTGTGGGAATGGAATATGAGGGATATATGTTGGTATGTTGGCTTTGATGTCTCGCTCCTCACTCGGTTTCAAGGCATCTTTTTTACCCTTTTCCTTTCCTTGTGCCCTTCTTTTTTTCTCCAATTGCTCTTTCTCTAGTACCTTCTCTTTATCAACCGGCAGCTTCGAACCCTCATACTCAGTGCCACTTCTCAACTGAATCGCTTGACACTGTTCTCTAAGAGTCACCATTGTGTCAGTCGGGAATTGCCCTTGCTTATGCTAGGCTCCAACAATCTTTATTAGCTGACTCATTTTGATAGAAATTTTGTTAATGTTATTCTCGAGTCGCTTGATATCTGCTCCCTAACCAGTCATTTGCTTGTTTAGCTCAATAAATTTTTCATCCATCTTTCTCTCCAATTGAGCTAGTTTTTCCTCGTACTTAGTAAACTGTGACTGCACTATCTCCTCTTATGTCGGCTTCTGCCCATCATGGATCATCCCATTCGTGACTATGAATCATGGAGATGGATTGAGCGAATCCTTTGCATTGCAATAGGAGAAGTTCTAGTGATTTTGGTTAGGTTGGTACCGATTGTACCTCGGCTGATTATTTTGGAAGTTATTGAAGTTCCTCTGCTTTATGAAATTAATATCTTCAACATCTTCTTGGCCTGATAGCTGATGTGATGGGGTATCAGTGTGTTCCGCTAACGTCAGACTAGTTAGCAGACTTACTTGGTTTGTCAAAACGGATAACTAAGAGGTAATAGTATCACTCGGCTCGGCTTCTATAATGCTAGCCACTCTTCTGGGCTGATTCCTCTCATCTGGCCACTGATAACTGGTTCTGGCCATCGCATCCAAGATAGAGAATGCAGACCTCACATTTTTCTCCATCAGACTACCTCTTGCGGCAGCATCCACATGATCCCATGCTGGAGCAAGCAAACCATTATAGAATTTGCACACCTGCTGCTTCTTCGAGAACCCATGTTGGGCACAACTCCGGATAAGATCCCGAAATCTTTCCCAAGCTTCACCGAATGGTTCTTAATCCAATTGCTTACACTAATTTATCTTATTCTGTAAATCTAGCATTTTGCTTTGTGGAAAGCATTTCAAAAGAAATCTTGTGCTCAAGTCTTCCCATTTTGTGACATCATCTAGTAAATTATACCACTGCACTGCTTTGTCTTTCAGTGAGAACGGGAACAACCTCATTTTTACTTGCTCGTTTGGCATCTTGATTTTTTTAGCGAACCTGCGGAACTTATCACTACAAGAAATGTGAGTTTTCGTGACGATAAAATTCGTCATATAAAATTCATATTTCGTCACCATAAGTATTTGGTGACGAAATTATAGCGTCACAACGATCGTCATCGTATGTCCGTGGTATTAGGTATATGTGAAAATATTTGAATTCGTCATCAAAAGTATGACTTTTAATGACGTTAATGTCATCGTCAGTATATATTATAATTTATAGTGACGCCTAATTCGTCACTCTTAGCATCCAATTTTGTCATATTATATTGTATTTCGTCATTGAAAGTAAACATATAATATGACAAAAACTATTTTTGTCATCATAACATCAATTTTTGGTGACGAAAATCAATGTATTACTCAACTCATCAAACTTTGGTGACGCTTTCATCATCACAACTATATTCATTATTTCGTCGTGTTTATATAAATCGTCACAAAAGAATTACTTTATATTTACAAAATATATATATATATATATATGCACGTTCGGGAGTTCTAGCGCGCTACCACTAAATTAGTTCTACTGCACAATTTTTCTCAGCGTTAGCTTCAACTCGAAGCTATTGGCATTTAATGGCGGTGGTTTCACTCCTCCGACCGACTGATTTGGCATGGGATTAAGGAAATCACGATGTCTTCGTCTACGTCAACTTGTGCAATATGAGCTTGTCTCTGCTAAACTGGCAGTTGTTGTTGTTGTGGTGGTGGTTGTTGCTGCTGCAGATTAGTTACTCTATCGTCCAGATAGGCCAAGACCCCTAATATCCAATTCAGCATATCCTCTTGATTCTAATTTTGTGGAACGTTATCCATCTTGAATATGGGATTTCTTCTCGTTTGGTATCCTCGGGCAGTTGCCTCAATCTCAGGATCAAAAGGAACAAGGTGTTCTTTCCTTTTTTATCTAGTTTACATGCGAAAACCTGAAAACACCAAAAAAAATGAATACCACGTAACACAAAAATAAATAAAAAAATTAAATTAAATAAAAAAAATTGCAATAAAATAAAAATCTAGTCTAGTGCCCTTCTATTACTCAGGATAAAAACTAAGGCACTAAATCTATTCCCTGGCAACGGCCCCAAAAACTTGACAGACTCTGATCCTAACCCTTAATCGCAAGTGTACGGGTGTAGGTGTATGTAGTGGAAGTCAAATTCAATCCACAGGGAATGAGTTTAGGTAGTTCGATACCCTAATTATCTAGGATTATCCTAACTAGACATTGGAATTGGGAAGGATTGTTTATTACTAAACTATATTGCATATAGTCCTATTAAAAGAATTAATTATTAAAAGTTGATTTCCAATCAAAGAGATTATATCCTAGGGTGTTGATTTTAGGAATTACGCTAATGAATGATTAATCTCTAAATTATAAACTTTTAAACCAGTTTTAATATCTATTAGGCGGCACTTAAATAACCTAGCCCTTCTCCCGAAGTGACTAAGTCGTTGATTAATTGGAACAATTACTCTCCTGAGTCAATTAATCCTAACAACTCCCAAAAGTCCCTTAACCTTTGCCTACGCAATCATAGACAACTACGCTACACATCGTACGTCTATTAACAATTCCCTCCTCCCGAAGCAGAATTGTTAAACGATTAGACTAAGTCTAATTGATCAGGTTATGCAAGATCATAAAATAATAACAAACATGTAGATAGATACTAAAAACCAGAGTTTATAACTTAAATGATAAAATCAAACATAATTGTAAATCTCTACTTTATAACCCCTAGGACACGAGTAATTTAGCTACTTATGCATACTATCAAATCAAAACAATAATCCAAGGAAAATATTATAATGAATCAAAACTAGACAAGAAATAAATAAACCCGAGTGGTCGGCTCTTCGATCTTCGTCAATTCTCTTGATCTTCAATCCTCTATGTTCTTGCTCTCTCTAATATCATATGTCCCTAATTTTCGAGTTTTGAGGTCTTTTTATCTAGTTTGGGCTTAATTTGGGTCAAAGTCCTAGTCAGATTCGGACTTGGATTAGCGTTTTATCCAAACATCGTGGTCGCAGTGACAACTTGGCCGCGGCCGCGACCAGTCCAGATGAGTTCTTCCTTCAAACAGCCACTTTTGTTGTGGATGTAGCACTACCTGGCCTGGTCGCGGTTCGTTTCAATCCACTCTGTACCGGTTTGGTCCGGTTCTTCCATCTTTTCTCCATTCTTGGCTTGCTTCTTAATCTGTACGTCATAAAACATGACTTTTTCATCTAAAACACTTAAAAACCACTCAAAACAAGCCAAACACGTTAAATGGCCCCTTATATCAAATATAATAGAACCTTGGCCTAAAATGCACGTAATTGATAATTCCTAAAACGACCTTAAAACATGCATAATTAACGCGTTATCAATCTACCGGCTATTGCAGGAAAGAGATTTCCCGAAGAGGATTCTTATCCTCAAAAGAGGAATTAAACAAGCGAAAATAATGACCGCAGGAGCAAGAGATGCCCCATGGTACAAAGTCAAGACTTCACCAATTTCCTACAGACATTCAAGAGGTTCACTCAAGAGAATGAAACATGAAGGCTTATTTTCAAAACCCTATGTGATCACAAGATTATTGTTTAGAGATTAAGGGAGGCATTTCATCAAAAAATGCCCATTAATTTTCGCAGCAAGCGTGGTGATGAAGGAAAATTGAGTCACCCAAAGATGAAGGATTATCGAAGACACGGAGATGCACTCCTTCAATATTGAGTCGAAAAACTAGGAGGAGACAGGGATGAGCGAATGTCAAATGAGACAATCTAATTCCTCAAGGTGTCTAAGGAGGCAAGCCCACAACTTGATATCACCATTGAAGAACAAATATCTCTAGAAGATGTCAAGAAGAAGATACAGAGGAATTTCAATGAAGATCCTCTAGCGTGGTGGGACAAAAATGAACTCAAGGTATTTCTGAAGGTGAAAGCCAGGAAAGAGAATGAGTTTGTTCGGTACAAGCTAATCCTTATGAATCAAGCAGATCGTGAGGACATGAAGATGATACTTAAGGAACATTTAGACCTTAATATTAGCAGGAATCTCTCCATATAGTAGCCCAAGATTTTTGGTAAGAAGCCATGGAGAATTGAAGAGAGGAAAGTCAAGGTTGGTGATTAATTACAAAGGGATCAACAATATCTTGAAATTCTACAGATACTATATTCCGAGCAGAGAACACCTGGTGAACTGCATCAAGGATGCAAAGGTATTCTCTAAATTTGATTGTAAATCTGGTTTCTATCAGATTAAGATGAAAGATGAGAGCAAGAAGTACATGGCATTTTCTACACCACAAGGACACTATATCTGGAACATAATGCCAATGGGATTAGCAAATGCACCCCAGATATACCAAAGAAAGATGGATAATCTTTTTAAAGATTATTTTAAATTCATGTTCGTGTATATCAATGATATACTCATCGCCTCGAGGAATATGAAGGAACATATCAAACATCTGGAAGTCTTTTCAGAAGTTTGTCATAAGGACGGATTGGTGCTATCAGAAAAGAAAGCAGTAATCGCTACAAGACGGATTGAGTTCCTTGGGATCGAGATCGATGAGTCCTGAATCATCCTTCAAAAATATATTGTGGAGAAGGTGCAAGGATTTCCAGAGGACCTCAAAAACAAGAAGCAACTACAAAGTTTTCTTGGAGATGTCAATTTTGTCGTCATGTTTATAAAAAATATGGCAAAATACAGGAAGGTGTTCAGTCCATTGTTAAAGAAAGATGCTAATTTCAAATGGGAAAAGGAACACAAAGAATCGATGTTACAGCTTAAAGAGATCTGTAAAGACCTACCAAAGCTTGAAATACCGAATGACGAAGATGAATTGGTACTTCCTTTCTGTCAAATCGATCATAACCACTCCCTACATTCCAGGAACTACACAGATGCCAGTGATCATTGGTGGGCGGAAGTGCTAACTAAAGCAACCCCAAATGGAGAATTGCAATGTCGATACTACAGCAGTCTCTTTGCATAAAATGAAGCAACAAGATGTCATATCAATGAGAAAACATTCTTTGCAGTGCGAAAGGCTTTCAGAAAATGGTCTTTACTCCTATTGCCTACGAAATTTATTCTTAAAATTGATAACACGAGTGTCAAAAATCTTTCTTAATAAAAAATTTTGGAGCCTATGATTTTGCCTCATGGAAATGACAAAGGTCAAAGAGAGCTTCAAAGTCTTTCACAAGATGGTGAATGGATCACTCTTGATCAACACCATGACATCCAAAACCTCTCCATACGCAGAAATTATCTTTGAACAGAAGAGAGTGATGCTATTGAAGAACGAGTTGCCGGCGAGTTCAGAAACTGCCATAAAGTATTACAATATGGCGCATAATGAACGGTGGACGAACTGAATTTGTCCCAGGTGCCTGGAACAGGAAAAGGAACTATTCGGGCAATCGTTCCATGTCAAAAATGACAAAGGGAAGAGAAACGAGAAAACAAAAGATGCCAAGGGGACTACCTAGAAAAAATTAATAGAGGGATCCCCGATAAGCAGTGATGGGTTGAGTCACGAGAGTTGTATCCACCAAAAACAACAAAAGGTGGAGAATAAAGAGGCATCCACAACAAATGATTGAGGTTTGCATGTGATGTAAGGGTCCACAACCATGTGAAGGCTAGACCACATCAATGTGATCCAGATAAGAGAGGCATCCAGAAAATCCGTAAGACCAATGAGAGGTTGACAACTGGACACAATAATTCGAGGATAGATAATCTCAAACCTCTATAAAAACAGGGTAGAAGGAAGCAGAAGGCATTGACCATTCCCCTCTGTTTTCTAACAAAAATAAACATTGTATAATTAGTCTGCAGATTTTTTCCATTCTAGTTTTTATTCAAGTGTATGTGCGCTGAGAGCATAGCTACTATGGGCCTTTGTTCATCATCAACCAAGTAGAATATTGCACGCCTCGAGGTAGAAAACAAAACGAGATTGTGTTGGTTGTTGTTGAAAGAGTCTACGTCTGGAACCATCGGTTATGATCGAGTGGTTGGGCTGTGAGGAGCAGTTTGTAAAACTCAGTGGATAGGATCCAACCAAAATTCGGTCAAAGGTATAAAACTTGGTTTATGTTTAAAAATTTAGTTTACGGAAGCATGATGGGTCTGGTATGGTCGTAATGGACTATTTCCATTGATAGAACTATTAGTAAATTCGGGTTTGTGTTTGTTATAATTATGCACTACCTTCGTGCCATGTTGATAATTAGTCGTGTCTAAACGAGTACCTTAATTATGATTGTGTCATGATAAGAGTCGTGCCCCGTTCATGCCGTGCCTAAATAAAACTTCGTGCCAAGATTTATCTTTGTGCCTAGAGTTTTATTTTGTGTCATGTGTTCGTGTCATAGTACTGTTGTCTGACAGCAACAGTACTTTTGTCAATTTGCTACAGTACCTTGTCGGATGAACAATAAAAGACAAAAAGGGCAAAATTTGTATAGGGTGCTAGACAATATAATTTTAGAAAGCTGACAAAATCTATATATTTGTTGTAGAAAGTGCTATATATAATTTTCTCCCTATATGTTATTTATGGTTGTACAAAATATTATGGATCCCTAAAATTTTATGATTATTTGGGCTCAAGTTGGCTGCCTTGTTGGACTTGCATGAAGTCCAACCCTAAATGACTGATATGTAAACGCATTAACAATTATCTAAAACAGTTGAGATTGTATGTATTTTTTGATAAATATTCATGTGTAACACATGCGTGCTCTCTCTCTCTCTCTCACACACACACACATATATATATATTACCGGTGTAAAAGGAAGTTGATCTCAAATAACAACTTTCTTTTGTCAAGCTCTAGTATCATTGATTTTTTTTCCTCCGTGGTTCCTCCGTTTCTGTAATCACAATTCAATATATGAGGAAATATTTGTTACGTGAAATTGCATTTCATGCTTCCCCTGTTTTTATAGAGTGTTTCTTCATAATTAACTAATTTCATAATTAATTTATTTTTAAGTTAAATGTTTACAATCAATTAGTTAAAACATATAATTAATATGTACATTATTTTGTGTGATTTTACGTCGTAAAATCATCATGTACTTAATATTTGACGTTTGATGTTTAATTAAATAGGCCTATTCTTAATTAAATGGGACTATTCACCATTTCTTAATTAATATTAATAAATAAGGCTATTCATATATTAACATTTTTACGGGACTGTTCATATACCAACATTTTTACGATAGCCACTTAACGCCCCTTCTTAATTAAATATAACTATTCTTAATTAATAAGATTATTCAACATTTCTTAAATAATACTCCCTTCGTCCCGGCCTAATTGGTCAATTTTGGCCGGGCACGAAGACTAAGGAAAAGTAGATTTTGTGGAATCTTTGACTTTTTCAAAGGTGGAGATTAAGAGTTGAGATTTTGAGTGTAGAGATCGTGAGAGAATTTGTCATTTATGGTCTAGGACAATTAGGTTGGGATAAACAAAAATGGCAAGTTGGTCAATTAGTCCGGGACGGAGGGAGTATTAGTAAGATAGGATTATTCATATACTAAACATTTTTACGTTAGCTGCATTTTTATCAATTTAAGATGAATGCATGCACTAAGAAATACTCCCTCCGTTCCATATTAATTGACGTTTAGGATGTTCTTTTCTTTTCCAATTAATTGACGTTTTACATATTTTTCACGAAATCTACCAATTTTCTCCCTGGATTCAATCCTAAAATATCTCAACTTTTTAATCAATCAGGGATATTTTTATTTGGTCAAATCTTTAGGTGAGAGTATACTTGTCAAAATATTGAATCCTTAATTTTTCTCTTTCATCCTAAAATGTCAATTAATGTGGAACGAATGGAGTATAATTTAATACTAAGAACATGCATTTTGAAAGAAACTTTATCCCAATTCACACTTTTTATATAGTAATAAATAAATAATGTTTAGGAAATTGGAAGCTAAGAAAATCGAGAATATCTTGAGGCGTGCAAGTTAATGCACTATCCTTAAGGATTCACTGGCGTAATCCTCCTAGAATACAACAAGGTCTTCTAGTCTAAGACTAGGAGCATGAAAAATAAATACAGATTAATTAACCCAGCAGATTTTGTCAAAAAACAGAAAGAAGATGATGAAAAGAAGAATATCACGTATACTTTATCGTTTCGATAACTCCAATGTATATATTCCTCATCAGAAGAAAGGAAGGTACATCCAAGAAAAACTCCCGAAAAATAGAAATTAGTTTTAAACTAGATTTTAAACGTTTCTTGACTAAGTAAAGAGAAGACTAGTACTTATTCAAAACTTTTATTAAACTCAATTTTAACAAAACAATTCACAAAAATAATTATTATATAAATCTTTTGATGAATAGTCCTTTGAAATAGTAAATATTCTTTCCAACAAATAATAGATTTGATAATATACAAATCGAAATAGTCATCAAAGTTGAAGAATTTTTTAATATTCATCAAATATATAACCGTATAGGATGAAAAATAGAATGATTAACAGAGTGATAGAGTGGCACAACTCTTCATTTGACAGCGTGATGACGGTACAGATGGCGAAAATGGTGAACCATTAAAATCTCGTTGTAATCCACTTGTTACATAGGATGGCTAATCCCATTTTGACAGTTGTAACTGAGAGTCGACATTAGTTAGAGAAAGAAAAAGATAGAAGGTGATGAGTGAGGCCGAGATATTGTCGTAGAGAAAGGAAGAAAAAGAAAAGGCAAAAGGAATCCCATCTACAAACTTTTGTGACTGGACCAATATTGAGTCCAACTGAATACTGCCACAAATTTAGAGTTAAATTATTGAATTATTAGGGGTAGTCTTGGAATAATTTATTAGAAGCCAAGTTTAAGTTGTTTTGTTTGAGGGTAACCAAAATGGATACAAGTTTTAAAGCAAATGTTAGCCTTACCAGATTATGTAATGATTATTTATTTGATTCAGCGCATCACATAATTAATAGTACCAATTAGCAACCACTGCTACCTAATAAAAGGCAAAGCATCATTAATTTCAACTATAACGAAACTAAAAACTGTCGAAATGATTGTCATCACCATCTTCTTCTAATGGCTCTATAAATCAAGTTATTTGTATGTAATGTTTGGAAGTAGCAATGAGTAATCCCATATTTACTCTCAGGTTTGGATTATTGTTGTGCTTCATTCTAGTGTTGCTCATTTCCTTAACTTTCAAGCCTCATATACATCCCTCCTCGTCGCCCAGTAAGTTTACCATTTCTACTATTCTTTTAATGAATAACATTTTCTATAATATTTGCACTATAAACAATACATGTTAATATATTATACGTATGTCATATAATTGTCATAGAATATATTGTCAGGATAATATCGTCTTGCTAGCCTATAATTATGGACCCTATATTTTATTTTTACTTAATGTCCTTAAAAATACAAAATTATATATTTTTAGCAATGATTGTGCGAGACTGTCCATGAAGTGTATTTTTCCGAGACGGACCAAATATATATGTTTTTGAACTTTACTTTCTAGGATTTTTTTATTTATTTATTAGGTTTCATTTTCCCTCCATTTTTTTAGTCAATTTATTGGTCATTTAGGTTCTTTTTCCTAAGATTCTCTTAGTATTTTAACGGAATTTAGTCTCACGTGAGACGATCATATAATTAAGAAACCAGGAATCGCTTGGTATGCTCAGTACACAAATAGCAATCAAAATTAGTTCATCATTACCAACATTTGCTAACTATCCCGGCATTATTCTATAATGTAAGCAACACCTCATTCATACAAAAGTAGATCCTCGACTAAAGTGAAAACCAACAACTTTTGCTGGCCCCCAAATATATTGTTGTTTCACCAGAAATTTTAATCTCTCTTTTCTGGATTAGTTGAGTTCTTTTTTTTTTTTTTTTCCAAGTGTAATGGGCACCAGTGATTTTATTGTAATTTCAATTTAATTTTGTGTATTTTTATTGTTGATATGTTATATTATATTGTATTATAATATACGGAGAGAATTGCATGTCGTTAGATTTTGGTATATGGAAATACTAAACTGCCACTATCAAAATAGCGGAAAAAAATTAGATGTACCATTATATACCAAAATAAAAAAATACCAATAAAATTTCAATATATCGGTATATATCGAAATACCAAAAAATTTTGGTATTTCGGTATATAAAGATATACCGAAATTTCAAATTCTCATACTGTTATGGTATTGAAAATTACAATATTCAAATTTCGGCATACTGAAAATTTTGATAGTTTGAAAAGTTTTTCAATATGATACTTGCGGTATTTTGGTATTTTTTTTCACGCCTATTATTGAGAGTGGAGATTAAAATAATATATTAAGATACAATTAGCTGGTTAAGAGGAAAATAGCAAACAGAAATTAAAAAAAAAAAAAAATCTCGGTTTCCTGGAGGAGCAGCAACGTATTGGGGAGAAGCAAAAGTGGCTTATTTTTAAATCAGCAGAGGAACTGTTTTTATTGTAATTCCTAATTTTGAATGAAGCGATCTTAATTATTTTTGGACATAGATAAGCAACGCAGCAAGTGAAGCTATACCATTCTTCCCCATTTCAAACCAGAAGGGCATCGTGGCCAAAAAAAAAGAAAGAAATGTTTATATTAGTTAAATAGGAGTAAAATTTAAGTTGTGGCTAAATTTAAAGGTTGCATAAATTGAGTTTTTATTACAAATTTTGGTTACAGTTGATGGTGCATTAAAGATGCAATTATGGATAAATGGTGCTAAAGACTTGGTTACCACGCCAACAGGTAAGGTAAAACGTGTGTTCCTTAGTTGATAAACTTTAGTCACTTCATAAATAATTTTATTTTATGTAAGGGCGTGCTTTTAACATAACGCTTGGCAATGCTGCTCAAGATTTCAACTTTACCACTGAAAATAAGGTGGTGGAAAGTTTCCAACCAAAAGGTACAAATTTTACGATTTTTTCTACACTACCCTATGGAACTGCAATTCGCCCAACCGCACAAATCCACCACGTTTTTTACAATGATTTTTAACTTGTATTTTTCCTCAGCTATTGAGAATAAGAAAAAAGCAGAGCTGGAAATTTGCAGAAATTCAAACTATTGCGAGATTGAAGAAGAGGACATAAGGATTGAGGCCAAAACGTCCACAATATTGGTCATATCATCGCCTGAAAGGATATCAAATTCGCCCACTTTCTTCAACATAGAACCTTATCCCAGAAAGGGCACGTCCAAGGTCAACAACTGGACCCTAACATATCAAAATGACGACCACAATATCCCAAAATGCACCCAAAACCATACCCAACCATCAATCCTCTTCTCAATAGGGGGTTTTTCAGGAAATTTCTTCCATGATTTTGCTGACATACTCTTTCCTTTATACTCAACTTCCTTTGTTTTCCAAAAGGAGGTGCATTTTCTTGCAACTGATTACATGTCATGGTGGATTAATAAATACAAACGAATTCTGAATAACTTAACCAAACATAACATATTGGACATCCAAGGACAAACCTCACAAGTCCATTGCTATAAAAAAATGATCATTGGCCTCAAATTCTATAAAGAACTCATAATCCATCCCACACAGTCCAACTCCCCATCCGCACCGTCCATGCACAACTTCAGACTGCTACTCAAACGATCATACGCATTGGAAAGACAAATAGCAACCAGATTAACAGAGGGATACATGAAACGGCCTCGCCTCATGATCATATCAAGAAAACGTACAAGAGTCATAACTAATGAAGGCCATGTATCAAGATTGGCAAAAAAGCTAGGATTTGAGGTTGTGTTGGGCGAGGCAAGGGTGTCTAGTAACCTGTCAAGATTCGCGGAAACTGTGAACTCGTGCCACGTGTTAATGGGAGTACATGGGGCCGGGTTAACCAACATGGTTTTCTTACCGGAAAACGCTGTCTTGATTCAAGTGGTTCCATTCGGAGGAGGCGTGGATGAATTTGCTAGGCTTGATTTTGGAAACCCTGCTGGTGGTATGAATATAAAGTATTTGGAGTACAAGATAAATGTGAATGAAAGCTCTCTCAGCCAGAAGTATCCCATAGATCATCCAATTCTGAAGAATCATAAAATGGAATGGAATGAAATTTGGTCAATTTATTTAAATCAACAGAATGTGAGCATTGATTTGCATAGGTTCAAAGGGACTTTAGCTAAGGCTCTCAACCTTTTACGCCATTGATTGGCAGCCTGTATTTATTTCCTTTGTTCTAAGTTTTATTCATCAGTCTCTAAATATTCTTTCAAGTTTAATATTATTATCCATTCATATAAGAAAACGTACCAAACAGTTTCACCTAAAAAGACATTATGTGAAACGCTCTCGTACAAATTTTACTAATAAATTGGTGAAAAAACAATCCCATCAAAGTTTCCTATGCTTTATAAAAACTTATATATACATGGATCTAAATTATGCAATAAGTCGAATGTTACTTCAGAGACAAACAAAACTAGCGGATCTCCAACTAACCCTGCTTGAAACCGGCCCAAAATGAGTGGTCCAATCGTGTTGGGGGCGTTCGGGTTGATACTTTTCAGATAAAAACAAATACTTCTGAGATAGTTAGGAAATAATACTTATTATTGATATAAATATTACCATTTTACAATAGAAGTACTACTCTTCAATATAAAATTATTTTTCTAATTATATTTTGTTCTAGAATGAAATTTGTAAATGGGTGTGTGCATGTCGAGTGTGCGTGGTTGATGCAAAACTTTAGTTACTATTAATCACCGTATTAGCATACATACATACATTCACTTCGATTATGCATATTTATCCAACTTTCACCATCATATTTTGCATCTTCGCCGCCACAACCCAACACACTCACCACCCAACTCTGCAAACCCATTACAAATTAGAGCATGTTTCTATAAGTTTATAAACTTCTGAAAACATCTTATAGTATATTTAACGACGTATAACTTCTTATAAGATGTTAAACAACCTTATAAAATGTAAAAATAAGCTCTTCTAACTTATAAACTCAAAATAAGTAAATTCCTCTAATTAATCTTATTTTTTAAAACCAAATAATTTACACCTAAATTTCACACTACTCACACACATTTCACACACTACACATATTTTACACTCACTATACAACCTTCACACACACTCCCCTCACTAATTACATTATGTGTATTTGATAGTTGCTTTCAAAGTAGTCTCCAAAGTCATAGTTATTTTCACTCCATCCAAATGCAAGCTTTTGAACTTTTTTATCCAATCATTTTATTAACTTATAAGCTCTTCAGTTACATTTATAAGCTCTTGAAACAACCTAAGATAATAGAGTTTATAAAATGACTAAAATAAGCTTAGTCAAACACCCTCCTAGAGGCCTGCATAATATTATACATATAAAACAATATCTGAAAAGAAGAACTCAAGAAAAATGATACTCCCTCCATCCCACCTTATCTTGGACACTTTTCGTTTTCGTCCGTCCCAAACGAACTTGTACGCCCCTTAAAAAGGAAAGTTATAACACAATTTACACCCTCAAAATCTCCACCCTAAATCAACAATTAAAAGTCAACAAAATCAAAAAACAACATTTCTTAATACTTGTGTCAACCTCCCCTGTGCAAAATAAGATGAGACGGACAGAGTAATATGAGTGGCAGCAAAACAATAATATGCAGAAGGTTAAAAGCAATGAGAACTGCGCTATGATTCCAGGAAGAACGTGCATACTTTATAAATCATTTAAATATGTTTTGTATACTTCATCCTATACTTCTTTCTGACCAAAAAACTACTCCCACCCTAAATGATATACTAATCTCAAGGTATAAAAGTCTAGTACAGTGGCCAGTACTCGAGGTCCACGGTAAAACGGATGGTCAAATAGGGTCAAATAGTTATATATGATAAATGTGATCAACATAGTTGACCATAATTAACTTATACTATCCGTTACCATCATACTGTCCTACAGAAGTTTCTACTATTAACTCCTCCAAATCACCAACCTCATCAACGTCCAAGGCGGGTGGCAGGTCTTTGTTTGCAACTATCTGTTTCACCAACTCATAGTAAGCAGATCATATGTACAGCCAATGAGTTGATGATTGTGTAAGATAGAGACCAATCATGTAATCGTGTGTCTTCAACGAATTTCTTATCTCTAATCACCGGCTGACCAATAGAATTGGAAAATCCTACCAAAAGATGCTTCTTAGGAAAAATTACCTCCACTTAGCAGAAGAATTTTGTGGTTTCTTCTTGCTTTTCTTCAGAATCGCAGACATGTAGTCAACGGCACTTTCAGATGATTGGCTCTCGCCAGTGAACCACCTCAGAGCCTCCGCAGCTGCATCTTTTTCCGCATCTTTCTTACTACCGCACGGTTGGCCAACAAAATCTAGACCGTTGAACACAACGGTTGATCTAAACTGGTTGTTTTTCAATTGTCTGGTCTTGTAAGAAGGCTGCTGGTGATGTCCTGCCCTAGCAAGCAGCATTTGGAGATGAGATTTTGCATTTTCACCCCCAGCTTTTGCCCTACCTGATTGTACGTCTTTTTTGGATTTTTTGGAGGATGCTGATATCTGACGGCCAAATACAAATCTACCTTCGCAACAGTCCTCTGAGACCAACAATCTCACTGCTGTTAGAAGCTCGTTGTGGCTCTCTATGTCCATCTTTGGATTTAACAGCTGCAGTAATATAGCTGGAGTTAGAAGATGAAAGAACAATTTCGAATAGAAGATTAGCTGAAAATCTAGGGTCAAAGCGCAAACTTAGCTACTTGTGAAAGAAATAAATTATTTTCTGGTCACAACTTGAGTTTTATCACATAACTTAAGTTTCATTCTTTTATAGCCAACACGAGAATTCTTTGCATTAAGCCCCACGGGGTTTTGGTGCTATGGCTTGGGTGAAACGGCCTACATTACGATAGTATAGGCTGATGTAGATCAAACGTATGACTCTGTTGCTATGGGCTAGAATGGAACGGCCTGGAGTTTTTTATAGTACAGACTGATGTAAGTTGTATGAGTAATAAGGGTAAAGATGCCCAAAGAAAAATCCTCTTGGCTACGACGGAATAAATATATGGTGGGGATATGAAGAACTTTACCTGTTACAAGTGACCTAAAAAAACAAGCGCCAGAACATTTAATAGTCAGCACTTAAAATGAGTGCTATAGAGATATTGAAGCCCAAACGTGTACCTTCTTCTGAAGAAATTCGTCTAGCTCTCTCTTTATGCTCCGATACATAGTAGCCAACTCGGGCTTCATGAAAAATTCCAAATATCCATCCAGCATTTTCATGTGGCCATCCTATAAAACAATGAAAAATTGCATAAACAGATGAAATCTATAAATAAAGGATGAACCAAAGTCAAACAGTGTAACTCCGAGGTCCAAAAGGGAATCATAGACTTACTAGCCCGCCACTAGAAACATCTCCCCCGAATAAGAGTACCACAGAGTCAGATACACCGGTGGAATCCCGGAGGAATACTGAGTTGACTTTGACTTTTTCATTAAAAACAAGCCATGGGAATGGAATTCTGGCTTCCTGGGAGTTCACAGAATTCTGACCAAAGAAGTGAGCAGATATTAATCCAAGCAGAACATAAATATACAAGTAATTTCAGCCATAATCAATCAACCAAAGTATTTGCGGAAGCATTATCTCACCGAGTGCAGTAGCACTGAACCATCCTCCATTGTTTTCAATGATATTGACTTCCCCTTGTTCTGGATCAATATACATTATATAAGTGAATATCCCATAAGCTATAAATTCCAGACATAATTTATTAAAAGATGATTAAGGAGCAATGTGGAGAGAAGGACTACGTACACATCATATGAATGCAATTTAGAAAGAAAAAAAATTGTTTCTCACTGAAAATCTTGTAAAACAGAGGAAACCCACACGCAAGAAGAAAATTGTAAATCCATATTACCAATAAAAATGCAAATAAATATAATAAATAAAGGGCTAATTACAGCAACCCCACCAAACTATCAGTGTTTTTGCACATAAACCACTAAACTTTTTTGTGGCACTAATACATGTAAACTATACGGAGTTTGGCAGATAAACCACCAACTTATTTCCAGATCATTTTTTGCCAGAATGCCGCACGTTACTTGTGCGTGATAAAATTTATTTTTGTCCAAACAACCGTTTTAGTATGTCGAAAGTGTAAAATTCCTTCACACGTCTTTTCCCTAACAAATCTTTTGAATCACCAACAGTTCTCTCCCCCACTGTCTAAAACCTCCATTGTTAAAGATGAGTAACTCCTCTACCTACTAAAAAACCTATTTGGACAAAAAGCCCTTAAAAGTCTATCATGTGCAAGCCACGCGCCGAATTCCAACGAAAAATGAGCAAAAAATAAGTTTGGTGTTTATCTGTCAAACCCCGTGTAGTTTATATGTATTGGTGCCACGGAAAATAGTATAGTGGTTTATGTGCAAAAATGTTGATAGTTTGGTGGAATTGCTGTAATTAACCCATAAATAAATGCAAATCAATAATAGAAGGATTAATATGAGATGCGCCACCCCAGTAGACAAAATGGATATAAGAAAACGGACCAAGCAAAAACTCACCACAACAGAGCATATTCCAGGGAACAGACCCGCACATATGACTGCACGAATGAGATGCTCATCACGACTACATGTGTTGCAACTCTCAGCTTTTTCAACTAAACCACTGTCTTTGAGCAGATAAAGGAACTGTTTCTTTAGTGAATCGATGGCTTTTAGAGTCTGTACAGAAAGGAAATTTCTCCAACAATAGTCATAGCCGGACTGCTGACTTTCAGCATTTTTCCAACCATCATAAGCCCGGATCAGAGCAAGATGGTCACTGAAGTAACGAGCAGAAAACTGGGCCTTTGCAGACTCAGCAAGCTGCAAGAAGAGAAGATCACATAAGATATTTTTTTTTTTATTTTAACCGTCAAGTTGAATGCATCCTGTAAAATTCAGGGTATAAGAACATTGATCCTGAAGAAAAACCTAATAAACAGAAGCGGACAGTATACAAATACCGGAAACTAGTTAAATGACATCAATTAAGCATGAATCCACCTTTACACTTACATTGTTGGACACTATCAGATCTATCCATTGATAAATATATTTGGCTTACTACTGAAAACTATGCTCAGATGCAACCTCTCGCTATCCCCTGCTGCTGAACCCCAGAAAGTAATGAAGTGCACAACAATTGCACAGCACCGAGAACATCTAAACCAGGTACACACCAGAAAAAGTATTTTCCAATATCTAGACCAACAACCCTGATCTGAGTCATCTTGAGGGAGGGGACGGGTTTTCTTTGTTCGTATATTAAAATCAGTGTTTAATTGTAATTGATTAATTGTTGATACATTAATATACAGGTCATTCAATATTAAACCACTACTAAGTGGCAGAAAGGTTAAACCCCTTCTCAGAAGGAGCCTAACACATGCAGATAAGGTTCAATTTTGAAATAGGTTCTGGAAGAAATTAGAATGGCATTATGAAAATCATACCTGCATTCAGAAACCAGCCAAAAGCCTTCATATACTAATCATCCAATTGACCGACAACAAACTTTGTATAGTGAAGTCCACATTATATTACTAATAATGAGAAATACCAGGCAACTAGCCTGAATTGAAAAGGGATTTTTATGACTGGAAGAGTGTGGCCCACTTATAGAGAAAAGCAACAGCATCCGCCCGGAGCCAAATTTTTTTCTTTTGTTCTATATGTTTGTTGTTCATGCCCTACTTAAAAAATGAAGAAAAAGAAGTACCAAATTATAATGCTACTTACATCCTTCTTGTCAAATGGCATCAAAAATGGATCTCTGACACTGAGACCAGCAACGATTGTCATTATTGGATCTAAGCAGTTGAAAATAGCTCCAAATATGAGCATTTTACCCAGCTTTGGCTCAACTGGAAGCATTGACAAGTGGCGCCCTGGGATTGAATGAACATATTATTACACCACTTGTTTCACAATGACTACATTGAGGTTCCTAATGCAACAAACATATCATAAATTGTGAATAAGTGATGAGATTCGATATCTACCGAGCACTGTCAGATTTTCTTTTTCATCTAAAGCCCCAATTGTTTTCAAATACTCGACAGCATTTTGAACCTGAGAAGCAAATAAATCATCAAAATTAACTCCAATGCAGCAAATACACCTTGGATTAGATGTAAAGGACGGGATACGTGGTGAGTTATGCATCAAAGCAGAAGGCTGCATTTAGCTTACAGATAGAGGTTCAGGTGGTTGTAAGGCCTTAGATAGGAAATCTGAAATGCTTCCGAGTTGTAGACTCTTGATTTGCAGACATAGAGACTGTAAAGGAGTTCTCAGAAGTTCAGGCAACTGATAATCTGCGAAAGCATCGTGCACACATCTAGGGTAGAGATGGTAACACTCTCCAGGTTGAACACGACCTGCCCTGCCTCTCCTCTGGTGGAAAACATTTTTAACATTATTAGAGAGACATCGGCCTGTACATGTTATATACTTCTTAAAAGCAGTTCCCATACACAAAGGGAAAATAAGAAACAGAAAAAAAATATTACTTGACGTGCAGAAGCCTTTGAGATCCAGGTGGGTAGCAAACAAGGAGTGTTATTCAGAGCATCATAAGAAGTCTCTTTCGCTTTCCCACAATCAACCACAAAAACTACATCATTTATGGTAATACTTGTTTCAGCCATATTTGTAGCCAGAACAATCTTTCTGACTCCATCTTCAGGTCTATCAAAAATCAATTTCTGTTTTCCAAGAAAAAGAAGTGAAAAAAGGCAAAAAAGGGAACGCATAAAGACATAATAATAAATGAGGTAGAAAGAAAACCAGCGCAAAGAGAGAGCAGAGAAGAGAGATAGATCAGCTGTAGAAGTTTTACGAGTTGATTGCCTAATGATAACTGGCCCAATAAATTGAATCTCTACCATGCACGCTTTCACAGCTACCAACGAAGGATTCCTCGAAGAGTATTATGTCTACTCACTCACACACACACACACACACACACTCTAGTAAATAAAGCCCAATATATATCATCATACAGATACTCTAGTTAACTTCTATTTGGGAGACATAACATACATGCACCTTTCTAAGGCGAAGGAACATACTCTAGGGAGCTGTTCTGCGATGGAAACTGATCCAACATAAAAAAAGGAACATTTAGGGGTATAAACAAGATGAGCCAGCTTGCAAGCTACTCATGATCGACTCAGGAAGATTTCGAAGTCAACCGAGTAGCTCAAGAGCTTAGTTCAATAATACCTGATTCAATACGCTCAAGGCCTTATCAGACCTCACCAAACTTAGTTTAATTAAATTTACTTTACCCTCTCAACATACTTAGCTATTATGTATACAAGTACCAACACGAGCCTTAATCACGACAAACTTCTGAACATCTTTAAGTCTCCGAGTCAAGCTGAGTCAAGCTCAAGCTTTTCAAATTCACAATTGATCCGGGAACGAGCTTGAGCTCAACAAAAATATTTCAGTAGAAAAGGCAGAACAAAGTTTGGCCCAAGCTTGGGCATCAAATTTTCTAGTTGAATTCGAGCTCGAGGTCAACTTGGTAGTGCTAAATTCATACACTCATAGGAGAAACTACCCTTTACTAAATTCAATTCAGTTCCATTTCTATGTCATAACATAATATGAAGTAACCAACCCATGGCAAGGAGTTAATCCATAAATAATCAGTCCATTGGTCCACGTAATTTTTTTAATTTTGGTATCGCCGTTACATAGTACTCCCTCCGTCCCAGCTAACTTTGCATACTTTCCTTTTCGGTCCGTCCCACCTAACTTTGCACATCCTTAAAAAGGAAACCTCTCACACAATCTCCACCCTCGAAATCTCCACCCTCAATCTCCACCTTTAAAAAAGTCAAAGATTCCCCAAAATCTGCTTTTTCTTAACATCCGTGTCAGGTCAACCGTGCAAAGTTAGCTGGGACGGAGGTAGTATTATTCATATAATGCAAACATCGACTATTTTTAGCAAATGTGTTATTGTTTACTAAGAAGAAATAGTGACCTTAGATTAAAGGCATCCATTTTAGAAGGGAAAATGTTTTGACATCCAAACCAAAAACTCAAGGAGGTGGGCTGTTTCTTATTGATAACCATTCTACTTTTAAAACATTCTATTTTCTTAAAATACAACATTAGAAAAATATAAAATCGACCATGCTTTCAGAATAAATTAATGATTGCTATTGATCACACAAATTTCTGATCCCACATCCATCCCTCAGTAAAACGTCACCAGTTTGCCAAGAATAATTGTTAGCAAATCTATAAAATCATGCAGCATATTTCACAATTATCATCTAAAAAGGATTAATAGACCAACCTGTTCCGCACTGGACATGGAACCATGGCATGCAAGCAACAGTACTCTACTTGGATCCCCCAAAAGCGGATGAGCTTGAAGCTGTTCCTTCAAAGAATTTATGTCATCCCAGCCGGTCATAAACACCAACACAGCACCAGGCCTCTCTTTTTGACAAATATGGCAGAGCAAATGCTCAATGAGATTAAATCCAATTGAGTCAGGATTCCAACAAGAGAGGGACTCCCTAGTTCTGGGGCTATACTCCCTAAAATCAGAAGCCATAAGCGCTTCCTGTTTCAAATCTCAAAGACAATATCAGACTAAAAGAAATAAGTGAGAGGGGGAGAGAGAGAGAGAGAGAGCACAATTTGAATTACAAAATATACCTCAACAGATGAAGCTATCTGAGTTTTCCTTTTCCTCAGCACCTGCTTCTGCATTTTCCAGGACTTGTCTTGACCATAATTATCAATTTGATTGTATGATGTCAACCTGTACCCAGTCGTGTCTAGAATATTTTCCAGAAAATGACTTCGAACAGGGTGAGTAAATCCCTGGTAATAGGAATTAAATAAAAAAGCGAATAGAATTAGCTATTGTATCAGATAAGAAGGGGAGGACTGGGTTATTGAGGATGACCATGAAAAGAAGTTTCATGCAAAAGGGAAAGACTAATTTAATTAAAAGCAAAATAAAAAATAAAAAATATATATATAAAAAAGGGGCAACATTCATTGACCAAAGATACAGATCAAGCTCCTTCATAGATGTAAGAAACTTAACTGTGTCACTATTCCCCTCTGGCAAGCAATACATGCAAGTGTACAGCACATGGTATGCAATTGAGTGAAATCAAAGGATTCTAACTTACAGGAATGTGGATCATTGGAGCCCCACCAAAATAGGAGGAGAAAAGATCAGCATTGAGGGTTGCACTCATCAAAATCAATTTCAATTCCGGTCGACGGGGAAGAAGATCCCTCAGCACAATTAGAAGAAAGTCTGCCACGAAATACAGATGATATTATGAGCAAAAAAAACACAGGAGTCAGGAGTAAAGGAACTTGTCGAGTAACATGTACCTTCATTCATTCCACGCTCATGAATCTCATCGATGATCACATGAGTTATGCCTTTTAAATCTCTGTCAACCAATAATCTCCTTAAAAGGATACCAGTAGTGCAGAAAAGGAGACGTGTATCTCTCCCTCTCATTCCCTCAAGTCGAACTTTATAACCGACCTTCGAAGAGAAAACCCCGTAAGGCTTATGTTTTATATGACATTAGAGGATAATTTAAAGCAGAAAAACTGCACTAGACTTACAGATTCCCCTATTTTCTCACCACGCTCAGCAGCAACCCTCTCAGCAACTGATATAGCAGATATTCTTCGGGGTTGGGTGCAGATAATACTACATGTGGCACCCCGAGCAGCTTCAGTTTCCGACTCTAAGATGTATTGTGGCAATTGGGTAGTTTTTCCACAACCAGTTTCACCAGAGACAACAATAACCTACAAAACCAATTTTTTAACCAAGGTCATGGAATGCCTGGTTGGACTTACCTTATGGCTATTTTCTTTCCTTGCAACTTCCTAGAACAATAGCAAGTAATAGCTTGATACTATCATTATGTACACCAACATACACACAAATGCATATGCATAGAGAAATCTGCCAACTCAGTAACACACACACAAATTTTGAGGCCATAATTTAATAAACCCAAGTGCTGCGCTAGAGATCCCAGACTATATTGTGGGGGTACAACTTGGTAAACTTACAGTCAAACAACATCTACCCAGGCCAGGCTCTCTTAATGATGTTTTATCTCCAGTTAATGATTACATTTCCCTAAGCTCCAGTTCGTAATTAGAAGATAAGACATTCACTTCTATCCCAGTGGTAAAATAAAGATTGGACATCTCTCAACCGACCCTGATAGAGGAGATAATCCAAGATCTGCAATGTCGACTAATTGATTATTTCTTTTGTGTTTATTTTACATTTGGCATGCTTGGAGGATCAATTCCTTTTGAGTTTCCCTCATTCTAGGCAGGGTTGGTACGGTGGAGTAAGCATTACAGCTATAAAGGGTAAAGCACAATAATGGTTATTTGGAATTTGCTTGTTTTGGCCTGAGCTTTGACATGCTGTTAGTAACTATTCTCCTGGTGGAAGTGAACCTAGAATTCTTCTATCTTTTTACTCTCTTTTTTTTATCATAAATAACTTTTTTTCTCCCATTTCTCAAAATATTTCTAGATTCTACTTTAACCTATCACAACGCCTAAAAAGAAAAGTTCGAAAAGGTAAGAAGACGATAAAAACTCAATAGGTATTTATGTTATCACTTTCTTTTTTTTCTGCTTGTTTCTTTTTAGACATTATTAGTTTAGTTAATTTAGGTATACTGAGAATTGATTTTATCAAGAGGATCTTTTATTATTAAAGAGACAGCATAAATGGCATAAGGCATGAACAAAGAAGTTTCCAGCTACTACAGTTTGCTAGCATGTAATCATGGTTGCAGAAGGCGGAAAGAGGACGCGGAGCGGTTTGGGGCTGCCTAGCGCCTAGGCCGCTCAGGCGGCGCCTAGAGAATTCCTCCTTTTTGTTTCAAATTTAATTTTTACATATCAAATTTAAAGGTTTATACTTAAAGTAGACCAAATTTTACTACAAAGGTACATATAGTTAATTAATTATGCAAAATGGAATGAAAAGAGAGGTGACGGAGAAACTCGAATTGTGGGGGAGAGAGTTTTAACTTTTGTTTCATTTTTTTTGTCATTGGAATGAGGAGAGTGAGCGTTTTAACTTCTAAGTTTTATCTTTTTTATTTAGTAAATTGCTTCAAGTTCAAAAAACGACAGCGTTTTCAATAAAAAATAATATAAAAAAATAAAATAAAAATAAATAATAGGACCCCCTAGGCAGCGCCTAGGCCCAAAAAGGCCTAAGGAGCGCGATTTGGGCAAAAGCGGAACGGATTGGCGGCACTAGGCGGTGCCTAGACCGCCTTTTGCATCCAATCATGTAATAGAGACAACAAAATAAGCAAATTCATCTACAATCTTCCTGTGTGCTCAAGTTACTCACTTACACAAATGCACTTAGTTGTTCATAGAACAAGACTCAAATGCATTTACCTTGTGAGAACAGCTAAACATGGCACACATGTCACCAGTCATTCATTAGGATAGGGCATATATTAATGTGAAATCACGCAAATGAAGAATTAAAAATCTCAATCTTTAGATATCAATGGCCATATACGGATGATCATGAAAGCTGATTATTAAACCTTGGATGGCCTTTTTTGGTTTTTCAGAACCTTGTTGTAATAGTAATTGAAGAAGAGTAACTGAAATATGGAAAGAGTGGGGACGGTATTACATAAGACATTTCTATAACTTCTGCTTGCGGTTTTACAGGACAAAAAATCTTCTCCTGAGTCGATCATCCAGTCTTGACTTGGCAAGAAGATTAGGTAGCTAGAGAGCAATTGAGGCATACAAATTCTAATAACCTAGCACACCCGGAAACTCACCCTGTAAAGTGCAGCCCATCCCAACGCACCTCATATCATATCTACCTTGTCTCTTTGTAGTCCTCAACCACTTACACAAGAAGACCACAACACTGCCCACCAGCAACAACGGATTGCAACCTCAAACCACCAATATCACTCTTTTTATAATGTGGTCAAAAGTGTAGGTTTAAAGGAAACACAACACCTAATTGACTATCTTCCGACAGCAGGAGACATCAAATCCGCAGAGGCCGTAATGTAGCATAATGTTTTAATATAAGCTTGTAGAGTTCCCAAGTGTTTTCTCGGGCCTCAAAACCATCATTTGTATTAATGTCATTTTATCAAGGATCAATTCACCGAAAAATATTTTATTATTATAAAAATCAATTCTATGAGATGAGTAACTCTTAAACTATCTTACGGGCGTACAATGAACATATTGTAACATAGAAGGAATAGGAGAGGGCATTCTATTACAATAAGTAAAAGTCATAGGTGCACAAAAGAATTCATCAATCAAAGAATAAAAAGCACAAATGAACTTGTGTAAGGGTATTCAATTACCTGATTTTGGTTTATGGCATTCAATAATGACTCTCTCTCTTTGTGTGAAGGAAGGCTTTTTCGAAATTCTATCATCTTCTGACCTTCTGGAGATTCCTGTGAATAAAAGTAATCAAAGTAAATATATTTTACCTCCTAAACTCCTTCACAGAACACACTTTTATCAGCAAATAAATTTATTTAGACGTACACAAAGATTCGTAATTAGACATATAATTTAATTATCCGTGTACAGTACTTGTGATATTACACCATATTCCAAAAATAGAAGTAATATAGTTAACTAAATTTATAGTACTATACAATTACATATATATAGACATATATAGATAGTATAAACAACAGTTGTATGTAGATATTTAATTCATGGGCATACCCATTGAAGCAAATAGGAGAATAACGTGTGCATAGCAAACAAGTCTCAAAATGTAGCAGATTGGCATCGGTAAAATGAAGAAGTTAATATTCAACAGAATGATTTTTCCTCCTAAGCACAACAAACAAAAGACTTTTAAGAAAATTTCATGTAACTATTAAACAAAATGGGCAAGAAATCAATGAAGTACAAAACACACCAGAAATATTGGGTGAGTAGCATTCAACTACCATAAAATCAATCCATTGTGACAGTGATCTCATGATAAGGAAGCAACATAAAATGAGGCGAAAAAGGGATTCATAGTAGACATTACATATTGATATAACTCGACAATTGAACATGCAAGCATGCAATATATATAGGCACTTGAAGTTGGCGATACGTACCAGCCAATCTTGTTGTCTACTGCGCATTTGCAAGCTCCTTCGCAGCATAATTCTCTCAGCTATGACACTTTTGGTTGAGGTCTCTTCTTTATCATTAAATCCTTCATCAGTCATGGGATTCTGACCCACATTAGATGTTGAAAAGGCATTACGAAAGTTTTCCTTGTTCATAGCCTTTCTAGAAAGGTGTTTCCTGAGATAAGAATCTACTTCCTTCTGCAACCCAAATGATAACACCACCTGCAACAAAAATGACAACTTAACCACTGAACGTGCAAATACAAACTAAAGTTAAGAAGTTAGATGAGATGTAGCGGAGGTCTTTTTGATTATTCTATAAAGAATGCTTCGAAGAACCTCAATATTATTCTATAAAGAATGCTTCGAAGAACCTCAATAGTCAATTCAGTTCGAATTACTAAGATAAAAAGAAGAAGTGCAGAGGAAAAAGGTCAAAACAGCATCATAAAATTTGGTATTACCTCTCTTTGTGGGCGCTTGGTATCCAAATCAGGTCTGTAATTTGGCAGTGGCGCTTTACTAAAAACAACTACTTTCTCATACTGACGACTGCAAGAAAACAACAACTTCTTAGAAACAATCTCAAACGAATATAAACATATGTATATGTCTGCATATGTGTGTATGTGTATGTTATATGTCCTTCAAGTACCAATGCAATCCCATTGTGGCCGCAAGAGCTGAAAGCTGCTCAAAATCTCGTCGATCTTTTCTATCATGCGACACGACCTCTTGCTCATCTTTGTGTCGCATAAGCATGGTCAACTTACACCTCCACTCTTCAACATTATCAAGGGTCGAATCACTCTGACATATATAAACAATTCATAAACCACTGATGTAGAGCGTCCCAAGTTTATTAAATTCCTAGCAAAGAAACGCTTCTTTCTACCTTCCATGCGTGAACTCAAGAATTAATTATCAAATCAAATTTCTATAGTCGGTGCTACTTTAGAAAAGAAATCCTATCCACCCAAAGAAAAAAGGCAGGTAAAGAACTTACTCACCTTTCAAATTGACCAAATCACTATTAACACCAAAACTACAGACAAAAGGATAAAATGAAAGAATAAATAACTACATATGGAGCATAAGAAAGTTTAAACAGCTCCCGAAAACATACCAATTGCTTAGAAGAAGAGTAGAAATCAATATCAGAATCCTCATCCGATGCATACTCATCATAAGCAAATCTTCCATACCCCAAATTCTGTTGATAAAAGTGCGGCAGAGGAAACGTAGAAGAAGCATTTCTACTGCGCCTCAGCACAACCGGAGAAGACGAGGAAGGTGATGATGATGATGATGATGAGCAAGTAAAATGGAATCCTTTTGAAAGAATCCTACTACAATTCCTCGGGTATGAATTGTGGAGACGGCGGTATGTGGTGGCGATGGAGAAGAGTGATTTTGGGGGGTAGGTGAGATGAGCCATGGTGATGGCTCGGAGCTTGAGTTTCAAATAATTGTGGACAAACATTGAAGAGGAAGGCATGGTTGATAAGCCATCACGACAGTGTGTAAGAAAACATGGCCTTCCTCCTCCTGCTACAATTGTGGTTAGGGTTTAACGCAGGTTGTAGTTGTACCTCGCTGCATACTGGTGAATTCACCATTCCTTTTTTTATTTTGTATTTTATTTTTCTATTTTAATGTGTTATATATTTGCTCAAACAAAAAGGAAAACTGGCGCTGTTATTAACTCATTAACACCGGCTGTTCCTTAAGGCTCTTGTTAACTTTGGTAGATAACTCATCATAGTAACATTTGGCTAATTCTATGCTACCCACTTGGGTAGTGCCCAAGTGGGAAATCTACCATACACTTGGAGGGTGTGTGGTGATCTAATGGCTATTCTTCTTTTGATCTCCATACACTTTCCAAGTGTATGGTAGATCTCCTATTTGGGCACTACTCACTTGGGTAGTAAAGAAAAAGCCGTAACATTTTATCTAATTTCATTTAATATTTTTTATTAAAATAAAAAATCGAGTTATTCTTCCAACCAAGAATAAAATGTTAAAATTCGGACAAAATCTTAAATAATAATATAGGCTCGCCCTAGGATAGTTTACTCAATATTTGGGATAACATTAGCAAAATCACATTTCTATCTCTTATTGTTCATTTCTTTTGCAAATTTAATTATTAAAAGGGACATTAAGGTAATATCACTCTTATTCATACCTCCATATATCACATAGTGAAAAGTGGATAAAGGATGTTATATGTTATAGTAAACATTGGAAGCGAATAACAATTTATATCTTATCCTATGAAGTTTTCTTGTTAGCCTAAATGAAAATATTTTAGTATTTCATCAGAAAATGTAAACTAATTTTTTAAGTAGTATTTTCTTCCACCAAACACTTTTAAAATGTGAAAACTTCAAAATATGTTTGACTAGGGTAACCGAATACCCTTATATCTGCTCGAAAAAATGTTCGAAAACGTTTTCTAAAATGTATTTAGAGAAAATTGGGATGTTAATAGCCCAATCCAAATAACAAAAATAAGTTGTATGGGAGCCACCAAGTGCGGGCAAGTACAAATTAAATTCTGATGCAGCTTGTTTTTTTCAAACGGAGATGTGAGTTTCGGATTCTAGTTAGAGATGAGCTAGGAGACGTGTTGCTTGCGGGCACAAGGAGGATCAAAGTCGCAGGGAGTGTAACGACAATGGAAGGATTAGCAATGTCGTTTGCAATAAGAAGCTCAGTGGAAAGCGGGTTAATGGACTTTATGGTAGAGAGCGATTGCAAACTTTTGGTGGATGGCTTGATGGGGAAGACGAATAGTGATCCAGTCACTGAATTAATAATTGAAGATATCTAATTATTATGTCGTCCCATTGGTGTCTCGAATTTTAGACATGTTCCTCGGGCAGCAAATAAAGTAGCTCACTCTTCAACATATTTTGAAACGGTAAGTAATTCAGAGCTTTTATGGGTTGAGCAAGTACCGGGTTCAATTTCTCATTTCGTTGCAAATGATGTAAGACTGTTGCCTCAAGTTATTTAAATACTATGTTATGATCCCTCAAAAAAAAAAAAAAAAAGCTTATAGGATGTTAGTAATGGCATTTTTGTAATTAAAATAATAAAAAAAGTATTAGAAAATCAAATTAAGATCTTATGTGAGAAATAAGGTGAACACTCCCTAACTTTTTAAAAACATATTATAAGTTGTTAACAGCTTTTTTTGAAATTAAATAAGACCTTATTTAAAAAAAATGTTGTCAAACACATTAAATGAACTTACAGGCTCTTAAATTTAATTTCAAAATAAAATTAATATAAGATGTTTTGGAGGACTTATAAATTCAGTCAAACGCCTTCTTAATGTTATTACTTGGCAACCTATACTTCATGTTGATCAATAAAAAGTTGAAAAAAATACATGACAGGTCTTAGTTAATGCAATCCTGTTCACAGGACGGTTCGCCGAGTTGTTTGCAATTTTTCAAAAAAATGTATTGATATTTGTTATAAAATGTATTATTGTTAGAATCATAAATCAATTATATCAGACTTGATTAGCATGTTCAATCAATCAATGATTTAAATATTTTACACGATGATAATACGAGATGAGAAGAACAATGAACAATGAATTTTTTTTTTTTAATACTCTAATATTTTATATGGTATCAGAAAGGTCAGTTACGCATGTCTGATATGTGATCATTTCTCTTTCTTTCCCTTCATAATGCCCCTCTCCACCACTCCACCATCGATCTCCAATTTGTCTTTATCTAAACCTTCCACTATTTTATTAATCCTTCCTCCATCAACCTCATTATATTAACATGTTTCAATTATCCCATGACACAAAAATTAGGATTTTAAAATGGGTTGCGATATATACAATTAAAAAATATAAAAATATTATGTAATATAACTCTCATTAAATACAATAAAGATAACATTAAACTTTTTTAGTTTTGTTTTTCCTTATTTAAGGACTTTAAACAACAATAGCCAAAGGATAAGTGAGTCCCTGGAAGATTGTATATAAGGGTCCTAGAGAAAAACGTGTCATATAGCTTATGATCAAATTGTCTGTCATGGTCCTAGAGACAATGTGTTTGAACATTTTGATAAGATATGTTTGACGATATAGTTATATTGTCTAATGGGCATATTCTCTATATACTATGGTCCTAGGAAAATGACATGCTCAAGTTTCTTGAATCCATGGGTTACAAATGCTTGAATAGAAAATTAGTAGTTGATTGCTTACAACAAATTAGCATAATAAAATGCAGCACATATGTATATATAGTTCTTTAGTAACTCAATGACATATTCATGTAAAATGCATGTAATGTCCAAGAAAGATAAGGATCAATTCTGGGCATGTAAAGATGAGTTATACTGATTCATAGCAGTTGATGAGTTTGTACAGGCAGTTTAGAAGCATGCTTTTGGCAAAGGGTCATTAAGGATAAATCATTGTGCGTGGAGAAAAGTGTTTTGCGGTTTGCTAGAGTGCTTGTATTTTCGACTTAGATGTATGAGAAATAAATTATCTATTTTCTAGTACTAAAGATCTACAAAGTTCAAGGAAATGTAAATGTAAAATGTTTCTTCTTTTGGTGCGAAGTTTTTTTGGACTTCTTCATGACTAATTTCGAGACCTAACAAATGTCGGGTATGTCAGTCACTTCAACAGTCATCACAAGTCGCGAGCCCTCCGCAATAACTTCCACCACAATATGTATCTAGCATTGGCACATCAGCAACTAACATCACAATCGCATTTGGAACAGCAAATGCACGTGTCGTACCGACTGATGCTATATATGGACATGTAGGCTCGTCACCTCTGTCGTACGATCTATCATAAGCGGTGCTTCCTCCTCCCCAAATGGCAAAAAATACGATGAACTCAATTGTCTGATGAGTTATTGAACGAGGAGAACGTGGCTTATGGAGTCAGCAAGTGCGGTGAAGATTTATGTCAGTTTTTGAACTCTTAAAAAATAAAGTATTTAAGGCAAGCAAGATACAATGAATGGCTCAAATGAACCTCAAGTGAAACAAATACTAGAGGAGCTGTAACACGGTCCATTTCGAGATTGTGCAGGTATAGGACTGTACAGTTAAAGAGGCTTAAAAGAATTCAATAGTGTTACTTCAGGTTGTGCACTGTACGAACAAGTTCGGATATTTGAAAATATCCGTAACCGATACAAAATCGATTTTTTTATAAAAATAAATATTGCAACCATACCAAAAATTCTTATACCCGAAACTGTTTCGTACCGAAATTTCGGTGCGATTCAGTACGGATCTTCGGTTCTAACAGTCTCTAATGGATCGGAACATTTCAAAATGGACAAATCGGAGATATGGAGTTTTTTTGTTATTTAAACTATAAAAAAAATAAAATAAAAATGAACCATAATGTTCCAACATCAACCACAAGTGTCCCAAACATCAAGCATCGAATCAAGCATCACATCAAGCATAAAAAATCAAACAAAATGTTCCAACATCAACTAGTAACCACAATTGTCCAGTTCAAGAACAAAACAAAAATAATGAAGCATATTAATATCCAAAAATAACAAAGCATATTATGTTCCAACAAAACCAAAACAATCCTAAAACCCTAAAAAAAGAAACAACATTTGAGTAACTCATTTCTTTTGGTGGGTCTTGGAAGTTGACACCATATCAAACTTTTGTCTGCAAAAAAATAATGAAGCATGTTAAGGAACATATTATGAACTTTTAAGAAATCAATCCCAAACATAAAATAGTGTATTCATAACCTGAAAAACTTGAGCACTTTAATTTTACTCCATTTCATCAACAGTCTAACACTGATCTTGAAAAAAAGTTGCTTCAATTTTAGGATCACTTTTTACATCTAAAAAAAGAACACAAAGTTAGTTTAACAAAAAAGATGAGAATGGACTTCATAGTTCATATTAAACAAAAGTCAATTAAAAACATACCAATTTCCAGCTTAGACAAGTGTACTACTAATTCTTCAACTTCAATTGGTTTAGGCGAGGCTCTTAACCAATCTTGGATGCGAATAAGAACCTTAGGTAGTAGGAGTTAAAGAACCCAAAAAACGGTCCAAAGTACGACCATCGGTGCTAAATGCCGACTCAGAAGCAACCATAGAGGACTGAATAGCCAACACATTTCTAGCAATACTGCTCAAAATTGGAAATCTAACAGACTATTTTTTCCACCAATAATATATCAAAATTCTTATCATACTTTTCTGGCAACTCCTCCAAATAAAGATCCAATTCATTTTTGGTAGCCAATTTTTGTTCATTATTTTCATTTATGAAAGTACTCATCCACATCATCGTCCATCTCCATCATTGCATCATTCTCAACTTGAGACTGACTCGAACTAATCACACTCTCCTCCCCATTCATGGCCTTATAACCACTTTCAAAGAACTCGTTACTCTCTCTATTAAAGCCTTTGCATCTTTATCACAATATTACTGAGTGAATTTGACCAACAAATAATCCATCTTACATTTAGGATCTAACACCACAACAATGAACAACATCACATTCATTTTATTAGATTGCCCCAATACTTATCAAATTTTGCTCTCATTTTTCCCCATTTCTACTAAACAAGCCTCATCACTACATTCCAAACCTTGTACTTCCTTTAAGAGTCGAAGTATCTCAAGAAAGTACATGTTAGAGGTAGAATACAAAGAACCAGAAAACTTGCATGTCACATCATAAAACTTTCTCAAAAAATTTGAAAAGTAGGCAACACAAGTCCAATCAGTCTCATTAGCCACATGTCCCCCAAATTCAGCCACATATGTTGAATCAACATCTTCTAGCTTATCAAAAGCTTTTTAAAAGGTCAAAGTAGTTTCCAACATCAAGTATGTTGAATTCCATCAAGTAGGACAATCTAACTGTAAATGAGCCTCAGAGGTTATGACTACATCACTACAACATTTCATAAACAAATCCAATCTTTGTGGGCTGCCCCTAACATATTGAACAATGTTTTAGATTTTCTTAATAGAATTTTGAGCCATTTCAAGCCCATCCTTGATAATTAATTGAAGAATATGGCAGAAACACCTCATATGTAAAGCCTCCCCTCCCCCTCCCAAAACAAATGCATCTTTCTTTGACAACCTTTTTTTAATTGTTGGACAGCGGTATCATTAGATGATGCATTAACGATAGTTACGCACATTACCTTCTTAATTCACCACTCATCAATGCCAAAATCAACAACATTACCAATATTCACCCTCTTATGACTCTTAATGGCACAAAAATTCAGAATCCTTTTGTTTAACTTCCAATTGTTATCAATAAAGTGGGCTGTTAAACATAGATAATTCAGATTCTGATTACTAGTCCAAGTATCAATAGTCAAAGACACCCGGTGATATTGACATTGAGACTCAAGGATGACTTTTTAACTTTTTCTTTTCTTTCACAAACAGATAATAACAATCCCTAGCAACAGAATATCGAGATGGAATTTCAAACTGCGGAATTCCAACCTTAATAAAGCCCCTAAAACCTCCCCCCTCAACAAACCTAAAAGGAAGCTCATCTTTTATGATCATCCTAACCAAAGCTTCTCGTACTTTTTCCTGATAAAAATGTCACGCACCTAATTTTCCACTACTCAATCCTGATGGATTTTGAAAACTCAAAATCTTTTGATCTTTATCTTTACGCTTATCCGATTTTTGCAATTCTTTTTTTATTTCAATTGGAATTCTTTTGCAAACTTTCCTTAAATGTCCCCGTAACCCCGAAGTGCCTAGCTCACTCTTACACTGATATATTTTATCACACCATATACATTGTACCTTTTCCTCCCCCACATCATCTGTGACTATCAAAATATTTCCACACACCAAATCGAGTTTTACCTTTCAGTTTTAGTCTGTTTTGCAGCTGGTGTAGGAGTGTTCGAATCACCACTTGTATTGGAATTCAAACATGTAGCTTGGGTAATAGTAGGAGCAGTGGTAGGAGTGAGATTAGGACTAGGAGTCGAGGCACTTGAACTTGATGCACCAGACACTTTCCTCTTACTTGTCACTGAAAAACATTCAATTTAAGCATATAAGAAAAATAAAAGATGGAATAAAAATCTATAGCACATGAATTTCAAAATCACTTCATCTTTAGTACTCAACACTTTGTGAAAGAGGTTTTGATCTTTTAGGAGTTGGACACTTCAAATTCGAGGCCATGATTAGGAAAGAAATTAATTATAAAAAAATAGCCACATCTTAATAAATTGGACAACAATGAATTCAATTCAATTTGGCAATAATGCATCCATAGTTCTAATCCACCCTTAGAACTAATTCACAATTGTCTATCATATAGTTGCATATAGACAAATCTGGAATAAAGAACGACAAAGGGAAAACCAAGACTTCATGATGGCAGAAGATGAAAAATCAACATTCAACAAATTGTAAAATAAAATATAATAAAACCTAAATTCCTACACAATATCATAATTATGTCCTTACTTTGAATTTAACTTTAATAAAGAAAAACGAAGGCTCTAGAATTGGAAAATCAACAAACAAAATGTGTAGTATAAAATCAGCAAACATAATAAATCTAACAAAATCAGCAAAATCAGCAAAGATAATAAATCTAACAAAATCAACAAACAAGAACTCTAATAATCTTGAAGAAACATATGAAATTACAAGATAATCATAAAAAAACATCTCAATCTACTAAAATCCAAAAGAATTCAAAGAAGTAATTCATAGCCGAATTTGATGGGATATACCTGTACAATTGAGAAAATTCGACTGAACAAGAGGGGGTGTTGCAAACTGCAACTGCGGCAAAGCCTGGTGGCGGTGGGGCTGAGAAAACTGGCAAACAATGCTAGAAGAGAGGTTGAGAACTGGAGAGTGAGAGAAGAGTGACGTTGTACTGTTGCGAACAAGGGCAACGGGGGAAATGGATGATGAAAATAGGGTTTTGTACTCTTGTTTCCTATGCATGTGTATAAATATAATTGTATATTGTATATAATTGATAAAAATAGGATTTGTTAATTGAAAATATTAAAATAAGGAAGACTACGACGTTTGAAATGAGCGTTTTCGAATTCTGATTCTTAAGGATTAAATGAAGTTTCATTTATTATTTATATTTTATATTCTTAGTAAACTTAACTGCGTAACTCTAAAATTAAGGGCAAGTTAATTTTGATTTATATTTAAATTTAAATTGATCTTTTAGGGACTATTTAATTATTTAAGTTTTATTTTTATTTTATTCGATCATTCGGTTCAGTACTGTTCTGTACAGTTCAATACGATTTTCGGTTCAATCAGAAAATATCCAAATCCACAAAAAAAAAAAAAAAAATCGGTTCAATTCAATTCAGAAAAATCTAAAAAGTCAATGGATTTTTTTTGGTTCAAGACTTGTTCTGTCTGGGTTTCGGTGATCTTCAAGCTCCGTGCACAGTCCTACTATTACTTATATAAAAATGTGTATCTTCTTGTCTGGCGCTCGTTGTGAGAAAGACTCTAAGGTTGAGTGGGCCTTGCTTGGAGCAATTTCGTGATGGATGATGCCTAGGAAGTTTCTCATGGTGTCCATGAGTTAGGACAAAATGCCTGGGAAAGACTTCTCGTCAATCTAGAGATGGGTTTGTTACATAGCTCGTCGCAATATACTAAAAATGGATTATTGGTTGTTTGACTATTTTATGTATAGTCGATTATAAATTAAGTTAATATTATGCTAAAATCTTGAAAAGATACGACTCCTTGATTTTTACATGATTTGTTTCTGTCTATTGCACTCTCCTAAGAAACAAAAACTAAATGACCTATTTTTTGGGAAAAAACTCCTTAATATTATTTATCTTGTCTTTACAATTATCATAAAAAATCGTTTATAAATAATAACACCTACCGAATATCAGTTTCCAGGGATCAAATCCTACCAAACTCCTCTCAATCAGGAACGTACTAAAAAAAGGACCGTTAATTCTAGAAAAACTTTAAATGTTCTTTGTTAGTTGATTTTGAGCCTAGAGTTGAGTGCTCGTTATGAATTGAACTGTTTATATTTGATTTAGTTTGCATATGAATATAAAGTAAATATTTTTGTGAACAAAAAAATAATAGATTTTATTTTTTTTATTTCAAAATATATTAATTTTTTATTTGATTATTTAATTTAGTATTTATAAAGTAAAATTTTCAAATATTGAATAGCATGATGAGGAAATTATAGTATTTTTAAACATATCGCTATTATACTATACTAGTATCGCTCCCGTGCGATGCACGGAAATTTATTTTAAAAGTAATTATTTTATTAAATTAAATCTAATATAAAAAAAATATATAATTATGATATTATAACTAAATGAATATTTGATTAATCATTTTTTATTTTTTTATGATCAACCTGAACTTTGTGCTTTCCCACCTTTACAACCTTTGTTAGCAATTTTCGGAGAGAAAATAAACTATTTAAAAGTAATAAAAATGTTTAGAAAATACAATATTTATTTTTAAATTCTAAAAAATTATTTAAAATATCATAAACTTAACTGAAAAAAATGTAGAAATTATTTTAATAAAAAATTAATTTTCATAAAAAAAGATCGAATAATTTTGATATAACTTCAAATAACTTTAAATATTTTTAAAAGGATTTATTTTTCCAAAAAATAATTAAAAATATACTTATATCATAAAATTTGACTTTTCATAGATACTTTCACATGTCTTAAACGAAATTTTATAGATTTTAAAATAAATTTTCAAGATAACTTTCAATAGTTCAAATAAATTTTTTGAGTTTAAAAGATAATTTTCAGAAATTTATAATAGCTTTATGATTTTTAAAAAATAATAACTTTTTTTATTTTTTCTTACTTAAAATGATTTGATTTGAACTTTTTTATTAAAAAAAAACTTAATTTTTAAATATATTTTCAACATGTTTAAGTTAAGTTTCTAGTATTTTAAATGAAGTTTAGCATTAAAAAAAAAATATTTTTTTAGATTTTTTTTTTAATTTATGTCATTTAAATATTTTCTAATATTCTTTTATTTTTCGCACTTAAATTGCTGGCAGATGTTGCAAACGTGAAAAAACGTATAGTTTAGGTTGTGATTGAAAAAAAAAAAACTGAAAAACGTGCATACTTAAATGATAGAAACCAAAATATAAATAATGTAAAGATCAATTTCTGCCAAGTGATATATGGATTTAATATAACATACATTTTATAAATATATTATTTTTTAAATTTATATTAAGATAAAATATCCAATGTAAAAAATAAATTATATCTACTTTTAAGAATGAGTATCTCCTAATATTGAAACTCAAACATATATTTAGTGTGTGTGTGTGTGTGTGTGTGTATCCACCTTAACCTATGTGAACACTGCAATAACTTAATTGATAATGAATATTAGAACAAACACAAATACATAAATATCACACGACACACCAAAATATATCAAATAAAATAAATTGAATTGTATTATAAGAAAATTAGTGTTTTCTTTTTTTTTCAATTTTTTAAATATTTTGATTTTATCCAAATAATTTTTTCAAATTTTAACTATAACTATTTACTTTATTTTAAGAAAAATATTTTTCAAGTTTTAATATTTTACATGGTGGTTAATATACTCATAATACTTTTTAGATTTTAAATAAATCTTGATATTAATAAAATAAAATTCAATGATTATTCTATAGTTGGACTAACAAAATAAAGCATATGATTTCTTCAATATATCTAAATAATATATGTATATATTGATTTATTTAAAGATACACTTAATATATATATATATGTATGTATATTTTGCTTAGGTTGCAAAATATGAAAAAATGCAACAAAGTATTATTTATATTGAGAACTCTAAAAAACCTAGTTAGCTCAAGCATGTCAATTTTATTTTTTAAATAGAATTATAGATTGTAGCACATGTAAAATGTCATAGTTTAGATTGCAAAGTGTAACTATTATTTCTAAAGAAATAATATTAATAAATAGAAAATATGAATATGTAATAAAAAATAATTTCAAGATTAATTATCATATATAAATATATGTGAAAATCGTAGTCCCATCATTAATTATAATAAATTAATATTTGCAAATATAATAATTTAATTATTCAACCATTAAATTATGCATTAACTTTTACTTTTAATTTAATAAAGTATATATTTATTTATTTAGGAAGGTAATACTTAATATTATATTAATTTAAACAAAAAAAATATAATTAATGTCTTAGAAGAAATTAAGAATGCATTAAAGATATATTTTAGGCGGGAAAAGGTAATTTACAGTAATAACCATCATCTTACTTTTATATATATATAGATGATATATATGATATATTTTTCTTTGTACAAATTTCGAAAGTGGCGAGATTGGTGGGATTCGATCCTAGGTCACTGACCTAGGTTGCAAAGAGTTTAACCCAGTGTTGTTATAACCGGATCAGATGTCAAATTGGACTTGCCAGGGTCCAACCAGTCGGATCGGTAGGACCGGCGGTTTAACTTGGAAACTGAAGATCACATATTTTTTTTATGATAATAGATATTATAACGATATCACCATCCACGCAAAATAAATAATCACTTTAAAAAATGTCTAACAAAAGTTCAAAATTCATTTCCAAATCAAAGTAATCTACTTCATATTTCAAAACTTCAGCTTCACCCTTACTTGAGAACTATTATGTCTTCAATAAAATCAAAAGGTTCATTGTCCAAAGACTCCAAACTCAATGCTCATAATTTATTTCCGAAATGTAGTACTAAACTTCAAAATAAGCAAAACAACTTTGACCACATCCTTTCATCTCTTTCATCCCAAAATCCTTGCAACAACACCATCCTCCTCTCCTTCCCCGAGCTCTTCCAATGGATTCAATTCTTTCACTTCATTACCAATCTTATCCAAATCCATTAAAAAGTTAAGCGGCTTCAGATGGCAACATTGATTTAATCAATAAAATGTATTAAATTCCCCAATTAAATAACCAAAGTCATAATGTTTTAGCTTATTGAACATGTGAACAAAATACAAAATAAGATGAGTAGGTCTCTTGTACACCAATTGCACGAATCTTGAATTCGTGCAATCCGGGTCGTGGACAATTTTTCATGAAGAGGTATGAGAGTTTATGCCTAAAGATATTACACATGTTGAGTAAACTAGTATTTCACCCGTGCGTTGCATGCTTTGTAATATTTTTTTAATATAATAGTAAAGTGTTATTATTAATAGTAATATAAGTTTAAGTTTATATTATTTTACAATACAAAATAGTACATGGTTTTTACTAATTAATTTAATTAAATCACATATACTGAACTTAATAATATTTGAAATGTCAGTCACAAACATATTAAGTCCCCTAAGGTTAGGGTAACCTATCATGTTATTTTCGAAGTTTATTATCGTATTTTAGCACTAAAAATATTTAACTTAATTTAAAATTTGTGTTATCGAGTATTATTGTATCATGCTTATCATATAACTTTGTTTTGTATTGAGATGTAAATTGTGTCGTGTCAGCATTGTCACTCTAGTCTAAGAAGTTAATAATCTAATGAAAATAGTAATATTAGTAATTTTCAAATAAAAAGTGATAATGTATACAATATATAAACTTGAATGGCAAATTCTTTTTAAAAATTAAGCAACATATCTAGGCCATAAAATTAAAATTTAATTTAATTTTTTGGATGAAACGATATTATAACCTACACTCCTATTTAATAAATAACCAACATTGTCACCACTCAGCAAAAAATATTTTTTTCATAAATTAGCAAACCAATACTTTTCCTTTTATAGAATCAACTAAATTTAATAGATTGATTTAGAATTCTTAATTGAGATAATACCAAAATTATGATATTTCTAAGAGGATTTGTTGGGATATCTTTAGAAGTGGTTGCTGTTATTGTTTCTTTTTTTTTTTCTTTCTAAAATGTCATTTTCATAAAATAATTTTATGTTTTCTGAAGCGACTCTTATTTTGAACGAATGATTATTTCAAAGTCTAGTAAGATTGTGCAACTGTAGGTTAAATACTGTAAAAAATAACAAAATAACACTTATTATTTTTTAATAATAAATCAAGACATTTAGTTTCGTAAGAAGCTCATAATCCCAAAAAATGTGATTCTAACAAATTTATAAATGTGATTCTAACAAATTTATAAACAATGTGTTGCCTAAAAAAGAAATGGCATACATAGTTAATTGTCAAAAGCATGAAAAGACCATTATTATATCCAATTATTTCAATACATTAAACATAATATAGTCTTTTTTTTTTTCAAAAAACAAAAAAAAAAAAAGAAATAATATGGGGTACTATATGTATATGCACACATATTAAAGGAAGTTGATGTTTGGGCCGATTCAGCCCTGACCGAAAAAAATATTTTCTTAAAATTGATCCTCCTTCCGTTCCGGCATAACTTTTCTACTTTGATCGGGCACAGAGGTTAAGAAAAAACAAATTTTTTGGAATTTTTGACTTTTTTAAAGGTGGAGATTGAGAGTGGAGATTGAGGGTGGAGATTTTGAGGGTGGAGATTGTGAGAGAAATTTGTTATTTATGGGCTGTAAAGTTAAGTTGGGACAAACCAAAAAGGCAAGTAGGAAAGTTAGAGAGGGACGAAGGTAGTATTTTTTTCTCGACCATAGTCCAATAAAAGTTACAAATATAATTGATAACTATCACAAGATGAAATTTGAATTAACTATCATTTTGGAACACTCTAAAAATCTTGATGTGTTTTCTTATTCTTTTTGGATCGTAATCGAGTGTTAATGTTAAAGATTTAGTTATCGTCTTTATAAATAATTTTTAATTAATAATATTTGATACAATTATAAATAAATAAATAAAAGTTTAAGAAAATATTTGTTTCCGGCCCGAATGAAATCAGGCCAAACAGCTTTATCCCATATTAAATACATTTTGCAAGATGTAACTATTGATAGATTTTGATCCATTATCAACCAGTCAACATCTTATAGAGTTCCAATTTACAAAAATACTTACAATATAATTTATTTCCTAACCTAAAACGAAAAAGGGAAAATCATGGTCTCTTATTAATTTATCATATTCTTATTATAAGTCATATTTGTCTTATTAGCAAACTCAGTTGTTATCGACAAAATAATTAATTAAGATAAATACTCGCTATACATTTTTTTAAATTTTATTGATATAATATACCAAATCTACTATAATCATAATATCTCATTAAATGCGTCCGCTTGTTATTGATGAACTCCTTTGACAATAATCATATAGCATCTTCTAAGCTTGTGATTTTTGTGATCATCATAATTTTACTTTTCATAAGATTTTGATAAACAAATTATTGTTACTAATAAATCTATTTATTTCTAATTAGACATTTATGTAAATCTAACAAATTATTTTTTGTCATTTCCACGTATGATCATTATAACAAAATAACCCAAAACCATCTACGATTATTAAGATATAAAAAAGAAATATCAACAAATATCACATTTAACATAGCGAAGGGTAGTTTATATTTATAGATTAATATTTTATTTATAAAAATGACATATGAATGTTAAACTTAAATTTGTGAAAGACAACTAACATAATGTGATTTTCGTTTTTATAGAAAATATCACGTTTTGTTTCATATAATAATATTTAGAATATTCTCATTATTTATTAAATTAGTTAGGTAGACTCTTTTGTGATGTTTTATTTATGTCTTCAAATTCCAACAGAAATCATTTCTAAAGGCAGAATAAACATATCGGTCTTACTAAATAAATTATTGCTATTGTAATTATTATTTTGTTGAAGATGAAATATGCACCTTTGGAATATTTTTTTTACTTTAGCACCTTCAATAATTTGGTAAAATCAAATCGTGTTGTGATAGTACAGATAAAATCAATTATTTCTAATTATGCAACTTGTTGAAGGCAATTAGGTACTAAATAATCCGAAATTTGAAATTTGTAATCATTTTAAAAATCGATTTTGAAAAAATTTAACTATATAAATATGGTTCTCTTTTAAATGACACTTTACTATCAATTGAGAATCAGTTAATTTGTGTTGTTATTAGTTGTTTGGTTTAGTTTTTTTCAGAATGCTAAATGGTTTAGGAAAATGACTTACATGTTCAAACTTGTGAAAGTAGTTTAGTACACTTTGTGAATACATACATGATCCACATGTGTAGACAATGAAGGTTACGATTCATCTCTTTGACTCACACCGATCAGGTTGTTTCCTCTGCTCAGTCTCTATACTTCAGAGCACAAATCGACATTGGAAGAAAACGAATTGTTAACACTGTAGTTCAGGTAGGGGTTATTGAGATGCAAACGTTAATTATCGTGCAAATCATGAAGTTTTGTAATCATTAATCTAGAGCTTTTTTCGTTCTAATTAAGAGCCACAATCGTCAATCAATGTGCTATCATGCATATTTGTGAATAATGATTTTCGATTATGGAAATCATAAAAGTCTATCTTAGGTCGTAATACCAATTCGTGATACTCAAAAGCATCCACCGTGATTCAAAGAATGAGAGCACCATATCGTGTAAAAAGAGGAGGAAAAAATCGGGAACTAACCTTGTGAAAAGTAGAAGGGGGCCTAGATGCAGCGACGATGGTGGGGGAGAGTCTCTTCTGTAAAGATGATGATGGCAATGACGACGACAAACTCTTGGGGGGAAGGGTGGGGGCAGATTCGCCATTGTCACTAGAGATGTCGCCATCGACCAAAACAAGCCTCCTCATTTTCACGATTGGAATTTGCACAATTCAATAATTTGAAGTATTTGCACGATTTCACAATTACAAGATGCACCAGAGACACGATTGAAAACTGTAAATACCACGATACAAAAACATTAGAAAGATGAGAGAAAATGATAGTGGACATAAAAGAAAAGGACAAAAGAGAAGAGAGAGAGAATAAAAGGACAACAAACATGATACATGAATTCACCTTTAGAGAGGATCACATTAGTCAGTTTGGATAGAAAACAATGTTTTAAGTATTGTGGGTGGAAAAATATTTTGATAAACTTCCTTTTAGTACCTAGAAGCATTTTCACTTATTTATTCCATTCAACTTTGATCAAATAGTATCATGACCCGTATTTATACAAGTTAATGTCTATTCTACTGGTAAAACCGTGAAATTCAAGTTCTAGCTAGTTTTTAGTTCTAGGTATCTCTCCTCCTCCTCCCACACATCACAAGTGCACAAGATATTTCTTTGTTTTTTGTTTATGTCCTTTTAGGGGTGGGTCTACCTTAAACTAATCTCGGGCTCTAGTCCAGGACAAAATTTATAGGGTGGATCTACCTTGAGCCAATCTAGAACTCTAGTTGAGGGCAAAAATTGTAGAATTTCATGATTTTATCATTTTATCTATTATCCACTACACATTTTTATTTAAGTCTATCATATTCAATCTTGGTGTTCACATATGACTAGCTCATATATAGATAGTTATTTCAAACAGTGTTCTAAAAATCGGCCTAGGCACTAGGCAGTTCTAGACCAATTCGAATTTTCTATAATCGGTCATTTTAAGCGGGCACCGAGTTTGCCGTCGCCTAGGCGGATTAGGCCCTAACTGCACAAGTTTTGTTTTCTTTTTCTTTTTAATTTTTTTTTTTTTTTTTACATTGTTAGCATGTTTGACTATAGGTGAGCCATTTTAAAATTTTAATTTCTTTTCACACCTCTTAATTTAGTAATTCCCCATCCATCAACTATAAACTTTTTTAAAATTTGAAGTTGGTGGAGTTTATTTTATTATTATTTGTAGAAGAATGAAATGCCTCAGCTCAAGTCGAGACAAGAGGCAGTTATTTCTTATCATCTGTAACTGAATTCTGTTTACATCATTTTAAAGAAGGTTACAAGTGAAATGACTAAAATGCCCCTAATATAGTTTTATTATTTCAGCTCAGCAGCTCCTCCATTTTTATTGCCAATTATGGCCTTTTTTCATCTGCATGCATGCGCATATGTCTACATCCCCCCCTCAAGCTTAGGATCGCAATCCAAGCTTGGACAGGAGAAATTGAAACGGCGAAACACCAAGTGATTTTGTAAAAATGTCTGCAAGCTGAGATTTGGTTGGAACATGGACAAGCTGCAGGAATCCATCTTTGAATTTGTTGCGAACAATATGGCATTCAATCTCAATATGCTTAATCCGTTCATGAAAAACGGGATTCTGTGTAATATGTGTAGCAGTCTGGTTATCACAAAAAGCTGAACTGGTTTAGCAGTAAGGATGTGAAGGTCCTGTAAAATGTAGTCAATCCAGGTAAGTTCACAAGTGGTACTTGCCAATGCACGTTATTCGGCTTCAGCAGAACTGCGAGAGACTGTAGACTGCTTCTTTGTTTTCCAGGAGATGAGAGAGGATCCTAAGAAAACACAGACGCCTGTTAAGGATTTCCTAGAAGCAGAACATGAACCCCAATCTGAATCACTAAAACTGGTTATGTGTAATGAGCTGGTGGAGCTATAAAACAGACCAAGAGTAGGAGTGCCTTTGAGATATTTCAGAAGGTGAGCAGCAACATGCCAATGGTCAGTGTGTGGAGCTTGAACAAATTGGCTGAGCTGTTGCACAACATAAGTGACATCAGGTCTGGTGAAATTCAAATAGAACAACCGTCGAACAAGTCTTCTATAAGAATCTGGACTGGAGAGGGGAGTTCCAGAGGTGGCAGTAAGCTTGAGACCTTGAGGCAAAGGTGTGGATGTGGGTTTGCAGTCAGTAATGCCAACATCTTGTAAAATATCAAGGATATACTGTCTTTGGTTAAAATGTATACCTGAGGATGCCCTTTTTATTTCCATGCCTAGAAAATAAGTGGCCAGACCAAGATCTTTTATGGTGAATGTGGCATGCAAATAAGACTTGAATGCTTAAATTATAGAATCTGAGTTGCCAATGATTAGGACATCATCAACATAAACATTCAGAGCCATATAGTCAGAATGCTGCTGCCAAGTGAAAAGGCAATGATCATTAGAAGACTAAGTGAAACCATAACTGAAAAGAGTGGCACAAAACTGATTGTTCCACTGTCTAGAGGTCTGTTTAAGACCATAGAGACTCTTGAGTAACTTACAAACCTGGCCAGGTTTGGCTTTAGTATACCCTTGTGGTGGGAGAGCATATATACTTCTTTATCAATATAGCCATGTAAGAAAGCATTGTTGATGTCCAGCTGATGAATAGACCAGTGTTTGACAACAGCTATAGCTATAAGAATCCTGACAGTCGCAGGCTTGGCCACAGGAGCAAAACTGTCTAAGTAATCTTCCCCAGCAATTTGATTGTACCCTTTTGCAACAAGTCTTGCTTTATGTCTTTCTATAGAACCATCAGAGTGGATTCACAAGAATCAGCAACAACAGTTGTAATGAAATCATCAAGATATGTGGGCTTGTGAACTTGTCTGTTACTTCTTCTAGTGGGGATATCAGTTGGGTAATCATCATTAGTATCAGTAGGAATGGCAGGAGTAGAAGTCAGGGAATCAGTAGCTGAGGCCTCTGAAAGATTAGTGACATATGGGAAAATTTCTTCTAAAAACACTACATCTCTGGAAATCAGAATCTTGTGTTTCCATGTCAAATAATCTATAGGCTTTTTGTCTAGGAGGATAACCCACTAAGATGCATTTGTGGGCTCTATTGGTGAACTTGGTCTTGTCTGGGGATACATTAGTAACATAACGCAAGCAGCCAAATGGTTTCAACAGCTCATATAGGGGAGTATGTCCAAACAGAAGCTCATGTGGTGTTTTCCAGGCAAGTATGGAAGAAGGTAACCTGTTAATGAGATATGCAGCTGTAAGGATGGAATATGACCAAAGATAGTGAGGGATGCCTCAGCTCAAGTCGAGCTAAGAGGCAGTTATTTCTTATCATCTGTAACTGAATTCTGTTTTCATCATTTTAAAGAAGAAGGTTACAAGTTAAATGACTAAAATGCCACTAATATAGTTTTATTATTTCAGCTGAGCAACTCCTCCATTTTTATTGCCAATTATGGCCTTTCTTTATCTGCATGCATGCGCATATGTCTACATTATTTTTGTATTTATTATTTATTTATCAAATAATTAAATTATTCGTCTAAGATGGTTTCGCCTAGGTCCCAACAAATCGACCAACTAGAGACTAGCGATTTTTAAAACACTGATTTCAAATGTAATATCAAGTCCAATTATCTCGCTTTTAATTTATTCATTAATTATATTAAACAAAAATTAAGCACATGTCACAATTTTATGTAAGTTTTATTACTAAAAATCCTTTGTTCAAAAGTTTAGCAAAATACAACTTTATGGATATATTTTTTTTATTATACTTGAATTTAATGTTTTAGTTGTTTTCTTTCTTTTTTTACCTCTTTTCTTTTGATTGCTCCAAACAGGAAATTAGTTTTTGTTCATCTGGTGGTCATTTTTGACATTTCAACATCAGGTTATTTTTGTCCAAAATGAATTGGGGTTTATGTAGGTGAGGTGGGGTAAGTATTACTTTTACAAACCCCACTCCCTTCTCACTTTCCCTCTCCCTCTCGCACTCTCTTGCTCTCTCTAGGGTTTTACGTTCAAATCTCGTTTCCTTCCTCACATCCCGATCAATGGCGTCTGCGGCAGTGTCAAGGGCAAAACCTACTGAGACTTTTGTTGACAACAAGCGGAAAGATGACATCCGTATGGCAAATATAGCTGCGGCGCAGTCGGTGGCGGACGCCGTGCGAACCAGCCTCGGCCCCAAGGGTATGGACAAAATGATCTCCACCGCATCCGGAGAGGTCATTATCACCAATGATGGCGCCACCATCCTCAATAAGATGGAAGTTCTCCAGCCTGCTGCCAAGTTCCTCGTCGAGCTTTCCAAATCTCAGGACGTCGTCGCCGGAGACGGCACTACTACTGTCGTCGTCATTGCCGGCGCACTACTCAAGGCGTCGCTTACTCTTCTGGCCTCCGGCATCCACCCTACTGTTGTCTCTGATTCCCTCCACAAGGCTTCCATTAAAGCGGTCGAGATTTTATCTGCGATGGCGGTCCCTGTGGAGCTGTCCGATCGGGATTCTCTTGTCAAATCTGCATCCACGTCGCTCAACTCTAAGGTAGTCTCGCAGTACTCCACTCTTCTGGCTCCTTTAGCTGTTGATGCTGTCCTTTCTGTGGTGGATCCTGAAAACCCTGATATGGTGGATTTGAAAGATATTAAGATTGTGAAGAAATTAGGTGGGACTGTTGATGATACTGAGTTGATAAAAGGACTGGTTTTTGATAAGAAAGTTAGCCATGCTGCTGGTGGGCCAACCAGAGTGGAAAATGCTAAGATAGCTGTGATTCAATTCCAGATTTCGCCCCCTAAAACTGATATAGAACAGAGCATTGTGGTGTCTGACTATTCACAGATGGATAGGATTTTGAAGGAGGAGAGGAACTATATCTTGGGGATGATTAAGAAGATCAAAGCTACAGGGTGTAATGTGTTGTTGATTCAAAAGAGTATCTTGAGGGATGCTGTCACTGACTTGTCTTTGCATTACTTGGCCAAAGCTAAGATTTTAGTGATTAAAGATGTTGAGAGGGACGAGATTGAGTTCATCACCAAGACATTGAACTGCTTGCCCATCTCTAACATAGAACATTTCCGTGCAGAGAAGTTAGGCTATGCAGATTTAGTGGAAGAGGTGCCACTGGGAGATGGTGGGAAGATTGTTAAGATTACGGGGATTAAGGACATGGGAAGGACTACCAGTGTTCTAGTACGTGGTTCAAACCATTTGGTGCTCGATGAAGCTGAAAGGAGTTTGCATGATGCTCTATGTGTGGTGAGGTGTTTGGTTAACAAGAAGTTTCTGATTGCTGGTGGTGGGGCGCCTGAGATAGAGCTTTCAAGACAGTTAGGAGCTTGGGCAAAGGTGCTGCAGGGGATGGAAGGGTACTGTGTGAAAGCTTTTGCAGAAGCACTTGAGGTGATTCCTTACACATTGGCTGAGAATGCAGGGCTGAATCCAATTGCCATTGTGACAGAATTGAGGAATAGGCATGCTCAGGGTGAGATCAATGCAGGGATCAATGTCAGGAAGGGACAAATCACTAACATCTTGGAGGAGAATGTGGTGCAGCCTCTGCTAGTGAGCACAAGTGCGATAAGCTTGGCTACAGAGTGTGTTCGCATGATCTTGAAGATTGATGACATTGTTACTGTGAGGTAGAGTTGATCGAAGTATTGAAATATTGGCTGTTCAAGAGACTATTTTTCAGCTTATTGTCTTTTGCTGTTCTTGTGTGCTTTTACTTGATTTAGTAGCTTTTGTGTTGTTTTGAACTAGATTTGTTTACTTTTTGTTAATCAATTATGAGTGTCCTGTACTGTTATTTTTTTCATTTCCATGGATAACAGTGTAAACTCTGCGAATTAGGTAGTGCAATTTTGTGGCTTTTGGGCTATTTTGATCTATTCTTTACTTCTGTTCTGATATGCATAGTAGTTGAATGCGCACCTTAGCCTTAGGCATGCCTAGGTGAGATTATGGTGCTAGGAGATACCGGTGCGCCTCAGAATAACCGGAAGGCCTACTTAGAAGGAAAAGCATTTTTTTGTAAGTAGGCTGAATTAATTTGGCAATTAAAATGCCTCTAAAAACTGAAAAATTGCACTATAAAAGCCTTAACAGTCATTAGAAATGACAACAAAAGGAATCAAAACATTTTTTTTCTGTTTCTCTTTGTTCTGTCCACTGCATTTTAATGAAAGAACAGGTACTCACTTGCAGACATTCTTTTCCCATATGTATATTATGAGTTCTTAAATATATGCACCTGGGTTCGGAGAGGCCCACACTTTAATTGTGCATAGCGCCTTGGGCACTAGGAGGGCTTTGGTGCCTTATTTGTGCCCAACACATATGACAACCATGATGATAAGTTCTGTAGTTAATTTCAATAGTGCTTAGCAAGGGGTATGTATTCTCTACAAACTATTTAACATGGAATATTGCCCAAACAGAGCTGATTGTTTGTGGTGGTGGGCCCAGGATATGTGAGCATGGCATCACCTGTCTTCTAATCTCTGGTGTAATAAATTTTAGGATTTAGGATTATGCAAACAACGAACAAGAATTACAGGATGAACTAATAAGTTCCAGTAAAAGTTTTCTGTGGAGATGATTTTATATTTCATCTGATCAAGATCTCCAATATTATGAATTGAAATTACTGAAACATCTTGCATGCCTGCTATTTAAAAGCTGGCAATGTTTTCTAGATTGAAATCTACTTTGGTGAGTTGCTTGTCTTCCTTGATGTTCTTTTGGTGTGTTTCCATGCCAAAGTTTGTTGCTTGATTTTCTAAGTTCAATAACGAATAACATATTAGATAAAGATTTTTACATGTTGGACACTTGTATATGAAATTGATGTATTCTCATTGAGTCGGTCTGCTTGTGGAGACTCTGAATTTCTGTCAACAAAGAAAATAACATCACGGAACAGCATTCCGATTAGGGCACTCCTGATTGTTGCCCTCCAACAGATGTTTTGTCAGTGCATCCTCGTTCTCTTGGCTTTGGTATCTTGTCTCTGCTGTTTTACCCAGTAAAACTAGGTAGAGGCCGATCATAATGAGAACAGCCCCAATGACCCTGCAAGAGTGGGAAAAGATTAAAATGAATACAAATTGAGTTTCATTTTTGTGGTGTGTTTTCGCTTCAATTTGACCATGTACCCTCCAGAGTATAACTGATCACCCAGAATTATTGATGCCATTCCAGCAACTAACACAGTTTGAACTGGCTGGAAACTGGCAACAAACACTGGACCTCCTTTCTGAATGCACCAGGTCTGTAGAGATATTACGAGACCTGATGATATTATCCCCTGCATGCAAGCATACGTTAGTATGCTATGCCTGTATGTTGAACTTCCCACAGATAATAATGATTAAGTTTGTGTCAACTCTTACAGCGTATAGGATTGTGAAAATCTCTTCGCTGGACTTGATTCGCCAGTGCTGTGGATCATTTTCCACAAAAGCAGCTATAAATAGGAACTGAATTAATCCGAAGAAGAATGTGAAAGAAGTGAGTGAGAGTTTGGCTGGGTACTTCTTCACTATAGGGGCCTGCAATTTTTGTGCGATTGAGATATAATTAGTTATGCATGTCAGCCTGGAAAATGCATTTTAATGAAGTTTATGGTTAATTTTTCTTTTATTAAAGCTTTTGGAAGTCTAGTTTATCATTAAAAAATACCTGAAGGACCATCCAGCCAGCCCAGGATAAGCAGTGTCCTAGGAGAAAGATACAGCCCCATGTCCAGTTCTGCACTTTGTTTGAAGATATGATTGTACTCTCTCCCGATGAATTAGTTCCGTGTAAAATAGGAGGCCCTTTATACAATGTGATTATCATCGCGCCACCTACACTTGCTAAGGTCCCTAGAATCTTGGCCAACCCATCTATCCTCGTGAAATTAACTTGCTCAATCCTGAGAAATCACAAATAAAGATTAGTCTCTCTCTAGATAAATAGTTAGATAGAGAAGGCAAGGCATGTTGTTACCCTAAAGCAGATGCCATGATGAAAGTAATAGCAGGTACAGAGTTTTGCATTGCTGATGCAAATGTTGGGGCTGCATAGTACAAACCTAAGATGTAAAACCCTTGGTTTGCAGTGATTCTGTGACGTAGAAGACAGTAGTAGTGGTTAAGGTGGTAAAAAGAAGACAAGAAAATTAGGTTGTGTTATGTTGTATGCTCACCCCACTAGAGCTAGAAGGAAAAACTGAGCCAACAAAGAGAATGTGAGAGGTGGTCTGTCGTTCCTGTAATTAAAGATATTAGGTACGTATAAGATATATTGGATGTTTGGTATTCAAACAGAGCCAAGAACTCACTTTTCTATAAAGTAGGCAAAGGGTCCCAACAATAGCAATGCAATGATATTTCTGTAAACAGGGTACACAACTTTGCTAACACCAATGTTTAATGCCACTCTAGAGACAATATGAAATCCTGCAAAACACATCTGCAGTATAAGCAATGAAACCAGAAGCTTCACTCTCTCAGACCTCAACTTTTCTTGTGCCATATCTTTCTTTCTGTTTTATTTTATCCCCCTTCAACTGCTATATATAGAGTTCGACGGCGAAGATGCTGGTTAGCTGCCTGCCTGCCTGCAAACATATGCAAATTGCAGAATAAAATCAATCATTTACACTCATTATGGGGAGATGTATGTATTTAATTAGTACAATGTATTAAGCTGCAGAATTTAGAGTTTTTATGTAAAATCTCATATGATTTGTCGACTTGAAATTGAACATTGTTAGGGAGACAAAGCCTCAGTGGTCCATGTTGGGGCAGGTAATTGAGGACATGGACCAATCTTGATTTTCAAATTATTGGTATTCTATTTAATTATTTTGTCTACACATTATCAATCACAATTGGGGTTAGAAATAACAAAGTCCCCTGATGAAACTGCATGTTATCCCCCTATGATCGCCGAATTCGTAGAATATTCAGAATTGGCAGAATATTCAGTCAACAGATCTATTTTCAGGAAATTAATTGATAGTCTTTTGAAATTATTTGTTCAATTGTTTGAAGGATTATTGTTCAATTATTGGTAAATTATACAAACAAATATGCTTACATATTCATATAAAACATGATCTAGGTAGAGCTTTTAATTGTTATCTCAATCTTGATGCGTGAGAGAGAGAATAGCATGTGCATCTTATGATTTGGGAATCTTACATTTAGAAAATCAGAAGGATTATTGATGATTCCTGAAAAAAAAAGATTAATGATGATAAAATAATATTGAGAGTCAATCGGTCCTGTATAACGTTACTATTCAAATAACCGAAGGGAGTTAAAACACAACATTAGATATGAGAATATTGAGAAATTAGTTAGTCTCACTCTAAAATATCCTCTCTAATCCTAAACCTAGCCGTCGTCACTGTCTTTCCCTCTTTATGGGAGAATAAGAAAGGTTCCATTTTTAATTATTGGTTTGTTTTTCTCCTTCGTTTCTCTTCATTGGAGGTTTTCAGTCTCTATTTTCGAGAGTTTGCGTTCCCTCGATAAGTGAAAGTATCGGTTATCGAAATAATGGAAGATCCATTGTTTGTGGTGTCTTTTATGAAAATTCAGTCATCAATAGAGATTTCAACATTGATCTTCTCATTTTTTGGACTTTCAATCATCACTGGCAGATTAGTGATAAATTCGAGATGATTTGTTTTAGTATGCAATGTCTAACGGAGTAACGGTTTTTCTTATTTAGTAGGTTTAGAACTATATAAGTATAAATCTAGTGATTCTGTGCTTCATATGTATATATTTTTTTATGTTGAGTTGACTTTTTTTTTTAATTGTCAATTAGTGCTGGCTGTTTACAATAATTTAATGAAATTTTATTATCTTAAAAGAGAAAAAACACCAGTCTCAATTATGTGACTTGATACTATACGGCCACTATTAATTAATACTACAGTATTAAATATGAATACTTGCAGTAATGTTGTCTATCAAAGGAAATACTTTTTATGTAAATAACTATGACTATTTTGAAGCCAGGTGGTAGGGTAGGGTACTTAAAGTTGAATGTAAATGTTACTAAAATGTTATAAGTAGTGTTTTAAGAAATTTAAGGCTGATATTTTTCAATAATAAAAATTTCCGGTCGTTCCCAAGTAGTGGAGAATAATAATGTGTTAGTCTCCCAAAAGTTTAGCAAATAATGTGGTTTCTTTTAGGGTTCCGCACGGAACAGTACGTTTCGGGAATTTGAAAAATTCAGTATTATCTCACGTCTCAAAATTTGATTCTTCCAAAATTTAAGAATGATAATCGAACAAAACTTATAAATATCCGTACCGAAACGTCCCAAAGTTCGGAACAATTCGATACAGTATTTCGGATCTTACAGATCTAGCTTGATGATTAGGTCCAATACGACATACTTGGTTGTTTAGTTTTTTTTCCAATTTTAATATCAGAGTAAAGTCCGGAAAAAAAAAAAAATCAAGATACTCTCTTCAGAGTTGCAACTAAAAATTAAAATTTATGTTGGCATAAATATCAGTCACAAGTAAATCTTTCATGTAAGTTCGTCTAAAAGTAGTAATGTATGAAAATTTTGTAGAAAACTTGTAAGTTACTTTATGTCTGAAATTATTAATATATTTATATATTTTTTTAATCTCAATTTTCGGTATGAGACGATTCGGGTTAGTTTGGTACGATTTTGGATACGAATATTACTAAATATTTAGAATCGTACCATAAATTTTTTCGATACAATTCGATTCGAAGAAAGTCAAAAATCAACGATTTTTTTTCTATTCGATTTTCGGTATAGTAAAATCCGAATCCCTGCACACTGCTAATTTCTTTATTGCTGGTATTAGAAACGCTTGTGAGCTTACCACATAAGTTCTTCTTAAATTAAAAGCTTTACAGCTAACTATTAATTTTGAATTTTTTACTGAAACATTGAGTTTATAAAGTAGATAGAAGTAAACTTCCCAAAACAATTTTTATGCAATATAAAAATATTAGATGTTTATTCGTGTGATGCAGGAGATGAGTATTTTTTTAATAATAATAATAATTTATTAGCCTATATATTATTTGAGAATATAAAATCAGGAGTTGATATTTTGTTGTTCAATAATCTTTCTTCCTCCTTACATTTGAGGTTTTTTTTTTTTTACATTTAATTCTTTCATTATTACAAATTGAAACTATCAGTTAGATATTCATATTTTTTTTACTATTCAATTTTTTATGTTTTTACAATTAATACATTTCATGATCACAAATAGAAACTACCAATTATATTTTTATAAATTTTGTTAATTCAATTATTTGAATTGATGTTCAGATGATGCTGAATATTTTAAGTAAAATTTTAAATACAAACTTGAAATTTGGTTCATTTCTCTCCTTATTATTTCAGTGTGCATTACCCCGATTATAATAATTATATATGCAAATAAGGATAAAACAATGTCAAATATTTTGAATAATTATCGTTTAAAAATCACATATATTAAATAATATAATATTAATATAAGAAGCCACAAACATATTAGTTACTTAAGTATATGAGTGTTAAACCATATTATCATGTCATATTCAAATAAAAAATAATTGACTTATTATTTTTATAGGTAACATAATTTTTCTTTTCACAAAATAGAAAAAAATAATAAGCAAACTAATTCAATCAACAAATCACTTTAGCAAATATATCTAAGCTTGTATTCTATTGTAGAGTATAAACCTAACAAATTTGTATTTTTTATTGAATTAAATCAAATAATTTAAATTATCCAAAAATTATTAAGATAAAAAAGGTAAAATTAAATTAAATAATTTTAATCTTCTAAAAATTTCAATCAGTTCAAAAAGATATTATTTTTGGAAGTATATCACATTTTAATTTTATCTACGAATGTTTAAAAATCAAAATATATCATATTTTTTGAGAAAATCAAAATATATTGCTAATATACTAAAAGGATATTTTGCACTTAAAAATTAATATTTTAATTTTAATATATGCATTATGGACGTCAAAATGAAGATCTTCAAAGGAGAAATAATTTGATATATCTCTCATGAAAAATCGAGTTGAGACGAAAAAGTTATAAGATCTTGAACTTTCGAAGGCAAAAGAAAAAAAAAAAGGAAAAAAAAACGATTGAATGAGAATCCACAAAATGAGACACATGTCTCCCATTCAGTAGGGATTCTCTACATATTTAAGAGCATTTTAAAAAAAAATTAAAACAAAACAAAAATTCAACGAAAAAATTGTGGGAGCGACATGTGTCTTCCACTATTTTTATGCAACCTTCTTTTAGTATTAAAGGTTGATTTGGGAGCTACTACCTCCGTCACACCTTATCTTGCACAGGCGGGTTGACACAAATATTAAGAAAAAATGCTTTTTAAGATTTTGTTGACTTTTCAAAGGTTGATTGAGGGTGGAGATTGTGTTATAACTTTCCTATTTAAGGGGTGTGTAAGTTCGCCTGGGACGGACGAAAACGGAAAATGTGTAAGATAAGGTGGGATGGATGGAGTAGGTGTTTTTTAACTAGTATTACTCAGCTGCGATGCACAAAAATCTGCTAATAGAGTAAAGTAAATAAAATATTATATAGTATCTATATCTATATATATATAAAAATAAAATGAACTTATACTACATCTGGAAAATAGTGATTTTCCCGCCCATTTACACATTTCATTTTGAGAAATAAAATATGCGAAATTAGTATATTTGGTAACGCGTTTAACAGATCCGATAAAATCTCTAGATTAACGAAATCTGTTAATAGTTTATATGCTATGCAGACAAAAAATCTCATTTTGTTTCAATAAATTTTATTGTTGAGATATTCCCTCTATTTTGAAAGTTTTACAAAATCAATACAAGATCTGACAAATCAATTCATATAATCATATCTGATGTCAAGAACTTGAATATATTTTATTTCCACAAAAATAGGAATATTGATAACAAATTGGACACTAGAATTTGTTATTTAAATACTAGAACAAACTAGCAGAAAACCACTCATTTCATCGATCAAAAGAAATAGGAGAGACTTCCAATTTTCGCCGTCAATTTGCAAAGGTGACGACGAAATATCACTATTTTTACTGTTATTACCATTGCCAATTTCACATAGTAGCGGTTGCTAACTTGTTGTCCTCAGCACACCCATTTCCTTTCCCTTTTTTCTAATAATTAATCAAAATCATAGAAAATCATCTAAATCGTGGTTTGTTGCCAAAGTCAGTAAAAAAGTTCAACAATGTTTCCGAGCTTTCCCATTGCATTTAGTTTATTTGATCTGTAGATTTCGTAAAGTTTATGCAGGAGTTGTTTCATTCTTCTTCGCAGTTGATTCATAGTTTCATACCGAAAGGTTAGTTATTAAGTTGTTTTGTCTTGATTGCGTTCTGTATAATTTTCGCTCCTTCATGTAACGATGATCAAATGATGAATCGACATTATTTATTTATTAATGGTTAAAATTTTCCTCGAAATTGTTTTATTTTTTCCCTGTGTGTTCAGAGGTTCGACTGAATTCAGTCCTACGCCTTTGATATAGAATTGAAGGAGATTCATAGAGCAAAGGAAAATTTACCTCGATAACTCTGTTCTAAAAGTCCCTGCTAGCTCCGACTTCTCGCGCTTAATATCACCTAGATGCTGCTTGTGAGGTAGTGTTCAATCTCATCAAGTGAGCTATACTTTGTAATATGGTGTGTTGGGAATGTGGAACCGGGTTCAAGAGGTGAAGAACCGGAGGTTTGGACCGGGTTTGAGCATCAAGAAGCAAAGCTGGTCAGGATGAGCCGGGTTCGTGGCAGTTGAGAATAACCGCTGATTGTGACGAGTTAGTTTCAGGATTTGTGACGAAGAAAACCGTAACTTTTGTCCGGTAGCTGAGCTCAACTTGATTCAGTTAGAACTTTTTGTACGGTTACATTCGAGCTTCAATTCTTATATCATTGTAAAGCTCTCATCAAGGAGAACAACACTACGTCGAGCAATTTTCTTGTTTCTTAGATTAGAGAGAATATTTTGAGAGGGAACGGTTTCTGCCCTAATTTGTTCCAGAATTGGGCATTTTTGTTTCTGAGTGTATTCTCTGTAATTGATTGGATTTCTTAGTGGATTGGGGTATGCCTTGCCTCCGTGGATCTAGTTCATCTTGAACGAACCACGTAAAACTTGTGTGTGATTCATTTATATTTCCTGTTCTGCGCAAGTCGTGTTCGGTCACAACTTTGGCCGAACTAAGTGTGTGTTTTTCAGATTGATCTTTGTTTGATTTCCAGATTCTGTTTAGCTGTGTGTTTAGGAGTTGAAATCACTAACAAGTGGCGCCGTCTGTGGGAAATCAACTCTCACAGCTTGAAGAAGGGAAGGAATGGCTGGTATGAAGATGGATTTTGAGAAGTTCACAGGAAGGAATGATTTCACATTGTGGAAGATCAAGATGAATGCAGTATTGGTTCACAATAGCCTTGATCTTGCATTGATACCTCTGGATTCATGGGAAGAAACTGAGAAATCCAAGTTTGCATCAGTGGATAAGAAGGCCCTAAGTCTTATCTTCCTATGTTTGGGTGATAAACCGTTGAGGGAGGTCTCAAGATGCAAGAGTTCCTCAGAAGCATGGAGGAGATTGGAAGAACTGTATCAATCAAAGTCAGTTTCCAACAAGCTGTTCTTGAAGCAGAAGATGTTGGCCTTCAAGATCACTGAAGACAAGGTAATTTCTGATCAACTTGATGAGTTCATTAAGATGATTGAAGAATTGGAAGATCTGGATGTGAAATTGGAGGAGGATGACAAGGCATTGATGGTGTTAAACATTCTTCCAAAATCCATGGAAAGCTTTAAGGATGCCTTGATGTATGGGAGAGATGAGCAGCTATCTTATGATGGAATAGTGAAGGCTCTGAGGTCTAAATGCTTCCAGACTCAAGGGGATAAAGGCATGGTGCAATCTGGAGAAGGTTTGAATGTCAAATTCAAGAAACCTTGGCAAGGCAAGAAGGGACAGAATGCTAAGGATCCAAAGTCAGGGGATTCTAATCCTAAGAAGGGGAATGACTGGGTTGAGAAGAGGAAATGCTTCAAGTGCAAGCAGCCAGGTCACTTGAAGAAGGACTGTCCAAAGAGAAATAAGAAAGGTGGAAATCAAGGGGCAGAAGCTGCAGCTATTGATCATCAAGAAGATCCTCCAGAGGTATTAAATGTTACTGAATCAAGAATGGTAAAGGAATGGGTCTTGGACACAGGCTGTTCTTTTCATATGTGTCCACACCAGTCATGGTTTGATGAACTGAAGAGAGAAGATGGTGGAAATGTTCTCCTGGGAAATGACCAATCATGCAAGGTCAAAGGAGTTGGATCAGTGAGCATAAGGATGTTTGATGGTGTGGTCAGAGTCATCTCAAATGTAAGATATGTTCCTGGCCTTAAAAGAAATCTTTTATCTCTCGGTTCTTTAGTAACCAGTGGGTGTCAGTTTAGCTCAATAGATGGATTCTTGCATATCACAAAACATGGGAAATTGGTGATAAAAGGTAGACAGCATAATGGATTGTTTATCTTAATTGGTTCACCTGTTGTTGGAAGTGTGGATATGGTCTTGAGTAGTTCAGAGCTTGCTAAATGGCACAAGAGACTTGGACACATAGGAGAGAAAGGGTTGAAGGAACTGTCAAGAAGTGGAGTAATTGGAAATATGGGAAATCAAGAACTGGAGTTCTGTGATCAGTGTGCTTTGGGCAAATCCAAGAAGCTGCCCTATGGAAAGAGTGTTCACACAACTCAAGAACCATTAGATTATGTTCACTCTGACATATGGGGTCCTGCAAGAACAGAATCTCATGGTGGTGCAAGGTATTTCATGTCCTTGATTGATGATTACAGCAGAAAGGTGTGGATCATGTTGATGAAGAACAAGAGTGATGCTTTTCATAAGTTCAAAACTTGGTTGATTCAACTGGAAAATGTCAAAGGGAAGAAGCTGAAGCACCTTAGGACTGATAATGGACTGGAATATCTCTCTACTGAGTTTACAAACTTCTGTGAAGAAAGAGGAATCAAGAGACACAGGACTGTTCCAATGAATCCTCAACAGAATGGAGTTGCTGAGAGACTTAACAGGACTCTCCTTGAAAGAGTGAGGTGTATGCTGTTGGATGCTGGGTTACCAAAGGTATTTTGGGGAGAAACCATTGCTACAACATGTTATCTCATTAACAGGTCACCCTCATCAGTGATTGGGTTCAAAACACCTGAAGAGGTGTGGAGTGGACAGAAACCAAGTTATGAAGGGTTAAGGGTGTTTGGGTGTCTTGCTTTTGTCCATGTCAAGCAAGACAAGCTAGATGCAAGGGCTCTAAGATGTGTATTTCTTGGATATCCGGATGGAATAAAGGGCTACAGATTGTGGTGCTTAGAAAAGGGAAATCAGAAGATAATCACAAGTAGAGATGTAAAGTTTAATGAGAATGTGATGGCTTACTCTTCTACAGGCTCTAAGGAAGAATTTGATGGTGCTACAGAGACAGAGGAGATATCAATTCAGGTGGAGCATCCTGCTGAAGATAATCACACACCTCAACCACAAGAAAATCTACAAGATAGTGATTCATCATCTGAAGAAGAAGAACAAACTGGACCTTCACAAAATGTCAGAGAATACAGCATTGGAAGGGACAGGCCTAGAAGAACAATCAACAAACCTGATTTCTATGGTCAAGCAGGGAGTGTTTATTATGCCTTGAGTGTTGCTGAAGACCTGGAATCACAAGAACTTAGTAGTTTTAAAGAAGCACTAGACTGTGAAGAAGGTGAACACTGGATACAGGCAATGATTGAAGAGATGGAGTCCCTGGAAAAGAATAAGACCTGGATATTGGTGGATAAACCAAAAGGTCAGAAACTTGTAAGCTCTAAATGGATATACAAGAAGAAACTAGAGACAGCAGGATCCAAACAGGTGAGGTTTAAAGCAAGATTGGTGGCTAGGGGCTTTACACAAAGAGAAGGGATTGACTTTAATGAAGTTTTCTCTCCAGTGGTAAAGCATTGCTCAATCAGGTTGCTTTTATCAAAAGTCACACAAGAGGACATGGAATTACAACAACTGGATGTAAAGACAACATTCTTACATGGAGAACTCAATGAGGAGATATATATGAAACAGCCAGAAGGCTTTGTTGTTCCTGGGAAAGAAGACAAAGTATGTTTACTGAAGAAGTCACTATATGGACTTAAACAAAGTCCAAGACAGTGGAATAAGAGGTTCAATGACTTCATGATCAGTGTTGGCTTTGTAAGAAGTCTTTATGACAGTTGTGTTTACTTCAACAAAGGTTTAAAGCAAGATAAAGTTTTCCTTCTATTGTATGTGGATGACATGCTAATTGCTAGCAGGAACAAGAAGAGGGTACAATGGTTGAAGGATAGACTTAATACTGAATTTGACATGAAAGATCTGGGAGAAGCCAAGAAGATTTTGGGCATGAACATTCTAAGAAACAGAGAAGCTGGAGTGCTTTGGTTATCTCAGAGGCAATATCTACAGAAAGTATTGGAGAGGTTTCATATGCATGAAGCCAAACCTCTCTCCACTCCAGTTAATCTACAGAAGAAACTTTCCAAAGAACAATGCCCAAAGACTGAAGAGGAAATCATACATATGAACAATATTCCTTATGCAAGTGGAGTTGGAAGTCTTATGTATGGAATGATTTGTAGCAGGCCTGACTTGGCATATGCTGTGTCTTTAGTAAGCAGGTTCATGTCAAATCCAGGAGTTGAGCATTGGGAAGCTTTGAAACATGTGATGAGGTATTTGAAAGGATCAGTGAATTTGTCACTGAAGTTTGAAAAAAGAGTGGATGGAAGTACTGTTGCATTGGAGGGGTTTGCTGATTCTGATTTTGCAGCAAACATAGACACAAGGAAATCCATTTCTGGATTTGTGTTTACCTTATTTGGAACAGCCATCAGCTGGAGAAGTGTACAACAATCAGTTGTGGCACTATCAACAACAGAAGCAGAATATATCTCCCTAACTGAAGCTATCAAAGAGGCAATCTGGCTGAAAGGGGTTCTGAGAGATTTGGATATCAAGCAGAAGTGTGTGGCAATCCACTGTGATAATCAAAGTGCTCTACACCTTGTGAAACATCAAGCATTTCATGAAAGGTCAAAACACATTGATGTTAGGTTACATTTTGCTAGAGATATCATTGATTCTGGTTCTGTGGAGGTGAAGAAGGTACACACATTGCATAATCCTGCTGATTTTCTTACAAAGGGTGTACCTGGGAACAAAGTGGAGCATTGCTCGAGCTTGCTGCAGCTTGAGCAATGTCATGAAGAGCAATAACAGACAGGCAGTGGTGAGGCATTAAGAGGAACACTTGATTCATTGAGGTGGAGATTTGTGAGGTAGTGTTCAATCTCATCAAGTGAGCTATACTTTGTAATATGGTGTGTTGGGAATGTGGAACCGGGTTCAAGAGGTGAAGAACCGGAGGTTTGGACCGGGTTTGAGCATCAAGAAGCAAAGCTGGTCAGGATGAGCCGGGTTCGTGGCAGTTGAGAATAACCGTTGATTGTGACGAGTTAGTTTCAGGATTTGTGATGAAGAAAACCGTCACTTTTGTCCGGTAGCTGAGCTCAACTTGATTCAGTTAGAACTTTTTGTACGGTTACATTCGAGCTTCAATTCTTATATCATTGTAAAGCTCTCATCAAGGAGAACAACACTACGTCGAGCAATTTTCTTGTTTCTTAGATTAGAGAGAATATTTTGAGAGGGAACGGTTTCTGCCCTAATTTGTTCCAGAATTGGGCATTTTTGTTTCTGAGTGTATTCTCTGTAATTGATTGGATTTCTTAGTGGATTGGGGTGTGCCTTGCCTCCGTGGATGTAGTTCATCTTGAACGAACCACGTAAAACTTGTGTGTGATTCATTTATATTTCCTGTTCTGCGCAAGTCGTGTTCGGTCACAACTTTGGCCGAACTAAGTGTGTGTTTTTCAGATTGATCTTTGTTCGATTTCCAGATTCTGTTTAGCTGTGTGTTTAGGAGTTGAAATCACTAACACTGCTCAACTTGGTGCTAAACCCTGTCTGCCGTTCGACTGTTGTTTCGCGTCTTATAGATTGCTTGATAATCATTAGTATACATGTGATTTCGTTGCATTAATATGAGCTTGAGCATTTTGTGTCATCATAATGTTCAAAAGCTGATGGCCACATATTAAGGAATTTCTTTAATGGGTTTGATAGTATCTGTTCTTGACATTTTGTGATCAAGTTATTTTATTGCGTAATGTTGGGATTGCATCGATATTTGCCATATGACTCATATTGCACTATTTCAGGTTTTGTACCTACAATACTAGCTTCATTTAGCTGTGATTGTCGCTATGGAGACTAAATATATCATGGAAGACTAGCTGTTTGATCTCGGTTTTTCAAGATAAGTATCGAACAATGATTTTGAGAAGTCGGTATAAATGGCCAATCAATTAAAATGGTGTCAATAATCAGGTAAGAAGGAAAATCGCCATCCATAAGTACATCAGAGGTTGTAAATGGATCAGCCAAGAATGTTGATGGTGTTAGTGTTTGTTAACAGAAGGAGTCTGGTAAACATAGGTATCATATTTTGTTTACATATATTTGGGATATTATTTAGATTCGAAATGAATGTAAATACTTCTTATGTTGATGTTGATGTTGATGTTGAGGTTGACTGGGGGGCCCTGCACATAGATTGTGCTCACCGTTAATATGTAAAAAATTTATTCCCAAATTATGTAAGTTTTCCATCCTATAATGATATTCTTATTTGAAATGTACATATTTTTTTGTCAATTTAATGAAGATACAACTATCCACAAATCATCAATGCATTCCATTTGACTTATTTAATTATAATATCTCACTAATTTGTGAAATTAAAAGTTTTACTTCTTACTTAAATTAATAAAACTAGACATTTATTTTTAAGCACAATTCTCATTTGAAGACAAAAAAATTCTTGAAACAATTATGGGTCTGTGGAACTAAGGAAATGTAAAATAATTAATTTCTTTTTAGGAGATTTTAATACATTTGCTATTTGTCACATTTATGTGTTATAGATAGGAGAGGAGGGTTGTTATGTATAATAATTTTAATTTTAATTAACGAGCGGTAGTATGAAAGAAATATGAATCTTGAAAAACGTTCAATTCCAAATTTTAAATTTGATTTTGATGAAGGGCAAAACAAATAGTTCGGTTGTTAAGAAAATTTGATTGATTTATAACGGTGCACAAAACTTGAGTGTTTGAAGATAGTCTCCAATCAAATATTTATAATCTCAAAATTTAATAATTTTTAAGGGTGATATAGTTTAAGAATAATTTATTTCTTCTTTTAAAACATTGAGTCTAATTCAAATGATGTGAATCTGAATGGAAATGAGAATAGTTTGATTGTGGTAGAAAATTATTACAAGTGTAACATTTGGCGTAGGCATTATATATGACATTTTCCGGACCCAAAATTATTCATGAAGGACTGTATTCACATTTGGCTCAGTGGGCAAATTCAGGATTTCGGAATTGGGAGTATGACATTTGATTTATTTAAGAAGAGGGTAAAATATAATTTAAAATATACAAAATATTATTCAATATTTAAAGTCGTAAATTAAAAAATTTGAAGATAAAAAAAAGAAAATAAAAAAAATTCAAATAGAAGCTACTACCTTAGGGGTACATTTGTAATTGCATTGAGATTACAATTAGTTGCTACAATCTCTATCTATATTCTATATATTTTATATTCTATATATATCCAATAACAACTAGAATTTTTCATTGTACGACGACGATTGAAAATATATGTATTTGTATAGGAAAATTATAATTAAATAATCAGACAAATAATTGAATAGAACCTATAATATATATTAAAATCTAAGTACAATAATAATGTCATTATTCTATTTAGGATGTTGGAAAAATCAACATATTTGAGAGAGAAAGAGAGCTAAATTTCTAAATTTTCTCCATTCATAACGTGCAAACATGTGTTCCTCCACTATATCTGATTTTTTTTATTTTTCTTAATAAAAAAACCAAACATTATCTCTGAATCAAGAAATTACAAAATTGATGGTTTTTATTATTTCTAAATCGTTGTAATATTGTAGGAAAGATAGATATATTGATTTGTTAATAAAATAAAATTAAGATGGGATAAATATAATTAATTAATATTTTTAAAAAAACTTAGTCAATAAGTATTACAAAAAAGATAATATTTTTTAAAAAATATTTAATTAAATTTTATTTGCATCTCTAATCCAATACAAACAATCCAACTCATTTTACATAAAAAAATACTCTAACATAAACAATCGAAAAATAATTACAATTTTTTTTAAATGTAACTTATTTTAAAACATACAACGCAGATCGAAAGGTCATATATTATTATTATTTTTGTTATGTTTTACATTTAAAAAAAAACACAGAAAAAAAATCTATTTTAACTTTTTCATAACATAAATCATCATAAGTTGTCACATTTTTTATTTCTATATAAAGCATCTTGCCAACAACAATTCAAAAAATGAAACAATTTTTTGCAAGATTTTACCATATATATATATATATATATTCATATATTAATCTTTAATATATATATATATATATATATATATATATATATATATATATAATACACACACAAATATCTTATATATTAATAATGATTTAAATCTATCAATTTTAGAAGGTAAAATGAGCGATAAAATATGTTTGATTTCCTCTTATAGAGAATTCTCTTTTTTTATATAATAAGACATGATCGTTTCCGCAATTGAAAATAAGCCATTTTTCCTGCCCAAACTGCATACTATATGTAGTATAATAATGTTTTTTAATAAGAAAAGAAAACAAGCTAATAAAACGTTGAATCTATATATATATATATATATATATATATATATATATGTATATATACATACATCATACTAATTTTTCCATAAAATATGGTATTTTGTCGTTGAATTCATTGGAGATGAGGTATTTGTACCTAAAAATAACGAAGATTTACTTGTGCGCATATTTACTTTACAAAATTAAGAAAACATAAGATACAGAGTAATCTTGTGCTATATGCAAGCTGCTACAAGTACTCAATATTCCGTTATTCTGCTAAAATCGTTCAACAAAAAGAAAGTTGTTACAAATACCCAATTATTCAGTTATTCTACTCAAATTCTTCAACAAAAAGATCTACGATTTGATATAATCGTAGATAATTAGGGGCAGAAAAATTAACAATAGTTGCAAATTGTAAGATTAGGTATTAGATTTAGTACTTACATGTTTTCAAACTCTTTTTCAAGTAAAATTCTTGCACTACATCAATCAACTGCATCTTTCCATATAAATTATTATTAATAAGTAATAATTAGAATATTATAGTTATCAGGCAATTATTTGGTTCGCGCAACCCAAATTTTTTCGTGTCGTATCAGGTTGACTCGATAATGACCCAAGTCCGATAGACTCCGCCCTAACCCAAAATAATCGTTCGAGTTCATATATTGGTAACTGGTCGTGCTGAATTTTGTCACTCCTAATTTCGTCACACTAAACAAATATATAAAACAAAATTATTTAAAATCTTTCCCATGCATCTCACGGGGACATACTAGTATATGCAAAAATAAAATGACTTTTTGCTCGAATTGGCAATAATCATATTTTCCCGCCCATTTGCACTTGCTAAATTGAGAATCTATTTTTTTTTTCCCGAAACTTTGTTTATTTTTTTTAATTGATTGTTGTGGGCCCAGCTGCCCATCATCTTTTGTGGTGATAAAAAAACATAAAGATTTTTTTTCTTTTTTTGGTAAAATTGTTTTTCCATTGAAAATATATGTTATGGATTTAGTATCCCATGCAATAAGGAATATTTGTAACAACCCAACATTTCTACATAAAACTCAATCAATTTTTTAGTAAATTCAGCGATGCAATATTTGATGATTTCTTTCCAGTTTTCGTAACTTATCTAACGATAAGTTAGTATAATAAATAGATATTTTATTAACAATCATATCTAATTATTTATTTTGCCGCATAAAATTAGAAAATAAAAAGTAATTACAAACCCTAATTTACATCTGTATAAATACACCCTAAAGCTATCATTCTCAATAAACAAAAAATGTGTTTTTATACACTAAAGAATCTTGAAAGAAAAATGCCTTCGGTTTTCTCCAAAAATAAGCGATGTCCATGCTGAGAGGCATGATTGGGCACTGAAGTTGCGTCTGGTCCGTGCTTATAAGATATCTATGTATAAGAATCCTACTCAGATTCAGAGTTTCGAATGCGTTTTTTGGGATGCTGAGGTAATCATAATTAATAATTAACGATATGGAATTTTTATGTTTTCCAGTATCAATGTTATATGAAATCCTGACTGTTTTAGGTGATGATGTTCAATAAGACGTTCAACTGAAAAAAAATGATTTCAAAAAGTTGATTTTTCATTATAATCTGCAGCACTTTATTTTTTCTTGAAATACGTTTATCAAACTAAATTATTTCGTATTATATATAACGATTTATTCCATCTTATTTTGTAGATTATGGATTGTGTTCAAACAAATTTAATTCGCTATCTGCATGCATGTAATGGATTTAAATTCATTAATTCAATGAGACTACACAATTGTTCATTAGAAAACAATTTTATGCTGTTACAAAATTGCACTTTTTGATTGAAGTGTCAAATAATGCACATTTTTTTGGTAAACATCAATGTGCGTGTTTGTTCTATCATTGTTTGCAATTAGAAACACTTTCACACCACCAATTGTGTGCTAATCTAATAATAGGGCAGGAATCTAGACATTACAATGCATTTAATAGTTTGTAATATAAATATATATATATATATATATGTTTTTTTTTTTTTTTAAATCAGGGTTCCACTATAAGGGGATCTGCAAGGTTGAACAATATCGATATTGCGACAACGACTTACGAAAGGCAATCTGTACATCATTTCTGACTTTATGGTTTCTAAAGATGAGCTGCGATTTAGAACCGCTACTCACCCACTGAAGTTTTCTTTTTATGCAAAGACAAAAATTAAACTTTGTAGCATATCGTTTCTGAAGGATAGATTCATTTTTAAGTCTTTTGATTGGATATCAAAACTGAAGAAAAAGGATGGGACTTTGCTATTTGGTACTCCACTTATACTATGATCCATCTAACTATGACAACTATATTACTAAAATGATGGACAACTACTAAGGTGATTTGTGTATTTCTTTGTTATTCCATGCAATTAAGATTTCATAGGTCAGCTGGTCGAAATGCATGCACCGAAAACTATGCCTACAAAGGAGGGACCCAAGAGGTTGATGGAGATCGAGATAGAAGATTTGAGGTATGTATATATGTTTACTTTAACTATCAATTTTTAGATTGTTAAAATTCATTTGATTGTTGGTTTCCGGTTTGTCATATTTTGTTTAAAGTGAGAACATATTGACTATCACATTGTGGGAAGAATTTGTAGATCAAGTCTTACCCTTTTATAACTCGCAAACCACCGAGCCAGTTGTGATAGTAATGCAATTCTGTCGGCCGAATGTGTATAATGGTAAGTACCCTGATAAGAATAAGGATATTTAGAATGTACTATAAACAAAGGATAGTATACTAAAACTATATGTAAGATTTTTTTTTGAAGATGCAAGATTGAGCACAATCGGGTTTTGATGCAGATTATGTGAAGGTATCAAATACTTATAACTGCACACAACTTTTTGTTAATGATGATGTTTGGGAGATAAATGAATTTAAAAAGCAGTAATTTTTCTAACTCAATATAATTTAAATATTGTTATAGACATTATTTTAACTTACCTTGCCTTTACTTCTTAGGATTGCTGATTCACCGAATCGGTCTCGACCAGTCACTATATCTCATGCTTCAAGTTCTGGTGCATCGCCGAGCTGCGAGTTCTCTTCTGACCGTACTGTTGTTAGGAATCTACAAGAGATATGTGAAGAGGAGGCAATAACAATCTATAATAAATAAAGACTTTAATATTTACAATGTTATTTGAATAAAAAATTGGAGAAATATTTGGGTCTACTGCAATAACTGAGATAGAAAATGCTACGGATTTGTGGTATATGGCTTGCTTAACATGCCATCGTAACCTGAGCCAATTGGAGAATATATGGACTTGCTTTCAGTGTGGTGCAGTACAAGCAAACAAAAAATTCAGGTGTAATGTATGAACCATTAATGTCGTATAGCTGACTATTCTGTTTAAAATTATGAATAATGTTTCCAAAAAACATGTTATTTTGTATCAAATTTTATATATACTCAATATTATTTCAAATTTCCTCTAGGTACAAGATAAAAGTTCGTGTTATTGATGAAACGAACAACACACTTTTCGTTGTTTGGAACTTAGAGGGTTGGATTATATTTGGGAAGTCAGCCTATGAACTTAAAATTGCCAACGTAAGACTAGGTTATTATTATTTCATATTTGCAATCGTTTTTACATGTTCTGTAACAACCTACTAATATGCAATCACTAGAATGCCGAGCTTGGTGTTTTAGAGTACTATGTCACGAAACTGGTGGATAGGAATGTCCTCTTTAAGGTTTCTAAAAAACTGATACATCACGTGACGGTAGAGTTACCTATTCCGTAACAAAGGTTTCCGATGATCTAGAACTGTTGGCATGGTTTTGTTCAGCATATGTTGAGCCTCAGGTAATTGACAAATATTATTAAAATCTATTTTTTTTAAATTTATTTCTCTAATTGTAAATACTATGATTTTAATTTTTAACTTATCATAATATATGAAATATAATTAGAATTCTAAAATCTCAAAATAATAAATTAATTGTTGTGACTTACTTTTTGTTATCAGGAGTCAGATTTGATATCCAAGCTTGTGCGCAAACATGCAACTGATACTGATTCTTAATCTGATGATGAAGTAAATACTCCTGAAAAGAAGATACAAACATTAGAGCACAATGGTTTAACTTCAGATAAAACTACTACGGTGAAAAATGGCTGCTCTATTGGAAAAGAGAAGGTTGATGATGGTGATCAGGGATTTAAAGGGAAACGTAAGCCGTTGTATGACCTCGATAAAAACTCCACTAACAGGAAGACCATCAAGCAGGAAAAGTTTTGAAGTTAATGTGTTTCAAAGTTATTTTTCTATTGACAAAGTGTTTTTTTTTTTTTTTTTTTTTTTTTTCTTATTTTGTTTAATTTCATGTTATTTTTGTTAAGCTACAATCTTTCTTTAATTTGTTCAGATATTGAGTTTTATGTTTTCCTACAATTTTTACTACTTATTTGTGTTCATTTCAAAATATAATTGTTAGTTGTAACATACTACTAAACACATTAACTCGTAGACAACATAAGTATATCTCAATTAACTTTTATATATATATATATATATATATATATATATATATATATATAAGTACTAATTAAATAGACATAATACTAATTCTAAAAGATATTATTCATTTTGTTGTATAAATATTAAAAATATAACCATTACAAAAGTTAGTATATATCTGGATGCATGGATACTGAAAAAAATTAAAATATAATTACTATGAGTGCACTAACATTAATTTGTCTTCAAAGATCAATCAAAATATGTATATAAAAATATATTTGAATATAAATACATTTTAGTGTTTTTTCAAAAAATAGTTCTAATATTAAATTAGGCAATGTATAAAAACAACATTAAAATGAAGGCATGATGATAACATAGACACCACACAAATGTTTATATATTTCCAGTCACTATTTTCAAAGGTGCGTATATAGTTCATATGTGTTTAATTACAATCTAAGTTAAATAATTGGAAGGATATAATATTGAATAAAAAAAATAGCTTTAAAAATTAATATGAGTACTCTAACATAAATTTTGTCTTTTAAGATCAATAAGTATTTATATATAAAAATATCATATAAGTACTGAGTAGAAACAAATTCAAGATTTTGTTGTATAAATATTATAGGTACACTAACCCATAAATTGGTTAAAATAATAACTAATCTTAAAGTTAGGGTTAATATGTAAACAATATAATATTGTGATGGTGATCAAGGATTTAAAAGTACTGCAAACAACATTAAAATCCAATAAACGATGGTAATACTGATTATTCAAAATTTTTAATATTTATAAACACTATTCAGAGACTGTGTAAATAACATTAAATTCGGCTATTGTTCAAATATATTATTGAATTTTTTTGATATATATAAATCTTAATGCAATCTGGATAAACATTGTATTTATAATAAAAAAAATTGTGCTTAAATATCTCTTTTTCAAATAAGGCAAGAAAATCTGAAAATCTAAATAATCAAACCCTATACATTTAGAACAATAACCTTATTTATAGGACTTAATTTTGACGTATGTAATCATAAATCTAACAATTTTGTCATCCCAAACTGAAACCGAAGAATCTTCTAATTCCTTAGAAGATCATTCAAGTTTTAAACATGGGAAAGCAGTGAGTATTACTCTAATTCGACTTTTTTATTGAACTATTTTTTTCTCTTACGAGGATTAAATTCATATGTAACTTACTATTATAATATGTAGGGACGTAGACGTTGAGACTATTTTTATATCTGATGATGAAAATCCGTCGTTTGATGTCAAGGTTACTGATGAGCTCCTGAAAACAAAGACATTGGTATAACTAATCAATAATTTTACAAAAAAACGATAATAATTTTTTTATTGACATTGCTTTTTGAAATAAACAAATTTCACTGATTTACTTGATTTTTATTCAGGTTATTCTTGATGATTTCAAGGTTCAGTTCATAAAATGGGGCCAGTTGCTGGAAGGGACTGCTAAACTATTCCGAGGCATCCAATATTGGATTGTAGGAATTGCTAGCGATCTATGGGAGAAATTAGAACTAACCAACTGTGGAAAATTTCTTGCGGATAATAATCTTGGATTGAAGAGGGAGTTCACATTAGAGCTGGAGCAGGATGAAGGTCTAACTTTTCGTGTTTATGTTTACTGATTTAGCAAATTTGATTATAGGTCTTCCTGCTTTGAACTATGTTTTCTTTATAGTTATTATGTTTAAGGGTCAGTTTCTACAATTTTAATATTATAAGCAGTTTAATGAAGCCGATTGTTTACTGTTCTTCTTCTATAAAAGAATCTATTAATGAAAAGTCAATACAATTTTAAGTATGAGTGCATATATTATGAAATAATATAATTTAATTAATATACTAAGTGCATATAACTCTATTACGAAAAATATCAATATTGGTTGAATTGGATAAACCAAAGCTATTTAGATGTATAATACTAACACATGTTAATTTTTTAAAAAAATTCATATTGCTGATAAGTGGAATTATTATTAAAGTAAATATTTAGTATTTGTAATAGTAAAATTAAAATATAAATGAACAAAGAATGTTTATAACATTTTAGTAGATAAAGAAAGAAAAATTGAAATATCACATGAATAATATTTTGTACAAGATGAATTTTGCATCTATATAATTACATCTTTGATTAATTATGTATTAATATATGATATCTATCATATATAAAATGAGTTTTTGTATCTACATAAGCACAAGTTGTATTGTATCCTTTAAAAATAATATGTTAGTATCTATGTATATATGTACTGTTTATTCACAATATATGCTAGAGATAAGACAAAATATTTATACCTAATATATCTGAACAGAATATTGATTCTAAAATTAAAATATCTTTGCTAGGGTATTATCAACCTCACCTACCTCTACATAAATGTGAGATCCGTCAATTCTATTTCATCAAAAATCATATTCACTTTTCTCAGACTCGAAGAAGAAAAAGAAGAAGTTTTACTGAATTACAAAATGTCTCAAAGTGTTGGAACAATTTTGGTTGTTAGCAATGTTCACTACCCATGTTTCACAATTGTTGTGATGCACAAGCATGTTGGCAGAGCAAGAATGGTATAAAAAAAATTCCTAATTGATTTAAAAATATAAACAAATTATTTGCTAAAAAATGCCTGTCGTCTCTTTTGCAGAAAGTACCAGAACACTTTCGACACCACTTTTTAAAGTGGGGGACATGTAATCAATGGTAGGGCGACCTTAGTTAGGGGTATTAAAGAGTGGACTGTTGGATTGGAAGCTGATGTTATAGAGAGGGAGGAAGTCTGCTACCTAACGGCTGTAGGGATATGATGGATCAGTGTATGATCGGTCGTGGTGATTTTATCACCTTTGAGAAGCAACCTCCTAGGGGTGGTGATATACTTGATCTTTCGTTAAGGGTGTTCGTTCAGTCATTTCATAGTTTTATTCTACTATTTTAATTTTATCTATTGTTTTTTCAAATTTTCCACTTTTTGCAGTTATGAATATGAGTTGTCTATGTTTCTTCATTGTTATCGAATTTTTGCAAACATTTTAAAGTATTTGTTTTAATGCCAGAAGTAAAGGACAAAAAATAAAATATCACATAATTTAGACTTGGTTAAAAAGAATATTCATTCAATGTAAATGGTTCAAAAAACGGGTAAGAGTAATGGATTTTTGAAACATCAACAATTTATGGGGGAAATAAGGAAACACTTCAATATTAAATGGCATAAAACTAATTTAACTTTTGATATTATAAATTGTACTATATGGATATGTGAATCTTAAACAAATAGTAATCCAATATTAAATCTATAGTAAAATATCAATTTTAGACTAAGTGATCATGCGACTCTATTATTTGATAAATCTTATATATAAAAAAAAAAAGAGATCTGTGTGAATCTTAGCAAATTTATAATTGATATAAAAATATATTGAAAGCTTTATGGATAACAATTGCAGATAGTAATATGAAAAGAATCTGCACCAAATAATATGTGAATCTTCAATTATATAATATATCAGAAATAATCTATATATATTTCAGTAGTTATCCTCTTAAAGACCTTCTTCTATAACTATATTCTAAGAAGACTGAAATAGTTTCAAAGTTGTTTTCAAAAAGTTAAACCTAGAAAAGATAAAAATTTATCGACGTAGCGAGATGTCTCAATCAGAAGTATCAATTCTGGTGGCTAACAATGAGCAGTATCTGTACTTCATAGTATCAGTTCATCACAATAATGTTCGGATGGGAAGATTGGTATCTATTGAATTGATTATGATAATTTTGTTCATATAAGTGTACTAATTTGCAACACTGATACTATTTTATATTGCAGAAAGTTCTTGAACAGGTTAGTTATCATTTTCTTAGATGGGGTCATATAATCAACGGAAGAGAAACGCTACTAAGAGGTAATAGAGAGTGGATAGTTGGATAGAATGCAGGCGAAACTGAGAGAGAAGAAATTTGCTACCTAACTGGCTGTAGGGACATATTGGATGACTATATCATTGGTTACGGGGATGTCATCACATTGGAGAAACAACCTCCTAGGGGGTGATAATTTTATGCATCTTTCATTTAGGGTTTTTATTCACTAATCTATGTTTGATTCGTGAAGGAGTTTTTGTCGTACTATTCTATATTTTTTTTAATGTTTTCTTTGTTTTGGTTACTTTGCAATCTATTGCATATGTGAGTTTATATCTATATTATTTTCTTTCATTATTATCCAATAGTTGCAAGTATAACTTAATCTCAAATCGAATGTATAATTAATTAGTAGAATTTTGAAACCATGGATGGATTATAAGAATATTCGAATACATATTTTATAAAAAAGGTTTGCTAAGTCAGAATGTAACATTTGATAATTTTGAAAAGAAAAAGTATTTTGAAAGTAACAACAGGAGGTACATAAATTATAAAAAAGTATTTGATATTATTTATTTTGGAAACAATTTGGTATAGAGGTAATAACTAATTGAAGACATATGAGTACAACTGATGCAAATTGTTAAGGTCTTTACATATTTTCAAATTTTAAAATAAAATATTTTGGTAAAATCATATGAAACCTTGATAGAAGTAATAGGTATATACTTGCATCTATTGGATTATAAACAATGAAACTAATCTATAAGTCTGAATATGTGATGAAATGTAATTTATATATTATAATTCTCACTATTTTGGCCTCTTTTCTATGCATGATTAACAATATACTAACTAACTTATAATACCTAAAAGAACATACTAAATCAACATTTCTCTCCCAGTCAGGGTTTATGTAAAACATATTGGGAAAACATAACCTATGTTGATTACTTTTTTTACATTAATGAGTTCTAATACACACAGATTATGTCGTGGGTTTTTTTTTCTTTTTTTTATTTTATCAAATAACAATGCATTAATTTCGAAACACATATAATATTTTGTGATAAATCTTTTACTTATCTTTTCTTTCTTCTTTCGTAGTGGTTATTGAAATTCTTCATAGCTTTCAATCGAAGTTAATATACTTTTATCATTTACTGCTTTGATCATCTGCAATAAAAAATAATGTATTACTAAAAGAAACAGAGTATACCAAAAGATAGTGAATGTATTTTATAGTATAATGAAACAATATTTGTATGTTCTAATAATGTTTTTTACATCTCTTTCTACTATTAATGATGAAACAAACTTTTATTAAGAAATAATGTTTAATAATTTAATTTTTATTAATAAAAAATCATATAAATGAGTTTAATAAAAATATAAGGGAGATATTAATAGATAACTCACTAAATCATTCAACTTTATAAAATTATGTATTGTTTTAGTGAATATATATGGAAGCTATTTTCTTAAATAAGTGTTGCATTGTAGATATTGTTTAGTTTTGAAACAAATTATACTAACACACAATTAGTTATCTAACAAAAATTTACATAGTCAATACAAATTATTTATATTTAACCAGCTTTTGAAAATCTTAAAATATTTTATATTTGTTTTTTTCAAAATCATATTGAACATAGAATTGTTGTAATGTCTAAAAAGAGAAAATAATTTTCCTTTTTAATTGATTAAAAAATTAAAGATTTGGTGAAATATATAAATTATCAATGATTGGGTGAATCAGAATAATATTTCTTAAGATAATATCTATAAATATATTGATATATATTGGATAAAATACAATTGGACTAATTAGCCAAAACATGAAAAAAAAAAAAAAACTACATATCTCACCATATACTCATTATATATTCAATCCACCGATCTGATTTCGCATTTTTTTTACCGTGCTTATTTAACTACAATCGTTTATTCTTTTGGTGCCCTAAATACTCAAAGTGAAATCCACATCAAAGACAACCGAAATAGGGAGGAATAAAACACAATGCTGTTTTGTGAAGGTGTGTTCATTGTTTTTATTTCTATTAATCACTTTCCATAATATAGATTATATCATGCTGAAAAGTTGAATGTTAAAAAGAGATGACTTATCTGTTTCTGATTCTTTCATTTTGTGCTTTTATATTCGACGTTTTAGCACTCCATTTTGATATATCCACGCTTGGTTGATGTTTTGTGTACCTGCAGTTATTTTTATTGAAATCTTAGTATTGTGAACTAAAGCAAGACCATGTAACTTTTGTGATAATATATGTCTATGAAAACAGTTTATGAATATAAAGTTTTTTCATATTCATGTTCGGTCTAATAATATTTTTATTCATTCTAATAACATTATATGAATCAATGGTCCACTATGACTTTACACAATGTATTTATAAAAAACCCTTTAATTGTACAGTAGATATGATTTCATGAACAATAACATATAAAATACCTAATTATATAATTTGTTTATACATAATAAAAAAATATTTATTTAATATACATATTATAAGCCATGTGAATTATTAGTAAATCTGTAATCTTAAGCTAATTTAAGTCAATTTTGATTTTCCAGATCAAATAAGATGCATGAATCTTAAATAAACACTAACTAAATTAAAATAAAGAAATTAGTGAAACGCAATTTGCTATGACAATATTTGCTATCATAATTGAGCATTTATTAATTCAGTCTGAACATAAGTATGACTAATTACTATTGGTGAAGTTTAATATTATGTAATGTTTGTCGCATCATGTAAGGTAAGCATGCATATTAATAAAAATCTACATATATGTTATACAACATAAAGAAAGCTTGAGCAAATAACACATACTCTTCTATCAAGACAAAGCCGAGGAAAATTATGGTGAAACGTAGAGGTTCTATTACAATAGGCAAAAACCATGCAAGAGATGGTATGTTGGCTGTGTTATTTATGAATTCATTGATTACTTTGTTCTTATCGATCTAAGCAAACATTTGTAGTATTTGTAATAGTTAAAAATATTTGATTTTACTTTGTTTTTATGAGATGCTATGTTTCCAGAATAAATATAATTACTAAGACAACGTATAAGAGACTTATTTGCTTTGGAAGCCAAACAATCAAGCTATCTGTGATAAATGAACCCTTCAAGGTAATTGAAGCACTGATATTGCATGATGGTATTTTTGGCAATGCTTCTAAGATCAATTTCATAGTCTTGCATTGATGTACTTAGTTGGTCATATTGTGATTCCTTATGCAACATTAAGAAATAAAGACTCAAAGTAAGTGCACATCAATTATTATGTAAAGGGAAGAAACATAACTCTTAAGTAGGATCATTGTAGCACTTTAATTTTCAATTGAAATTGAGTCAAAAAAATCTTTCATGATAATGACAATTTTTAAAATTGTACAAATTTAGATAAAAATAACATTTTGTAAGCACTAAATGACACTGTTTTTGCTTAACTTACTGTCTCAACCTAGAGTCATACTATAATCATGGTTGTATTGTTTATTAGGAAATTTTAACTAATTTGAATTTATAGATTTAGTATATATTTATGTGAAATGTGATATACTTATTAAAAAGTTCATTAATCCTAAATATTGATTCTGTCAATTACTCATGTTAAACATATGATAGGTTCTCATTGCATGTTCTGAAAAATCAATAACAATTTTGAGACACTGTGCTCATGTTGAACAATTTGATCAACATTTTGTTAAAGAAATTAGGCATTGCAACATAATCATTGACTTACTATCTTTAATGTTAGAATAAATAACAACACTTTATGAAAATAAACAATAGTCGTCTGTAAAATAATTTTCTAGACAAATTTCAAACAAATAAAATTGTATAACCAGAAAAAATGTACTTCATGGTTCAATTCATACTGATGCTTAGTGTTTCTAAGTAATCTGGCTTATAATAAAAAAAATCATTGCATGTCCAATTCTAAGTCAAAAATAACTATTATACTTTCATAAAATATTTGCATGTTGACATTTTAGGCAACAAAACTAATGTTTTGCATAATACTTGGTACACGTGTTATGTGTACGCACTTTAGGGCGCCTTTAGTGCCATTTTAATGTAAATAATGTGCACAATCATGTGTATTTAGTGCTTTTGTATTCTCATGGGCAAAATAATGTGTTCGTGGTGTTTATGTGTTAAAACAGGTGCAAAAGGATCTAAAAAGAACATCAAACGATCGCTGAGTCGATAGATCAGTCGAGGCAACAAGGGACATGGCTGAAGGATTGATCTCGGCCGAGATAGGACACAAATCTCGGCCGAGATACCTCTCCAGGGGAATCCTGGAATTTTGAGAGATTGAAGATCTCGGCCGAGACGGATATTGCATCTCGGCCGAGATACCTCTCCAGGGAAAGATCAGAGATTCAAGAGATGAAGATCTCGGCCGAGATGAAACCCAATCTCGGCCGAGATAACCCAAACCCTAAAAAAGCCCTTGTTATTTCGGTATGTGAATGTATAGACGAAGATGTAGAAATTCAGACAAAGTCGAGGCTAGAGTTTGACTCTATATCCGTAAGACGAAATTGCCACGTACTCAGGTGCAACACGTTTAGTAGCAAAACGCCTCCAAGATACAACGACTTTAAAACTTCAAACCGCTGCATTACGAGTCGGAAGTTATCGGCGAACGTACTCGGATATTTGGAACTTTCGGACTCTACTAATGCAGAATTTAGAAAGCTTTTGAATTGCAAAGAACTTGTGAACTCGAATATCTAAAATGAAATGTGGAGGGACCTATTTATATATGTTGAAGAGTTGTGGTGCCCTTTTGGAAAGGCACCTCTTCACCCCTTGGTTGCACTCTTTGGACTGGACCCACCTGTTCGCTGGGCGGTCGCACCCGCAGGTTGACCCGCGCCCTGGCGGGCGACGGGTCGCATTGGTTCGCTGGCGGGTCGGTCCGACCCATTGCCCCGGTCCGGTTCGACCGGTTCGAACCGCCGACCCGGTTCGACCCACCGGCCGGTCCGAGATAGACCCGGTTCTTGACCGGACCGGTCCACGTCACCGCACCGCCACGAACCCGTGAGCCATCCGTCTGGACCACTTGGACAAAACTTTAAGGCTCCTCCAGCTCCTCGCGTACGTGCGAAGTGCAAAGTGCGCCTCTAAAGCGACTCAATGCGACATGCGCGACGTGCGCGTGCGGGCCCGGGCTCGGGCTCGGATGGTGCGAAGCACCATCCTCGGGTCCATTTTAGCCAAAGGCTAAAATCCCACTAGGATCCACCATAAGGTCCACCATAGGGGAGCACACTTGATAACTACTTATCAAGTGCTCTACTAAATAAGGAGTATCCACTTACTCCAATTTCTCTATGTGGGACAAGTTCCCATATATTTACTTCATAAACTCTTCAACTTCCATGTTTAAGTTGCAACCTTTGACAATTAATATCTCATTCACCCGAAATTGGTTTTGAGCATATTAATACATTAAATTCATCTACTCGAAGTGTAGATTATGAATTTGCAACTTGTTTCCATTTTTAACAATGGATTGAATTAATTAAATTGGTCAATTTTGAGTCAAAACCCAAAATTCCAAACCAATTTCCAACAATCCCCCACATGAATGATATTAATGCAATGCACACCTAAGAAAGTCCCAACGAGCCGTCCCTTCATCAGGATAGGTAGCTTCAGGCTTTGAACCTTCCCTAGTGAGATGCCATCGGATTTACTCACTGCTCAGTGAACATGATGTCTTGAACTGGTCAGCTTTTGTGTAAATCAAGTACAATGACAACCACAAAGTAACGATTCTAATATCCTTTTGGTTCTCACGTTGTTGTCCATTTTGGCCGTGGACCTTATCTTGGATTCATAAGTGTATACTGAAAATATTACATTTGTCAGTTTGAAGCGGCCCCACTTCACACTTATATAGGTGATCTCCTATTAAAGGTACCCTGAAATACCTTACCACGAAGGTATAGGAATCATTAAAAGCTGTTAAGCTTACCCTCACCACACGTCATCAGGTTTTGTACCAAATAGCTACATTTGGCACTTGAGCGGAATCGAGAATGAGCTTGAAATTTGTTTTCAAGTGCAAAACTGAGTGCTTCAAAGCTTAGTTGTCTCGTTGAACCAAGTTCTTGGGATCCTCCAGTCATCATGGACGAGTTACCACTATGAACACTCTTTAGTGTGTGGGTTTTAGCCCCATTCCCCTTACCGCGCTATACATTTGATCTCGACCAATGCCTTTAGTCAGCGGATCCGCAATGTTGCCTTTTGACTTTACGTAGTCAATGGAGATTACCCCACTTGAGATCAAATGTCTAACGGTATTGTGTCTCCTCCGGATGTGTCGAGACTTACCATTGTACATGTGGCTTTGTGCCCTCCCTATAGCAGACATGCTATCACAGTGTATCATCACGGGAGGCACTGGTTTGCACCAACCAGGAATATCCTCTAAGAAGTTCCGAAGCCATTCGGCTTCTTCACCAGCTTCGTCTAAAGCAATGAACTCCGATTCCATTATGGAACGAGCTATGCAAGTTTGTTTAGAGGATTTCCAAGCCACAGCTCCTCCACCTATAGTAAATACATAACCACTGGTGGATTTTGAATCTTTAGTATCAGATATCCAGTTTGCATCTGTGTATCCTTCCAATACGGCTGGATATCTTGTATACAAAATTCCATGATTCATGGTATGTTTTAAATACCTTAAAACTCTCATCAGAGCTTTCCAGTGATCCTTGTTAGGATTTTGTAAATCTACTAAGTTTGCTAACTGAATATGCTATATCCGGACGCGTACCATTTGTCAAGTACATCAGGCTTCCGATAATTCTTGCATATTTCAGTTGCAGCACTGGGTCAACTCTATTTTTGGCTAAGTGTAGATTAACATCTACAGGAGTGTTAGCCGGGGATACGTCATAAGCATCAAATTTCCTCAACACATTCTCAACGTAATGAGTTTGTGATAGGAAAATTCCATCAGAAGTTCTAGAGATTTTCATCCCTAGAATGACGTCAGCCAGACCCATGTCTTTCATGTCAAAATTTCGTTTTAACATGTTTTTAGTATTCATGATCGAGTCATGATTACTTCCCGTAATAAGCATGTCATCGACGTATAGACACACTATTACATAATCTTCTGGAGTGCCCTTTATATAGACTCACTTATCGCACTCATTGATTTTGAAACCATTAGAGAGCATCACATTATCGAATTTTTCATGCCATTTAAGAGGTGCTTGTTTGAGTCCGTACAAAGATCTAACAAGTTTACACACCTTCTTTTCTTGGCCAGGAACTACAAACCCTTCAGGTTGTTCCATATATATCTCCTCCTCCAATTCCCCATTTAAGAAGGCCGTCTTCACATCCAATTGATGTATCTCAAGGTTATGCAGAGCTGCAATAGCAATGAGAACTCTAATGGATGTGATCCTCGTAACTGGGGAATATGTATCAAAGAAGTCGTATCCTTCTCTTTGCTTGAACCCTTTGGCTACCAATCTAGCCTTATACTTATCAATTGATCCATCGGCTTTATACTTCCTCTTTAGGATCCACTTGCATCCAAGTGGTTTACAGCCTGGTGGTAGATCTACAATCTCCCACGTGTGATTTTGCATGATGGACTCGATTTCACTGTTTATTGCTTCTTTCCAGAGAGGAGCATCTGGACTGGACAATGCCTCATGTTTTGTCCTGGGTTCACTTTCCATCATGTATGATAGAAAATCCGGCCCAAAAGACTTTTCTTTTCTGGCCCTTTTATTACGTCTCGGTTCATCATTACCCTCAGGTTCTTTATTAACCTCAACAGGTGAACCATTTGTAATTTCATAAGTTCTTTTACGAGAACTTACTTCTGTGTTTTCCTTTTTAGGAAATATGTTCTCAAAGAACACTACGTTCCTTGACTCAATAGTCATTCCCAGGTTTATGTCAGGAATGTCTGATTTGTGCACCAGAAATCGATATGCACTACTGTTATGCGCATATCCAATGAAAATGCAATCAACAGTTTTGGGTCCTATTCTCACTTGTTTTGGCTTAGGTACTTCAACCTTAGCTAGGCACCCCCACACTTTAAGGTAATGGTAGGAAGGTTTTCTTCCTTTCCATAACTCGTACGGAGTTTTGTCCCTTTTCTTATGTGGCAATTTGTTAAGAATGTAGTTGGCAGACAAGATTGCTTCCCCCCACATGTTCTGGGGTAAGCCCGAACTTATCAACATAGCGTTCATCATCTCTTTTAGAGTACGGTTTTTGCGTTCTGCAACGCCATTTGATTGAGGTGAATATGGAGCTGTAGTTTGATGAATAATACCGTTTTGTTGGCAAAATTCTTCAAATGGAGCTACATATTCTCCACCTCTATCACTACGAATCACTTTGATTCTTTTGCTAAGTTGATTTTCAACTTCATTCTTATAATTTTTGAATGCCTCAATGGCTTCATCTTTACTTTTCAAAAGATATACATAACAGTATCTTGTGCAATCATCAATAAAAGTAATGAAGTAATTCTTACCACCTCTAGTTTGCACAAACTTTAAATCACACACATCAGTATGAACAAGTTCTAGAGGAGAAGTACTTCTATCAACTGAATGGAATGCTGTTTTGGCCAATTTTGCCTCCACACAGATCTCACATTTTTGTGAATCAAATTCCATTCTAGGAAGTAAATCTAAATTCACTAAACGTCGAAGTGTATTTTGATTTACATGTCCTAATCTACCATGCCATAAATTAGAACACTCAAGCAAATAATTAACCTCACTTATATTAATATTGCGCTTAATGTCGCGCTTTACAGTCATTACATTCATTTTGAAAAGGCTCTTTTCGAGATAGCCTTTCCCAATAAATTGACCACATTTGGTCAGTACAAAATTATTTGCTTCAAAAACCAACCTAAATCCGGCCTTACTCAATAAAGAACCGGAGACTAAATTTTTGCGAATGTCTGGGACATGCAGCACATCCACGAGAGTTAGTTCTTTTCCCGACGTCATCTTCAACACGACCTTTCCCAATCCTACCACTGGAGACGTTGCAGAGTTTCCCATAAAAAGCTTTCTGCCATTGATCTCTTGGTAAGTGGAGAACAATTCCTTGTCTGAACAGATATGACGGGTAGCCCCTGTGTCGATCCACCACTCCCTTGGATTATCTACCAAGTTGGCCTCGAATATGACGGCGGACAGATCCAATTCAGACAGTTCTTCTGGCAAGGATTTGTGCTCGGCAAGGTTGGCCTGATTCTTCTGGCCTTGATTTGCTTTCTTTGGCAGTCGACATTCACTCGACTTGTGTCCGGGCTTATCACAGTTATAACAGTTACCTTTGAATCTTTTGTTCGAGGTCTTCTATTGCTTATTAGAGCCAGCACCGCGTTTTCTCTTCTTGCCACTTCCGGACTCTGCCAAATTCACATGTGCCTCTCCACGGTTCTTGTCGCTTTTGACTTCGGATTTCCGGTTGTCTTCCTCGATCCGTAGTCTCACGATCAAGTCCTCAAGCCCCATTTCCTTGCGTTTGTGCTTGAGATAATTTTTGAAATCCTTCCATTAAGGCGGTAGCTTTTCTATGAATGCGGCTACTTGAAAGGATTCAGATAGTTGCATACCTTCAGCATGAATCTCATGGAGGATCAACTGCAACTCTCGAACTTGGTCCATGATCGTCTTCGAGTCTACCATTTTGAAGTCGAGGAACCGTCCGACAATGAATTTCTTCATTCTGGCATCCTCCGTTTTGTACTTTTTCTCCAAAGATAACCACAATTCTTTTGCGGTTTTAAAAATGGAGTAGACATTGTAAAGAGAATCGTCTAATCCATTTAGAATGTAATTTCGACACAGGAAGTCACTGTGGTTCCATGCGTCCAAAGCAGTCATTCCCTCTTTATCCCCTGTTTCAACGGTAGGAGGATCTTCCCTCAAGAAACAGGCAAGACTGAGAGTTGTCAAATAGAACGGCATTTTCTGCTGCCATCTCTTGAAATCATTTCCGGCAAATTTAGCCGGTTTTTCGGCGTGAGCAGCGGGGATGGAAGGAGTAGAAACAGTAGAAGACATCTCCGAATATACAAAAAAATTCGTCTTACGCTGTTATTTCGGTATGTGAATGTATAGACGAAGATGTAGAAATTCAGACAAAGTCGAGGCTAGAGTTTGACTCTATATCCGTAAGACGAAATTGCCACGTACTCATGTGCAATACGTTTAGTAGCAAAACGCCTCCAAGATACAACGACTTTAAAACTTCAAACCGCTGCACTACGAGTCGGAAGTTATCGGCGAACGTACTCGGATATTTGGAACTTTCGGACTCTACTAATGCAGAATTTAGAAAGCTTTTGAATTGCAAAGAACTTGTGAACTCGAATATCTAAAATGAAATGTGGAGGGGCCTATTTATATATGTTGAAGAGTTGTGGTGCCCTTTTGGAAAGGCACCTCTTCACCCCTTGGTTGCACCCTTTGGACTGGACCCACCTGTTCGCTGGGTGGTCGCACCCGCAGGCTGACCCGCGCCCTGGCGGGCGACGGGTCGCACTGGTTTCCATTTTTAACAATGGATTGAATTAATTAAATTGGTCAATTTTGAGTCAAAACCCAAAATTCCAAACCAATTTCCAACAGCCCTAAATTTCCCTTTTCACATCTCGGCCGAGATGCAATCCAATCTCGGCCGAGATCACCCCTCGGTTTACAATTTAAAAAATCCCTTTTTCACGTCTCGGCCGAGATGCAACTGTTTTAAATTCTTGAACGCGATTTTGCCTTAAACTGAAGTAACAACTCTTTCCCTATATATATATATATATATATATATATATATATATATCCTCCCTTTTGAAATTAGCCTACCTGGGGCACAAATTTGGAGAACTTTTCAACCACCATCATTTCCAAGGAGGAGAGAAGGGCAAGAAGGAGTCATCCCATCTTCCCCATTGATCAACCTTTGGTTCTATCATCTCATTTTATGAATTCTTGTATTTCCTTTGATTTACTGATTGTATTAGGAGTAATGGGTGGCTAAGACCCTTAATTCTACCCTTGATCATGTTGAACCTTGACTGAAGATGAATATGTGAATATTGACTTTTGTTGTTACCCTTTTATTGCAATTTAAATGTTCTATAATGCTTGTTTGAATTGTCTCATGCCTAGATGCTTGTTTAGGATTGATCACCCTTTAGAAGCATTTATTGTACGTTGCTAGAGATTGGAATTCACTTTCCGTGATTGTTGAAGCTTCAACCCCCCCCCCCCTTAGTCGTGAACAATGCTTGATATCATTGGTGGCATTATAGAGTTTGACCTCTAAACCCGATCGATTCCAGGTTTATGCTTTATTTATCCCGTTGTTCTAGTTCATGATCATCCAATATCAATTAGCGTGAAAAGAGCTTGTATGGATCACTAATTGATTTGGGTAGGAATAAATCGATAAGTGGACCTTCGATTTATCCACAATTAAGGAACAACACAATTTACATAAGTGGACCTTGTAGATTGTGGGATAAGGGTTTAAATTGCATTGAATTGGGGCATCAACAATAATCCATAGGTATTCGGATTCAAGGGGATACTAGATCGAGGGTAGATCTCTTTAACATATTCAAAAACCCGAAAATATTTACTTGTGGTCTTTCTTTGACACTTTGATTAATCTAAAACACCAAAAACATCTACTACTTTCTAGATTGGTAATTGGTACTTGGTAGACTTTAGTTGTTAGATTCAATCAAAACCACCACCCCCCCTCATTTACTCGCTTATGTTTATTGCTTTTGTTCCTGCCTAAATCACTAATTGCTTGAAGTATTTGGAAACAACACTACTCATCATTCTCCGTGGGATTGACTCGGACTTACCACTTTACCTAGTAAAATCGGTATAGTTCAGAACTCAATTTTAATCATTCTAATTTGGTGGGGCGAACGTTTCGACGACGCGTTCGCAACCCCTTACCAAATTTTGGCGCCGTTGCCGGGGAACGGTGTGTGTAGTGTTATTTTATTTTCAAGCACCATCTCTAGCATATGAATAATTATTGTATTGCTTCACTAGTAATTGGAACTCACTAGTTTGTGTGATTTGGTTGTGTAGTGCATGTTCACCCGCTCGCAAGGAGACAAAGGGCTTTGGCTTGAACCGAATATCATTGAGAAAGAAAGAATACTGAGAAGACGAGCTCGATTGCTTGACGAGATCAGGAAGACTTTTGAAAGCCTCGACATTGAGAGCGAAGAATCAAGTGAACCTGAAGCAATGGCAGCAGAACGAGCACCTGAGAAGAGATTGAAAGAACTGGCCAACACAAGGATTAACCAAGAACCCTTGTGTATTACTTTCCCAGAGATTGGAGCTGATACATAGTTCAAACTAAAGACAGGGGTAGTGAACTTACTACCCTCCTTTCATGGCATGGCTGGGGATGATCCACATAAGCATCTAAAAGAATTTCATGTTGTATGCTCTTCTATGAAACTGACACGAGTCATCGATGAACATATTAAGCTTCGAGCCTTCACATTTTCTCTCAAAGATTTGGCTCGCGATTGGCTTTACCATCTTTCGGCCGGCTCGGTTACCACGTGGGATCAGATGGAATCTCTCTTTTTGGAAAAATATTTCCCAGCATCAAGAGCCACAAACATTTGAAAGGGAATAAGTGGTATCTTGAAGATGCAAGGGGAGACATTTTATGCATACTGGGAAAGATTTAAGAAGCTCGTGTTGAGTTGTCCTCAACATCAAATAACCGAGCAGCTGCTGATACAATACTTTTATGAGGGCTTGTGTGTAGTTGACAGAAACATGATCGACAGTGCTAGTGGAGGGGCATTATCAGACAAAACCCCTACTGAGGCTTGGGCTCTTATTTCGAAGATGGCTGCGAATACGCAACAGTTTGGGACTAGGGAGAGTGTCAGGTCAAGTCAGGGAACTCAAGGATCCGATATAGAGAACCAACTGGATCAGTTGACGACCCTTGTGAGAAAAGTAGCTGCTGGAAGTATGCCTAGCCCTAAACCGTGCAGAGTGTGTCATGTCACAGATCACAACACCGACAATGCCCGGTTCTAGGAGAGGATATTGAGGCCCATGCAAATTCCTGTCACAATTGGTATGAAAGGCTAATGTCACCTCCGGAAAGAAGGAAAAATGACCTGTATTCAAACAGTTACAATCCGGGATGGCGGAATCATCCGAATTTCAGCTATGGTCCACAAAATCAGAATGTTCAGAAATCGGAGAACAGAGCCATCAAAATAGACCCCCCTTCCCAAAGGGAGTTTACCAACAGAAAGCACCGGTCGACTCAAATCCTTCGGACCCATCCCTTTCGGATATTGTTAAGAACCTTGCAAACAGTACAATCCAGCTGCAGAAGGACAACAATTCGAGATTTACCAATCTTGAAACTCAATTGATCCAAATAGCCTTTACCATGTCAAGGATAGAAAACAACCAAGGGGGAAAGTTACCGGCTCAACCGGAAGTCAATCCGAAAAATGTGAGTGCCATTGTTGTTGTGAATGAAGAGTTACTTGGAGAGCCTGAAAAGGCCGGGTATACTTCACAAGCAAAGACTGAAGAACTGCATGAAAGTCCTAGGACAGAAGAGACACCAACTCCCCATGTGGCCCAAGTTCAAGTTCGAATACCGAAGTAGAAGATTGCTAAGGAGTTGAGAAGACAAAAGGAGGCATTAGCTGCATGCTTTCCTGCTCACTTACTGTCTTTTCCTACCACGAGATATGCTTCACAGAACGAAACTGAAAATGTCAGCGTGGGAATCTGAGAAGTGAAGAGAGGAGAATCAAAAGTGAAGAGGAAATTGCTGAGAATGAAATCTCGGCCGAGATACATCAAGATCTCGCCGAGATGGCCAACCTCGTCCAGAAAAGCGAATTCCCTGTCCACCTATCTCAGCCGAGAAGGAAGTGCATCTCGATCGAGATCAAGCAACCCTGAATGAAGGAAGAAAGTGCTGCACACTTGTCTCGGCTAAGACACAAGGCAATCTCGGCCGAGATTCTCAGGAGGGACAGATCAATTATGCAACTCCTCCACTTCCGTTTCTGAGTCAAATGAAGAGGATTCCAGACAGAAATAAAGACAAGGAGACGATGGAGGTATTCAAGAAAGTTGAAATCAGTATTCCTTTGGTGGAGGCCATAAAATAGATTCCTCGATACACAAAGTTTCTGAAAGACTTGTGCACAAACAAAAGACGGCTACAAGGGAATGAGAAAGTCCTTATGGGAGAAAGTGTTTCGGCGGTTTTCCAGAAAAAGATGCCACATAAATGCAAGGATCCGGGAATGTTTGTCATCCCGTGTAAAATTGGTAACACTAGAATAGAGAAAGCCATGTTGGATTTAGGGGCATCCATCAATGTGATGCCCCGTTTTATTTTCGATAGCTTAAACTTGGGGCCACTGAAGGATACGGGGGTGGTCATCCAATTACCCGACCAAAGCACCTCAATTTTCAGACGGGGTGATTGAGGACGTGTTAATTGAGGTGGATAACCTCATATTGCCAGCGGATTTCTATGTGCTGGATACGCATGGAGATTCGTCAAATTTCACTCCAATCTTGCTTGGGAGGCCATTCTTGAATACCTCCCAAACAAAGATTGACGTGCGAGAGGGAACTCTTAGAATAGAATTTGATGGCCAAGTGGTGCAATTCAACATCTTTGAATCAATGAAGTATCCCGAAGATTTGCATAGTGTGTATTCTATTGATGTTATTGATGCTATTGACCTTTTTGTAGAGGAAGTGCTTGAGTATTATTGCATGGATCAAGAGACAATAGAATTGGCAAATGATCTAGAGGAGATAGAGCCAATAAAAACCAAGGAAGAGTTAGCGGGGACAGTGGAACAATTACAATCCTCAAAGCCATTCCGAACCAAGTCCATTCCCAAATTCATACCATTACCGGAACCTCAAGAAAAATTGCTACCCTCTACCATCAAAGCACCAACTCTTGAGCTCAAGACCCTCCCCTCCCATCTCAAATACACATATCTTGGGGAGGGAGAAACCTTACCGGTGATTATCTCATCAAAGCTCACACCCACTCAAGAACAAGCATTGATCGGGGTCCTCAAGGTGAACAAGGAAGCTACAGGGTAGACTAATGCCGATATCAAAAGCATTAGCCCAGCCCTATGCATCCATCGAATACTGCTTGAGGATGATTCCAAGCCTAGTTGGGAGCCTCAATGACAGCTCAACCCGCCAATGATGGAGGTCGTCAAGAAAGAAGTGATCAAACTGTTGGATGTGGGGATCATCTACCCTCTATTCGACAGTTAGTTTTTGAGCCCGACCTAGGCGGTTCAGAAAAATTCTGGAGTGACAGTGATAAAAGGGAAGGATGGTGAAATGGTGCCTATGCGCCGACAGACAGGTTGGAGGGTTTGCATAGACTACAGGAAGTTGAACGCAGTAACAAGGAAAGATCATTTTCCACTACCCTTCATCGATCAAATGCTTGAGAGGCTAGCAGGGCATCCTTTTTATTGCTTCTTGGATGGATTCTCGGGTTACTTTCAAGTACCAATCGTGCCCGAGGATCAAGAAAAGACTACTTTCACATGCCCATTCGGAACATTCGCATGAGGCGCATGCCCTTTGGACTATGCAACGCCCCTACAACATTTCAAAGATGCATGGTTAGTGTTTTTTCTGAATTTATTGGTCATTTCATAGAGGTTTTCATGGACGATTTTAGTGTTCATGGTACATCTTGTGACGTCCCCATCTCAAAGAAACTTATATTTATTAGAAAAATGGGCAACATCACTAAGATCTATAAAAAATCGTTGAACTTTAATTGAAGAAAAATTATTTTTCTTGCTCGAAATAATAAATACTCAAAAGATGTTTGTAAGTCACATTGACGCAATCTTAAAACAAGCGGAAGTTCATAATTACTTCAAGATAGTTCAACATAACTTTTAAATAGAGGTCGCATAGTTTGAAAAAGTAGTTGAACAAAGTTTAAAGCGGAAGTGCGTAACAAAATCTTCACAGTTTGCTTACATGACCCACAAAATAGAGTTTAATAAAGTTCTTTATCAATTATCAGTAACTTTCACTTCGAACGAGGGCCCACATCCATCTTCATTCCTCTTCCACGTTAGTACCTGAAAGGAGGGGGTGAGTGTTCGAGAAAAACACTCCGTGGGTTCACTCGGTTGCCCACTTAGATGTCATACAAAGAATTGCAATGATGGACAGTTACATAAACCATGCATATACCAGCAACACATAAAACACACCCGAAAACATGATGGACTCTAAATTAAAATAAATATACACATAAATACATATTATATAGATACACATAGGAGCACATAGGTGGGGCACGTGTTGCCCCGCTCGAGCAGCATAGCATATTCGGGAGCGACCCGAGGGTGATCTTTCGATCCATAACATGTACGGTGTTACCCGTAGAGCATAATCATATACGGTTTTACCCGTAAGCATAATCATATACGGTTTTACCCGTAAGCATAATCGTGTACGGTTTTACCCGTAAAGCATAGCATGTACGGTTTTACCCGTAAGTTTTTTTTTGAAAAGCATAGCATGTACGGTTTTACCCGCAAGATTTTTGAAAAGCATAGCGTGTACGGTTTTACCCGTAAGGTTTTTGAAAAGCATAGCGTGTACGGTTTTTCCCGCAAGGTTTTTGAAAAGCATAACGTGTACGGTTTTACCCGTAAGGTTTTTGAGAAGCATAGCATGTATGGTATTACCCGTAAGGTTTTTGAAAAGCATAACGTGTACGGTTTTACCCGTAAGGTTTTTGAAAAGCATAGCGTGTACGGTTTTACCCGTAAAGTTTTTGAAAAGCATAGCGTGTACGGTTTTACCCGTAAGGTTTTTGAAAAGCATAGCATGTACGGTTTTACCCGTAAAGTTTTTGAAAAGCGTAGCATGTACGGTTTTATCCGTAAGATTTTTGAAAAGCATAGCATATTCGGGAGCGACCTGAGGATTTGTACGGTGTTACCCGCAGTCCTAACATAGCTAGTACGGTATTACCCGTATACAATACACATAATATGGCTTACCCATGACTTCACATAAATTTCACACAAGTTTCACATAAATTTCACATACTCGTCACATAAACATAGGCATAAGCAATCATTCATGTAAAAACCATTATAACAATAATTTGCATGAAAAGCAAGTAGACAACATAAAATAGTCACATAGAGTTACCCCACCGAGAAGTGTGTACGACTAGTTGGTTGTATAGTCCTTCTCTAGACAGAGGTCCTCTTCTACTTCAACTTCTTTTTTAGTCCTACAATATAGAATACTTGTCTTAGCAAAGGTGGGTACTAGGCTTTAAACATAAATTGAAGAATTAGAGCAAAATTTGTATAAAAAAGGAAGTGGAATTTTTGTAAATACATGGATTTGTTGACTTCCAAAAAAAAGGCTGATAGAAATTGAAATAAAAAATTGCATTTTAGCCCTTAAAGAATATCTAATTTATACTTTTTTTTTTTTAAAAATGGTACAAGAATTTCTGCAGCAATTTTGACCAAACATTACCGATGGCTCGGTCGTCGGAATTATAATTAAGACATGGCTATGGAAAGTTCTCGTCAAGAGCTTTCCAGAATGACCAACCACAATAGAATCGGAGTTTGGAACAACAAGCTATGACTCTTTGAAGGTGGTTCGGTTATATAGGTTTCGCCTAAGCTTTGACCGGCCATAACCGGAGTTCTAGAGCTCGGATTGAAATTCCGAAAACTGTTCCGGAATCCTCTCGCCAAGAACTATCATATTATATAATAAAATATGGGTTTTGATAAAGGGACGAAAATGAAAATGGGGCAGTAGCTGATCCGACGAGTCTAAAAAGCCGTCGGGTCAGTTTTCCGGCGACTTCGCCGTATTTCGGTGGCTGGGGATGAAATATTTGAGATGGAAAGAAAGAAGACTTACCAGCTATGCTTTGTGGGAGAAGAAAGGAAGACTTCAAGCTATGTTTTGGTGGGAGGAGGTGATGGAATGAAGACTTCCTCACACCTCTATTTATAGACCTATCAAGCACAAAACCGTGGTATCGGCTGCTAGTTTTGAGCAATAATGTGGGTATAAAACCCATGGAATTTAGCCATTGGTTTGGGAAATATTGTGGGCATAAACCATGGAATTTAGCCATTGGTTTTAGGAAATATTGTGGGCATAAAACCATGGAATTTAGACATTAGTTTTAGGAAATCTTGTGGGCATAAAACCATGGAATTTAGCCATTAGTTTTGGGAAATAATCCTATGGAGAGGACTTGCCATAAAATGTAGACTTCTCTTATCATTGGGTAATATAGCGTCTAAGTGTTGTCTAATTAAAATTCCGTATCCCGATCCGTTAAAAAATATTATTCATACCATTACTTACAAGGATCAATAATTATGCACGTGTAAGAAAATAATCACAACAAGTATAATGCGCACAAAAATAATGCAACTAATATATATTCAAATAAAATAATGTAACTAGAAAATTCGGGTCGTTACACATCTTTTGAAAATTATCTTGATAACTTGGTAAAAATCTTGCAACGATGCATTGAGAAAAATCTTTTGTTAAATTGGGAGAAATGCCACTTTATGGTGGAACAAGGAATTGTGCTTGGCCATGTAGTTTAAGGGAAAAGAAGTAGATAGAGCGAAAATTGATATTATTTCTTCTCTCCCTTACCCCGCAAATGTGCGGGAAGTGCGTTCCTTTCGTGGTCATGCAGGATTTTACAGGAGGTTTATCAAAGACTTCTCAAAGATTGTTGCTCTGTTGTGCCGGTTGCTACAAAAAGATGTGGAGTTTGATATGAGCAAGGAATGCAAGTTGGTATTTGATGAGTTGAAAAAGAGATTGGTTACTCCTCCCATTATTCAGCCGCCAGATTGGGAATTGCCTTTTGAACTAATGTGCGATGCTAGTGAACAAGCCTTAGGGGCAGTTTTGGGATAGGGAAGAGGGAAAGTGGCCCATGTCATCTATTATGCTTCACGTACTTTGAATCCATCTCGGATGAACTACACTACCACAGAAAAAGGAGCTTCTAGTTGTTGTGTTTGCATTAGAGAAGTTTCGGTCTTACCTTGTTGGGACAAGGATCATTGTATATACCGACCATGCAGCATCGAGACATCTCATTGCTAAGAAGGAGGCGAAGCCTAGGCTTATTCGCTGGATATTACTTCTCCAGGAATTTGATCTAGAGATCAAGGATAAGAAAGGAGCAGAAAATGGTGTCGCAGATCATCTCAACAGGATAACTCAAGAGTAGACGAACCTACCTCTACGGGAAAGCTTTCCGGACAAACAACTACTTGCAATGACAGATGCGAAGGTTCCTTGGTATGCCAACATGGTGAATTACTTGGTGTCCAAGCAGTTTCCTGGTGGGATGAGTAAGCCTCAGAGAGATAGGTTGAAGAGTGAATCAAAGCATTTTGGTTGGGATGATCCCTACCTTTGGAAATATGGTTTAGATCAAGTAATTAGGAGATGCATTCCCGAAGACGAAGTGCAATCGGTGCTAAATTTTTGCCACTCATACGCTTGTGGAGGTCATTTGGGGCCGAAGAGGACGGCCTACAAAGTACTTGAAAGCAGTCTATATTGGCCTACCATTTTCAAGAACGCCCTCTTGTTTTGCAAAACCTGTGACAGATGTCAAAGGACCGAAAATGTGTCATAGAGGAACAAAATGCCCCAACAACCAATAATGGTGTGTGAAATTTTTGACGTCTGGGGAATAGATTTCATGGGCCCGTTTCCATCTTCTTATGGGAATCTGTATATCTTGTTGGCTGTGGACTTTGTGTCCAAATGGGTGGAAGCAAAGGCTACTCGTACGAATGATTCAAAGGTTGTTGCGGACTTCCTCAAGTCTAACATATTTGCAAGATTTGAGATCCCGAGAGCCATCATAAGTGATAGGGGTACGCATTTTTGCAACCGGACCATTGAAGCACTATTCAAGAAATATTCAGTTTTGCATAGAGTGTCTACTCCCTATCATCCACAAACAAATGGGCTAGCCGAGACTTCAAATCGAGAAATTAAATCGGTGCTAGAGAAGACCGTCCAACCTAACCGAAAAGATTGGAGTTTGAGGCTTGATGATGCCTTATGGGCATATAGAGGACCGCCTACAAAACATCTATAGGCATGTCCCCATATCGCCTTGTTTATGGCAAATCGTGCCACCTTTCGGTTGGACTCGAACACAAAGCCTATTGGGCCATCCGGAGATGTAACATGAGTGTTGATGAGACGGGTATGCACTGGAAACTTGAACTCCAAGAGCTAGAAGAGATTCGGAATGAAGCCTTTGGAAACGCGTTGATATATAAGGAGAAGACCAAAGCCTTCCATGATGCAAGGATATCCCGAAAAAAAATTGTGGTTGGAGAGAAGGTACATATGTACCACTCGCAGTTAAAATTGTTTCCCGGAAAGCTTCGATCAAGGTGAATTGGACCATTCATTGTCAAGAAGATATATCCACATGGAGCCATTGAGATAGAAAGCGGTAAAACAGGCAAGATTTTCAAAGTGAATGGACAATTGCTCAAGCCGTATCCCGAAGGCTGTCAAGATAGCCCACTTGAAGAGGAACAAGTAGAAGACCCACCTTCGAGCTGAGTGAACATCCGTCGAGCCAATGACGTTAAACAAAGGCGCTTGTCGGGAGGCACCCCGGTGGTATCTTTAAATTTTTGCATTTTCAAATTCATAGTTAGATGCTCAATAAATGCCTTGTGGCATATTTGATGTTTTGTTTAGAATTGTGCAGGTATGAATCAAAATAATAAAAAGATAGCATGGAATGGGGGTGAAGGAGACCAAAATGAAGGAAAAATTGCTGGAGACAAATCTCGGCCGAGACACACAAGCAATCTCGGCCGAGACGTCACAAAGGTAAAAACAGGTAAATTCGCTGGAAAAGTATCTTGGCCGAGACATACATTCATTTCGGTCGAGACTTAACTGAGCTCAAAATTGGCCAAAATTGCTGGAAACTTATCTCGACCGAGATCAACTTGTCCAGAATATGGGCAAAATTGCTGGAAAGCAATCTCGGCCGAGACACATACGCATCTCGCCCGAGTTCCTCTGCTGAGCCAACCAAGCCTGAGACCAAAGAACAGATCTTGGCCGAGATACAAAATTCAAAATTGCATCTCGGCAGAGATTCTACGCAGGTATAAATACCCATGCGCGGAATAGCAGGTCATTCCTTCATCCCCCAATACGTGATTTGCGCACACACACGCACACACACACTAAAAAATGCCATTTTTACTCAATTTCTTCCTCTCAAATTCACACCACACCTCACCCACATCACCACACACACTTCTATCTAAAAAAATTCGAATTTAGAGCAAAGTTAGAGTCGGGTCGAAAAGGGCGCGAAAAAGTTCACTTTAAATTTTTTCGATTAAATCCGACCAGTAAGTACGGCAATCCCTTTCCCTTAGTCTTTATTTGAATATTATGAACTTTATTGTTAGATTAGGGGCGAATTTTGTGTTAGAATAGTTATTACATTGATATTGGTTATACACAAGTTTGTTGTTGTGATTTTTTGCCAATGTTGACTTGTTTTAGGTATTCTAATACTAAATTTGTTGTGGTAGCTTTTGCATTGCATGATTGGTTAATGAGGGATGAAGATTGGGTTGAGAATCATTGAATTTGAAGTTGAAATTGATTGTGGCATATCATCAAACACTTGACATGCATTCTTTCTTGTTATCCTTTTGTAGTTTGATTTGATTGCTATGCTCGATTATTAGGTTGATTAGTTGAATTAGTGTGAAGAGTAGGAACTTTTAGACTCTTGTTGATAATGAAAAGAAATTGACCTATTTTTGTTGAGCATTGGTAGATTTTAGTTGCAATAGGATAATGATTGGGAATGTTTGCCATATATGCACATTGTATCATGTCAATTGAATCATCTAGATTGTAAAGTCGCTTGTGATATTACATGTTAATTGAATATGAGTGATTGATATAGCAAACTTGACCTTCTATTTGATTGAAGTTGATGTGTAAATTGGTGATAAAGTGTTCAATGTGGGAGATTTTGATGTGTGTAATGTGTGATTGTTTGTAGGCACATAATGGCACCACCCAAAAATCCGAAGAACACCACTCAAGAAGGCACTTCCGGTAGGCGGTTAACACAGAAAATCCGCAAAAGCCAAGTCAAAGGCAAGGAGAAAGCCGTTGAGTCCATTGCAGAGGCTCCCATGCCGGACATTCCATCGACCACCACTGATAAATCCACAAAGCCAATTGATTTTGACATAGTTCTGAGCACAGAGGACCAGAGGAAGAGATTCGACAAGCTGATTAGGAGACGGGTGTCAGCAACCCGTTATGGTTATCCTAAAATTCTGGATGCCATGGAAATACGGCAGAATGTTCTTGAACTTTTAGACAAAGCAGGTCTAGCCCAATGCCTAGCACCCCGCCCTACCTTCCTCAAGTTCGTGCTAGAGTTTTTCAGCACCCTCGAAATCGAGGAGGAGTCTCTTTCCTGCTCGACCAAGGTCCACCACATCAAATTCCAACTTCTAAATGAAGAAAAGACACTGAGCCACAAAAACCTGAGAAATATATACGGCTTCAAAAGGGCAACAGTTGGCGATGAAAATGAATTGAAAGAGTTTAACATGCAACAATTTTGGGGGCAAATCACTGCCACCCCTAGAATAGTTGCACCCCAGGCCTACGACCCGAGGAGCTCCAGGTTGACTTCCATCAGAAGCCCGGTCGTGAAGTATTTGCAGAAGTTGTTGAGCTTCACCATCTGTGGCAGGAAAGAGATTAGTTCTCCTTGATTGTACGAGATGGAGATCTTATGGGCTATTGTGGATAGGAAGTTGACAAATTTTCAGTGTAACATGATATCGAGCTTTCAGAAAATAGTCAAGGAATTGAGGACATAACGGAAGAGAGAGACAAAAGTGCAGACCCGATCTACTGTGGGGCTCTGATTACCCCCATACTCGAGCATTACAATGTACCCCTCTCAGAGTACACACCCATCAACACTGACTATTATTTAGACTGGGAGGAGATGAAGAATATGAGAATTTCTATGCTCGAGTACCAAGAGGGTACATCGGGTCCGGTTATCCCCTATGTCCTCCAGAATGTGGGACCGTACCTCCGCCTCCCCAACCCCAGTCTGACCTACATCGAGCGCCTGGAGATAAGCATGCCAAACTTGGCGCTGAGCTCGGAAACATATTTAAGAGAATCAAAGGAGCCGACCAGCGCCGAGTTAACACGCTACCAGAGGGGGAAGAAGCCACGAACTGTGGCCAGGGAGACGAGTACGGGGACTGCAGAAGGGAGCAGTCAGCCAAGCAGGAAGAGACCGGCATCTGCGGTGCGGTCTCGGGCCGAGATTAGGGAGGAGCACAGTGACCGGCTGAGCAGTTTAGAGTCGGGCGTGCAGGACATCAAAGCTGACATCAGTGCACTTAGAGGAGATGTCCATCAACTGGGGGCGGAAATGAAGGAAATTAAATAGAGTCAGAACAAGTTACTAGCCTTGTTCAAAAGCATCCAAGGATGCTTTACTGGCTCGATCTCCCGAGACGTCAGGCCTTCAAAGTCACTGTGAGTAGAGCACCGAGAATGCCTTGCCTGTTTCTTCACAAACTTAGTTGGGGGGGAAAATAGGGGGTGAGACATTCTTGGCCGCTCGAATTCCCGAACTCCTCTTTTGCCTCTTTTCCGATTCCTATGACTATTGACTGTTTTGGATTGTATTATAGGCCCGTGTGCCTCTTTTCTGTACTTGCTCAGTTTGGTTTGACGGCCTGTGTGCCGAGTAGATTTGACTGATTGCCTTTGGTAGCCTTCTTGGATGTGTTTTGTTTAATTATAATTGAATTTAGTGGGCATGTGGCCTTTGTTTATCTTTTGATTGATTTATGAGCATTACTGTTAGTATTTTGATTTGGTATTTTGCACATTTAGGAATAATGATTTTGTTTAATTTATTTTTAGTAGAATGTGGTTGAATAATATTGAATAATATGGTTAAATTCGACGAGCACCAACTTGTACTCCTCTTTTTCCACAAACTTAGTTTGCAATTGAGTTTGGGGAGGTACAAGTTGGCAGCTCGAGAAAGCGATTGGATTAGTTTAGAAAGGAAAATTGTGGCGTTGATTAATGATGAATTTTTTTTTTTCAAACAAATATTTTTGGAGAGAAGCACATAGTAGAGCATGATAGGTTTTTGTTGAAACGAAATTGAACATACACTCAAAACTTTTGATCAAATTTGCAACCAAGTGAGTATTTGAGCCTAATGCATACTCCCATTTTTGGAGTAAAATCAAATTTTCTTTCGGTGCGAAAATTCTTTGAATGTATGCAATTTCCTCTAGAACTTGCCCTAATTCTCTACCTTTGAGTAAGTCGGTATGCGTGGTGACAATGAAAATAATTTTAGGCATTTCTTGACCTAAGCCTTTTTCAAAAGCTTAAAACAATTCCTTTTGACAAAAAATGTACAAATTGCCTTAGTTAGCCCTTTGAGCTTAAGCCTTTTTTTGTTTGATACCCAACACTTCAAGAAAATTTACCTTTCATTTAGCCTTTGAAACCCAAATGGACTATTGAGTATGAGGGAGGCGGTTGGAAGGTAGTTAGTTTGGAAATTGGGATTGAATTTGGGTAAACTAGTGGAAAACGAAGAAGGGTGAAAGGAAACATGTGAAATAGGATAGAATCGAGAACATTAACCTCTCCATAATTTATAATTAGTCAAAAAAAAAAAAAAAAAAAAAGAGCAAACTCGAAAAAACCAGAAAAACAAAAGAAAGAGGAAGTGTATGTACCATTTTTTTAGTATTTTCTTTTAGAATTGGAGAGGTTAGTGAAAATTCACATCATTTTTTTTTTTATTACAATCCCTTGGTTAGAAAAGTCTTAAGAAACATATTTATTGTGAGGATTGATAAATATGGGAAACGTAGGCAGGAATAAGGTGAAGAAGTCGAACCTGAGGGTCGACTTGATTGGGAATTGAAAGAGTGAGGTTGAGTGACCATTGTTTGAGGGGTACATGGGTAGTGCACGACTCATTTAGTCCGTTTTATAGTCACTTTTACCTAAATTTTGTCCCACCTTACCCCTAGCCAACATTACAACCTATATAAAGACCTATGGTAGGCAAGTCAAGTACAAATTCGGGTTCAGATGATTGGCAAGCCTATGATAGGCGTTGTATGCATTTCAATGTGAGTGTAAACACCACCCTTTTTAATGCACTCCAGAGAGAGAGAGATACACTCACCCGGCGAGGATCGTAAGTTAAGAGTGTTATGTCTTGAGAGTAGTGGATCTAGTCTATCACATATACTCACTATTATCATGATCGCTTCATCTTTTTCATGAAAACTCTCTAAAATCAAATGCTACTAAACTCTGCCTTAAACACATGTCCTTTTGTCTTTCTCTTGTTCGGGACGAACAAGTTCTAAGTTTGGCGAGATTTGGTGCACGTGTTTCATGCATGCACTTTAGGGCACCTTTAGTGCCATTTTAATGTCAATAATGTGCACAATCACGTGTATTTAGTACTTTTGTATTCTCATTGGCAAAATAATGTGTTTGTGGTGTTTATGTGTTAAAAGAGGTGCAAAAGGATCGAAAAAGAACATAAAACAATCGCTGAGTCGATGGATCAGTCGAGGCAACAAGGGACAGGGCTGAAGGATTGATCTCGGCCGAGACAGGACACAAATCTTGGCCGAGATACCTCTCCAGGGAAAGATCAGAGATTCAAGAGATGAAGATCTCGGCCGAGATGAAACCCAATCTCGGCCGAGATAACCCAAACCCTAAAAAAGCCCTAAATTTCCCTATTCATGTCTCGGCCGAGATGCAATCAAATCTCGGCCGAGATCACCCCTCGGTTTACAATTTGAAAAAGCCCTTTTTCACGTCTCGGCCGAGACACACTTGCATCTCGGCCAAGATTCCTTGCCCTGTTTTAAATTCCTGAACGCGATTTTGCCTTAAATTGAAGTAACAACTCTTCCCCTATATATATATATATCCTCCCTTTCGAAATTAACCTATCTGGGGCACAAATTTGGAGAACTTTTCAGCCACCATCACTTCCAAGGAGGAGAGAAGGGCAAGATGGAGTCATCCCATCTTCCCCATTGATCAACCTTTGGTTCTATCATTTCATTTTTTAGAATTCTTGTATTTCCTTTGATTTACTGATTGTATTAGGAGTAATGGGTGGCTAGCACCCTTAATTCTACCCTTGATCATGTCGAACCTTGATTGAAGATGAATATGTGAATATTGATTTTTGTTGTTACCCTTTTATTGCAATTTAAATGTTCTATAATGCTTGTTTGAATTGTCTCATGCCTAGATGCTTGTTTTAGGATTGATCACCCTTTAGAAGCATTTATTGTATGTTGCTAGAGATTGGAATTCACTTTCCGTGATTGTTGAAGCTTCAATCCCCTTTAGTAGTGAACAATGCTTGATATCATTAGTGGCATTATTGAGTTTGGCCTCTAAACCCGATCGATTCGAGGTTTATGCTTTATTTATCCCGTTGTTCTAGTTCATGATCATCCAATATCAATTAGTGTGAAAAGAGCTTGTATGGATCACTAATTGATTTGGGTAGGAATAAATCGATAAGCGGACCTTCGATTTATCCACAATTAAGGAACAACAAAATTTACATAAGTGGACCTTGTAGATTGTGGGATAAGGGTTTAAATTGCATTGAATTGGGGCATCAACAATAATCCATAGGTAGTCGGATTCAAGGGGATACTAGATCGAAGGTAGATCTCTTTAACAGATTCCAAAACCCAAAAATATTTACTTGTGGTCTTTCTTTGAAACTTTGATTAATCTAAAACACCAAAACCATCTATTGCTTTCTAGATTGGTAATTGGTACTTGGTACACTTTAGTTGTTAGATTCAATCAACCCCCTCCCCCCCCTTTTACTCGCTTATGTTTATTGCTTTTATTCCGGCCTAAATCACTAATTGCTTAAAGTATTTGAAAACAACACTACTTATCGTTCTCTGTGGGATCGACTCGGACTTACCACTTTACCTATTAAAGTTGGGACAGTTCGGAACTCTATTTTAATCATTCTAATTTGGTGGGGCGAGCGTTTCGACGACGCGTTCGCAACCTCTTACCAAATTTTGGTGCCCGTTGCCGGGGAACGGTGTGTGTAGTGTTATTTTCCTTTTCAAGCACCATCTCTAGCATATTAATTATTTATTGTATTGCTTCACTAGTAATTGGCACTCACTAGTTTGATTTGGTTGTGTAGTGCATGTTCACCCGCTCCCAAGGAAACAAAGGGCTTTGGTTTGAACCGAATATCGTTGAGAAAGAAAGAATACTAAGAAGACGAGCTCGATTGCTTGACGAGATCCGGAAGTCTTTTGAAGGCCTCGACATTGAGAGCGAAGAATCAAGTGAACCTAAAGCAATGGCAGCAGAACGAGCACCTGAGAAGACATTGAAAGAACTGGCCAACACAAGGGTCAACCAAGAACCCTTGAGTATTACTTTCCCAGAGATTGGAGCTGATACACAGTACGAACTGAAGACAGGGGTAGTGAACTTACTACCCTCTCATGGCATGGCTGGGGATGATCCACATAAGCATCTAAAAGAATTTCACGTGGTATGCTCTTCTATGAAACCGGCACGAGTCACCGATGAACAAATTAAGCTTCGAGCCTTCCCATTTCTCTCAAAGATTTGGCTTGCGATTGGCTTTACTATCTTCCGGATCTATTTTGTTCCCTTCCCCGTGGGTGCGGGTGAGATGCCCCGCGACCGTGGAGTTCTCCACGGGCGAGGACTGCCTTGCGCGGCCAAGTCTTGCCTCTTCCTTTGTTGTTTCACCTCTCTTGGTCCGGTTTCCCTGTTTTGGTCTAATTGAACCTGTTTTAGCACATAAATAACACAAACACATTATTTTGCCAATGAGAATACAAAATCACTAAATACACGTGATTATGCACATTAATGACATTAAATTGGCACTAAAAGCGCGCTAAAATGCGTGCACGGGACACGTGTACCACCATGCACAATATTAAAATTATTTTTGAGCATGTATATTTTAGATTAAAAAAACTATTTTTTTTTGTTTATTAAAATATTGGTTGTGTTTTCAAATTGTTTCAGTTTTAAATTGTTTATGATTTTTTTTTCATTATTTTTTGTTCGTGCATAGAAAAAATATTTATTGTGTTCAGTTTGTCTGTTATTCATTTAAGATATTTTCTAAAAGAATAAAAAATGGGCCCATTATTCATTTATCACACATAGATGGACTTCATTAAGATTTATAATTGATTAAAATAATTATTAGGGTATGCATAAATAATTGTGTAGATTTGTTTATTATTATTTTGTGCCCAATTAAAATAACTATGCGGACTTTTATTAATCTAATGTATTTGTTATTTGCTAAAAAATAATTAATATTCTCAATGAGAAGTATTGCAGTTTCACATTTTATAATTTATACTTAATAAAAATAAATTATTATTTATAATGCTAATTTTCATATTGGGAAGAACCTCTGATAAAGTAATTCATTCTTTTATTCGAAATAATTATAACTATTTACTAAAATCCCCCCCCCCCTTTTTTTTTTAGTATTTTCATGTTAAGAAAATTAATTTTTTTTTTCTTTCTGAAATTAAAAAAATCATCTCCATCCAACACGAATGGTAGTGGATCGGCTTCTAAATTTTCCAAGCATACAACACCTATCGATAACATCAATCAAAGCACTGTTACATATCCATTTCAGAGGAGTCCATTTTCCGATATCATCAATGGTAATAACATACTATTCTAGACTTCATATTTTTGTTATTTAATTTTTCAAAATTGATTTGTATTTGTATAATGTGTTCTTACTTAAATGTTGAAATTTTTAAGTGAATGGATCTATTAGTTTGATCGGCAAACAGGCATCATCGTCGTAGAAAAATGTGCAAATGAAATTCTTTCTAATTCGACTTCGTCTTCTATAAGAGGTACATATTTTACCGATTCGGTAATTTTTTTATTATTTAAATTCAATTGGAGCATAATTATATCATTGATTTATGTAATTTTTTTACGTATAATTAAAAGATTCAGGGAATGCAAATATCACGACACATGAAGAAAGTTTAACAAATGTTTCAACCTTGGTTAATCTTACTGGAGATGATTATATTCCTGCTCCAGCTTATTACAACCGGTTAACATTAGAAAGCCATCCAGAAGACGTAAGATATTACATAATTTTCATCAGTAAAATTATTAGTCAATTGATAATAATTTCTTTTACAATAGAATTTAAAAAAAATATTAATCGTGTTATTTTATTGATTCTATGCAGAAGCGGCTAGTCCAACAAAAGCACATATTAATAATCCTTATGCAGTAGGTAATTTTTATTAATTTTTAAAATAATTTATATTCTATGTATAATATCTATTTCAATTTTTTTTTTATGTGTTTTTTGTATTCTGTCAAGACTATTTACTATATATTTTATTTTATTAGAGTACATGGACTTTGGTGACACCACATATAGTTGTCGTCATTGTGGTGCGTTGTTTTGGTATGAGGAACGTTTGTCCTCATTCTCGAAGTCTATATATCCGGTATATAGTTTATGTTGTATGAAGGGAAGATTCAATTGCCTTTACTTCCACGCTCTCCTCAGCTTTTACAAGATCTTGCTATTTGGACAGAAAAAACTAAACAATATCTAAAAATATACGTACATACAATAATATGTTCTCATTCACTACAATGGGAGGAAAGATCGATTCTAGCATGAGCACTGGCGGCGGACCTCTTGTTTTTCAATTACATGGGGCCATCATTATCATCTAATTGGAAGTCTTCTTCCATGTGAAGGTTCAACTCGGAAATTTGCACAGTTGTACATATACAATACCAATAATGAAATATGAAATAGAATCAATGCCGTGAGGTAAAATTATTTAATTTTTACTTTTGTATTTGGAAGACTACTCACTTTGTCATGTTTGTATAAGGAAAAATATGTGTTATTTTTAACCATGTTAAAACAAATATATTTATTGATTTTGCCAGAAAAAATAGAGAAAATGAAGCTCTTCATACTGAGTTGGTAGCAGACTTGAAATCCATGCTTGATCAGCACAATGTGTTGGTCAAAACATGATGGCTGCTCAAAAGATAGTATCTGAAGGACGTGCTGATGTCAGAATAAAGTTGGTAAATGAGAGGACAACTGACCGTAGAAGATATAATCTACCTGCTATTTCAGAAGTAGCAGCCCTGCTGGTTGGTTACCTGGATCGTGCGCTTGGTGATCGTGACATAATTGTTGAAACACGCAGAGGTTCGTTAAAGCACATTAACGAGATGCATTCATCTTATGAGTTTACAATATCCTTTATTATTCCCATATGGTGAGGATGGTTATAGCGAAAACATTCCATTCGCTTCTGGAAGGGAGTTTGATGGCGGCGGTCGTAAAAAGGTTAGTATGCGAGAATTTGCTGCTTTTCGCCTACAAGAAAGGCCTTCAGAGAGAGCAGGCGTTTTGTATAGTAAGAGGCTGACGCAACAAGTTATTGTTGATCTTTACACCATCATCGAATCCATAAGACTGTTGTTTATCAGATTAAATAAAAAAGTCTTGCAAGTCGAGTTGTATAGTGGTCTTAGTGATGCTCTGCTACGAGGTGAATATGGGTTTAAGGATTATTTTTCCATCCATCTACACCAATGGTCCACGATATATGATTTAAAGCTACCAGGATACTATGGCTATTTGTAGATAGGTTGATTATCCTGATCTATTTATTACTTTTACTTGCAATCCAAAATGACCAGAGATTGTTAGGTTTCTTGAACCAAGGAACTTAAGACCGGAGGATCGTCCTGATATTGTTGTTATGGTGTTCAAGGTTAAACACGACGCTCTTATTAATGAGCTTTGTTGCAAGAAAATATTTAGCAATGTTATTGCAGGTATTTTAGTTAAAGCTAATTTTACAAGTAAGATTGATTAAACTATGAAATTTATTATATTTATAGATTCTATTTGGAAGATTTGCAGTTGTATACACAATTGAATTTCAGAAGCATGGTCTCCCGCATGCTCACGTCCTTCCTTTCTTACCAAAGAAGATAAATATCCAACCGGGCCTGAAGTTGACCGAATAATTTCAGCAGAAATACCTGATGAGGTATCTGATCCAAAATATTACGCAGTGCAAGAGTACATGATACACGGTCCTTGTGGATTAGCGCATCTAAATTCACCGTGTATGGACGATGACGGTAAATGTACGAAGTACTTCCCGAAGAGATTTGTTGATTCTATAACTATCAGTGACAAGGGTTATCCAATCTATAGGCGGAGATATGATGGAAGGACTGTTATGAAGAGTGCTATTCCTTTGAACAATGAATATGTAGTTCCCCATAATAGAATCTTCTTCTAAAGTATGGAGCGCACATAAATGTTGAGTGGTGCAACCAATCTCGGTCTACAAAGTATTTGTTCAAGTACATAAACAAAGGCCATGATCGTGTTATTGCTGGGTTTTATAAGGCAAGTGCTGATAATGCGTCTGGGAATACTGTCGATGAGATTAGTATATACTACAATTGTAGATACATATCTCCCTGTGAAGCTGCTTGGAGGATCTTTGTATTCGAAATTCAATATCGATATCCTCCTGTGGAACGATTGAGTTTTCATCTTGAGAATCAACAGTCTGTTAACTTTTCCAAAGGTGATCAGTTAGTGAATATTCTAGAACGACAAAGAATTAGTCAAAGTATATTTTTGGGATGGTTTGAAGCAAATAAGAAATATCTAGAGGCAAACATATGACCTATGCTGAGTTTCCCCAGAAATTTGTGTGGAAGCAGAAGGATAGAGAATGAGTTAAAAGAGAAAAGGGTAAAGGAATAGGTAGGCTTCATTGTGCCACCTGGATGTGGTGATCCTTACTACGCTAGGTGTCTTTTGAACATTGTGAAGGGTTGCAAATGTCATGCTGAAATTAGAAAGGTTGGGAAGGTACAAAATGAAACCTATCGAGATGCTTGCTATGCTAGGGGGTTATTAGAGGATGACAGGGAATACATAGATGCCATTGAGGAGGCAAGTCATTGGGCGTCTGCTCAGCACTTGAGAGTTTTGTTAGTTACACTCCTGTTCTCCAACTCAATTGGAAGACCTGAGCACATATGGGAACAATGTTGGATGCATCTATGTGATGATATTTTGTACAAACAACGTATTTTGAGGAAACTAATGGTATAATGTTATTTTTTTCAAAGATAATTTATTTCATTTATTTAAAAAAAAATAAGGCTTTGATTGTTAAGTTATCGATTAATAAAATATAGTTTTATGTAGATTTGACATTGTCTGATGAAGAAATTAAAAATCTTACTCTTGTGGAGATTGAGAAAATGTTACGGATTTGTAGGAAGAGTCTTTCTAATTACAATCCCATGCCAACAACAGACTTATCAAATTCGGTGGCTTCTGGTGCTTGATTTGTTGCTGATGAACTCATGTATGATCTTGATGCTTTGTCTATTGAACACACCAGATTGGTAGCCGAAATAACAGACGAAAGACGGATTGTATATACCTCTGTTTTGAATTCAATGACTTCTGGTGATGGTAAGACATTCTTTGTATATGGATATGGTGGTATTGGTAAGACTTTTATCTAGAGGACATTGTCAGCTACTTTACGTTCTAGGGGTGAAACAGTTTTGAATGGTGCACCAAGTGGCATCGCGTCGCTACTACTGCCAGCTGGAAGGACGGCGCATTCGCGTTTTAAAATCCCATTGAATGTTCATGAGGATTGTTCATCCAGTATAACTCTAAGAAGTCCTTCAGCTGAGATGATTGTGATGTCTAAACTGATTATTGTGGGAAGAAGCTCCAACGATGCACAAGAATTGTTTTGAAACTTTGGATAAGTTACTTCGTGACATAATGAAGAAAAAAGCTCCGTTTGGTGGAAAGAGTGTTGTTCTAAGAGGAGATTTCAGGCAAATTCTACCTGTTGTTCCAAAAGGAACGAGACAGGATATAGTGTATGCGACAATTAATTCTTCCTATTTGTGGCCGCATTTCAAGGTTTGAGATTGACAAAGAACATGCGATTATAGAACCTTCCTAATGATGCAGATGGGCATGAGCTAAGAGTTTTTTTGGAATGGATTGCAAGTATTGGGGATGGCATTATTGGTGGACCTAATGATGGAGAAGTTGAGATTAACATCCTGGAAGACATTATGTTGCAAAAGGATGAAAGTGCTATGGCGACTATTGTGGGAAGGACGTATCTGGATTTTGGAAAAGTAGGTGACAACACTTCATATTTACGTGGTAGGGCTATATTGGCACCGGCTCTTAATGTTGTTGATTCTATTAATGAGTATATGACTTCCAAAAACAATTCTGAGGGTAGGACGTACTTGAGTTCGGATACCTCGTGTAAATCTGATGCCAATGTTGATCTTTTGAATGATCTTCATACTCTCGAGTTTTTGAATTCAATCAAATGTTCTGGGGTGCCAAACCACGAGCTTAAGCTAAAAATTGGCACGTCGATTATATTGTTGAGAAACATAGATCATTCACAGGGGTTGTGCAATGGTACGCCATTGGTGATTCCTAAACTTGGTGATCACGTGGTTGAGGCAAATGTCATATTAGGGGATAATGCTGGTGTAACGGTCCTCATCCCTCGATTGCCTGTAACTCCTTTAGACAAGAGAATCAAATTCAACAATTTTCGTTTATCATTTCTTATGTTATGACTATAAACAAGAGTCAAGGGCAATCACTTAACCATGTTGGTCTGTTCTTGAAGAAAACTATTTTCTGTCATGGCCAGTTGTATGTTGCCGTCTCTCGCGTCACTAACCGAAAGGGTTTGAAGATTTTAATGTGTGATGATGAAGATCCAAAAAAAAAAGACTACTACAAATGTTATTTATGAGGAAGTTTTTTAAAATTTGTAGTCGGTATATTTTGTTTGTTTTTATGTATTATATGTTAATGTATATATAGTTGATGCTTTTTCTTAGTTTTCTCGGTTATTTTCTCATTTTCGTAACATATACTTTGTTGACGCTAATATCGTCTTTTATTTGGTTATAGGCATTTTTTTTAATCCCTAAATTTCATTCAGTAATGATCAAAACCAAGTCATGCTATAAAATACCTAAATCAAAACATGTGAAATATCTTCCCGTGTGTCGCACGGATACGATACTAGTTATTATTAAATTTGAAAATTGTATGCTTAATAAAGTAAATATATCAATATTTTAAATTATATACAATAAAATTTTAAATAGCAGAAATACTCCCCTGCAATTAGGGTTGTAAGCAAATCAAATATTTTTGATTCAATTAGTGATTCGAATTCGATTAAGATGATTCGAATTCGAAAAAATCAAATTCGAATTCGAATACGAATTAATTATAAGATTCGAATAATATTTGAATTCAAATTCGAATATAGTTGTATTCGATTCGAATAATTCGAATATTCGATTCGTTTATAATATAATATATTTTAAAAATTTAATAATACATATAATATTAAATATATGTATATAATATATTTCTATAGCTATATATTTAAATAAATTTATATATAATATATATTATTTAAATTTATAATTGAAAAAAAATTAAAAAATAAATAATATATATAATATAAAAATAGAAAATAATTTTTCGAATCTTGAATCGAATCGAATAGTTCGAATATTTCTCACGAATCGAATTCGAATCAACTATTTAAATTCGATTAATATTCGATTCGAATTCGGATTCGAGTTTATATTTACAAATTCGAATCGAATTTCTTAATATTCGATTCGATTCGATTCGTTTACATCCCTACCTGCAATTTCCGGGATGAATATATACTTATTATTTATAGATAAATTAGTCTTATGGAATAAAATTAAAATAAATATTATATATAACAAATAAAAAAATCTATATATATATACATTGTGAAACTCATCATTCTTAACCTATGTGGATAACCACAAATACTCAATTAATTACATATGTTAAAGCAAACATAAATATAATAAAAAACACAACGTATTAACAAAGTAAGATAATATAAAATAAATTGCATAATTTATAAGAAAATTATATTTTTCTATTTAAATAATCCCATATTTTTTATTGTTAGCAATAGTCAATTGGTTTGTTTTTATATTATTTAATTCACAATCTAAATAGTCCAATAAAAAAGAAATTAAAATCTAATTCAACTTAGGAGATGTGAAAAGATGATTAACTTGATATATTGTGTGTAAAATAGATCGGGAATAAACTTATTAGTATTTTTAAAAATTATATAAAAAGAGTTATTGAGAAAGAAATAAACTAACAAAATGCTGATGCTACAACAACTTATTTTTAGGGACATATACAAGATTAAAATTCTTGAAGATTTCCAATTTGCGGCTGGACAGGAAAATGATATTATTTTTGTTTGATATATTTGGCTCCATTTCATTTTATTACACACGCATTTATATGTATATATTAGTGTATATATAGATTAATTTGTAGAATAAAATTAAGATAAAAGGTAAATACAATAAATTTATTAATGAAATTATTTAAAATATGAAATGATTTAACTAATTATTATTTTCACCCTAACCATGGTACTAAATACCAATGAACATCCACATTAAGTACTCAAACATAATCAAACAACCAACCAATAAATAATGTATTTTATTCAATACAATATCATACTTTTACATATATATGTGATATGAATGTCAAATTAAATATCATAAAAAGATGATTAACCTGATATATAATAAGTAGAAAATGAATAAGATACAAAATATTATTTGTATTTAAAAATTTGGGAAATGTTTTCTTAGAAAAAGAAAAGGAACCAAAAAAGAACAAACAAATCAAAAGTTGGCACTTATACAAGTAACCATAAATAACTCAAAACTCTTTGGTTGAAAAAATGCAATTTACAATTTCAACCCTCTTATAGCTTTTATATATATGTAGATACTAGAAATTCCACCTGTCCATATGCACGGATGTCCATAAAATGTAACATTATTTTATTTACATATTTTAACACATATTATATAGGGAATAATTATAAAGTAAAGTAAAATTTTAATCAACTTGGAAAACAAATATGAACAAAAAGAATGAGTTATTTCATTGACGTCTTATTTATATTTGCATGAAAATAACAAAACTACATATTTCATTCTTTGTTATCTTTTGTTTAACAACTTCGTCGTAGTAATTCAATATTTTTAGTCCTTCTCTGCTGGTCACCCTCGAAATTGCTACGTGGAATTGACCATGTTGGTTTTTTTTGAAAAATAAAAAAGACCGGCATGTGACAATGATTGTCCTTTAGTTTTGTTGATTATCATTGCATATGACACAATAATTAGAAACTGCCTTCCTCAACATGACAGGAGTGTCCACCATAAGGTTGAGCTCATGATTAAGGACACCGGAACGCTTCAATGAATTTAAGAATTCCGGTGTGTGGACATCCACCAACACGTCAACATTGCTTTCAGACTTGCAAGCACTGTCAGAGCGTAAATACGCCTTGGACTCGCGTCTATTAAGCTTAATCATGTGATCATTTATTGAATCAACTACGTCGAAGGTAGGTGCAAGTATTCTCTTTTCTGCAGAAACAATGAATCGTCCACCATGTTCTCAAAATCTGGGTAAGTGCTTTTAACACTCGTATCTAATGCATCCTCACCTTTCTCCAAAAGAATGTCGTCTGGAATCTCAACTTGGGCACCCTACATCTCACCAATAGTGTCATCACCAAGTGCAACCATCCATTCAGAAAATTTATGCAATTCGTTGTAACCTTCCGTCCATCATTCCTCCTTCTATAAACTAGGTACCCATCATCGTCAATAATAGTTTCATCGATAAATTTCTTTGGAAAGTGTTTTGTGCAAAAATCTTCTTCTGAAATGCATGGAGAGTTTTTCCTATCAGGACCACATGGACTGTGCATCATGTAATAATACACAACTCGTAATATTCTGGATCAACACTCTCATCTGGTATTTCTGCAGAAATAATTTTGTTAATGTCACTGCCAGTGAAATTTCTATGCTTCTGGTGAGGAAACAGTAGAATATGGGCGTGAAAAAGCCCTCTTTTCTGAAACTCCACCATATGAATAGCTGCAAATAAATGCATAAAAAGTTAATAATGCATTTAGATAAATAAGGACATTTATTTGGCACACTTATTCTCAAAATAAATCCACTAAAAACTATACCTACATTAACACTCCCGAATTTCTTGTTTTTCCTTAGATCGTCCATCAAGCCGTCTAGCTTCATTTTGAAGATTCATGAGACTATATCAGGACGATCTTCCGGTTTGAGCTCTCGTTCTTCAAGAAAATGTTCAATTTCTTGCCACTTTGGATTGAAGGTAAATGTTATGAAAAGATCCGGATAACCTGCCCAACGAAAAATGCCATAGCATCTTGGTAGTTTTGTATCATGTAGCGTGCTCCCCCAGTAAATGTTGGTGGCAATATCGCACGCTTTCTTTGGGTGCGTGCGCCAGTCTCTCCCCTCAACAATGCATCCTCCAAACCTTTATACATCTCGCTCCTAAGTTCCTTTTGGCGAGTGCTAACATATTTCTACCTACCTAATTCTATTAGTGTTTATGCATCAGCAATAAATTAGTGAAGTAGTCTCCAAGAACTTAGAATTGTACCCGCATCCCCGTCTCTCTCTTGAAATCGGTATGCAAAGTATTCTCGCACACTTACCATCTTTCTCACAGTTGGTCTCTCCATGATAAAATCAGCATAAGCAATGTCTTCCCTATAATCATCTTCTCCATATGGAAAAAGTAGTGGATATTGCAAAGCGTGATAAGCAGCATTCAATTCATTAATGAGCTTGAGATGCCCAGATTGGGTCTCCATCACAATATTTCGATCACCCTTCGACTCTTCAAAATTTATAATGACCAAGGCTGCTACTTCGGATGCCGTAGGAAGGTTGTACATTCGAACATCACCATGCCTTCTTCCACGAAGCTTTAATTTAAATGTATATATAAAATATTATTTAAGTACATACCGTCTAGCTTGGATACAATTTGTAACCTCATTCTTTGTGTCGTAAATGTACAACTGAGCAAACTTTGGTGTTGCACCATCAGCAGGTAGAAGGCTTCTTATTAAATGATAATTTTGTCCATGAAGACTGAATACTGGCGGTGCACTACCATTATTTTGCTCCTTAACGATCTTTCCCCCAACGACGTGAATGAAAACATGCTATTATAAGACCGGATATTTTCTGTAAAATGTCTGATCTTCGCTCCATCACCGTGTAGTAGATCGTGCAGAACCATCGGTGGTTCTTTCACTGGAGGTAATTTGACCTTTCCTTGCATGCAACACAAGGAGTATTTTGGATTATCAGATTGCCGATAAGAATAGATTATTAGAAATTGTGCCTTGAATCTGGTTCGGTTCGAATTGATGTTCGTGTCAAAGTGGAGGCTTGGATTTGAAGGGCGTTGGAAGCAACGCAGCCCCGACAAAGAGTGTCGCGGCCGCAACAAATTATGGCCGATTGATGATTTTGAAGCTGCAGACCCATCGCAGTCGCGACAGATGCGTGTCGCAGCCACAACAAAGTGAACTTGTTTGGTCGTGGTTGTGACAAGTGATGGTCGCGACCGCGACAGACTCAGGAGGCACAGAAAATGGGCTAACACGTGTTTAGGTCTAGGTTAGGTTTGGGGGCTTATAAATAGTCCTATTGTATTTGGGCTTTGTACAGACGGAGAGAGGTTGGCAGCCTGAGATATTCTAGAATTAGTGTTTGTTGAGTACTTGGTACTCAGTTGGTCTAGAATATTCAGTCTGCTTTTGGGATTCTATTTTCGAGTTTAGAGTCGTTTGTTCAATAGAATATGGAGAGCTTGTTTTGGTTGAGTATCCATCAATTGGTATTCAATTTATCTCCGTTTGTTAGGATGGAGAGTTTGATAGTTGACCTAGGGTCAGATTTGTCTCAGTCCTATATTGTAACACTCTTTGATATTGGATTGAGTTCCTTTCGTTTGATCGTGGACGTAGCTAATAAGTTGTTAGCGAACCACATAAAAATCGGTGTATTTTGCATTGTCGATTTTCTCGTTTATCATTTCTTTGTGTTTGTTCTTTCCCAACAAGTAGTATCAGAGATTTTTTCGAGTTTCTGCAATTTGGTGGGAAAGATATCTGGAGTAAATGTGAAGATCGATAAATTTGTGAGTGGGTTTGGAATTGAGGTGGAGCTTTGTCTGAAGATGTCGTATCATTTGTGGATTCAAGTCAAGGTCGAGATTGTTAGGAATTGTGCCTTGAATCTGGTTCGATTCGGGTCGACGTTCGTGTCAAAGTGGAGGCTTGGATTTGAAGGACGTTGGAAGCAATGCGGTTACGACAAAGAGTGTCACGGCCGCGATAAAATTGTGGCCGATTGATGATTTTGAAGCTAGAGACCCGTCGTGGTGGCGACAGATGCGTGCCGCGGTCATAACAAAGTGAACTTGTTTGATCGCGGTCGCGACAAGTGATGGTCGCGGCTACGACAGACTTAGGCGGCGCAAAAAATGGGCTAACGCTTGTTTAGGCCCAGTTTGATCTGTTTTGTGTCTAGTTTAGGTTTGGGGACTTATAAATAGTCCTATCGTATTTGGGATTTGTACTGACAGAGAGAGGTTGTCAGTCTGAGACATTCTAGAGTTAGTGTTTGTTGAGTATTTGATACTCAATTAGTCTAGAATATTCAGTCTGCTTTTGGGACTCTATTTTCGGGTTTAGATTCGTTTGGTCAATAGAGTGTGGAGAGTTTATTTTGGTCGAGTATCCATCAATTGGTACTCAATTTTTCTCCATTTGTTAGGATAGATAGTTTGATAGTTGACCTAGGGTCGTATTTCTCTCAGTCCTATATTATAACACTCTTTGATATTGAATTGAGTTCCTCTCGTTTGGCCGTGGACGTAGCTAACAAGTTGTACACGAACCACGTTAAATTCGGTATGTTTTGCACTGTCGATTTTCTCTTTTATCATTTCCTTATGTTTGTTCTTTCCCAATAGAAAGACGTCCTTCGTACAGAAAATATGCACCACAATGATTGCACTTGAAAGATGCATCTCCAATATCGCAATAATCGACAGCTACAATGTGAAAGATTATAAATAATTATATGTTTAATATTTTTAACAAATATATATAGACTAACAATATATAAATAATATGTTCAAATAATACTAAATAGAAATTATTAAATTGAATAAACTCACATTTATTGAGAGTATCTGGAAAACATGATTCATCTGCATCAAGTTTTCGGATTTCAGGACTATCTTCAGTCAAATTAACCAACTCTTTGAACTTATGATCCCTATTAATTAAATCTCGCATCTCATCACCAACATTAGCCGAGTTATTATTTTCTTATCTATCATTGTTCACGACCAAATTTTCAGTACATTCATCCGTCCTAACTGTATTAGAATACAAAAGAATTAATTTAAATAATATGTTACATTTGTACTCTACAAATAACACCAAAATTTGTACGGTAGAATTAAGAAATTACCATCAGTTAAACAACTCGAATTTTGAGTAAAAACACATTGGACAGAAGAATGATCTACAAAACTCAATTAAGTAAAGTTAGAAATTGTTATGATTTATTATTTTTTATTCCAAAAAATGTATATATTTTTATGAACTTATTAAAAAATAAATATTACCTCTTTAAAGCAGTGTTGTAACTTGTCTTTTGCTTGTTTTATTTATTTTAGATCCTGGGATACAATCTTCATGCATTTGATCTAAATTCGACACTTTATTTTAAAATAAGTATATAGCATATATATATATATATATATATATATATATATCACCTTAATAAAGCAATATACTGAAAAATGGAATAATACGTCATACTTACAATTTGTTATATCAGAAAAATGTTGAGTAAGAGATCCAAATCCAATGTAGTTACATATCAAACCTCCAAACACATGTCTTACCCTTGTCATTGATTGAGAGTCATCAGTTTGTGCCATAGGTCCATCTTCATTTTCTTTGCAATAAAAAAACAAAAGTTATACCCTACATAAGCAAAAACCCAAAAAAAGGTGGACCTATGTATATTTATTATTGAGCATTTTCATTAACCAATTTGAAACCAAAACTTGTAAAATCTTATTAAAAGATATGAATCCAAAATATTTTGGATAAATTTGCCTAAAAAATAATCACATATCTTTATACACATTGTGAAAAGATTATAAATCACGATACGAATTATTCAACTTGCATTTTCTAAATAAAAGTCCCTAAAATTCTCCTAAGAAGCCTAAATTATAATTAATTTCAAGTTCTTTAACGATCATATTCTACATTTTACTTAGAAAATAATTTAAAGCACACATTTCTTCATACAAAATAATAGGTAAATTGAAAATTTAATAAATGAATGGTAAATATTTAGTTAAAAGGCTAAGCAACACTTTTTTTGTCAATTTATTCTATAAGTGCAATGATTCACTTTATAAATTTTGAAAGTGATTAAATAATATTATTACAATAGGCGTTTTGGTTGATGAGTGTTTTTGAAAGGTATGACAATTTTAAATAAGGCTAATTTTTTTTTATTAAAGATTCATAGAAGATGTAATCCTTGATACCTGCCGAATTGCCAAAATAAATCCTTAAAACTTGTCGAATTACCATAAAATAAATAATTATTGCATTAATTATATAATTAACATTACTCAGACGGCTGAGATCATGACACATCACTTACCTGATGAGGAAATGTACATGGGTGGGAAAATGAGAGTAGTCTAAAAATAGTAGATGGTTCGACTTATATATACTCATATCTACCAATAGCGAGGAAATTATGACCATTAGATCTTAAAATTTGTCAAATTAACAATAAAAAGCATCATTATTTATTAAAAAATACTCTATGCTTGCTTCTGTATGATTTTAACTTTTCAATTAGTCATTAACATAATTTATACCATCTATGAACTATAATGACAATCATATATTATTGTAAAATTGTGAGTGATATAATTATGTTAAATAGAGGGTATTTATTATAAGTTTGACCTAAAATATTGCAAATAATAACCTTAATTATAACTTCCAATAATTATTGTTCGGCTACATATGTCCTAAAATGATCAGAATGTTATAAGAGAACTATAATCATAATTACAAAACACCAAAATTGACTTAATTTAATCGTCCAATTAAATTTCCTTTAATATGTCATTGCTAATGGGTTATAAAGTTTCTAAATCATGTATAACTTAATGATAAAAAAAATTATAATTATGCGTCAAGACATATCCAAAACACTTCTCAATAGATAAGTTAAAATAAACCAAACCCATGAAATGAGAGAAATTTATTAGATTAACTAGGAAATAATTAATAGAAAAACATTCCTATTGAAATATAACTGGAAAAAAAATATTTGTTTCTCTTTTACCATAACAATCAGTTCTCATCTCTCAATCTAAGCATACCAAAATAAAGAAATAAAAATTGTAAGTAGTGTCACAAATGAAGACAGAGAAACCAATATGCACTCACTAATAAGTAGATATACTTCACCACTAACACCATAAAAAGAGTACATCAAATAAGTAAACTGGAACTCCGGCAACATGGGCCACAAAAATACACTATAACATGTCTTGGTATTCCCATAAGTGATTAACTCCGATAATAGACGACTCTCTTATCAAACACTTGTGCAAATATATAACATTAAATCAATAAAACCAACATTTATTCATATTAAAGATAATATAATTATCAGATAAATTAAAGCAACATATAAAAATATAGGGAACAATGTCTACTTTAAAATACAAAAATAATTAAAATGATAAACAAATGACATATATGCTACTTCAAAATAAATAAATCTAACTAATATATATTTCCCGAAAAAATGAAGATATAACTATATAAATATCAAATCAACTCAAACACACATAAATATAGAAAAAAAATGTATACAATATAACATAGACATATTTATAATCGATAATTAAAAGCTACTTGTTAAGGACCAAAAACCAACATAGATATACAAAGTCAAATTACCTATTTGTTCCTTCCTAGATATAAATCTTCAAGATCTGTAATAGCATTACGTGAAAAAAATAACAAAAAAGTTAAGAATAAAAACAATAAGATTGGAACCAAGATAAACAATAAAACAATAACATAAATATGAAGTTTTCTTATTACCTATATTATCTTTTTAATTTCGGATGTAGTTAAAAAAAAAAAAAAAACCGAATGTATGAAACCTGTAAAAACACAAATCAAATGACTATGATTAATCATACTGCAAGGAAAACAAGTTATAATTTTAAAAACTAAAATTTAAAAAGTAAGCAAATTAAAAGTGTAATAAAGTAAACAAACCATACCAATCTATTTTCCCATATGATGAATTAATAATGTAGATAAAAATTCTTTCAAATCAAACTCCACTATAGTTTGATTGCTATAATTTGGAAAGTCCCTTATAGTCACCCATCTAAAATTAAAACAAAAAAAAAATAGAAAAAATAATAAAAAAAAAAAAAGATAACATGATCAGACAATTTATGTCATTTTTAAAAAGTATGCACAATTTTAAAGTATAAAGCAAACAAAAACTCTAAATAATTTCTATGAATTAAAAGAGATGCACAAATCCAAGATAAAAGATCTTACTAAAGACATAAAAATGAACTAAGAAAAATATAAACAATCAAATGAAAAATATGAATATATGATCAATACCTGCAAAAATGTTAGTTGCATATTCATTGAAATCCATGAATATCAAAACAACAAAATATATGAATATTTATATAAAAATACACATACAATATATCAATGTGATTAATACCTGCTAAACTTTAAATTGTAATATTGATAACGAATATACTTTCATATTAGTTGAAACATGTATAATACCTGCAAAACTACACATTCGAATATAATGAAAAATGTGAATATTTAATTAATACCTAAGAGTAATACTCGAACAATTCAAAAGAAACATAAACCCCACCACTTAACTCATACATCAATAATCTCAAGGCTGCAAATAACATATTACATAACTCAAATAACAACAAACAAACATCACTGAAAATATAATTTGAAGCAATAGATTGTTAAGGAAATATTTATCACCAAATCTGAAGGTGAGCCTAATGTAGCAGTGTGCCAATTGCTGGCCGAATGTCGCATACTAATAAAACCAAGAAAAAAAATAAAAATATGAGCCTTTATGAATATATGATGAACAAAAATACATCAATTTTTATGGAAAAAAAAACAATAACTGAATAAGAATAGATGGAAAAAAAAGCCTACATGATTAGAATGAAAGAGATAGTGGAGTGAAAGAGAAAAAAATCATTTGAATTGGAGGAATAATGAATTGCATCCAACATTATGTGATTAAAAGATATAATATAGAATGAATTGATATGGAAAATTTGAATACAATAGAGCACATAATTTTTTTTAAGGAATTGTTTGACATAACTCACAAATTAATGGAGTTTTTAATATCCTTACCATAAATTCGTCTAAATTAGTGGAAATTACTATAAATTGAAAACGATGAGTGAAAATAAAGGATGAGGAAATGGTTGAGATGGTGACACATGTCCTTCTCGATGAGGAAAGGTGCAATGGGCAGGAAATGATTTTGGCTAAAATAGTAGAGGGTTCTGCTTTTATCAGAAATTATCAGGTCCACACCTCTCTCATCCACGACGTCCCAACCCATATGTATCCCCCAATTCCACATCATCACATGGCTGACCATTAGCCTGTAAAATTAAATAATATAAATAAATAAAAATATGTCTCTCTTCTATTCATTGTTGCCGCCCACCACCAACCTCTGACGCCGCCCACCACCGTCAATATACCCATCGAAATGTTCTTTCTAAATTTTATTAAAAAATAAGTAGCTTAACAAAGTTATAGATCAGAAATTTTCAAGGTTGTTTGCATCTCCAGCAACAGTTCATTAACAGGACACCAAGCAAAGGAAAAATAAGGCCTCTGCTTGAAGTCCTGCTGAAAATTTGAATAATTAATTCCTATCTTCAATTCTCCCCATTCCAATAGCTATCAGTATGGTAGCGAAGACAAGGTGCTCAAAGTAAACAAGAAAAATAAAATAGATTAGTGTTATAAAATAATTCAACTTTCACCTTCATCTATAATGTAAGCAACAAATATACATAATAAAGAAAAACCAGACAAAGATACAACAACTGCAGTGAAGAACAACAATTTCGGAGTTTGTGTCCCTCTCATCTGAATCGCTTCCGTATCAAAACATCTAACCTTTTCAATTACATTAAGAAATTAAAAAAAAAAAAAAAAAGTTCCAATTTTTCCATTGTCCGCGGAGAGTGGTGGTGGTTGTGAGCAGGAAGAAAAAAAATAGACTTTTCCATCGCCACCGAAGAGTGATGCTAGACGGTGGTGTTGGTGGTGGTTTCGAGGAGGAAGACAAAGGAGTGGCCGACGATGGTAGTTTTAATCGTTGTTTGATGCCGGAGGTCTATTTGGTGACTTGGGTGGGTGTGCCGGAAGAAGGTGAGGATGGGTGTAGAGGCAGCGCCGGAGATTGATGGTGGTAGACGGCGCCGGAGGTTGGTGGTGGGCGGCAAGAAGAGAGGAGCATGTAGGCTGAAATTGAATTGCGATAGAAGCGAGGAGGTTTTTTTTTTTTTTCCTCCTAATTTACAAGCTAAAATTAGTCAGTCACGTAGTGGTGTGCAATCACTACAAGAAAAAAGGATATTTGTCACTAGTCTTTTACAACTACAAGAGTGGTTACTAAAACTAGCCCATTTTGTAACTATTAGTAGTTACATAAAATATTTCATATAATTTTAACCAAATTTGCTACAATATGCCAAGCTATTTTGCAACTACTTGTAGTTACAAATACGTTAGTAACTACAAAAGTAACTACAAAGTAGTTGCAAAAAATAGTTACAAATGCATTAGTAACTACAAAGTAGTTATAAAAAAACTTTTTTTATCTTATTATAAGTGACTACCTTATATTAATTACTTTTAGATTTGTAATTACTAAAAATATTGTTGTGACTACTCTCCATTTTTTGTAATTACATTTTGTAGTGGTAAAAAACCTTATTTTTAGTAGTGAAAGGAGAGATGCTTATTGTCGTGGATGTTGCTGATGAGAGAGATGCGAACCTGATCAGTTATGCTGCTTTGTACATACATACATACATATACATATATACATACATATACATACATACATATATATACATATATTTATATTATATATAAATATATATTTGCATGAATTGCAAAACAAGTTAAATTGTTAGCGGATCTCCAAGAAGAGAGAAAAAACAAAATACTATGAAAATCAGAAACAAAAAAAATTAATCTTTATTTATATTCAGTAGAATAAGACAAATTAAAAATTTAAAAACCCTGACTTAAATATTAAGGTCAAATAGGAAAATTTGTAAAATTTGCATTTTTAGATTAAAAAATGAAAAAAATACAAAATTTGAACTAAATATTATGACATTCCTAAACGAAGATGTAAAAGAAAATTTTATGAAAAATAAACAATATTTTTTAATAATACAGAACATAGAAATCTACAATTTCAAACATAAAAACGGTTATGTGATGTTAACTTTTAATATGGATTGAGTGAATCAGGAATGTTTGAAAATCAATAAAATGAACTTTATATTTTAAGGAATTATTTTATTACCTTTGTAATCTTTGAAATTCCAGATGTAGTTGCTTAACAAAAAATGTATAAAACCTATTAAACTACAAGTTAAATAACATGAGATCAATTAATTACTCATATAGAATAAGACATGGAGTAGAAAATATAAAGATGAACAAAAGCTTTCTATGATTGATCTTAACTGAAGGACTGTCTAAAATTCTATATTATTATCTACTAAAAGAAAGTTTAAAACGCTACCTACTTCGATGGATAAAAAACTTGTAAGCAATTCCAGAATATAAGCTAAACAAATTTTTCTTATTACATTTCTAGTCTTTTAAATCCTGGATGTTGTTGGTTAACAAAAAATGTATGAAAACCTACAAAAATACAAATCAAATAACATGAGATCAATTAATTATTTAGGTTAGAAAAAAGAGATGGAGTAGAGTCATGTATGACTTCACCACAAGAGAGTAAGTTTGATAAGTGATTTGCTTGTGGTCATTGACCAAAGTTGATACAAACTACATATTTTTGGTTCAAAGTTCCACAAAAATCCCTTCCTTTTCTATAAGCCTTTTTACCAAGTGAAATCTCAAGATCATGCAAACTGGCTGAAGGAAAGAGAGCGAGAGAAGTGGCAAGACACAAAGGCAAAACGAAGGCAACTGGATCCACTCCAGAACTGTATAAAGTGATGCAAAATTTTCAACAATATTTACATAGCTTTGTTCTCATCATGTATTTACATATCCAGGAAAGATAAATGATACAATACCTGACAAATGAAATCCTTCAAATGATGGCAGATTTCAATATGCCAAACTTGAATTCTACTTGGTATGCAGGAGGTCATTCTTCACCTGTTCTATGGAAATAAACATGAGTGAGACCCCTAATAATTCTCCGGCACAGTATGTGTAAGGATTCAACTCACAATCACTCACACGAAGTTCGGCCAGAGAATGACAGAAACAGCCGAGAATCAACGACAAATTCTGGACGAACCAGAAACCGAAAACGAAGAAAAACAATAAGGAAGAAAATGCAATCACACAGAAAGATTTTACGTGGTTCGAACTAATGTTCTACATCCACGGAGGATCAGCACTCCTCAATTCACTATCAATCTCCAAGAATACAAGAATTACACAAGAATTACAACACTCCTTCAGCTAGAACCCTAAACTGAAAATAACCGCAACTCTTCTCTCCAATTCTCTCTTGAAAACTGATTAGCTAAGGGGAAAACTGTCAATTGAGTATTTATACAACATATAACAATGCTCTGAATTAAAAAATCAGCTCAAGTCGTCCAGGAGAAGAAGTTATCAGCATAACCGCTTCGCAACGGTTTCAAAACCGTTGTCTTTATCTGTTCTTCTGAAACTGAATCATAACCACCCTGAATCGGTGGTTATGACTTCGGCTTTCTTCCAGAACTGCGTTCTCCGGTCCGGTTCTTCGACTGATAAACCCGGTTCCTGAACCACTCCATTATTTCCAGTCAAAACATGTTACACTTGATGCAATTGACTCAATATTCACAAATCTCCACCTCAATCAATCAAAGTGTGCATTCTATCCTCAATTTCCACCAGGTATTAATTCAGAAACATGGCTCAAGCCTGACTAAGCTTGAGCAATGAACAAACTTTGCTCCAGGTACTGATTTTGTAAGGAAATCAGCAGCATTATCTTTTGTATGCACTTTTTCCACCACCACTGTTCCAGCTTCAACAATGTCTCTTACAAAATGCATCTGCACATCTATGTGCTTTGATCTTTCATGAAAAACTTGGTGTTTTACCAGATGAAGTGTGCTTTGATTATCACACAACACTGTCACACATTTTTGTGTTATCCCAAAATCTTTCAAAATCCCTTTCAACCATATAGCTTCTTTGCAAGCATCTGTCACTGCAATATACTCTGCCTCTGTTGTGGATAGAGCCACTACTGGTTGATGTATTGACCTCCATGACACTGTTGTTCCATAAAGTGTGAAGACATACCCTGAAATAGACTTTCTGGTGTCTATATTTCTAGCAAAATCAGCATCCACAAATCCTCTCAAAGGTTCTTTTCCTGTGTTTGTTCTCACATATTTCAAACCTAACTTTAATGTTCCCTTCAGATACCTCAGAATCTGCTTCAGTGCTTCCCAGTGCTCTCTTCCTGGATTTGCCATGAACCTACTCACTAAAGACACTGCAAATGCTAAATCTGGCCGGCTACAAATCATACCATACATGAGACTCCCTACTCCACTTGCATAAGGTATATTTTGCATCTGTTTCTCTTCAGCAGGTGTCTTTGGGCTTTGATCTCTTGATAGCTTGATTTGTTGCCCCACTGGAATTACCAATGGTTTAGATTCATGCATATTGAACCTCTCTAGCACCTTTTGTAGATAATCCTTCTGAGATAAGCACAACACTCCAGCTTCTCTGTCTCTGATAATATCCATTCCTAGCATTTTCTTGGCATCTCCTAGGTCTTTCATCTCGAATTCATTACTCAACTTTCCCTTTAGCTGTTGGATCTTCAGCTTACTCTTACTGGCAATCAACATGTCATCTACATATAGCAACAAGTATAACTGATCTGTCTTTGCATTCTTCTCCAAATACACACAGTTGTCATATAAACTTCTGTCAAATCCAGAGTTTATCATGAACTCATTGAACCTTTTGTTCCACTGCCTTGGGCTTTGTTTCAATCCATACAAAGACTTTTTCAAGTGACATACTTTGTCTTCTTCTCCAGGGCTTTCAAAACCTTCAGGTTGCTTCATGTAAATATCTTCCATTAGCTCTCCATGTAGAAAAGCTGTCTTGACATCTAGTTGTTGTAATTCCAGATTTTCTTGTGTGACTTTTGCCAGCAGAATTCTGATGGAGGTATGCTTGACTACTGGTGAAAAGACTTCATGGAAATCAATCCCTTCCCTCTGTGTGAATCCTCTTGCCACCAACCTGGCCTTATATCTGATCCTCTCACCATTCACCATTTCCAGTTTCTTCTTAAAGATCCATTTGGAGCTTATAAGTTTCTGACCACTTGGCTTTTTCACCAGATCCCAAGTGTGGTTTCTCTTCAGAGAATTCATCTCTTCCAGCATGGCATTGATCCATTGTTTCTTTTCTGCTCCTTTGATAGCTTCTGTATAATTCTGTGGTTCTGAATGTTCAAGAGCTTCTGCAGCATTCAAAGCATAGTACACCATGTCAGCTTGTCCATACCTCCTTGGTGGATGAACTTCTCTCCTGGCTCTATCTCTTGCCAAACTGTAGTTTCTTAGACTATTTGGCTCAGTTTGATCTTCTTCACTTTCTGAGGAACTACTTGATTCTTCAGGATTTGCTGGTTGTAATTCTTGTAGAGTTCTCATCCCAGATACCTCCACCTCAACTGGTGAGTTTTCTTCTTGTGTAACTCCTTCAACTTCTGATTTGTCTCCAGTTGAGAGATATCCCATTACTCCTTCATTGAACTTCACATCTCTGCTAATAATCAATTTCCTGTGTCCTTGTTCAACACACCACAACCTGTAACCCTTTGTTCCTTCTGGATATCCAAGGAAGACACACCTCAATGCTCTGGGGTCCAGTTTGTCCTGTTTTATATGAGTGAAAGCTAAGCATCCAAATACCTTGAGTTCTGAATAGTTTGGCATCCTTCCATACCATATTTCATCTGGAGTCTTGAAATCCAATGATGATGAAGGGGTTTTGTTGATGAGATAGCATGCTGTGTTTACTGTTTCTCCCCAGAAACTTTTTGGAAGTCTTGCATCTATCATCATGCACCTGACTTTCTCCAGAATAGTCCTGTTTAACCTCTCAGCAACCCCATTCTGTTGGGGATTTAATGGTACTGTTCTATGCCTCACAATTCCCCTTTCCTTGCAAAATTCTGTGAATTCATTTGACATATACTCAAGACCATTATCAGTTCTTAGATATTTAAGCTTTCTTCCTCTCTGGTTTTCCACTTGTGTGTACCATTCCTTGAACTTTGAGAATGCTTCACTCTTTTGCTTTAAGATGTACACCCACACCTTTCTGCTATAGTCATCAATTATGGTTATGAAGTACTTTCCACCACTTAAGGTTTCTGTTCTTGCAGGCCCCCATACATCAGAATGAGCATAATCTAAGATCTCCTTGGTAGAGTGAGCAGCTGTTCCATAGGTCTGTTTCTTGGATTTTCCCATTGCACACTGATCACAGAATTCCAGGCTGTTAGAATTCAGATTTCCAATTACTCCTTTCTTTGCCAGCTCCTGCATTCCTCTGATTCCAATATGACCCATTCTTTTGTGCCATATCATTGCTTCTGTATTACTCAGTGTGACATATGTTGATCCAATAACAGATTCTCCAATCAAGATGTACAGGCCATTCTGTTTCACTCCTTTCATCACCACTTTGTTATACTTAGTAATATGAATATATCCATTCACAGTACTAAATTCACAACCAGATTCATTTAGGGAACCAAGTGATATTAGATTCCTTTTGAGAGATGGCACATACCTCACGTTTGAGATAATTCTTGGGACTCCATCATGCATTTGGATCTTCACAGAGCCCACTCCTCTTACTTTACATGACTGATCATTCCCCAGAAGGACAATTCCCCCATCAGTTTTGGTCAGTTCTTGGAATAGGTGCTCATGAGGACACATATGGAATGAGCAACCTGTATCCAACACCCATTCCTTGGTTATTCTGCCTTCTGATACATTCAGCACCTCTGCTAGGTCATCTGCTTGCTCTGCCACAGCAGCATCAGCTTCCTTTTTCTCAGACTTGTTTTTCCTGGAAGGACAATTCTTCTTGAGATGCCCTGTTTGTTTGCAGGAGTAACATCTCCTTTTCTCCACCCAGTCTGATGATTTCTTGGAATCAGTTTCACCAGTCTTGCCTTCTTTCTGGCCCTGGTTTTGACCCTTCTTCTTTTGAAATTGCTTCTTGAATTTCACATGTAGTCCTTCAGCAGCAGAGTTGGATTTCTGATCACTTTGAAGTTGTAATCCTTTAGTTTTCAAGGAAGTAACTATCACATCATAGCTCAACTTTTCTTGTCTACCAAACATTAGAGTATCTCTAAAACTTCCAAGTGACTTTGGCAGAGAATTCAGCAACATGAGGGATTTATCATCCTCCTCCAGGTTTACACCAAGGTCTTCAAGGTCGTCAATCAGATGATTGAAATCATCTAATTGATCAATCAATGTCTTCTCCTCCACCATCTTGAAAGCAAGCAATTTCTGTTTGAGGAAGAGTTTGTTTGTTACTGTTTTGGATTGATACAACTCTTCCAGTTTTGACCACGCTTCCAAAGCAGATTTGCATCTGGAGATTTCTCTGAGTGGTTTATCCCCCAGACACAAAATTATGGAGCTCAACGCCTTCTGATCAGTCTCCAGGAACTTTGGTCTTTCTGCTAGAGGCCAATCTTCTTGAGCCTTCAACGCCATGGATAGCCCATTCTGAATTAAGATAGCATTCATCTTAATTTTCCACAGGGCAAAGTCATTCTTCCCCGTAAACCTGTCAACCTCCATCTTCATACCCGCCATTGATCTCTCTCCTCTGGTTCAAAACCTTCGCACAGACGGCGCCACTTTGTAAGGATTCAACTCACAATCACTCACACGAAGTTCGGCCAGAGAATGACAGAAACAACCGAGAATCAACGACAAATTCTGGACGAACCAGAAACCGAAAACGAAGAAAAACAATAAGGAAGAAAATGCAATCACACAGAAAGATTTTACGTGGTTCGAACTAATGTTCTACATCCACGGAGGATCAGCACTCCTCAATTCACTATCAATCTCCAAGAATACAAGAATTACACAAGAATTACAACACTCCTTCAGCTAGAACCCTAAACTGAAAATAACCGCAACTCTTCTCTCCAATTCTCTCTTGAAAACTGATTAGCTAAGGGGAAAACTGTCAATTGAGTATTTATACAACATATAACAATGCTCTGAATTAAAAAATCAGCTCAAGTCGTCCAGGAGAAGAAGTTATCAGCATAACCGCTTCGCAACGGTTTCAAAACCGTTGTCTTTATCTGTTCTTCTGAAACTGAATCATAACCACCCTGAACCGGTGGTTATGACTTCGGCTTTCTTCCAGAACTGCGTTCTCCGGTCCGGTTCTTCGACTGATAAACCCGGTTCCTGAACCACTCCATTATTTCCAGTCAAAACATGTTACACTTGATGCAATTGACTCAATATTCACAGTATGAACGATGGAGATCTCCGATGGAGTCTTACATTATGAAATCATAAAATGCAAAACTTCCTTTGGCGTTCTATTGCTAATTCATATGAATAATCTCAAAATCTATATTATTATCTTCTAAAAAATATTAACATACCCGATTCAAAAAAAAAAAAAAAAAAGAAAGAAAATGGTAGCAATTCCAAAATATAATTCAGAAATCATTATTGTCTAATTACTCGAATATGTAAATCTTCATAATCTGTATTAGAATAAGATTAAAAAAAAATGGTTACACAATCTAACATAAAAGTTAAACAATTTAACTAACGATGAAGTCAGATCGAACAAACTAAAATACGAACATAGAAATCTACAAAAAATCACGATATCAAACTTCAACTACTAATGATTCTGAAAACAAATCTACGAAAGCTGAAAAATTAGATAATTTTAATCGGAAAAGAAATTAGAAACTGAATTAGTTGAGAGAAGAGAAAAAAAAAAATACTTGGTTTGCGTGGAGGAGATGATGGAATGCGAGAGATGAATTGAAAGGATGAATGGAAGAATAATTTCAAACGTAAAAAAATGTTATGTGATGTTAACTTTGAATATGGATTGTATGAATAAGGAATGTTTGAAAATCAATAAAAGAAATATTCTTTTAAGGAATAATGAAGTGCAAAACTTAGGAAACTGACCGCACTGTCGGGTGCAGTCAAATAAGATGATTTATTTCCTAACTATTCCTAACAGTAGCTAGAGCAAGTCAGGGTCGATCCCACAGAGAACGGGAATTAACTAAATAATCGTACTAACCAATTCTATATAAATACTAATAATATAACTATAATAAGGGAGGGAGTTTTGATTTGATTTAATTAACTAACGCAAATAACTAAAAACGAATTAACTAATGAATAAAAAGTATCCCGCCTTTAACCCAGTATCCCCCTAGCCTGAATATTCATGTAACTAATGCAACTACTTAACTAATTAGTTCTGAGACCCCTACTCCAAGAATTAACAGGTACGCTTAGCTAACCCTTGTTACCCCTTAAGTATAATTAATCCTAAAAACTTAGTAATTAATCCTATCCAATTAAGTAGTCCTAGGAGACGCTCGCTAGAACTATCGTAATTAGACGCATAGGGAATTAAGGCAACGGAGTAGGTACGGTGTTGTACTCACGAACGTGGTACAAGTGACCGCGACTTTGTGTTATCCTAGCGAGTAACCACTTTTTGCTACTTTTGGGCACAAACGCATAACAATTACGGATTATGAATTTATGACCTAGCGACAGCTATATGCCTATTACTAGGGTGATCAGTCCACATAACAAACATATAAAAGATAGAGTAATCCAATAACACAATGTAATCTCAGAATATAATTAAATTAAGCAATTACCGAATTAATTACATAAATAACAATCTAGGGTTCAACATAGTTAAAGACGGGAAAATAAAGCTTAGCCGATCATAGCGATCGCTAAGAACAAACTACAAAAAGAAAACATTAAAACTAAAAAAAACTCTAAAACCCGAGTGCTGAATCTTGAGTCTTCGTGTTCTTAAGAATTTCCAAGTCCGAGCTCTTCAATCAATGTCAAAGTCCCCTTTTCGGACTTTTGGATCTTCTATTTATAGTCGAGGATGAATTAGGCTCAATTTGGGCCAGAAAAGGATTAATCCGCGCGTCTTGGGCTGGGCCATCGCCTGTCTCGGCCGAGAATTCCTGGCTCGGCCGAGCTCTCTATAAAAGTGGCTCGGCCGAGAAATTCTGGCTCGGCCGAGAATCTTCAACAGCCAATTTTTGGCATCTTCGCTGACCTTCAAGCTCGGCCGAGCTTCTTTGGCTCGGCCGAGACCAATTCCCAGCAACTTGGATCAACTTTCGCTCGGTTTTTGACATGCGACACTTGTTCTCGCATCCAGTTTAAGTCGAGTTCGACTTTTTGGTCTAATTTCACCTTAATGCTTCAAAACAAGTCAAACAACATCAATTTGTCCAATAATACCAATACGAGCAATACACGACTAATTATGCATGCAAATGTTCCTAACTAGACATTTTAATCGACCTATTATGCACGCATAAGTACGTGTACCAAAATCCCCCAAACTTAAACCTTTGTTCGTCCCGAACAATGCAAAACAAAGAAGAAACACAAAAGACACGTGTTTAAAGCGACTTAAGTGGCAAACAAAGTTTCAGAACATATTTTTATAAAGAAAGACAATACGATAACTTGAGCATATCCAACATAGCAACTTAGACTACTTTCGAGACTTGATACTTTTAACAAGTGATCCTTACGGGTTAAGTGTATCACTCTTCTCTCAAGTGTATAAGGTAAAGTTAATTCACTCGCATTGGACTACATGCAACGCCTACCATATGCTTGCCCATTATCTAAATCAGACCTCGTACTTGAAATGTGTGATATAGGATCAAAAAGGTCTTTATTTAGGTTGTAATGTGGGCTTAAGGTAAGGTGGGAAATATTTGGGTATAAGTGACTAATCTTTGGACTAATCGAGTTTTTCCTACTCAACCACCCCTCAAAACAATCACTCAATCCTCACTCTTTTAATTTCAGCAAACTCCCCACAAGGAAATTCCTTCACCCAACAAAAATCTTTATAATAACCCAACACTTTCTCATGCTTCATTTCCGGGTACCACAATTTTGTGGGACTACCCAATTTCTCACATCAATTCAAATCATTAAGCATTGTTTAGCTTCCTAACCTCTCTTTGAACAAAAGTAATAAAACACTTATTCACAAACGACTTTTTCTCTTTTTCTTTTCTTTTTTTTTTTTCGTTTTTCTTTTTCTTTTTCTTTTTTTTTTTTTTTTTTTTTTTTTTTTTTTCCAAACACTGACCAATACGTCACACTTTACACCCCCTCCCCCAAACTTGGTTGAAAACCAACGTTTGTGGGGAAAATAGTGGGATGAATTGGTTCAAAACACATAACACTTAAGAGAGGTTAGTCTAAGCTAGATTCTTTCACCTATCATTTGCATTCCCCTTTTTCCTTCCATATTCTCCATCTCTACCCAAGTTAATTCCCAACTACCTTCCAATCCTCCTCCCTCATACTCACTCTTAGTCCAAATGGGTCAAAGGTTTATATGGAAAGGATGTGGCTTGTAACATAGGGCGTCAAAGAAAAAGCTACATAGCTCAAATGGGCTAACAAAGGAAAATTAAATTGGTGAAAAGGAAGACATGGAAAGGCTGAATAATAGGTTAAAAAATCAAGAACCGCCTAATATCATATCCTACATCACAGCATGTTTGACATATTCACGATAGAGACTCCGGGCAAGTTCTAGAGTCGACTACATATAACCAATGAATGCACACCGAAAGAATGTAAATATTACTCCAAAAATGGGAGTACAAAATTTGGCTCAAAAACTCACCAGGTTATAATTGATCACAAGTCTCAAGACCAAGCTCAATTTTATCTTCATTACATGTCATGCTCTATCATACGTCATAAATTCAAATTCAACACATTTTATGATCATCACGAACTCGTTGCACACTTAATAATGTCCCAAATTGTCCTTAAACACGTACAACACGACTCAAGTACAATCACGGGTTCGACTTAATCCTAGACTCAAATGCAAAACACAATAAATAAAAACAATTAAAATGTACTAACTAGCTATCGCAGATAAAGGCACGCAGGCCTGACGATCAACCACACATTGGCTCACAGGCCCGACGATCAACCACAGAATGCAGACCAAGTTTGTAATCTAGCAACACCAAAAACTTAACAGAAAGACAATAAAAGAGGAAATGCAACCAATCCGACCTACTTACACCCCCTCCCCCAAACTTAGGTTGAAAACCGAAAGTTGTAGGGGACAAGAGTGGTTCGAATTGGTGCTACTCACAATGCTCCTACTGCGGTGGTGGGTTAGGCGGGTAGCCTTGACCCCAATAGGGTGGTGGCGTGTTCCAACGTTCCTCTATTGCCCTCTGCCAGTCCAGCTGTTGCTGATGCCAAGACTGCTGTTGTGCCCATCTCTCATCCTCGATTTGATATCGAGACTGCTGCTGGGCCCATCGATCATCCTCGATTTGGTATCGAGACTGCAGTTCTCCCCGAATGAGAGAGACATCCTCTTGGAGGGACGAGACCAAATCCTCCATATGCTCTCGGTATTCGGCCTCGCTCATAATGGCCGTAGTTGGGCGCTTCCTTCTCGGCCGAGATGGCCGACTGCTTTCTTCAGCGGCTGTGTCGGGCTCTGCCTCCTCGGCCGCCTCAGTATCCTCGTCCTCCTCTATATTGGCTACCTGAGCCACATGATACTTCCGGACCTCATCAGGGTCCGGTATCCTCGATGCTGCGATGTGGGCCGGGGATGCCAAAGCCAAGTTCGGCCGGTCTCGGAGACTGTTGACCAAGGTCAACGGCGTATTGGGCAATATCAAGAATGGTCCGTGCGTCTGGATCACGGACATGATCGTCCGGTTGGTCGGGGTTCGAGCTATACCACTCGGAACGGAGCGGACTACCATCCGCATATGCTCGAAGTCGTCCCAGTCGAGCTGATATCGAGAGGAGGCCGGGGCCAAATCAGTCAATGGAATTCCAAAATGAGCCGCGATCGGAGTTATGAGACCGCCAATGTATATTGGCTCCTTCCGCTTCACCACCTGGGCGAACTGCTCAATCAATATTTCAGCCCCATCCACCTTGCAACCGGTCATGATCGCGAACAACACTTCCAGCTCTTGCATTCAGGAGGCCCCTGTTTCTTTTCTCGCAAAAAGAGTCAGTGCGAGAAGTTTTTGAATGTAACGGACTACCGGGCTCCGAATCCATGAAGTCTTGGCATTCTTCGTATAGGGCTGCGGATCAACGAGGCCTGGTGCATAAGTCAACCGCCCCCAGAATTGGTTGACCTCGAATTCCGCTATCCTCTGTTGATTTTCATATGCATCTCGGGGTGTCCACCTGTGTACGGGATGTTTGGGAGTCTGTCCGAAAAGTACCGCTAGCTCGGTTACTGACAGCTCATGTGACTCTCCATTTAATTGGAAGGAAATACGCCCCGGTTTGGCCCCACATTTGTCGGGGTCAATTGTGATCTCTAGAGTGCTGAGAAATTCGAGGGTGAGGCCGGCATAAGTGGCTTGAGCTTTCATGTACCCTAGTATTCCGGCATTCTTCAGCAGGGTGTGTACATTCTCCAGTAGGCCGAGTCGGCGGAGGATGTCATCGTTGCCAAATCGAGTGGGCATGATCGGGCGTGTGCACAGTTTAGCGAACCGGGCCTGATGAGCCTCTTTCTCTAGGACGAACCCATAGTGTCTGCTATCAGTCGGTGGAAAGTTTTGAGGATTGACTACGGGGTCCTCCATAACGGGCTCTTTGCCCTTTCCCTTGCCTCGACTCGATGATCCGGAACTTTTTCGGGGACCCATTTCGTATAACCTACACACATGACACAACAAGCACGAGTTCAATTTAAGGTCTTGCAAACACCAACTACACATTGATTAGCCTCTAATAGCCACTAATTCGGATCAATTGTACCCAGTAATCCATTTTTATTGACAAATCAAGTTAATTCACCTCAGTATGAACCATTATATCTCAAACTCAGAATGGGATTACGTAAAACACGAGTACAATCAGTCTAAACTAGGGGATTGTCATACCAAAACAACGTCTATAAGGTGTTCGACTAATTGTCTCAATGAGTGATAACTCGAACTTGTAATCAAAATCACCTACATTGTATCTACCCACAACATAATCATCCCGAATTCATACACAGTCCCACAAATTCATGTCAATGAAGCGTCTTTATAATATACTTTCGACACAAGTCAAATAGGGTTCATCTTAAAAAATCAACAAGAAATTATCACGAAATCCCCCCAAATTTCAATAGTCGAACGAATTTAACCACTAGAAATTAAGGGTAGAGAGAAGCTTCACTTACCAAACACGTTTAGACGAAGAAAAATTGAATTAGGTCGTTTCGCGCCCTTTTTAGCTCGTCCCAAAAATTGCACCAAATTCGAAATTAATCGGTGATAGGTGTGTGAAATTGTGTGTGCAACTGATTTCTAGTGTTTTGGTGGGAGAAATATATGTATTAGGTGATTTATTGGGTGAAAGTGTGTGAGGTGAGTGTATTTTTTGCAAGGGGAAGAAGGGAATGGGGGTTTGTTTGGGCAGTTCGCGTATTTTTAAACTGGTTTCGCACACGGCTCGGCCGAGAAAAACTGGCGCGGCCGCGCCGTGTATAAAAGAGGCTCGGCCGAGAATTTTTGGCTCGGCCGAGATCTGACTCCAGGCAATTCCCCCTGTTTTCATCGTAAGGATGTCTCGGCCGAGAAAATTGGGCTCGGCCGAGACTTGTATAAAAGTGTCTCGGCCGAGATTTTGTGGCTCGGCCGAGATGTGTGTCCAGCGAATTTCCCCTGTTTTTGGCCGGTTTTTGGCGTCTTCTTCAAGGTGGATCCTATGCATGCAGAGCGAAGGGCTAATCCCCTCAATGTCGACTATGGTCCACCCAATTGCCTTTTTATTCTCCTTGAGCACGGCTATCAGTGAGCTTTCTTGGTATGACGTGAGCTTGGATGAGATGATGACTGGCAGCGTCTCACTTGTCCCCAAATACGCATACTTCAGGTGTTCAGGAAGGGATTTTAGCTCGAGAGTAGGGGCTTGTACCGTGGATGGGAGCATCTTAGCATTAGACTCGGGTAATGGGATGAATCTCTGATCGCGCTTCTGCCTTGCAAACTGTGGTGTTTGAAGTGTTGCCACTAATTCCACCAATTCCTTGCACGTTTCCCAAATCTCATCTGGTCCATTCTTCAATCGTGTGGTCAAGAATATTTCTGTTGGGTCCCTGCACAAATGACAAACTTCCTCGACGAGAGGGTCAATGACACTAATCGAAAAGACAGAGTGAGCATCCTCCGGGAATTTCATGGCATCGTAAATATTAAATTTAACAATACTCCCATCAAACTCCATTGTGAGGTTTCCCTCACGGACGTCTATCTTTGTTTGGGAGGTATTCAAAAATGGCCTCCCTAACAAAATAGGCGTAGAAGTAGATGTATCCCCATTCATATCCAAAACATAAAAGTCTGCAGGGAACACTAAGTCGCCTATTTCCACTAGAACATCCTCTACTAGTCCGTCGGGATATGAAGTACTACGATCAGCTAACTGAATAACTATCCTAGTTTCTTTTAATGGTCCGGGTTTTAATGCATGAAATATGGAACGAGGCATGACATTTATAGATGCACCTAAATCGAGCATAGCTCGTTCTATGATGTGATCATTTATTGTAACTGGAATTACGAACATACCTGGGTCCTTGCACTTCGGAGGTATCTTCTTCTGGAAGATGGCGGACACATTTTCTCCCATTATGATTTTCTCATCCCCCTTCAACCTGCGTTTGTTAGTGCATAAATCTTTAAGAAATTTTGCATACCTCGGAATTTGTCTGATTGCGTCGATTAGCGGAATGTTTATCTCGACTTTCTTGAATACATCCAAGATCTCTTTTTCCTTGGTATTCTTCACTCTAGGTGCGAGTCGACTCGGAAATGGCAATGGTTGGGTCGGAATAGGTGTCGCAGGAGTCTGCTTCTGCTGGAGCTGTGTCTCGACCGAGACAGATGATTCTCGGCCGAGCCCGACTGCCACCTCATCACTTTCTCGGCCGAGACAGATTTTCTCGGCCGAGACCTGCTGTTCGTCAGTTTCTTCAGTTTTTCCTCCGTTTTTGCCAATATCCTCGTCTGAACTTTGCCCGGGCTTCTTAGGCTCTCCAAGCTCCGTTCCACTCCTAAGTGTAATTGCACTAACGTTCCTTGGATTAATCTCAGGCTGAGCGGGTAGTTTGCCGCTGTTCGCACTCTCCAATCGACTCACCGCGGTAGCTAGTTGACTCATTTGAGTCTCAAGAGTTCTGATGCTCGACTGGGTGTCTTTTTGGAACTGCAATGTGTTGTTGGCCAGATTCTTGACAATGTCCTCTAGCGAGGAGCTGGGTGCTTGTTCAACCGCCTGTTTTTGTTGGTAGATACCCCGCGGAAAGCGGTTTGGTTCTCCCGATTGCTGCGGCTGATTCTGCTGTGGCTGATTTCCATATCTCAAATTTGGATGATCCCTCCATCCCGGATTATAGGATTGGGAGTAGGGGTCATACTTCCTTTGTCGAAAATTATCCGAGCCTACGGCGTTGGCATGGGCCTCCAACTCATTCCCTAGAACCTGGCACTCGTCGGTCGAGTGCTCCAATGTCTCACAAATACGGCACGGCTTGATGACAGCTTTGCCTTCAGAGGCAACCTTTCTTACTAAAGTTGTCAATGCTTCCAATTTGTCTTCTATGGCTGAATCATTCATCTCCCTTACTGGCCTAAGTGGTGCGTCCCTATACCCAAATTGTTGTGCATTCGCAGCCATCTTGGATATTAGTTCCCTTGCTGCTCTTGGAGTCTTCTCAACTAGAACTCCACCACTAGCTGAGTCTATCATATTCCGATCTGCTGTTGACAACCCTTCATAAAAGTACTGGATAAGTAGCTGGTCGGTGATCTGGTGTTGTGGACAGCTTGTCTCCAGCTTCTTGAACCGTTCCCAATATTCATATAAATTCTCCCCCTGCAGTTGTCTAGCTCCACTAATCTCTTTTCGGAGGTTCGTAGCTCTAGAGGCGGGGAAGTACTTCTCCAAAAACTGTCTCTCCATTTCTACCCACGTGGTAATGGACGAAGGGGGCAAGTAGTAGAGCCAATCTTTGGCCAAGTCCTTTAAAGAAAAGGGGAAGGCTCGCAGCTTGATTGCCTCTTCAATAACAGTGACGGGCTTCATACTCGAGCAGACGGTGTGAAACTCCTTTAAGTGCTTGTGGGGATCCTCGCCGGAAAGGCCATGGAATGAGGGTAAAAGATGGATCAGCCCCGATTTGAGTTCGAATGTAGTGTTTTCTCCCAAGGTCGGGAAAGTAATGCACAAGGGCTGATGAGTGACTCCAGCATTGGCCAGTTCCTTCATAGACTTTTCTTGTGCCATTTCCTCTTGCTCAATTTCTGACTCAAAAAGGGTTTCAGTAGTGTATGGTAAAGCTTCGACTTGCTCTCGATGTTCTCTCGCCTTCTTCCTCAAAACTCGATCTCTTCGAGTAATCTCAGGATCAAAGTGTAGCTCTTTGTCACCACGTGAACGCGTGATCATTCACTGTTGTAATAAGATGCAAGGTATAACGTAAGTAACCAAAAACTATATATATAAAATAAAGAACGAAACTTAAACAAATAATGGTCAATACTAAAATTTAATTAATTTCAACCGTTCCCCGGCAACGGCGCCAAAATTTGACCGCACTGTCGGGTGCAGTCAAATAAGATGATTTATTTCCTAACTATTCCTAACAGTAGCTAGAGCAAGTCAGGGTCGATCCCACAGAGAACGGGAATTAACTAAATAATCGTACTAACCAATTCTATATAAATACTAATAATATAACTATAATAAGGGGGGGAGTTTTGATTTGATTTAATTAACTAACGCAAATAACTAAAAATGAATTAACTAATGAATAAAAAGTATCCCGCCTTTAACCCAGTATCCCCCTAGCCTGAATATTCATGTAACTAATGCAACTACTTAACTAATTAGTTCTGAGACCCCTACTCCAAGAATTAACAGGTACGCTTAGCTAACCCTTGTTACCCCTTAAGTATAATTAATCCTAAAAACTTAGTAATTAATCCTATCCAATTAAGTAGTCCTAGGAGACGCTCGCTAGAACTATCGTAATTAGACGCATAGGGAATTAAGGCAACGGAGTAGGTACGGTGTTGTACTCACGAACGTGGTACAAGTGACCGCGACTTTGTGTTATCCTAGCGAGTAACCACTTTTTGCTACTTTTGGGCACAAGCGCATAACAATTACGGATTATGAATTTATGACCTAGCGACATCTATATGCCTATTACTAGGGTGATCAGTCCACATAACAAACATATAAAAGATAGAGTAATCCAATAACACAATGTAATCTCAGAACATAATTAAATTAAGCAATTACCGAATTAATTACATAAATAACAATCTAGGGTTCAACATAGTTAAAGACGGAAAAATAAAGCTTAGCCGATCATAGCGATCGCTAAGAACAAACTACAAAAAGAAAACATTAAAACTAAAAAAAACTCTAAAACCCGAGTGCTGAATCTTGAGTCTTCGTGTTCTTCAGAATTTCCAAGTCCGAGCTCTTCAATCAATGTCAAAGTCCCCTTTTCGGACTTTTGAATCTTCTATTTATAGTCGAGGATGAATTAGGCTCAATTTGGGCCAGAAAAGGATTAATCCGCGCGTCTTGGGCTGGGCCATCGCCTGTCTCGACCGAGAATTCCTGGCTCGGCCGAGCTCTCTATAAAAGTGGCTCGGCCGAGAAATTCTGGCTCGGCCGAGAATCTTCAACAGCCAATTTTTGGCATCTTCGCTGACCTTCAAGCTCGGCCGAGCTCCTTTGGCTCGGCCGAGACCAATTCCCAGCAACTTGGATCAACTTTCGCTCGGTTTTTGACATGCGACACTTGTTCTCGCATCCAGTTTAAGTCGAGTTCGACTTTTTGGTCTAATTTCACCTTAATGCTTCAAAACAAGTCAAACAACATCAATTTGTCCAATAATACCAATACGAGCAATACACGACTAATTATGCATGCAAATGTTCCTAACTAGACATTTTAATCGACCTATTATGCACGCATAAGTACGTGTACCAGAAACAAATTGAACTTAACATATATTCAACATCCCAACCACTAAATTAGAGGATGAATTTATTATGATTTCCTGATTTAAAGCATATCCTAATTAATAAAATATAACATAACAAAAATAATTATAACCAGATGAATGAGATGATGACACGTGGCTTTTCGAATCAAGAAAGTGTGTTTGGGCGGAAAACATAAAATTGTCTAAAAATAGTAGAGGGTTTTGCTTATATATACATACAACAAACCCTCTATAAATTAATATTATTGGGACCGAAAGAATTTATTATTTTAGAGAGGTATTAATTTATCTATAAATTAGTAATTTAGTAATTTAAAGAGGTTTTTTCAGTACAATGAATAAATTTCATTTTCATAAAGGTGAGGACATCTAATTATTATATATTCATTGAACTAATGTAATAAATATATTCATCATAATAATAAAATATATAATTACCCGGGGTGAAAGTGATACATGTTTTGAATTTCAGAGCTTAAAAGAAATTGTAGTCACCATCATTGACAATAATGTGGAGGATGACGACGAGGACGATACAATACCGTCGGAACCAGTTACGAGGAAGGAAGCTCTTATAGCATCAAGAACGCTTTACAACTTTTTGGTGCAATTTGAGAATACAACATCCGAATTATTAGATGAGAATACAACACCGCTTATAGTATATAGATGTAGATGTACATATAGATTTTTCAGTATATCTTACTAAATTGAGTTCTACTGTAAATGTTTTTTTATTTATTTCTAAATTTAGATTATCATTCGCAACTTTTAATTTTACTTGGTGATTTCAAATATACTCAAATACTTCTTATTTGTAAATACATTCCAACATTAACAAAATAAAACAAATAAAATTCAGTAGTTCGAGTAACAATTTAAAGTATGTGACTTCTTCAAAATCTTTGAATATTTTCATATTGTAGTTGGTATTGTAATTTATTCAAATAAATCTTATATATTTATTGTAAATATATATACATATGTATATATATATATATATATATATATATTCATTTAAAAAAATTTGAGTAATGTGAACAAAATTGCTTATAAAATATGTAGTTGAGGTTGATTCACGTAAAAATAATTATTAAAAAATGTAACAAATGTCATAATTTACTTTACAAAGTATAAACTTGCATAATAAAATATTTTTTTACAAAATATACATTCTATAAAATAGGAAGTAATAAAATAATTGCAATAATAATTATAATATATAAACATACATATGCTCAAAGTTGTGGACTAATCAAACAGATTTGATATTATAAATATATATATATATATATATATATATATATATATATATATATATTAACATATATACTAATTTAATAAATTGTTTATTAAATGTAACATTAACTTTTGTCTTTAAATGTAATAAAGTGGGAGTTTTAATATTTAGACATCGATTTTTCGCCCGGCGTAACTTAATAAATAAAATACTTTAAAATTCACGTCAAATAAATATATTGTTTTTTTGTACTTTAGGGAAACATCTAATAATATTTTTATAAGTAAATTATTTTATTAATTTCTAGTTGCAGCTTGGGCCAAATATTCTAGTCTAAGTCGCATTAAACACTAAACAATGAATACTTTATTTTTCAAGTCAAATTTATCATTTCAAGATTGTGAAAAGATTAATAATTTGATATGTTATGCATTAAAATGAATTAGAAATAATAAAATTATTTGCATTTAAAAAAAATTGAAAGAAAATTATAAATTTACCAAAACAAAAATACCAAACTATTGTCTTACATTTTAGGCGGAGAAATTAAAATACAAAAAATCCTCTATTTAACTTATATATAGAGAGAAACCCACTGCATATGATTTATTGCAAACATTTCCTACATGAAATAGGTAGGACACAATTAAGTCTCAACTTGTTGTACACTCCTAAAACTAGGGAATCTATCCTCAGCAGACTATCTATGGGTTACAAAGTTCAAACATAAGTTTAAGGTATTAATATTGATGTAGTTATGATGTAAATATCTTTTTCCAACAAAAAATTAATTGTAAGGTAAATCCGGGTCTTTCTACTACCATACCTATAGGTACTTGTTAGTTGTTACTATCCAAGAATCCACCGATTCCCTTGGTCCTAAATGAACTTGCACACTTTCTTAAAAAAGAAATAAATCTCACAAATTATATCTCACAATACACCTTTATTTACCAAATAAAGCAAAAAGATAGGTTTGAAAAGTCAACATAATCCAAAAAACAATTTTTTTTTAATATGTATGTCCATTTATCAGTGTAAGTTCATTCAGGACGCAGAGAATATTAGTACTTCTTAAATTTTATTTTTACTTTCTTTAATGTGTGGTTGATCTGCCAATTTTGGTGTAGATCGAGCATCAGTTGGTTGTTAAATAGAGTGAGTATAACTTTAAAACTACTTACAATCTTATATTATTTTTATCTTTTTCTTTAATGCTTTGGTCTTGGTCTAGAAAAAGATTTATCTATTATTGTTCCTAATAATATATAAACACACAAAATCTGATTATTGTTTCTAAGGTTCTACCCTTGGGAGCAGTTAAAAATATCAGCGTAGTCGAAGCCTAAACATGGGCATCCATTGTTTGGGTGGTGCCAGATCTTTGAAAATGTGAATAATATGTGGGCTGAAGTCTAACAAATTGTTCTTTCTACCAGAGTATGCAGATGGTTCGACACAATGAAGTTTACAATATTTATCCTTCATTTAATCCCCAAAGTAATCTAGTTAAACAAAATGCACTTCCAAACATAAACATAAATTACAAGAGGGGACAAAAAAGTCCAAGATGGAAAGTTACAGCTGTTTGAAAACAATGACAATGGCCGTGCAGTTATCTTTGCAGAATCGTTCACGGACAGCTTCTCGTACCAGGCGACGACTCACTGCTGTAACTGATAAGCCCTCCTGTCATACACGTTATCACGAGCTATTACCTCAAGGGCTAACCAATTAAAGGAAAAATAAAATTATCCCTGAAACTTAAGCCTAACTTCCATTAACTTCCCTTCCCGCAGAACTTACAAATGCCTGCTGCCATTTTATTTCCTCACATAGGAACTTCTGTAAATATGCCGAACCTGAGGGAGGGGGTCGAAAAGATTACAAGAGTAGACTAACCTCCAACAGCTTGTGAACAAATTCAACAGCATCACTTGGTCCAAACACCTAGGGAGTTGGAAATTAACTCATTCATATTGGCCAAAATTTAGTAAAATGGAATGCAAATGAAAAGACAAAGATATGGAGATAGTTCTCAGAGATGGAGATGTACCCCCCACAAGCCATCACAGCCAAGAATTATAAAGTGATCTCTCTCAGTAAGATCAAATGAATGCACATCCGGTATTGCAACGACGCCCACCTGAAATCATTTCGGTCCTTCAGATTGTATGATTGTAAACTATATGGTGTTTGATGCTCTCTAGAATCTTAAGGAACCCCACCCCAATTTCCTTCTCCCCCCAGGGGAGGAGTCCAGACTGGGTAAGTATATGCTCTTTAGTATCATTATCCCTCAATGTAAAGAATAAAGATAAAAAATGAAACTAACACATACAAGTGAACGGCACATACATATACATGTAGGAGAAAATGGAAGATGTAAAGAGTTGATAGAAAGAACAAATGGCCAAAAACCAAACCTTCTTGAATTGCCTATCACCAAAGGCTCTAGATACTTGAAGCCGCCCTTGCAATCGTCCATTTGAACCAATGGATCCACCAGCCTATTGATTTAAATAAATTCAGAGAGATCCAAATATACAAAACTAGATTGGCAGAGTAAGGCAACCAACAGAAAAAGAACAGGTAAAGATAGAAACTAAAATTTCCTTTACCTATAAACTAGTCAAATCCACTAGTGTACATTGCATACATCTAGAAATTAAATATGTACTTATAGTATATATATGTGTAGCGCAAACTCTTGCTTGTCCAATAATAAATGGACTAATAATCCATCATCATGGCAACAGCAGAGGCAAAGCATAAGAAAGTTACAATACTCTTTGTCCCTTGCTACCTTTCTAGGTTACATCCACGCATAAGCAAAAAAATGAAAAAGAGCATGCCCAAGAGAGGGGGGTTAAAAGAAAATAACAATCGAATTAAGAAAGATGATGTCTAATAATTAAAAAGAACAAGTCATGCTGCGGATGAGGTACTGAACTTATTCGCTACTATAATTGGAATCAACTTGCATGAATTATTTGAGTACATAACAGTATATACATTAAATTACCCGTTAATGCAGAAGCTGTCACTGTACTCTCAACATAACAGATTTGATTTTAGACAGGACATGCAATTTGGTGGTCACTACAACATACAATGTGGCATTCAGGCAACAATTATCCTCTCTATTTCACAAGGAAACCCCATTAATGAAGCACTAGAGTAAGCAATCAGTTTCTAAGGTTTTCATAATCAGTTATCTGGAATTAGGATATCCAACTTCAAGAAAATGCCACAACCAAGATATACCATGAGCCAGCATCTGTCTCAAGAACCAACCAGCTAACAGTGTACTACAAAAAGGGACATGGTCTCTCCATATTAGAGTCCTCAATCATAACCATGAAATCCAGAATCACCACTCAATAATATGATCTCAAAGTGAATGTAAAATAATACAACCATCAACTATTATTAAAAGATCACATCGCAACACCAGATACAAACCTTTTGAATGCGTGCTCGCTCTTGTGGATATATGGCTTTGTGTTCTCTTGTCAAAACAATGGCCTTTAAAGGTTTCGATATGTCTGAACCACTCTGTGAGCTGTCTGATACAGACGATCTTGCTACCACAGCCTTTGCATCACCAATGTTAGCAACAAACACCTAATTAGAACATTTAAAATTGAATTACTACAGATCCACAGTAAAATATCTAAAGGAGCTGCAAGAAAGATGGCACACTCTTAGTGCAGCCAAGAAGATCCAAAACTTTTGTTCTACAATAGAAGTAGACATTTAGAATGTAACTAGCCTTATATCATTTAGTCTGAAAACTGAGGATAATGATGAGCCAAAAGCCTTAACTATATGAAGAAGCTTAATAGATGGGCAGAAGCCAAAAAATACCGTTAGATGATCAAGATCATGCCTTCGAAATATTTTGCAATGCATTGCTAACAAAAGGGTATGTCCATGTTACATAATGGAAAGTCAGAAAAATAATGACTACTTTCTCAATGATAAGTTTTTATTAATTGGGATTTCTTTTAAGAAATAAAAAGTTGGTATATGAAATATCTTGATAAAAAAGTTAAAGAGCCATCTTTGAAAATGATACAAAACAGTAAGTCAAACTGGACATTCTTTATGGGACAGGGGGAAAACAATAAATTAGGGTAGTATTTCTTACGTATTGCACACCCTAGAGAATCATTATCCAAACTTCATAACCATGACAGTGAGGAACTTATATAATATATCAATGTATACGATTCAATAAACTTCATTACTTTAACCGAATAAGAGCCAATAATGAGACAAATGTAGGCAAAGAGGATAATAAATTTACAATAGCATGTGCTGGTGTTTAATCACGCAGTGGCATCCAAAGATCTTATCAAGTTCAATATATTAAATATGCTAAAGCATAAAATTCTTCAAAATATTCAACAGCAAGGCACAGAGCATCTACATTACAGGAACAATATTTATATTTAATGGACCAAAACTATAATTCATTAAGAATTTATTTCTTTTTCAAAGAAACTCACGTGTATTTCCTTTCCTTTTCACAAAGTTTAAGTATTTTTCTTAGAACATACTTACTTTACCTATTAAAAAATTATATTTCTGAAAGCATAGGGCCATTACACCTCTCTTAGAGAAAGTTGGACCTAGCTATCTCCGGAACTTGCAAAACACAAAGATACATACATTATTCTCAACGAGGGATAGGTAGCATCTCTGATTTAATCTTCAAAGACATTCAACCACCCTATCTCAATGATATGATCACCAGACCTTCCAGGGAAAGTTTTTTATGATGCCTGAACAATTTCTCCTCATAATCGATGATCTATATACAAGAGTTTTCATGTGTCAGGTCCTATCATATTTCTGGACGCTCATTTTCAAGAATAACTGGAATGGAGCACAAATTTCTTCTTTTTACATCCTAAACCTTTATATCAAAAGATAAAGAGATGGGAATTATAACAATGTTCCTCTACAATCATTTTTATCTCATATCCCAAGTTCTTTTATCTTGAATACTGTTATTCTGATAACACAAGTACTTGCTTTGGAAAGATAATTATTAGGTAAAATTCTCTTGACTCGGACACATATGTTCCACATTTCATACAGAACCTTCACTCGCTTTCATTATAAATATAAGATAATATGCTATCTCAAGTAAAAGACAGATTGTAGATAATATCATTTTTGTGATAATTTGCAGCCTGGGTCAGTAGCTAAGCCATTATTCATACTTCTTAAATTATAAGTAATTATCTTTTTCCTTCTATTCTATAATACAAGATTCTCTATCAAATCTACGATAATTTTGGAGCTTTGGATTTCAGAAGTTGAAGCCCATCGAACACATGAATGAGGGCCCCAAAAATGAGTCAGCAAAAAAGGCTCTCTCATGGCTTCCTCAAATTTTTCCTCACTTCACATAGGATATTTTACTCAAGTTTCTGGAGTCCTAAAAAAAAATATAAACCCATATGCTTTTTGTCCCAAAGTCAATGTGGGATATCTCAAATCACCCCCTTTGACATGAAATATCCTCGTCTTTCACCTTCCCCTTCAGTATCACCTCTAAACATATGAAGCTGGACCGCTCACATCGATAATAATACTACGGTTGGGCCTAGAAGCGAGACTCGGTATGCTAAACTCCGCTAGCACTACTATGCATTCGTCCACACTTTCTAGAAAATAATAGATAGCTGCTAAAAGGTCTATTATTCCTAATAACAAAGCCCTCGAATTATATCATATGTTCAATATGCGACATCAGAATGTAATGACCAATTTGCTTAAAAATAAAAAAATATAAAAACATACTTGAAGTTATTTGTTCTGATTTATTAAGAATATCAAAATAAGTGAAAGGTAAATACTATCATATCCTATGTCATTCGGCCCATATGGTCAGTTAATTGTCATCATAAGGCCCACAAGTTCCCGAAATTTGAGTTTTAAGGCACAAATGCCTTGGTAAAGTAAATATTCTTTTTATTCGATCATCACCCAAAAAAGAAAAGAAAACAACCGCTGCAACTACAGAATTTGGGCATTAGATGGAGTTGGCGTTTTTACTAACACTTTCAATTTGACAAATTGATTTCTTTGGGGGTGTTGACTGAATAGTAAATGGAAAAATGAAATAGATGGCTTGAAGATTTGGTTTTCTGCTTCAATCTTACGCTTCAATAAAAAGGACAAATTCACCAAGGTTTTTGTCCTTAATTAAATTTAACACGTGCCCTGTTCAATTATTTTTATCTGATAAAACTTTGTTAACTATTTTAGATTTCACATTTTGTTAAAGTGAAAATATATGTTAATAGAGACTCCATAATTGATCTAAACTCACGGATGTTTAATTTTTAATAATCTACTTACTTGCTTTAATAGTCATTCTTTTGTAAGATATTCTTAAGGGCCAATTAAATATTTAGAGAATTAAATTAGAGCACGTGAAGTATCATGAACTTTGGCATAACTGCATGTTAATTTTTGACATTCTCTAGCCTTTATTATCATCTAATAAAATATCTTTGATATCAATTCTTTTTGTAAGAAACAAAAGATCTTACGTAGAACAGGAAGTATAAGGGATGAGAAATCCATTACGTGCATTACAAGCATGACACCAATCTCTAACCAAGTCCATTACACAAAGATTTTTGAAAACTGCATGACTTGATAACAAGAGCTACTCTATATTTGATCCTACACTAAATATCCTCTAAAATAACTCGCTAGAGTTCCAAACATCCAAATTGACTACTATACAACTGGGACTATTTCGATTAAAACATTTCTTGCCCATAAGTACCTCTAGGAGCCTAGTTCATTAGTTCAACAAGATTAACAATGTAACGGGCGAAATGTGTTTTTCTAGTTATTGTTGCTATTACATATAGTAAAGAATTTGCTTATTTTTTGAGCTCGTATATGTAACTAGGACTTGTTTAGGACTTACAAATTAGAAGACAAGATTCCAAGGCAACTTATCGACAACATCATAGACGAAAAGATGATTCTCATTACATCCAATTTAAACAAATTCTTCAAGTTCTCTGTTTAAAATTTAATCCTGGTTTCCTTCTTGATTTAGGGGGTGTTTGCATTTACTTTTTCTAAGTGATTTTCAGCTTATAGCTTGAGAAAGCTATTTTGTAGTGTTTGCAAAACCAAATTCTGCTTTAAAAGAAGTGCTTCTAATGTAAAAGTTAAAAGCAGAAATTTAATGTTTTTCTCTACTCAATGACAATTCTGTAAATAGTATGGTATTTTTTAAAAGACATAAGTGATTTTTTAGCAAACACTCCAACTTCTACTTTTATTGAAAATCATTGTTTTTTCAAACACTACGTACTTTTTACATAAGTGGTTTTTATAAAATCTCTAATTTTAATCACTTTTTCAAAGCAAAAGCAATCGCAGACACCCCCTTATACAATAAATCAAGCTGAACGCTGAAGAATAATCAGCTTGTGACATCAACAAGAAATGCTAGCCTCAAACTCGGGGCCTACATTTCATTCTATTTAACCAAAAACAATAGCAGAACATCAGAATAAAGACCAAATAGTAGGGCCCAAACTATCGACATAAAATTACAATCCATAATTAATTGGGAAAGCTTACTGTTTGTTCCAATACCCAAACGCATACACCTGTAGCACCGTCTTGCCACCCCCCTGTGAAGAAACCAGAATTAAGTAGAAAGCTAAGAAATTAGATAACAATATAGAAGACATGTAGATTTATATTAATTTTTCGAGCATCTGCAAAGATGATTATGACCAATGGTGAAAGTCATGGATGTAACAAATACTTGAGTGACATACGTATAACTGTATAAGCCATGAAGTGCTTTTTGACATATTTATGCAAAAATTGGCATAACAAGGAGACCTAATCCTAAGAGTTCTAATACCACAAGAGGAGTTACAAGTAATCGTTAATTTCATATTTCATACAGCATATAAACTCAACGGACTTTCAACTTGAAGCATGCTATGTTACAGCCTTGAGGTCAATTATCAAAAGTTCGACAGAATCAGATACATAGTCCATGAACATACCACAGGTGCCACATAAAACAACATTCTGTGCTTCACAAAAGTCCAGTTTCACAACACAAAGGAATATTAGACTTGTCAACAAGAAAAAGAAAATAATATCAGGATGTCTCTCGTATGAAGTTCGAAAAAGATAATATCCTTTGTATTTGGGCGTAAAATCTTTTCTGAGTTAGTTTTCTACTATAATTCGTGCAAGTATACTATGTATTTCAGGATCAAATGGGGTGCAGATGGAGGGCAGGTAACACAAGAGGAAAACTAATTGAGAACCTGCAGCACTTTCCTGAAGGAGAGCCTCATCTGTTTTCCGGAATCCTATTTAGAAATGAGACAAACATTATGATCTCGTGTCACACAAACCGATATGAGAATCTGAAAACTCAATGCTTAGTATGTGGATTTCGATAAGTCTCCAAAATAAATATGACAAACATCAGAAGTCAGAGCATCAACATACCATTAAGTATAGCCTTCTTCGCGCACTTAACATCCAACTGAAGTTCCATAAGAATTAAGAAAGACGTATTATTAATAGGAAAAGATTAATGAAACAAAGAAATTTCAGATTTCATCGATAAACACACGTATCCCACTCACACACACTCAAATACGAACAATCTACTAAATGCATAGATGAACAGACCAACTCACGTGGTAAGCCTGCTGAAAGCACATTGTTGTGCAAATGTTTCTGGGCATACTCCGCAGCTAACCGGCCTCCATGTCCGTCATAAATTGCAAAGTGAGCACATCTATAAAGGCATAAGGAATCACAAAAAACGACTTAAGAAACTTAAAATAACAGACATATACATGGAAGATGAGATACTAAGTAATTTACAACTAATAGGTTTATACATTGAGGAAAAAAAAAGTGAGGTTCGCAGTTGACAATCAAACAAAAACATTAATAAATGGAGTAGAGGAGAGAATGACAACGAAGGAACCTCAAACTTCCAGGGGATTCCAGTGAGGCTTCGTGAAGAACCACCCAAGCATCCTCCATACTGTGCCTCGATCCTTTATCTTCGGCTGCATCGGCTTCTAATGCAAAAAATCGCTTGCACAAAGCGCCGGTTGAACTCGACTCTTCGGTGGTAGTACTCTGGATCTCCGATTCGCCCTCTGTTTTCAACTTTTTCTTGGGTGAGGAATTGGAGACGATGAATTCATTCGAGCGTTTGAGGTCTGCCGTTTCAGCCTTCGAATTGGATTCCGGTGACGTCATTTTTGTGGATGGATGAAAAAGAACAGGTCAGCATACAAGAGAAGCGGGGCTGCTAAAAGAACTAAAACAGAAAAGAATAAGGAATTTAATAAACAGGCTGTAGTTCTTTGCCACTCAGAACTTCTAGTTCAGTTTTACCATCACTCTTAAAATTAAGTCAATTATAATTATTTTTTCACAATTTATAAATTTAAAGTTTATTATTTAGGTTCAGAATTCATGTTTAAACTCTAGGGTTCAACTTTCTTACACTAGGGTATATCTTTTATTGTAAACTTACGATATCACGATTTTAATTCATGATTTAATGATTTAGTGTTTATAATTCAATAAATCATAGTTTATTGTTCATGATCCATGTGTTCGGGATTCACGATTTATGTTGTATGACTCGATTTTAGAGTGAAATAGAGTTGGAACAGGGTAATTATGGAATAGAGGATTCTTTCCCGTTGTTTGCAGGGCAAGTTGTTTGCAGGGCAATTTCAGAAAGCAAACGCCCTTTTTGTTTTACGACCTTAATTTTATTATGTACTATTCCAACGAGAACCTATATTAATTGCTTATATTGTTTTTTTTCTATTTTTTAATCTCTAACTATATTTTAGCGCGTACATATCATGTAACTTGCATATATTTTTTTGGGATTAATAAAATGGCGACACCTGATGACTAAGAAAAGTATAAAAATTTGAAATTAATTTAAAAATTCTAAAACTTCATCTAAAAATTTAAAAATTTATTTAAATCGATAAAGTTATAAAATTATTTCTAAAATTAATTTTAAAATTCATTAAACTCCAGAAAATTAAAAAAAATATTTCTGAAATAATTTTGAATGTTCTAAAAATTCATTTAAAATTTAGAAATTTTATTTAAAAATTCAAAACTTCAATTAAATTCTAGAAAATTAAAAAAATTATTTATGAAAGAATTTTTATTTCGTGTCATGGCCACGTGAAAGATTATTGACGTTAATAGCAGAATAATATTTAAACACTGAAAATCGTATGGCGAAAGAACCCATTTTGATTTTTTTATTGTTGGAAAGGGTAGTTATTGAGTTGTTTGTGATGCTATAGGCACGCACACAGGGAGATGTTAAAGTTGAGGGACGGCCGACACGATTTTACACCGTGAAGGGTGCCAATATACAGAGAGATTTGTATCCATAAAGTGAGATTTCATCATAAAATCAATTGGTGATAGGAGGAGTAGCTCACTAAGCTTATAAGAGATTTTATCTTCTAGTATTTTATCAACGTGAGACAACCCACATTTGAACCATTTCTCATTCAAATTCAATATTTCAACATGAGAAAGTGGTAATAAAGAAAATAACAAACATTTTTTAGCATACGTCTGATGCTATTCGGATTTTGCATGAGATCAAGCTGCTTGAGCTTTTGCGCTATCCCGATATTGTTGAAATTAAGAGGATCGTGTCGCCACCCTCTAGGCGCGACTTCAAAGACATTTATGTTGTTTTCGAATATTGCTAAAAATTTTAGAATTTTTAAATTAATTGTAAATATCTTTTATTTTCTGGATTTTTAAATGATTTTTTTTAAAATTTTAAATGAATTTTCTAAATTTCTAATGAATTTTTAGAATATTCAAATTGATTTCAGATTTTTTTTTTTTTTTGGGATTATAAATAAATTTCTAAATTTTTAATTGAACCTTCTGAATTTTAAATGAATATTTAGAATTTTCAAAATATATTTTTTTTTTTATTTTCAAGATTGTTAAACAAAATTTCTGGATTTTTAAATGAATAATTTGAATTTATAAAATATTTTCATATGTTATTCTTTTACATTTTTATTAGTCACCAAGTGTCGCTATCTTATTAGTAGGGGTGAGGATGGTTCTGAGCGGTTCAGAGATATAAAAATCCCCAGAACCGAACCAAAACTCGGAGATATTCGGAGATTTTTAAAATAAAATCTCTAGAACTGCTCAGTTGATCGGTTCAGTTCCTTCCGGAGATCGGGTCTTTCGGTCCGGTTATTTGGAGCTTTTCGGAGTTTTTTCATTTAATCTTATTAGCAAAATACACGAAAAGATTATAGTGTTTCCTTTACAATTAAATCATATCTTGAAAAAAATGCATTATTAAAAAACTTATATAGTATATATTAAGACAAGTTTCAAACCCTAACTTATAAAACAATTACAAGCTACCGAAGTAGGTTTATCATGTTAAAAATAATAGCACTAAATTATAAATTTTTTAGTTATTTGGACATTTTATCGATTATTTTTCATCTATAAAGCTTTAATCCTATATTCTTTGAATAAGATTTGTCTCATACACATATTTTTCTTCTTTTTGTTATAAATAATTGCAAACTATATGGGGAGGATAAACTATGAATCTGAAAGAATAAGATTAATATAACCAACTACAGCAAAATTAAAATTGACTTTAAGAGCAATGTGAGTGAACAAGAAGAATGGCGAATCAAATAAGAGAACGAGCAATGAGACGCTAGTAGTATCTGTCTACGGTGAAATGCAGGTGTAGGATAGTAACTATGTGCAACAAGTTCAAGTCTATGATTTTGACCTTCATATACATAAATGATTTAATATTAGATAGAATAATAAATTTTAATAATTGGATTAAAGAAATGTAGAGTTGGGTTAAAGAAATGTAGAGTTTAAATTTTATATAAACTATAATCATATTTACAAGTTCATATATCTATATTAATAGATACTCCCTCCGTCCCACATTATCTTTCACACTTTCCTTAAACGGCCGTCCCAGGCCAACTTGCACAGCCCCAAATGGAAATGACTTTATCCCAATTATACCTTCTATATTTACGAAATTTACGAAAATGTCACTCATTAAACACAAAACACATACTAATTAGACCTCCAAATTAAACTAACCCACACTCATTTAACCCACCCAAACCACTTATCCCACCAAACAAATACAGCCCAAACCCATTACAGATCCAACACATCTTATCTGATCGACATAATTTAGTTGTTTCACACATTCACCGGGAGAGTAACCGAGCGGCGGATGCACTTTCCAAATTTCATGTGCCGTATGTTTGGTTCCAACCACTTCCGAAGTATATCATTCGACTGGCGCTGCAGGACTACACAGAGGCCTATATCCGCCAGACGACCTGATTCTTTGGGTTGGTGCTCTTTTTCCTTCGTACGGATTTCCCACTGGGTTTTGCCGGACGAAAGTTTTTTAATGAGGCCAACCTCACCTGTGCTAGCTATTGGCTTGTAATAGCAACACTTGCATGGTTTTCCATGTTACTCAGCATTTGCGTGGTCTTCCATGTTTTCGTTGTAAACTGATTGTTCTTTCAGTTATATATAATACCGATTAGCTCTCTCTCTCTCTCTCTCTCTCTCTCTCTCTCTCTCTCTCATCATCTTCAACCCCTCATTTCCAGCAAATCCTAGCCTCTCGCATTTCTTCCACTGCTAACCCTAGCCGATTGATATCCCACACCCCCGTCGATCATCAACCACTTGTTTCCTTCACGATTTTCTTTTGGATCATGGTTTTCCTCCACTTCAAAAAACCCTTGAATCAGTAAACCTTGTTTTCTTCCATTTTCTTCGTAAATGGAAGACTCTCCCGATTATAGATTAGTCATTTACGACTCCGAGGAAACCGTGGTGGAGGAGCAATGCAAGGAAAACCACGATCTGATGCCTTCCATGAGTCCATGGTTGGATTCGACGGAGAAACATCATCATTTCCAGCAGTTGCTGACCCTATGGTTCCCCATTCTCGGAAAGATAATGATTTCTGCCCCTAATTTCCGATTATGTGTTCGTGCCCAATATTTGGGACTTTTTTATTCTGTAATTTGCTCTGAAGTTGTGTTTGCTCTGACTGAGTGTTGCCCAGTATTTGGTTTTTTTTTTTTATACTTTGGCTTGCTTTGATGGTGTGTTTGCTCTGATTGAGTGTTATCCAGTGTTTGGGGCTTTGTATTGATTTCTGGTTATGAATTTGCAGATACTGTTGGGATGTGGTTGATGTTTTTGTTAGGCTAGGGTTTTAGTGGATTGATTCTGTTATGGCTAGGGTTTGGTGGATTGTGACACCAATGTGTTCCGAGAATACATTCTGATGTCTACTTTGAGCTCTTTCTGTTTGAAAGTGATAACTGGTGTCTATATGATGCGATTTACTGCTGATAGACTTATTAGATATTTCAAATTATGTCACCAATGGGTTCTGAGATCTCATTCTGGTGTCTAATTTTTCCTTGTATTATGTGAATTTGAAATATGTTGTCTATATGATGTGTTTTTGTGCTGATAGACTTAGGGGGTGTTTCAAATTATGACATCAGTGTGTTCTAAGACCATATCCTGGTGGCTAATTTGTTGATTGCTGCTTGATAGACATCCATGGCTTTTCAGTTTATTAAATTGAGTGAATGTGCAAGACTTTTGCTCTTTAATAAGCTGATTTGAATATAAGAGTAGGTTACACCCCATGATGAAAGCTTTATGAGGGTTGAGTTACAAAAGATCCAATATCATCCTAAAATATGCTTCTATTACAGTGTTTATAGCCTAAGCAAAATGTACACTATATTGTGTTTATGCTATAAACATTATGCTAAAATATGCTTCTATTACTAAACCCTAACATACCCTATATGTAACCCAAAGCTGACTTTAAACCACTTATGAGATCTGTTCAAGCAGCCTCTTCCCTTGCCATTAAGTGTTCAATCCCTTATAACAATAGATTCATCAACTTCCAAAGCTTGGGATAAATTTCCAGCCCTTTCTAAGGCTGCCTTGCCCATGTGAGGCAATCTGTAGCTATTATGTCCCCTACACTTCATAATCTCAATCATGCAGCCGTGCAAACTTAAGAAAACGTGATCTAGTTTTCTTATGTAACGCCCCAATCCCATTAACTCGGAATTGAAGTGCTACTAAATTTTTCTTTTCCTTTGATTAAGTAATAAATCAGATAAAGTGCGAAAGCGTGACATGAAATATTTATCGGATAAAAGCAGAAATTTTATTGACAATAATACACTGCCAAAACATATTTACACTAGAGGTTCCAAAGTTTCTCAGAAAATGAAAACCCCGGATTTTGTGACACACAAACTTATTTATATACATAGAAGAGGCAAAAACATCTTTAAGTTGCGGGTAGAAGAAGGAACCCGGTGACCTTTGCCGCAACAGCCCCGCCACCTCGCTCAACTAATCTGAAGATTTGTAATTATGGGCATGAGTATAAACTCAGTGGGAACTTTGTAAGCAATTATACTAAATGAAGATGCACAATAATAAATACATCCTTGACTTAGGAGCCCATCTTACGACTCAAAAGCCATATTGCTAGACTTAGGGGCCAATCTTATGACTCCCAAGCCCTACTCAAAAGTCAATCTTACGACTTAAGAGCCTTTCTCAAAAGCCAATCTTACGACTTAAGAGGTATCATATCAATAAGCCCGAAGGCAAACATATTTATCAAAATACATGTTCAATGGCATAATGTACTTACAAATAGCCCAGTCACCCACCTTTTATGCTTGCTTTACAGTAGGTAAGTCCCGTACGTCCCAAGGCCCGACCTGCACTACACCTAGCACATGTTGTTTAATTAATTATTATTACTTATCGGGCTTAGTATTTAACGATTATTAAGTGTGGTACATTATCCTTGAATTATATCTATTTTTACAATCCCTAACACATAAGCCAAGTCGTAAAAAATTATAGTCCTAAATTAAAAGGCCTAATTATCTTATTAAATTTAAATTATTAATTACATTAATAAATATTTTAAACTAACTAACATGCATCTTAAACATTAACTATTTAATACAAACTTAAGAAAATAGCTAAATCTATAAATCTACTTAAATCAAGAAAATAATTAAATTCCTAAATCTATATAAACTATAAATGACAATGACAATAAGATAAAGAAGACTATTAAAGAAGACATACCTCAAAAGATTTTAATACTATACGACAACTTCCCAAAACACCGGTCCGAGCGTTGTCAAAAATAAACTGATGAGGACCTCCTACTTAAAGGAAATCCAATATTTAATATAATATTTTGATTTTACTTATGCTTTCAAATAAGAACAAGCTTAACTTCTTTTATATAAAAATTTGAACGTATATTTTGTTTAATTCATTCGATGTGGGACGAATTGCAACCTAATTCCTGTTAGATTGCACAAACTGTTATTTTTATTACTTCAACCTAAAGATGAACTTTACTAAACTTAGTGTATGTGTGTGTTTACTATTAATAGAATACATATTATATTATTATCATTATAATTTGCATGCATATCTATATTTATATTGTTGTATTAGTATATATATTTAGCTTAGTTACTACGTAAGGTTATATATATATATCCTACTAACTTAGTTACTTATATATATATATATATATATATATGTAGGTGTATATTTATAAAATATAGTATTTAATAATAATACAAAAAAAAATTCGTTTCCTACTTCTTAAGCCCGATTATAATTTTAAGCTTCTATATTTTAAACTTTCAAATCTTACCTTTTAGGTGCTAGGAGTGCAGTCGACCTGGTACATCGTGATGATAATTATTTTCTAAAATAAAATCATAAATCAAATAACTTTGCAATTTAAACTAAAATAAAATGGGTAAAAATATTTTAAAATGCAAACAATGTATTTTATTGCGTTTCAAAGATTTGGGGTATCACAGTCTCCCCTACATTTAAAAATTTCGTCCTCGAAATTGTACTTACTTGGTTTAGGATATTCGGATATTTTGCTAAGATCTCATCTTCTCGTTCCCAAGTAGCTTCTTCTTTCCCATGTCTACTCCATTGCACTAGTACTAAGGGAATCTCTCTATTCCTCAAAGTTTGAACTTTTCTTCCGAGGATAGCAATGGGGTTCTCTTCATAAGTGAGGTTTTTATTGACCTCTAGATTCTCATGATGAATAACGTGATTTGAATCTGGGACATACTTCCTAAGTACTGATACATGAAAGACGTTATGGATATTGGTAAGTTCTGGCGGTAGAGCTAACTTATAGGCGACGTCTCCAATTCTATCTAGAATCTCAAATGGGCCAATATATCTCGGTTTTAACTTCCCTCTCTTCCCAAAGCGTATTACTCCTTTCATTGGTGCCATTTTGAGAAAAACCTTATCGCCTGTATTGATTTGTATATCCTTTCTTCGCGTGTCAGCATATGATTTTTGTCGATCCTGGGCAGCCTTGATTCTTTCTCGAATCTTAGTTACTACTCCAATGGTTCTTTCGATGATCTCAGGGCCTAAGATTTTCCGTTCTCCAACTTCATCCCAGTAAATCGGTGATCTACATCTTCTACCGTAGAGTGCTTCATACGGTGCCATCTTTATGGTAGCTTGTTAACTGTTATTATAAGAAAATTCTACTAGTGGCAAATATGTTTCCCAGCTTCCTCCAAAGTCTAGTACACAAGCTCTAAGCATATCTTCGAGTGTCTGTATTGTTCTTTCTGACTGTCCATCAGTTTGTGGATGATATGATGTGCTGAAGTTGAGCTTTGTCCCAAGGACCGTTTGTAGACTTCTCCAGAATTTGGAGGTGAAACGAGTATCTCTGTCCGAGACTATGGTAACTGGTACTCCGTGTAATCTAACAATCTCGTCTACGTACTGTTGAGCAAGTTGATCCATGTTAAGCGTCATTCTTACTGGTATAAAGTGTGCTGTCTTTGTAAGCCTATCAATGATCACCCAAATAGCTTCATTCCTTCTTGTTGTTCGTGGCAGTCCAGTAACAAAGTCCATTGCTATGTGTTCCCACTTCCACTCGGGAATCTCTAAAGGGTGTAAGAGTCCTGAAGGCCGCTGGTGTTCTGCTTTAACTTGTTGACACGCTAAACATCTTTCAACAAATTTCCCTATTGATCGTTTCATATTTCTCCACCAATAGATCTCTTTTAGGTCCTTGAACATTTTCGTCCCTCCTGGATGAGCTGTGTACAGGGTATTGTGAGCTTCTTCAAGAATTTCCTTCCTTACGACATCATCCTTAGGTACACATAATCTTCCTTCGTATGTTAAAGTCCCATCTGGTGTTACAAAGAACCCTTTGATGGTTCCTGCAATTGCCCGGTCTTTCATCTTGAGAAGGAATTTGTCAGTTTTTTGTGCTATCTTTATTCGATCTCTCAAGGTAGGTTGTATGGTTAATGCTGCGATCATACCAGTAGTATGGCCTGACTTCACAAAATCTAGATTCAACTTAGCAAATTCTATTAATAATAGCTCTTGTTGTGTTGGGAGAGTTGCCATATGACTTTCATTTTTCCTACTAAGTGCATCAGCTACGACATTTGCCTTGCCCGGATGATAGTGGATGGTGCAATCATAATCCTTTACTAGCTCCAGCCATCTTCTTTGGCGCATGTTGAGTTCCTTTTGTGTGAAAAAGTACTTTAGACTCTTATGGTCTGTGTAGATTTCACATTTCCCACCATAGAGATAATGATGCCATATCTTTAATGCGTGAACAACAACAGCTAGTTCTAGGTCATGTGTAGGGTAGTTTAACTCATGGGGTTTCAATTGTCTTGAGGCATAAGCGACGACTTTTCCATGCTGCATCAAAACGCATCCTAGTCCTAACTTTGAGGCATCGGTGTAAAATGACAAATCCTTCTGATCCGTCAGGGATAGTTAGAACTGGCGCGGTTACGAGTCTCTGCTTAAGCTCTTGAAAGTTATTTTCGCATTCGTCAGTCCAGTGGAACTGGTTACTCTTCTTTGTCAATTGAGTCAAAGGCCTAGCGATCTTTGAGAAATCTTGAATGAATCTTCTGTAGTAACCAGCTAGACCCAGAAAACTTCAGACCTCATTCACATTTTTCGGAGCTTTCCAATTCATTACTGCTTCAACTTTGGCAGGATCCACTTCGATTCCACTAGCCGTGATAATATGGCCTAGAAAAACAACTCGATCTAGCCAAAATTCACATTTGCTAAATTTAGCATAAAGCTTCTCCTGTCGTAAGGTACCTAGTATAGTTTTAAGATGCTTCTCGTGTTGTTCTTTATCTCTTGAGTATACTAGGATATCATCAATGAAAACTATGACAAACTGGTCCAGATAAGGATGGAATACCCTATTCATCAAATCCATGAATACTGCGGGTGCATTTGTCAATCCAAAAGGCATTACTATGAACTCATAATGACCATATCGTGTTCTAAAAGCTGTCTTAGAAATATCACATTCTTTGACCTTGAGTGGGTGGTAGCCCGTCTGAGATCGATCTTTGAGAACACGCTAGCTCCCTTCAGTTGGTCAAAAAGATCTTTTATTCTAGGCAAGGGATACTTATTCTTGATTGTTAGGCGGTTGAGTTCCCGATAATCAATGCACATTCTAAGTGATCCGTCTTTCTTCTTTACAAACAATACAGGGGCTCCCCATGGAGAAACACTTGGCCTGATGAACTTCTTGTCCAGCAACTCTTGAAGCTGTATTTTTAATTCTTGTAATTCCTTAGGTGCCATTCGATAAGGTGCTTTAGATATAGGTGCAGCTCCGGGCACCAAATCTATTGTGAATTCAACCTGTCGATCAGGAGGTATTCCAGGCAACTCATCTGGAAATACGTCCACATAATCTCTCACCATTGGTATATCAGCAGGTGTAACCTCAACAGTATTATTTTTCATGACATTCACAAGGTAGCCTTCACTTCCCTTTTTCCGTAACATTCTTACAGCCTTCATTGCTGACACAATACACGGTCTGGTATTAGTTTTGGCTCCGTAGAAGGTGAATTTGGATCCTATTGTTCTTTCAAAATATATTTCACGCTCAAAGCATCGGATTGTTGCTTTATTCTTTGTCAACCAATCTATACCTAAATAACATCAAAACATTTCATCTCTAATACATATAGATCGGCTTCCAGTTCTTGGTTACTTATCAAAAGCTTCACACTAGTCACAATATCCTTAGTCCTAATAGTTTCTCCTGAGGGAATACTTACTGTCAACTCTTCTCCATTTGTATTACCTTTCAGACCTAATTTCCTTTTAAAATCTTTGGATATAAAAGAATGTGATGCACCAGTATCAAACAAAATATATGCCGGAAGGTTGAATACAAGTAGCATACCTGCCATGGTTTCATTCTCCTCTGTTAACTCTTCTTGTGCTAGAGCAAAAACACGTGCCTTCCTTGATTTCTTATCTGGTGCACTAACATTTTGTGGCGCCTTGATCTGTGTAGTAGTGCATTCCCAATACCTATGTCCTGGTCGATGACACTTATAGCAAACATTCTTTCCCACCAAACATTCTCCATAGTGGTGCTTATTGCAAATAGGACATATCGGAACTATATTTGGTCCTGGTCCTCCCCTTGGGTTTGCCCTCTTCACAATGTGGTTAGTCTTATTCCTATCTGTAAAATCCCATTTTCTTTTCCCGGGTTGCTCTTGAGGTTTCTGGTTGTATTCTAAGTTCTGGCTAAGGGATACAATATGTGCTCGTTCAAACGTTTCATGGTACGCAGGCAATTTCAAACCCGACACGATCCCTCCGATCTCTGGACGCAAACCTCTCTCAAAACGTCTAGCTTTTCTCTCATCTGTATCAACTAAGTGTGGAGCATATTTAGATAATTGATTAAAACGTCTTTCATACTCCATCACTGGAAGGGTTCCCTGCTTCAGATTGACAAACTCAATTTCCTTCTGATCACGGATAGACTGTGGAAAGTAACGATCCATCATCATGTTCTTAAAATCATTCCAGGTCATATTTTGCTTTTGTTCATTCGTCATTGTTCGCTCGTGTGATTTCCACCAGTGTCCAGCATCTTCTACAAGTTGAAATATTGCGCACGAAACTTTTTGATTTTCAGTTGATTCCATATGGTCAAAGATTCTTTCAAGCTCAAGAATCCATTCCTCAGCAACCATAGGTCCTTCGCTACCTCTGAATCTTGGTGGCGAAAAACGACGAAATTGCTCTATAATGACATTAGTATTAATACCCTGGTTCTGTGGATTTGGTATATTTTGGTTAGCTAGTATTTGTTGTATGAGTCCCTGCAGAGAGTTCAAGAACTCCCGTGCAAAATCCACTCCTTGTACTTCAACAGCAGGTGGAGGTTGCCTCTCAGCAGCTGGCCCGACAAACGGCTCATTTTCATTTTGCACATGTTTACGTGGCCTTCCTCGTGCTGCCATACTTTTGGGAGAAGGAGAAATAACACTTAATTATATGCATATATACCCTTGTTTAACATACCTAATAATTTATAAGCAAATCATATACATAGAAGATATTGGGTTTACAAATCCATTAATATATACAATAAGTACAATAGTTTTAATACTCTAACCCGTACAAAATGCCGATTGGTTTATCATGCTTGTACGAGCAAAAAGATAAGCATGATCAAAAGGATGACTTATATACATTCCTATTAGCAAAAGGATATTTACGGTCTAGTTATGTACTAGGCATTACTATACAAAAGTTATCAACTATTACTATATGTACATCCTCTAGGTTTCCAACTATATCAGAACCAATTACTGGGGCCTGCCTGGTTCTCTGCTGGTGGGTTACGCACACGACGACCCCTAGATGGTATGCTCTCATCAGGATTGGACCTATAGACTCATTAGGTTCACTTTCCTCTGAAGGATCCTCTTCCTCCTCATCTTCCTCTATTATGCCTGCTTCCTCACGCTGCAATCTTGCATACTCGCGATAGAACTCCGCTAATTCTCTATCACGCCTAGCAAGACGTTCGTTAGCAACAGCCTCTAAACGCTTACTAGCTGCAATTTCATTATATCGGTCTGCCCTTTTTTTCTGGTTTTCAGCCTCTCTCTCTCCATTCGATCATCAGTAGTGAGACACCTTTGTCGGTTCTTGACAGCTACTGCTAGGCGAAGTCCAAAGCGTTTATAATCAATAACTGGTCCAATAACAGAGTCTACCATAAGCATATTATCATAAATCCGACGAGCGATGGCTCTAAGGGATGGTAGGATAGTTTCTCTTAGGTGCACTGCTGCCTCATGCTCGCTAATATAGTGTCCCTCGCGTATAGCGTTATTGCGGCGTCCCTGTAACATGATAATATATTCTTCTATGTTCTGATGTGCTCCCTGCCTAGACCCCTGATAAATAGATATTGCGGGTGATGGCACATCTCTATCGGCAAGTATTCTGTGTCTATATATTACTTGTTTTCTTGCTGTTTGCCTCCTACGAACCATCCTATCATAAAGAAGAAATATGGATCAAAATCTCTAATTTGATTTCCTAATTAGTGGTAAAATTTCAAGGACATCTCACAAGTATCATGTTATTTTATGAAATGTAAATTCGTAGTAAAACATTTCCAAATCATACAAACTAATAGTAAAATATACATACCTTGGAGCGAGTGTCGGTCTGTTGGCAAAGTCACGGTTCCCCTTGATTTTATTTTATAAATCAAGTATACAGAAAAGTAGACCCGCTCTGATACCACTCTGTAACCCCCCAATCCCATTAACTCGGAATTGAAGTGCTACTAATTTTTCTTTTCCTTTGATTAAGTAATAAATCAGATAAAGTGCGAAAGCGTGACATGAAATATTTATCGGATAAAAGCAGAAATTTTATTGACAATAATACACTGCCAAAACATATTTACACTAGAGGTTCCAAAGTTTCTCAGAAAATGAAAACCCCGGATTTTGTGACACACAAACTTATTTATATACATAGAAGAGACAAAAACATCTTTAAGTTGTGGGTAGAAGAAGGAACCCGGTGACCTTTGCCGCAACAGCCCCGCCACCTCGCTCAACTAATCTGAAGATTTGTAATTATGGGCATGAGTATAAACTCAGTGGGAACTTTGTAAGCAATTATACTAAATGAAGATGCACAATAATAAATACATCCTTGACTTAGGAGCCAATCTTACGACTCAAAAGCCATATTGCTAGACTTAGGGGCCAATCTTACGACTCCCAAGCCCTACTCAAAAGTCAATCTTACGACTTAAGAGCCTTTCTCAAAAGCCAATCTTACGACTTAAGAGGTATCATATCAATAAGCCCGAAGGCAAACATATTTATCAAAATACATGTTCAATGGCATAATGTACTTACAAATAGCCCAGTCACCCACCTTTTATGCTTGCTTTACAGTAGGTAAGTCCCGTACGTCCCAAGGCCCGACCTGCACTACACCTAGCACATGTTGTTTAATTAATTATTATTACTTATCGGGCTTAGTATTTAACGATTATTAAGTGTGGTACATTATCCTTGAATTATATCTATTTTTACAATCCCTAACACATAAGCCAAGTCGTAACAAATTATAGTCCTAAATTAAAAGGCCTAATTATCTTATTAAATTTAAATTATTAATTACATTAATAAATATTTTAAACTAACTAACATGCATCTTAAACATTAACTATTTAATACAAACTTAAGAAAATAGCTAAATCTATAAATCTACTTAAATCAAGAAAATAATTAAATTCCTAAATCTATATAAACTATAAATGACAATGACAATAAGATAAAGAAGACTATTAAAGAAGACATACCTCAAAAGATTTTAATACTATACGACAACTTCCCAAAACACCGGTCCGAGCGTTGTCAAAAATAAACTGATGAGGACCTCCTACTTAAAGGAAATCCAGTATTTAATATAATATTTTGATTTTACTTATGCTTTCAAATAAGAACAAGCTTAACTTCTTTTATATAAAAATTTGAACGTATATTTTGTTTAATTCATTCGATATGGGACGAATTGCAACCTAATTCCTGTTAGATTGCACAAACTGTTATTTTTATTACTTCAACCTAAAGATGAACTTTACTAAACTTAGTGTATGTGTGTGTTTACTATTAATAGAATACATATTATATTATTATCATTATAATTTGCATGCATATCTATATTTATATTGTTATATTAGTATATATATTTAGCTTAGTTACTATGTAAGGTTATATATATATATATCCTACTAACTTAGTTACTTATATATATATATATGTAGGTGTATATTTATAAAATATAGTATTTAATAATAATACAAAAAAAAATTCGTTTCCTACTTCTTAAGCCCGATTATAATTTTAAGCTTCTATATTTTAAACTTTTAAATCTTACCTTTTAGGTGCTAGGAGTGCAGTCGACCTGGTACATCGTGATGATAATTATTTTCTAAAATAAAATCATAAATCAAATAACTTTGCAATTTAAACTAAAATAAAATGGGTAAAAATATTTTAAAATGCAAACAATGTATTTTATTGCGTTTCAAAGATTCGGGGTATCACATCTTACCTCTAAATCTGAAATGACTGCACTAAACTAACCACTAGCTGCACAACTATTTTTTATGGCTTTTCTACTTGTAGTGATTGAATGGCACTAAAATACCCAAGATCCAGCACATTAGTGTCTGGTGAATTGGGTGCTGACACACAAGCTCTATATCAAAGCCATCAGCAGTTGCATCTTCTCTAAATTCTGCATCAGAGTCTTTAATGTGGTTTGACATTGTCTTGTTGAATGATAATGTGCTTGTTTGCATTTTCTGGCCATTTAGATTTTATGGCTGGTATAATTTGCATAATAGACATAAATATTGAATGTAAAGTAGCCAAATGATGTGTAATAGCTTCTATCAAGTTGTTATGCACCATTTTTGGAGACTTACTAGTTTGGATAGCTAAATGATGAGATTATAATCTGATAGCAAATCATTACATGCTGCAAAATGTATTGTTTGATGACCTCCTTTGTGATTGATTGGATCGGTTTGGTCACAAGAGTTCCTCTCACTCTGTTTATACTGTTTCTCTTAGCCGATTCTTGGATTGTGAATGGGAAAATCCCAATTTTTCCATCAAATTCCATTATGCCTTGGCTTGAGTACCTCGGTCTTGTAACTGCACACATAAAAATCACTTTCATGATGTATTGTTTGCTTTTGCAAGGCCTATAGGGTTCAGTTTCTTCTTGTAGCTTGTATGTCCTTTCACTTATTCGTTGCATATAAAACCATTTCTCGTCGATGTGGACGACATTGTGCATGGTTTCATACATGATCGTATTTGTGCTATTGTCAAAGTGTAAGAATGAAAGGCTAAATTTCAGCCTTTGTACCTGTTGGCTTCGGCCAGTGTTGGTTTTATTGCATTAGTGTGTCGGTTAATCTTACCAGATTCTACCGACCTCCCTACCACACTTTTGCTCAGTTCCAACTTTGATGCTAGTCTACTTATACCTCTGTTGCTAAAAGGAATGCTCTTGAGTTGGCTAATGTCGAGCTCTGTGATTCCGACTCCTTTATTTTGCCTTTTTGTACCGAAGCTGATAAGAACATTTGCTTCCATTTGATGTCTTGTAGCCTCCCAAATGTATTGAATGGTTTGACGACTAACTCCAAATGATGTTGCCGTCCCTCCGATTTTTCCGTGATGAACAACCCGATTCGTGTTGTTCTTGATCAAAAGCTGAGCAATCATCGAGCGGTTTGACGGAGACAAATTCTTCCACCCTTTCTTGTTGCGAATCATGTTTAGAATTCTGTAGTGTTTTCTGTAGATTTTGCTAAATGAGCATTCAATGTGGTTGTTTCACATTCAATGCTCATTAAATATGACATTTTAGTTAAGTTTAAAATTAGGAGGGAAGTTGATTTTTTTTTTTTTTTTTTTTAATTTTGGGTTATTATCCTTGTAAGAGTGATTCTGCAGAAATTTAGTGGAGGGAAATTTTCCCTATTTTGGTACTTGTATGAAAATTTACAGTTTTCAGCATGTTTTTATTGTTTTCATATTTATGCATAAAAAACTGAATGAGTGGTTTTGGAATAGTACCCGATTTTAATTTAGTGAAACTGCTGAAAATTGATAGGAAATTAGAACACTAATTCTCTTCTTAATTTTCAACAAATAACCCATAAAGCATCTTTGAAAAGTCAAGAAACAACCAAAAAATAAAATTTCTTAATACTCGTGCCGACCCCCCTGTGCACGATAAGGTGGGATGGAGGGAGTATATGTTTGTTCTAAAAAATATTTATTATAAATATTTTACTCTATTATTAATCACTAATTTTTTTATGAAATTCTAAAACAATGTAGTATTATAGATGCACTGTTAAAATTATAAAATTTATAATGATTGAATATCATACTATAGAAGAAATGAATTATATGATATATAAAACTCAATTACTTAGAATCGGTTCTATTTCGGTTTTTCGGTTTAAAATGGTTTGGGTTTACAACAAAAAAAAAATCGGATTGGTTCGGTTCGGATAAAATCAAATAGTCAACGTATATTATCGGTTCGGGGTTCGATGCGGAGCGGAGTATCTCCGAGACCGTGCTCACTCCTACTTATTGGTCCAAAAGAAATATTTGTGAATCACATGGCCTACAAGACCTAAAATACAGTCTGAGGTTTGAAAAAAAAACGATTAGTATAGGTTGTCATCGGAAAAATAAAAAAATTAAGGTTGTAAAAGTAAAAATGACTATAGTACATGTTGCTTTCGATAATTAACCTTTTGTGTGCTAAACTATTTTCACTCCTCGATACTTGTTTTTACTACAACCTTTGCTGCTATGAAGGACACAAATTTTAGTTTTTACGAAAATATCGATATTTCAATTTTACAAAAAATTTCGACAAAATATCGATATCGGTGGAAATATTGGTGCGGTTTTAAAAAAGCTAAAAAATGTATTTAAAATCTAGAAATTTAAGGTACACTTTACAGATTGTTATGACTAACTTAAATACACATGTTCAGGGAAAAAAAATATACAAATGTAAATGTTTACAATTAATTTATAAATATCAAACAACATAAACATTGTCTGACGATATGATACACATTCCAAGGTTTTTTCATACAATATTATTACTTTCTAGTACCAAAATAATGACTTATGAGGCTCAATAGAACTGATGCTCTATCTTTGAGTTCGCAATCTTTGTACCAGTTTATTACATTAGAGGGTCCAATAAAAGTTCCACCAAAATATTACCGAAGTTCCACCAAAGTTTCGGTGAAATTCCCATAAAAGTACAACAAAATGTAACTAGAGACAACCGAAATTAATATTTTCGGGAATATCCGGAAATTTCATCTAAATTTTGATGGAAATCTATTACATATCAACTTGGTTTTGGGGTCTCCAAAAATGAAAATTTCGAAGAAATTTCGGCTAAATTTCCAGATATCTTCATCAATACATAATCTGTACGACTTCTATTGAATTTTTAAAAGAATAGTTCATTTATTTTTATGTCAGTTCATCTTTTATGTTAAGAGTATACTAAATATTTCATTTTCTCATATACATCTGTAAATAATTTTTTTATATCAAAATTTATATTTTATATTCTTTAATTTATCATATTAAATAAGAGCATAGTAGGAAGTCCCACATATTATATAAAATAAATTGTTAATTTGTATCAATTTTTTCTTAGTCAACGTCAAACTTCCTTCTTAGGGTAATCTATGTCAAACTTGAAAGTGAACTATCTAAACATATTTTTAGTTTTCCCAAAACACACTCCCAATTCTCATATGCAAATGTCCATCAACTTGTCGACGCTCTTGCCTACTTTCTGGTATACGTTGATGATCTCATCCTCTCCAGTAACAAAATTGCCTTTCTCCATCATATTGTCGATGCCCTTTCCTCCAAATTCTCGGTCAAAGATCTTGGTACCTTTCTTAATTCCTTGGCGAGGAAGTGTTTTGTACTCCCACAATTTGCACCCTCATGCGATGGATGTACATCACAAATTTACTTGGCAAATACAATATGCTCGATGCCAAGCCTGTACAGACAACCCTTGCTTCGGGCGGTCAGCCTCTCTCTAAACGTTAGGTCCGGTCCTTCGAATGCCACTACTTATCATCAGCCATTGGCAGCTTGCAGTACCTTTTATTCCCTCGACCTGACATTGCATCCACGATCAACAAGTTGTCTCAATTTATGCATGCTCCAATGGAATGTCACTAGATGCTGTCAAGCGTCTGTTTCGGTATTAAATGAAGCTCGCTCTCTTGGAATAACCCTTTCTTGTAATTCTCCTCTTTCACTTCACTTCTATACTGATGCTGATTCGGTCGGTGATTGCAATGCTTGCACATCCACCGTGCTTACATTGTCTATCTCGGTGCTAATCCGATTCCATGGTCTTCTCGTAATCAGTGCTCTGTTGATTGTTCTTCAACTGAGGCAAAGTATTGTTCCATTGCTGAATGTGCAGCCAAAGTAGTGGACTTGGTCCATCTCACTAAACTCCATGTTACTCTTTCAACTCCTCCGGTGATCGATAGTGAAAACATTGGTGCCACTTGTTTATGTTCGAACGCAGTCTTTCACTCTCGGATGAAGCATATTGCAATAGATTACCATTATGTACATGAACTTGGTCAAGCGTTTCAGGTTCGGGTATCCCATGTGTCCTCCGCTGATAAACTCATTGATGCTCTCACAAAACCTCTCCTCGCACTCGACTTCAACTACTTATGTCCAAGATTGGAGTCACTAATAGTTCTCCACCATGAGGGGGTGTATGATCAAGGACGAAAAATCAATTTTTACAAAAATATAGGCATTTCAATGTTACGGATGTTTAGACAAAATATCGATTGGTGGAAACATCGGTGTAGTTTTAAGAAAAAGCTAAAAATATATTAAATATCTGAAAATTTAAGATATATTATTGTTATAACTAATTCAAATACACATGTTCACGAAACTATTTGATATAAATGGAAATTTTCACAGGTAATTTATAGATATTAAACAATATAAACGTTTTCTGATAATATGATACGCGTTCTGGAGTTTTTTCATACAATATTATTATTTGCTAGTACCAAAATGATGACCTACGAGGATCAAATGGAGTTGATGCTTCATCTTTAAGTTCACAATATTAGTACCAGATTATTACATTAGAGAGTCCAATACGACCTTTAGCTCAATAATGTCTCTAGCCCAAAAGAGGGTCCATTGCACACCATGTCAACCATTTAAAAAGAATTTTTTTTTTTTTTTAATTTTACCAAAATTTTCGGAAATATCCAAAAAACAATTACTGAAATATCGGTGAAAATTCCACGAAATTACAACAAATTGTACCTAGAAACAGCCGAAATTAAAAATTTTGAAAAGTCAAAGTTTCCTAGAAATTTTGATAGAAATCTATTACATATCAATTTCATTTTAGTGTCACCGTTCTGCGAAATTTTCAGATATTTTCATTCCTAATTACGATTAATTTATTTAATTAATTTGTGTATATCTATTGTATCCCACATCGGGTTATACAAATGTATATGACACGTTGTACATGTACTTTATTTGTTCATTCTCTTGGTAAATAATATATATATATATATATATATATATATCTTTCCTCAGTTTCTCTATAATACTTGTTGACTATTTTATTATCTAGAAATTTAAAAATCCACTACAAATTAAGACTAATTTTGAATTTCTAAATTCCAGCACATATGACGTTGGAGAGTGAATGCAACGAAGGAGGAGGAAAAGTAGAACTTGAGCCAATTGTGGAGGGAATTAGTCACCACAATGATTAAAGCAAATTTTGTCATTTTCTCTTTCTTAGTGATAATAAATGTAAATAATTAATGGTATAATAAAAATGCATTTAATGATATGCTAATATCCCTACTCACTACTAAGCAAAAATCAATGGTGACACGTGTCAAGTTAATGTTGCCCCTTAGCCCTTTTATTTCGCCCCTCTCCACGTGTCCTCTTATCAAGAAAAGCGTGTTCAAACTGTTTGTATACACTATTCACGTCTTTATTCGACGGTTATGAGGTAATTAAAATTTCCATTTTTTGTGTTCATCATGACATGTGTTGTCTTTACATTCTCCCTTACAAAAATTACCTAAAACCTATCCGAGCAATAACTTCTCCACATTAAAAAAAAAAACTGCCATATCAAATTTCCTTATTTTTCCTGGATAATGGAGAACGTTCATCTTATCCAAATACTACTGATGTCACAAAACTACTTCGTGACTAATAACTTCTCAATTAGTTGCTATATAAAAACTTATGAATCCATATTTTGCTGCCATTTTCAATTCACCCATTCAAATCAAATCTCAATTAACTGCAATCCATCATTACCACATTTTAAGTGCCACGTGTGGTTAGTGGTGGATGTAGTTTTTTTTCTCCCTATGAATAATACATGAGGCATATCGAACATTGCACATTACATTACATTTCATTGCACTAAACGATACAAATTAGAACTCGGGAAATTACATTATATTTCTTTTAACGTGGAAAATTTTCCACTCTGCATTCTTAAACATGCCTTCCTTCTTCAGCATGGACAAGGATATTGATCCCTCGATTAGTCTTGGGGTTAAGCGTCTGCACTTAATTAGAGTATACGATGTGCAAGATTGATGAAAAAAATTGAAGCAACTGTGCATGATGCAACCAGAAGTGCAAGATTGATGTTTTGGAACAAGGAATGCATTGAATTGATCGGGAAAATGGAGATACAAGTCAAGGAAACAAATGTAGGCTACTGTCAAAATATTATTTCATATGTTTATTTCTTACTTTGCCACATATAAATGTAAGAAGTTGGAGTTGCGCTTACTAACATGGTGGCTATGTTTAAGGTGCAAGTGAGGGATGGGGATAACATTCGTAACTATGTTACCTATAGTGTTATGAAATTAACTGCCGACAAAGAAATCATGTCCATCTATGACCAAAATTTCATTCAGGATGAGGTTAATGTAAATTGTTGTTTTTGCTCATCCGTGTCTATATATTGTTAGATCTGAATATCAAGTTTTGACTTAATGTTTACAGGGGAACAAAATAATGCCTACTATTAAAGAGAAAGAAGCAGAGGACACAAATAGAGATCTTAATGCAAACGAGACCCATGTTATCAACAATGACGACGACAAACCAATCAGTAAGCGCATTCATGCAAATTACGACAATCTCGAATCAAGTGCAGTAAAAAAAAGGTCATAAAAGGAGAAATGAAAGATCTACAAATTTGTGCCTTCTATATTTTAGTGTGTTATAGTTTTTTAGTTAGTAATTTCTATTACTCTTAGTGGGATGCTATTTCACTGCAATATTATTGTACTTTTTGTTTATCTTTAAATTTCCTGATGTAAGTGTTCTTTGATTTTATGAACCTATTGGATAACAGTTTCTAGCTGTCATTCTTATCTAATTTTTTTCTTTGTGATATACCTACTGCACCTAACTGAAAACTAACCATTTATTGTGCAAAAAAATAAAAAGCAATTCAAAGAACGGTAGTGTTTCGTTACTTATCTTATGCATGTACTTTCAATTAGTGGTGGACGCTTACATCGATCTCGGGACAGTCCATGATCTACTGTTTGTTCTTCATTTGGTATCTGTAACTTCAAAGCAAATAATAATTTATTTTTTAAATACATTTGTAAATATAAAATTACAGAATTAAAATATGGTATTCAATGAACGTGGGGTCGGACTTCATAACATCATAAACTTATACAAAGATAAAACTTAAGACTCAATATTGTAGTAGGGGACGAGGACATTTATGGATTGCCCGCATAAAAAACGAAATTGTGAGCCACAAACTTTCGTGGAAGATTGAAGCTCAACATAGTGTAGATTTGATAAAATGTGTGTAGACGGCGGATGGAGAAATGTTTAGGGCATCCACACCCCATGCGTCTAGGAACTTGGGGCAGATTTTTAAATTGGATGGGCCAAAACTTTTTTTGATGGACTTGGAGAAAAAAATGATGACTTAATAAGACCAGCCTGATTAATTTATTTGTTTAAGCAATTGTATCACAAAACCCCAATTAATGTGTTGTACATTTTTGGGCTGTATAAATAAAATATTTAGTTGTGTACGGTATAATAATAGCCTAATATGTTAGAATATGTATTTGTGCATGGTATATAATAATAGCCTTATATGATCTTAAAGTTATGATTTGTGACCTCGAGAAGAAACATGTCAACACAACAATAAAACTTCAATTTGTGATCATGAGAAAAAAACATGTCAATACAACAATGAAGGTTATGTACAAGGAATTTTTTAGAAATTTATAGTGTGCATTACTTAATATTTTTTATACTTATCATTTTGTACTTGGATTATTATAAAGTTTTTCGATACACCTTTACATGTTCCGATTATTATTTGTATCAATTGCGCTGATTGCATGTGTAGTCGTTGAAGATCTTTTTTTCTTTTCTCTACTGATGTTACATTTTATATTCTTATTTAATAAAAAACAAAATATTGATATTTTTTTATTGTTATCAATTTTTTTTCCCTTCTTTGTTACATTTTATTTATTAGTATATTATTATCAATTTACATGACACATAATACAACTTATAACTATCGATACTTAACATGTAACAAAAAGTCTGATCCGTGCATCGCACGGGTGGACAACTAGTCGTTATTAAAGAAAATATCATATTTTTATCATGACAATTACACTCTTTTGACTGTTTTTATTACTTAAAATTTATCTAGTAGTGGAGATTAAAAATCATTCAATTTAACAACGGTAAATGACCAAGTACGCCGGTACACCCGAAATACCAAAGTTGGACCCTATATATATATATATATATATATATATATATATATATATATATTATGAAACAAACCGAATTGAGTTGTTCATATCGCATACAATGAACCTATCAAGTAGGTCAGGTTGGATAAACCCTTTTTTTTCCTGAGTACTTAAAACATAATCTGATCCAACCTATTTTCCGATTGAATGGTCTGCCATAACTGGTGCCTAAATTGATAGTTAGGAGAGATCAATGTTTATTGTGATAAAAAATCTATTTCTCGTAAAATTATTTATCAACTATGTTTTAGATATTGTTAAAAAAACAACCCATCCAAACACGTATGCAAAATAATTTCTCTTTTGTTCCGTCCCTATCCAGATAGATCAATTTATAAATAAACACATCTTTAAGGATATGAGATACTCTCTTATGCATTAGGTGCATGGATGTAGAATTTCCCACAATCTCCTTGTCCAAACCGCTTGGGAAATTCGCGGCTAATAATAGATATGACCAATCGCGCAAAGTAACAAAAAGGTAGTGCGACTCATTAGTGTAATGCAAAATTCGAAGCTTAATGTCGTGTGTTTGAAACCCCATGACACCTTCTTAATGTATTCTTATTTTTTTCCTATTTTTTATTAATATATATTTTTTGTTTTTTGTTTTTTGTTTTAATTTTTTTTTCCTGTTGCGGATCCAATATAGTACTGATTGTTTAAGCAAAACATATTATTTGTTTAATAGAAGAGCGTTATTTGTAATTCTTTAAATTTCTTTTTTCCTCTCCCTGTTGTGATTGGTCCAACTTAGTATAACTTGTTTTATAAAATGTAATATTTTTTTACCTAAACAATATTAATTGTAATCTTGGAGTTTTATTTTTTTCCTTGGTGTTGGGGATACGATATAGTATAACTTTTTTAATCGTAACGTATTATTTGCTTACTAAAATAATATTATTTGTAATTCTTTTAATTTTTCTTTTATTTCTTGTTCCTGCTTATCCGATACAATTAATGTATTATTTGTTTACGTGAACAATTTTTTTTGTAATTCTTTGTTTTCCCTTGTAACGTCCCATTTTCGGAAATAAGAAATTTTGGGAAAGGGGACACTACAAACTTTGTTTGAGGATTCATTTTTGTTTTTTTCTTTTGCAAATAATAAATTGTAGATAGAAATTAGAGTTATAAAAATAACTTCATATCGTAAGATAAATATCAACAATAAAACATAATTTGGTGCGAAAGCTCTTTTCTTAAGAAACACAAGTTCACTTTCAAACTTTAGGCGACAATACTCAATTACTTTTACATCAACTAAATATATCTTCGCCCAAATAAACAAACAAACAGTTGAAATATCACCTTTATGAAACTATTATGAATGAAAATAAACTTTTACTTTGAAATCCCGTGAGTTGGAGTGGTGCAGGGCCATGCTATCCGTATCAGTCCTCCACATCAGCCTTGATACCTAAAATGTTAGGGGGTGAGTGTTTGGAAAACACCTGTGGGTTCACTCGGTTGCCCACTTAAGAAACATACAAATCATTGTAGTAAAAGGCATTACAAGAATAATGCGCATATCATCATTTAGCTCAAGTTCATAAACACATTGGAAATTTTAAAATAATATATATGCATACTACATAGATACATATAAGAGCACATAGGTGGGGCACGCATTGCCCCGCTCGAGCAGATAGCATATTCGAGAGCGGCCCGAGGGTGACCTTTTGATCCATAAACATGTACGGTGTTACTCGTAGAGCATAATCATATACGATTTTACCCGTAAGCATAATCGTGTACGATTTTACCCGTAAAGCATAGCAGGTACGGTTTTACCCGTAAGTTTTCTTGAAAAGCATATTCGGGAGCAACCAGAGAATTTTGTAAGGTGTTACTCGCAGTCCTAACATAGCTAGTACGATATTACCAGTATACATTCCACGTAGTATAGTTTTACCCGTAGAACATAACTTCACATAAGTTTCACATAGTGTTCACATAATCTTCACATAGTCATGGATATAGGCAAATATTCAGGTAAAATAATTAAGACAATAATTCGCGTGAAACATAACTAGACAATGTAAATTAGCCACATAGAGATTCCCCACCTAGAATTGTGTACGTGCTAGTTGGTGTTATAGTCCTCTTCTATTCCAAAGTCATCTCCCACTTCAACTTGTTTTTATCCTACAATATAGAACATTTGTCTTAATATAGATGGATACTTGGCTTAAACATAATTCGATGATTTGGGGTAAATTGTGATTTTATAAAAGTTGAGGGGCTATTTCACAATTTTTTATAAAATATTCAAGATTCATATTTTTATGAAAAACGTTAGATTTTGGAATTTGGGTTCTTTCGCAATTGGTTTGAGTCGAATCGGGTTAAAAACAAGCATTTTAGGACCCTTTGAAGGTCTAGTGGCATTGTTAGTAATTTCTAGAAAAAGAGTAACAATTTAGTAAAAAAGGGCAGTGGCATTTTCATAAATAATTGGATCGGTTGACTTTCAAAAAGGATAACTTTGTCTAGGGGCAGAATTAAAAATAAAAAATTGCATTTTAGCCCCTAAAGAATATCTAATTTTCAAAAGATGTAATGAACTTCTATAACAACTTTGACCAATTTTTTCTGGCAACTCGGTCGTTGTAATTTTAGTCAGGACATGGCTATAGAAAGTTCTCGTCAAGAGCTTTTTAGAATGACCAGCCACAACAGAATTGAAGTTCGGAACATAAAGTTATGGCTCCTTGAAAGTGGTTCAGGTACATGGGTTTCGCCTACATTTTGACTGGTCATAACCAGAGTTCTAGAGCTCAGATTGCAATTCCGAAAACTGTTACTGAATTCCCTTGCCGAGACCTATCATATGATATCAGAAAATATGGGTTTTGATGGAGGGACAAAAATAAAAGTGCGGCAGAAGCTGATCCGGCGAGCCTAAAAAGCTGTCGGGTCAGTGTTCGACGACTTCGCCGGATTTTTGGTGGCTGGGGATGGAACATTTTAGAGGGCATGAGGGAAAACTTACCAGTTTTGCTGTGAGAGAGAAAAAGGAAAGACTTTCAAGCTATGTTTTGGTGGGAGAAGATGGTGGAATGAAGGCTCTCCCATATCCATAACAAGCATATTTCCCTAGGAAAAACCGTGGGACTAAAACCATGGTATCGCCTGCTAGTTTAGTTGATCTTATAGGCATAAAACCATGGGATTTAGCCATTGATTTTGGAAAATATTGTGGGAATGAAACCATAGTTTTTGGCCGTTGGTTTGGGTCAGTAATCCTATGGAGAGGGCTTACCATAAAAAATGTAGGCATCTCATATATCATTGGGTAATATCGCGTTTAAGTGTTGTCTAATTAAACTCCCGATTTTCGGACCCATTCATACCATTAATTATGCAAAACGATAATTTATGCAAGTTTAAGAAAAATAACTAAAACAAGTAAAAATGTACACAAAATAATGCAACTCATATAGTTTCACATAAATCAAATAAGATGATGCAACTAGGAAATCTGGGTTGTTACATTTCTGATGCGGATATGATATAGTCTTTTTTGTTAAACAAAATGTATTATTTTTTTACCTGAAAAGTATAACTTGTAAAAAAAATTGAAAAAAAACATTAAATAAAAAATTAAACTAAAAAAAATTAATAATCCAAAATATTTTTAAAACATTAAAATTAAAATTAGTTATTAATTATTTTTTTATTCAATTATAATATTTATTTAATAGTGATTACTATTAATATGTTTTTTCAACAAATCATCCTTAGATGGGGGAATTAAGGTAGATTCCCAACTTGTGTATAACCAATATGTACAATATCTTTTTTACAAGCTATTTGAATCTAAATATGGATAACCTAAAACATCTAGATGAAAAAAACCTTATATTTTTTACAAGAATTAATACAACCAAATTTTACGCTATATTTTCTTCGAATGGCTTCATTTTTGAGATAGTCTGCCACTTTATTCCCATCCTTATGAATGTGTGAAATGAAGATAATCCTTGCTTCTTCAGGCTCTAGAATTGGCTAAGCAGCTTTTGAGAATCCCATTTCGCAGGTGTCACCTCTTGCAAGATGTATATTGCAGCCAAAGCATCTACTTCTACCCAAATTTTCCTCTATCCTAACTTATAACAATACATTATACCATCTATCACAACTTTAATCTCAACATAATGTTGTCACAATGATCAATAAATGAAAAGAAACCGACAACAAAACATCACTAGAATTTCGAATAATCCCCCTGCCTCGAAATCCTGATAGCCTTTAGATGTTCCATCGGTATTGAGTTTGACCTAATCATTGTTTGGAGGCTCTCAGACAACTCTCAAAGGTCTTTTCTCAATCCTCATAGTCATCTTACACCCCCATTCTTTGACAATATGTCATGTATTGTTCCAGAATCCAATCGACAACCGTATAGCCAAGGACATATTCCTCAAACTATGCATAAAGTATCTTTACCTTGGAACTTTTTAAGATTCCTGGCTAGCCAAATCTGCCCAAAAACAAGCAGTGACAGCAATATTCTGATGTGGTCCTGGCTACGAATCAGCTGGAACCAAGGATGAAAATCTCGAGAAATATCACCGAAATCTCGGTGAAATTTCGCAAAAAATGCTGAACCGATACCAAAATGGGGGCACACTTGATTTTGACAAAGAGTCGGCAAAATATTGCCGAATTACCTAATCTCGCTGACAATCGCCGATGTTTAGCCGAGAAAATTCCAATTTCCAAGGACACATTGTTTCAATTTTTCACTTTCACGGATCTTGAGGCTAGGACAGTGCGGACCACCTATTTTAATTTTATTAAAATTTTACTTTACCTTTTTTCTCCTTTCCTCCTGTTCTTTTAAATTTTATTTGATATTAAGATGGGACCCACCTACTTCAATTAAGTATATCTGTATATGTTACTTAAATATATTTTTAATATCTATTTTTTTTAATCTCTTAATATTTCTATATCTTTTAAAAAAATTAACAAGAATAATGTATCATATTTTGTATTACAAATTCTCAATTTATATTATAATGTTGGGCAACGTGTCTTTCTTGTAAATATTTTGTTTTGTTTATAATTTTTAGATAAACTTTTTTTTAGTAAAGTTAGTTATAATATTTTTAAAATACTTAGTTAAATTTTAGATTTTAATATAATTTTTTTGTACTAGTAAGTACTTATCATATTGTCAGACAATGTTTAGATTATTTTATATTTATAAATTAGTTGTAAACATGTCCATTTACAAAATTTTAAGATAAATATGTGTAATTAAGTTATTTCTAACAATTTAAATGACAGCATATAAATTTCCTGATTTTTAATATATTTTTCGGCCTTTTTAAAAAAAAAATTACACCGATATTTCAAATGAAACTGAAATTTCTCCGAAATTTCTCTAAAATTGAACTACCAATATTTCCGCAAAAACTGATATTTTCAACCTTGGCCGAAACCACTTGCCAAAAAGCTGAAGACGGGTAAGGGAACTGGGAATTTTAAACTGAAAAACCGAAGCAAAGAAGGACCATATCTATCTAGCTATTGGACCATTCACAAATAGATGTTCATCTCTTTCCAAATTAGCACAACACAAATGACACATGGACACAACCACAAACCCTTTCAATAATAGGTTGCTATGAAGAGAAAGAAATTTGTTAGACAACCTCCAAATAAAGATGGCAAGGGTGTTCAAAGTGAATTCAGCCCCATCATAGATCTCCAAAGCCCAATGGTTCTTTCAATCTCAATGAGTTCCATGCAGAACGTAAAGAAAAAATGTCATTTGAAGTTAACTTCCACACATGTATATCGAGAGAACTAGAATGAACAATAATCTATAGGATGCTTTTAATAACATGGGGAAGGAGAATGTAGGAATAGAACATATGTCCCATGCATTAGTGCACAAAAAATCTGCGACACATTGGTTTGTGTAAAAAATATTATCAAACTGACATAATGGACCATGCTCACACCACACATCAAACCAAAAGGGAATTTTACCCTTTCCCACTCTCCAAAACAAGTTATTTTCCACAACCTCTTTCACCTCAAGCATTTTTTTTCAAAAGTGTGACCAATTATATCCCACATCAACCACAAACAGATGAGTTTTTCCCAAATATCTTTCCTAAAGAACGTACCCCGATAAAGTTTTCTTAGTTATCATATTCCACCAGGCTTGATAAGCAAAAGCTTTAGCTATATCATCAAGATGTCTAACCTCTAATCCACCCTCCTCAATAGGAAAACACACTTTTTCCTAACTAGTCCAATGGATCTTCTTTCTCTCCTTACTAGATCCCCACATAAATCCATTAAAAAATATGTGAAACCTATAGACAATAGTCTTAGGAGGCCCAATAACCCTAAGTGTGTACATGGGAACGGAAGAGAGCATACTTTTGAAGATTTAAATTCACCCCCAAAAACTCAGGAATAACTTGTCCCAACCCTCTAATCCACCCATCACCTTTCCAAAATTCTTGGAACATCTCACATTTTTTTGAAGGAATCGATGTCAGTGGAATAGGAAACTATGGTGTCATCAACAAAGGATAGAGAAAGAATGGTTACCCTTTTTTGCTGTATTTCAGTTTAGGGCACGAGTAGAAAAGATCCTTAAGGCCACCAAAATAGGATGCTTGAAAAATGGCAGACAAGCTAGGGATAAAGGGTCTCCTGGCCTTAGCCCCCTAGAAGATTTAAAAAATCCACAAGAAAACCCATTTATGAGAATTGAAACCAAGACTGCTCTATACTGTTGGAATATATACCTGATAAATAATTCAGGAAAGCCAATGATGAGCACAATTTTATAGACTCCACCCTATCAAAGGCCTTGACCAAGTCTAATTTAAAATCATCTTCCCCTCCTTACATTTGTTATTAATATCATGCACAAATTTTTGAGTCAATATAATGTTATCAGCAATGTTCCTAGTACGGACAATTCCACTTTGGACATTAGGGACAATTTCAGGAAGAATTTGCACCAACCTACTATTGATTAGTTTGAACAAGATTTTATTTATCATATTACAAAGGCTTATAGGCCTATAGTAAGCTCAGGTGAGAGGTTTATCTATCTCTGGAATTAAAGTGATTGTTGTGCAAGAAAACATCCCGGGCATAGCCCCCAAGGTAAAATTCAGCAAACGCATTCACTAAATCCAACTTAATGATCTCCCAACAATGTTGAAAAACAGTACAAAGAACACATCAGACCCTGCCATACTATTCCTCTCTATGCTAAATATCACATTTCTCACCCCTCTTCAGTAGGAGGTGAGCAAAGATTAGAAGAATCATCCACACTAAGCTAGGTTCAACTGACTCAAAATATTTTATTCTCCAAGTCACACCCCTCTGCAGTAAACATTTTTTGAAAAAAATTCATAGGCAGAGGATTTAATCAAGTCTGTGTTGGTGGAGACTTGGTTGTTAACTTTTATTTCAGAAATAAGGTTTTTAAATCTCTTTTTCTTGACCAAGGCATAAAACTAGCAGTACTAATCAAAGCTTGTTCAGAATTCTTAATTTTGTCAAAACTACCAAAGACATATTTATTCCAATACTTAAGACATCCTTTTAACCTAATCAATTTGCATTTAAGATTTTTCATTCCCACTTCCTCAATGGTGTATGCCTAATTGTTCTTAATGCAGTTAGAAAAGTCATGATGTTTGGTCTATGCATCAATGGATCTGAAAGAGCTTTTAGCCACATGGCACATATTTTGAAAAGACATAAGAAAAGGGTTGTGGTCAGAAGACCCTTTCACAAGATGTCAAACCTCTAGTAGCTAAATTTCTCAACCTACACACTAGGGATTAGAGCCCTGTCAAGCCTTAAAAAACCATGATTGGCATGCCAGGTGAATCTACTGCCCACAAACCTAACACCTTCTAAGCCACAATTAGACATCATTTCCATAAAGTCATCCGTAGAGTTCAATTTCAACTCACCCCCTAGCAGACAAAATGGTGTTGAAGTCACCACTCATAATCCAAGGCTCACTAGAGTGACCACAACTTCTCAAAGCCCCCTTCCTCTCATACACAACATAAACAAAATGTACTAAAATTTTATATACTAGCAGATTTATCATAAACTTCCACATCAAGCATTTGATCAAAATAACAATCACAATCATAGACAAAGGAAGTTTCGAAATAACCCACATCTTACAGTTAGCATTCATAGCACAACCATGAAAGGCAATACAATGCAAACAAAATGGGTCGGGGAGGGAGGGGGGTTACATTTCTTCGTTTCAAGCAAAGCGATTAAACCATGCTTCTTTTTTTGACCATATCTTTCAAATAGTTTTGTTCCTTGATCCCCTAGCATTCCAAGTAATTATCTTCATAAAAAGGATTTGAGGACTCACCTTAAGTTGTTTTTGCCCCTCTTCTTGTTACCATTGGAAGGGGTTGAGTAACTTCCTTTTCCCTTTCCCTTTCCTTTTCCTCCTCCTATCCGTTCTTACTTTAGAACCACAATATCTCCGATCCTCCAAACCATGCTTGGATTCTTCCTCCATTTCCCTCGCACTACATAAAACATCATTTTGGTCAGAATATTAATCATTATCAAATACGCCAGGCAAAAAAATGTAGTCATTTTCAGGATCATATTGTCTTCGTTTAGAAAAGGAATTTTCATGACATGACAAAATAAAACAGTCCATACCCTTCCTTTTACCCTCCCCCCTTTTGTCAAGTTCATTGTTAAGCAAATTCGATTTCCTAAGATCATTATTATCACGAATTCCTATGTGCCTTGATTATTATTACTCCTATCATCTGCCACACTTTCATGTCTTCTCTGTTCATTTGCTACACTTTCTTGTATTGTATGTTCACTAGCCATTTTACTGACATTTTCTGTATCACCTTTATTGGATCCTATATCTCTTACAACTTCATCTGTATGAAGCCCCTACATGTTGCTATCTACATCAGCCTTATTATGTTTAACAGACACCCATTGCTTCTTAGTTTCCTTCCCCCCGCTCAACATTCTTTTTATTTTATTTAGTTCCAGCTTTTTCTTATAATCATCACTAAAGCAATCCATAGTTTTATGCCCCAAACGCTTACAACTAAAATAATATTTGGCATTTTATCATACATAATTTTCTGAGTACATAGTGCATCCCCGAAACCTATTAAAACTTCATCAACCCTGGATTTGGACTGGGCTAACTCTATAAAAACCCTAACCATGCTAGGTCTAGATCTATCCGCTGTAGGTTCATCGATCTTGAAGCAATACGAAACAATGTTTTTTTATCAAAAAGAAGAAGTGGCAATTCTGGAAATGAGATCTAGACAGGAACCATCGGAGATTCCAATTTTGTCTCAAACTCCGACGTCCATTTGAATACCCGCATTGGAAATCCCCCAACATGCACTAACTGTTTACCTACAATTTTTTTTATTTCATGAGTCGAAAAAGTCACGATTGGCGTTCCTCGGCACATCCCCGCGGTTCTAAATGCATCTACTTCCATGTCGCCAAACATCTCTTCACCGATCTAATTTCCAGCACATCCGGCACATATATACCTTTGGCTACACTTACGAAAGATCTAACAGTCTCTTTCTGACCTAGATCTAGAGAAGGTGGAATATTACCGTGGTGGGAGATTAGGAACTGCCATTAAACCCTAAGACGAAAAGGCACAAAGAAAGAAGGCAGAACAATTTCCTAGAGAGAGAAAGTTTGAAGAATCATGAACGTGAAAGGGTAAAATCTATTACTATTAATTTATAAATTAATACGTACAGAGAAAATTGATGAAATATAGATACATGAATACACAGGGTACGAGGTTCATACTTGCAGACTGAAACCTCACAGTTACAAAAGCAGCACGCAAGCCATCAGGTGTCACGGTGTCACCGCATGATGACTTTCAAATTTCTTTTTAAAATATATATACAATTTCAGATAGAAAAAAAAATTGTCACCCACGAATAGTTCATGGGTTGGGGGACAAGCTGGCGGGCATGAGTGTACGGATACATTTATGTGTACCAAGTGCACACAAATTTTTCTGTAAAGATATCATCGTCAGAAGTAAGGATGCTAAAATGCCTCGTACCTGAATGAGTAACCTGTCCTAGCACGAATCTGGCGGGAAATCCCCGCCTGATTCTTTTATTAACAACTATATATTCATTATATTTATATTAAGTATATATCAATTACTAATATAAAAGTATGAATTGTTTCATCTTGTTTTTGGTTTCGTCTTTTCTTGTGATGCCTATAATATCCTTAATAAGTATTAATTTTAAGGGTGATAGAACTTTAAAATAAATTATGTTTTCCTTACTTGATTATAAAAAGTAAAATATCCTTACTAAGAATTAAATTAATTTAAAATAATTTATGTTTTCCTTACTTGATTATAAAAAGTAAGAGTCCTTTTATATTAAAAACTTCTCCTAAAAAACTACGTGCTTAAATTATCCTTCTTCTACACTTTCAATACTTTGAATTTTGAAATGAAATCAATTTCATATTAAAGCAGATTAAAAGAGCTTTTCAATGATATGTTATTTGCATATATGTTAAACAATTGTACTAAATTATTTAATTATTTAAGCTATGAAATAAAGAAAAAAGAAATTATTGAGTTTTTTTCACTCTTATCCATAATTATCATATTTTTACTATTCATACTGTCAATTGTTTTTTTTAAATAATAAATTTTATGGAATAGTCTTAAAACTTTTATATACATACTTTAAATTTTTATTATTCATAGAATCATATTAAATATATATTATGATTTTTTTACATATCAAATTCATGTAATTGAGCTTAACACCTAACATAATTTAAGCTGTTATACTTGCATATAATGTGATTACATATTTAAAATTATTTTTATAGAATAAGAAGATGAAAAAGTTATATAGATAATTAGATTTTCTTAACATTGTTAATTTAAGTTATATGGTCATATTATAAAAATGCAAAGTCTAAAATATTTGGAAAAAAAAGGGAAATTGTAAGCGAATTTGTTGTGATAAATCTTATCATGCATAAACATTAAATATAATTAAAAATTTATATCTGAATACTCATGTTATTTCACTATAATTTGTAAATATCAAGTCATTGTAGTTTTTTTAAACATAAAGTAATTTCATTAATGGTTGTTTGAATCGGTCAACACTAATTGACATAAAAGCGGTGGTGCATAGGACAAATAATTCTTTTAGCGCTGTAAATTTTATTTTACGTGCGATCCAATACAATTTCCGTCCATGGAAAGAAGACAGTAGATGTCTAATATTAGATAACAAAGACATACATGCATAGGCACAGTCCGCATCATCTATCGACATGAATATAGTAGTGCTAGAATCCCCAAGAATACAAAACTTGGGAACTCCAGTATCAGTGGTAAGTCGAACCACCTCAAGAATAATGACATTTGGGGGAAGAACAAGCGATGAATCAAGGGTGCGGTTGTGATGTTTAAGGGAAGTAATTACCATCCCGAAAATCTTGGAAGGTCTGGGTTGCTGTTGCAAGCAATACTTGTCAATATGTACGAACATCTCATAAGACAATTTTATTTCGTCGAAACCAGATTAAGTGGGTAAGGACAACAAAGTACTATGCTATATTTAAGTTATCGAGGAGCACAATATCTTGAAACTACAAGTAGCGTAGATGCTGCCAGAATCGGAAGATAATTTCATAAATTTCAGTTTCTTGCCAAATTAATGAGGAAACGAGGCACGTGAAGAAGAGATGCCTTAAAGAGTGATCAAGTGGTGAACATAAAGAACAACAGGGCTTATAATGAAGATGACGACGAGCTAAGTTGTTGGACGATGACAGGAATTAGAGCAGCACCTCTAAAGAAAATGCAAGATGCAGGCTGATAAGCTTTCAAATTCTCCTCCAAATGGGGTTCGGGCCATATCTACTAACCGGGAAGAAGTGGTTTCTAGTAAGATCTTCGGAAGAGGCCCATAATAAAATGGTATGCGAATTGGTCCGAAAAGTTACTACAATGGGAATAATCTAACATCCAACATCTGGAGAATGGTGATTTTTCAAAGGAATAAAGAGAATCACATAAACCTTCAATAGGTCAAAATTGGCACGAACTAACAGCTCATTTCAGAGCCGAAGATCATAATCAATGATGGAGCTAACTCAGGCATCTTGCGGGTGGTCTGATGTAGCTAATCTGATGGAAAACGAGGAGGCAAAAGAACTCATCTGTCATGGAAGAGTGTTGTATTCTCGTCATTACCCATGAGCCTACGATAACCAAGAAGAATAACACGATGATCGCATTAATACTGTGCCATGTAAAGTTGGGCCGAGAACCAATAACAACATGTAACATAGATGTTGTACTAGGACTGCATGATTCAGGAAAAAGGTTGGATGTAGAAACTAAAGGGCGCCATGCTAGCTTAATCAACATGGCAAGGTTAAATATGTTTAAATTGCAAAAGTTTAGGCCACCTTGAGATTTTCGTTGTTTAAGGACGTCCCAAGACTTCCAACGATTTTTCCTCGTGGACGAGTTATTCCCCTCCTCCCTCTCCTCCCCCCCCCCCCCCCCACACACACCCCATCAATAAGATTTTGCCAAATTCTCCAGATTACTAAGAACATGGTTCGACAATTGGAAACAATACATTGTGTATGTGGATATTGCTTATATAATAGATATAAAGTGCACTTGTTTACCCGTTTTGTTTAATTCCTTCTCTTACCTACCATTTATGCACTTACCAATATGTTCTTTTATGCCTACAAAACTCTATTCTTTATTCCGTCCAACAATAGAAAGGAGCCGAGATATCTACCATGTGAAGCCACTTCAGCAATTCCAAACAATTGGCAGAATGAGTGACGAATTTGAGCTTGTGTATTAGGCCTAAAAAGAATCACCAATTTCTCAAAATTAATACATTGCCCTGAAACACTCTTGTAGAGATTGATAGCGAAATTAGTAAAATGCAAGAAAAAACTATAGCACAAATAGGGGGGAGGGGATCCCCATGAAGAATTCCCCAATGTAGCATGAGTGAGCCAAAATTAATACCTTAATGAAGGAAGCTAAATTGCACAAATGACAAGCAAGGTAAAAAAATGTCATAAAACCTCCTAGGAAAACCTCAAGCAAGAAGCATACAGTAGACGAAAGACCACTCAACTCAGTGAAAGGCTTTACTCATACCCAACTTAATGGACATGAGTCCCTCTTTCCCAGATTTCCTAAGTTTCATACAATGGTGTAATAAACAAGCGATAAGAATATTATCCGTAATTAACCGACCTGGGGTGAAGGTTGACTGAGATTCAAAGATTATAAAAGGGATGCAGAGTCGTACCCAATTAGAGAGCACTTTAGAAACTAACTTATAAATGACATTACACAAACTAATCGGGTGGAATTGGGTAATAGACTTTGGTTTTCTAATTTTTTTAAATAAGCACAATGAAGTGTTACTAACAGAAGGACTCAAAGAATTATGAGTAAGCATGTGCAAAACAAAATTAGCAACATCTTTGCCAACAATATGCCAATTTTTTTTTTAAAAATACAGGTCTCATAATACCTTTCATTGAATTACGAACAAATGATGTACCCCCATAAAAAATATATGTACAATGTCATTCCAGGGAAGAACAAGCAAGGGATAAAAGAGTGGGGTTGTGACGTTTGAGGAAAGGAATTAGCATCCAAAAAATCTTGCAAGCTCTCGGTTGTTGTTGCAAGCAATACTTGTGAGTATGTACTGACATCAGAGAAGACAAATTTATTTTGTTGAAATCAGAATAAGCGGGCAAGGAAAATAAAGTATTATGCTATAATTAAGTCATCGAGGAGTAAAATCTTTTGAAACTACAAGTCACGTATATGCTGTCAGAATCAGAAGATAATTTTATAAACCAGCTGCTTGCTAGATTGATGAGGACAGGAGGCCTATGAAGAAGAGATGCACTAAAGAGTGATCAGGTGGTGAACATAAAGAACAACAATGTTCATGATGAAGATGACGATGAGCTAAGTCATTGGACGATAGTAAGAATTAGAGCAACATCTCCAAAGAAAATGTGAGATACGGGCTAATAATTTAAGCTTTCGAATTCTCTTCCAAATGAGGTTCGGGACATAGCTACTAACCGGGAATGAGTAGGTGCCAATAAAATCTTCGGAAGAACCCATAATAAAATGATATGTGATCGAACTAAAAAGTTACCAGAATGAAAATAATGTCACATCCAATGGTCCGAAGAATGGTGATTTTTCAGAGGAATAGTGAGAATTACATCAGCATTCAATAGGTAAAAATTGGTCCGTATTAACAGCCCATTGCAGAGTCCAAGATCTGAATCAATGATAACTGACTCAGGCATCTTGCGGGAGGCTTGATATAGCTGATCCGATGGGAAAATAAGGAGGCAAAGGAACCCATCTATCATGGAAGAGGGTTGTTGTCTGGCCATTACCCATTAGCCGTCGACAACCAAGAAGAATAACAAGATGACCAGCCATAATACAGTGCCATGTAAACCTGGGATGAGAACCAAGAGTAGCACGTAACATAGACGTGGAAGAGTAGTACTTGGACTACATGATTCAGGCAAAGAGGCTGGATAGAGAAATTAAAGGGTTCTATGCTTGTTTAGACAACATGGCAAGGTTAAATGCTTTCAAATTGCAAAAGCGTAGGCCACCTTGAGATTTTCGTTACTTGAGGACGTCACAAGTCTTCCACTAAATTTTCTTCGCGGACAAGCTATCCCCCCTACCCCCACCAATAAGATTTTATCAAATTCTCCAGATTAATAAGAATATGGTCTGACAATTGGAAGCAAGACATTGTGTACGTGGATATTGCTTATATAATTGATTTAATGGGCACGTCTTTACCCGCTTTGCTTAATTCCTTTTCTTGCCAACCATTGATGCGCTTACTAACCCATTCTTCAATGCCTGCAAAAATCTCTTGTTTATTCTGGCCAACAATAGAATGGAGTCTGAGATATTTACCATGCGAAGCCACTTCAGCAACTCCAAACAATTGGCAGATTGAATGAGAAATCTGAGCTTGTGTATTAGGCCCAAAAAGAATTTCCGATTTTTCAAAATTAATACATTTGCCCTGAAATACACTTGTAGAGACTGATATTGAACTTAAGATGTTGGCCTTCTATAGTTGTAGCACCAAATAGAAGTGTGTCATCTACACAAAAGGAGATGAGAGATAACGGGTGCAGTTCGGGAGATTTTAATCCCATGGATGCGCCGAAAAATCTGTAAAATATTGTAAAATGCAAGAAAAAACTTCAGCACAAATAGAGAATAGGAGGTCACCCTGAAAAATGATCCGCTACAGCGTGAGGGAGCCAAAATCTACACTCACACATTTGTGAAAGTCAAGAATGTTACATAGACTTCAATAGTTTTCTTAATCTTCTATATTTGAGAATTTTCTAAGATGACATTTGTTTTATATTAAAGTTTTATTGTAATAATAATAGAAGTAGTTAGAGGGCAAACATGAAAATTAGTGGACATGAATAATTACACCAAATTATTTTAAATATTTAAAATCTAACATTCAAGAAAATTATTAAATCGATAGAAATGTCATAAATATATTTTAAAAGCATATATAATTATTGGTGAAATGTATTTACTATGCTATATATAATTATAAGGTACAATAAAAAACAAATAAGAACTATAAAGAAATAATAAACTAAATTTTACTATGTGAATGGTTAAAAAAGTTGTACTATGTGAATCAGTATCAGATGATTAAATTAAAACATGCAGAAAAATAAAGATAGTAAAATGTGATATTAGCTTATAAGCATAGATTAGATAAAAATAAATAATAACTACATTGAAATAAAGCATGGTATAGTCCAAATAAAAAATAAAATGGAAGAAACAAAATCAGAATGGTTTAAGTACATGTATCTATAGATTTTTAAATGAATGTGCAATGTGTGAAAAATTGGGAGTATTTCACTAAAACTAAACAGGGAAGTAAATTCATAAAATAGTTGAAACGTTGAGAAAAATATATTATATTAACAAATAGATTGTAGCATGTATCTCGATTGAAGTTTATGAGATGCTATGTATATAGTCAGCCCTCTATAGAAAAACATTATTTATCTTATAACTATACTATAGTAGGATTTTCATTTTAGATCACACATTATTTTCAAGCTTCAATGTAGAATTGAAGAAATAATCAAGCGAAATTGAAATATGCAAATGATTTTATTTGCAAATGTATGTTCAAATTAGAATTATCAAATAAGAAATTATAGAGAAAGTATGTTAGGCCTAATATTCGTGTGTGTATCTAACAAATTATGAACTTATGGATTTCAGTTGATGATGTAATAAGACAAACGAATTTGTATCTTTTGTTCAATGAAAATCTATATCTTCATTATTATACAGTTTTTCAGTAATCGTATAACTTTATTTCTAATATAATAATGATGCCGGAGTCTATCTATATTGAGAAGTAAACAATAATTATAATATATCAAACTTTATATATCTAAATTTTGTAAGAATAATACATTATATCATGGTATATCGTTTTTATGAATCTGTTAACATTAGTATAATGTGTTTTGCTAAACTAAGATTATTAACCTCTTTTTTCCTCTTTTATGATTATTTTTAATTTTTATTTGATTTTGGATCGTGTTTGTTTAATCGATTAAGTTTTTCATTTTTTTTCTGGCACTGAATAATCTAAGAAGTTGTGTGTTGCGCATTGGGCAGTATGGGGTCGGAGAGGGCCGGGGCAACAGACGCGCTGGTTCTGTTGATGCTGTAGGAGGGGAGACTGCCATTGATCTGGCACCGGACCGGGTTGATGAACACCCCGATAGTGACAGAGGACATGGGAGAGGACGTGCGAGAGGACGTGGTAGAGTTGCTGTGGGAGCATTAAACAGAGAAGAGGGTGTTCACGGATTGAACCCCCGCATGGAGGATAACACCCGCCCTATGAAGCGTGCTAGATGAGGGACTGGATAAACCGGGCAACGTAGTCTGGCTCATGTACCGGAAGACGTGGCATTATCTGAGGCGGACATTGGTAGTCATATGCATGATCGTTTGGACGATCTTCCAGAAGATTTAGAGAATCGATTTGGTATGGAGCATGTGCGCACTAGTACTTCAGCGGGAGTAGTTCCGGATGCCCCAGGATCTAGCACTAGCCGGGCAGAAGGCGAAGAGTCGAGAACTACTGTGAGTGACCTGAAGACTTTGCACGAGGAGCTTCGAAAGGACATGAAAGGTTACTTTAAGGATTTGAAAAGGCATGTTGATGAGAAATTTAAAGCGGTTGAAGACCTGAAGAAGTTCGTGGATGAGAAGTATGAGTCATTTAGGGCCGATTTGCCGAAGATGGTGCAGGATATCTTCTTCCAGGCAAATGACCCCACCGAGGAAGGCCTTTCAGCTTTCATGGCCGTTGTACCGAAAGTCGTTGTTGTACGTTCGCGTGTCACCCTGGCCGCACACCGTCAGGGTACTAGGCGTGATGATCCACTTTTCGGTTCATCTGCTAGGATCGAGTCACCATTGGCCCGAGATCTAGTTCCCGAGTTTGATGGAGCACGGGTACCCTCTACATCCATTGATCCAATGGAGGCAGCCATTCTAGAGGTTGTGGAAAGTGTTGGTGCCGAGTCCCCTCGAGATTCTGTCCATACTCACCCAGTATGCACCATCCAAGAGCATGATTCGGATGTGAGGGTAGTGCGCGAAAGACGGACAGGTCCAGCTTTGTTATCTCCGTTTCGGCCCGGAGATACCAGACGTGCAGACGCAGATGAACACCAATTTATGGAGCACTTGAAGAATCCTGATGGCATGTGAGTAGAATTTCATTTCTTGACAACCAAATGTTTAGTTTTCTGCTATTTTCAATTTTTTATTCTCACATTATTTGCAATACAATTTGACATAGGAGAAACGTTGGTATCGGACGCGGGGTCAGCCCTGATTGGTTTAGGACAATGATTGACGCCAGCACTGAGATTACGGTAGACGTTTGTCATTTTTACCACGTTTTATCAACACATATCTTTGTCAATTGCATTTACATCATAAATGACAAAATTTTATGCGCACATCTAGCATATTTGTGCGTACCTGTCCCTTTTGCAGACTCGACCAGATCTTGCCGACGTGAGTGTCACCCGAGAGTGGGACGGTCACGTAAGAATTATCGATCCTACTTTATTTGTAAGTGTTACCAATCAACGATTAATTTAATAATATAATTCTATATATTCCTAAAGATAAATTTTTATCGTCCATGTTTTGCAGATTGGGTTGATGGCGATATGGGACAACCTACACGAGGCCGATCCCCCATCTACTAAATATAGTGAAACAGCTCCTGAGGATGTGCCGCATGGATCCATTGCGCCTTTGTTGGAGTATGTATGAAAATTTTCCTGCTTGGGCAAACGTTAATCCATGGCTAGATTTTGACTCGGTAAATAATTAACTTATTCTTTATAATTTTTAAATATGCCCTGATTTAGCCTCAACAATAACTATTTGTTGTGTATTTGGTTTATAGGTTATCAGCGTTTGGCAAATGAACGGTCACTGGGTGGTTGTTAGGTTAGATTTTGTAAAGTGCCATTTTATCTTATATGATTCCCGGGTCCATCGTATGTCAGATGTGCGCTTGGACTATCTTTAAGAAGCTACTGTGCCCTTGAGTCACATGATAGGTGAATTGTGCTCGGCGTCTGGATTGTACCAGCAACGATCGAAATATTTTGCCCTGGCCGTCTGGGAAATCACATAGGCACCGGCTAGATTTGTGTACCAGGAAGACACTAAGCCTAATGTCGGTCCTTTAGTCTTGAAGCAGGTTGAAAGTATACTACAGAAAGCTGTTAATCCTGGAGGTGTTTGCAAGGACATTTCGGCAACTCGGCGCGAAATGGCCTTATCCCTCTACAGATTTATCACGGGAGAGGACACCCTAGATGATTAGTTCATTAGTGTGTACTTTAATCGTAAATTGTGTTTTGTTAGTTGAATTGTAGGTGGATTTCTAATGTTTTAAGTGTTTATTTTGGATCAAATATAAACATATTATGATTACTTTTGTCTAGTGAACAAATACCCTAGCCATTGTGTAGCACTGATTTTGTGTGGGATTTGAACAATGGTCACAATAGTTCAACATATGAAGTTCTTGCTAAGAAAACATACTAGCATTTAAAGCCACGATTCATGCTACCTAAACAAACCAATTAAAATAAAATAAAATCATATTATCAAAAAAAAAATCAAGATAATTAATTATGATGAGAAATTAGTTTATTTTACGTAGTTTTACTGAAAAATACAAAATTCCGACGACTACACAATGATGTCTAGGAAATGAGGATCGTGCGGATAAAGCTTGTGCACTTCGAATACGAGTGAATCAAAGTCACTGCACTCAACATACAACAATATTGTGTCCCCGATAACTGGCCCATTGTCAGCAATAAACTGGCCCTATCCAATACTACTGAATCTTGGGTTGATATGATCTCCCAGATATTTGAGTTGCCACTGCTTATTGCGGAACAAAAGAGTTGCTTCAACTGTTTCCCTAGGTAGTTGTCTTACCATGTATTTTGGAAAGACCTGCTTAGAACAATGTTGTAGTGATAAAAAAAAAAAAACGGGAGAATGGTTACTAAAGAAACTGCAAAATCCTATTATAGTAAGGTAGCACAGTTAAGAGGATTTACCAATAGATTCTTCGGCAAAACATGTTCATCATCTAAGGAAAGAGAAAAAAAAGGCTTGGGGTCTTCGAAAGTGCCACTATCTCCGTCACTCATATTTGAAATTTTATGTGAAATTCGCCGAACAATTTTCAAATTAAATAGGCCTACACATGTAGGACCAGCACAATATCCGATAACTGACTTTCAAAGTTTCCCTTCCCGATGGAATCTTTCATGGACACTACAGACTGCGTCATTATATAAATTTTTTCCATAACATATCATATTAGAGGGAGACTAATGTTTTAAACTGTTTAACCCCTTTTTCTTTATCTATTCTTTTGAATTCATAATGGCACGAAACATACAAACTATCATGTTAGACTATTCATCTCTATAGTCAAACTTAACTTAAATATTATAATAAATGGCTAGTGCCTTCTTTCAGAACGAGTACACATAATTTAGGACATAACAGGGACACATAAACCGGATTATTTCTTCCCTGGTCATGTGCACCATAACTCATTGAGTTATTTAGTGGTTAGCTCACTCAGGATATCCAGACGAAGTACTGCTCGGGGGTGATGGAGTGTAATTGTGACGCTTCACCATGTAACGGAGGACGTTCGGATCCGCTATATGCAGCTCGAAGACCTTAAAATAAATGGAGTCAGCTGATATTTGGGCTGCTTCAAAATTCAATGTCATATCGCGCCTGATGTGGTTATCCTCCACAAACCTAGCCCATCCAGCTTTCTCAAACATAGGGGTCTCGTGATCTCCTAGATATTCCACTACACACTCACATTTGCAGTAACGAATTATGGCTTCGACTTTCTTACGTGGTAACAAAGGCACAATGCGAGTCGGTATTTCTGTACATTTTTGGTAAGCACGTAGCATTTAGAACTACATCAATTAATTAACACAAAAATAAATATATTAAAAAGAATTGAATATCATAGATCTTACAAATAGGTAGTCTGATGACAATTGGACATCCTAGATGTATGCATCAAACCTTGGGCCGTGACGACTACCGGTTACCATGAAACATTCATCGTCACTTATTTTAGTAATGTATTATTGTATTTTAATGTACCAGATGTGAATTTAGGAAGCCAATGTGATACGTAGTTATAAGGGAAAATTATGCCATTTGTGATAAGACTATAAAAATAAAAGTAACAATGTACAAATTCATAATTGATTAGACCACTCTATATGAAAAAGTCATCATAAATAGGGGAAAAAGATTCTTTGGTTGTCCTGCAAGCCAATTCTAATAAAGTGACTACAACATAATTGCACAAAAACAAAATGGTGGGGCCCTTAATTCACTTTTTGTGATGGTTTTTATTAATAGCAGGCCTAGCAATTGATGTAATACAGTAACCCTGAAAGACATCACACCTCAAAGACACATAATAAAGACCCCTCTGATCAAATACAGAAGCATCTTACTATTCACTATAATTTCAGTGATATCAATTCACTGTAATACTAAGTGTTGTAGAAAGCCAATCTAACGAATACATGTTAGCTTTAGTAAATCCATGACTGACAGATTCTTACCCATAAATAGACGAAATCTCGTGCTTCAGTTGTCAATTCATGCCTTACAAAGTTGAATTTAGGGGGGCCCACTAGAAGATAATACCCCACTCTCTTACATGCTTACCCCTAGATGTTTCCTCCAGCAGAAATAGTGACTCAACTTTGCATCCCAAAACACACACACATCCCATATTTGCTAAACATCTAATGGCAGCCCCAATCAACCCAAGATCTTACCCTCTGACCTTTCAAAATATCTTCTTCTACAAAGATACCACATGGATTCCAAGCATGGATGACTGCATCCTATATAATCCGAGTCTTGAGAGAAATAGGGGTTACTGGGATGCTGACCCGGACGAATCAAACCACTTGAGTATTGTCTCAGTTATGTGTCTACTCAGGGACGAATCAAACCACTTGAGTATTGTCTCAGTTATGTGTCTACCCAGGGAGGAACTTGGTGAATTACGCGAATTCACTGAGCATTACGTAAAGCACCGAGTAGATATTCTCCGTCGTCGAAACCTGTTTTTTCTTAAGATGATAATAACCAATGACGTTGTATGGAACGAGGTATCAAACAAAGTGATGGCATCACAAGAACAGTGAGATGCTTGGTTCCAAGAAGAGGGTGACTTTGTGTACGCGTACTCAGAGGAAGGGGAGTTCAAATTTCGTGCGATGGAGAAGGTTTTCGGTGAAACAACTTCTCCGAGAAACCTAAACTGAAGAAGAACAATGATGGCCTTATAGTGGCCGGATTCTTAGTAGTTCGTATGCGAAACTTATTATCGTGCGTTTATGTGTAATAGTGTGCTTTAGCTTAAGTTAGTAATGAGAACATATTTTTTATTAGTGAAAGTGTTATTAGGTTTAAGTAATTCGCACATTGGTTTCTTACCATGTACTTCCATGTATTTGTCGTGCAATAAGAGACTGTATCTATATCACTATATCATTCGGTAATTGACTGTGTCTTTTTGGTTATTTGATTGTAATATCGGGTATCCTTTCTTTTTGGGGTGAATTATAACCATTTAGTCACTTATCACCCATCTTATAGTGTTTCCATTATAATTATTTTACCAAAACCCTACAGTTTTATACATGGGTTAATTTCCAAAAGCAGCCTGAACTTTGCGGGGTTTTACACTTTGCAACCTAAAGAATTTTTTTTTTTTTTCCGATTGGAACCTGTATTTTGCGATTTGACTCAAATTGCATTTCCGACAATATTTTCAGGCTATATAGGCCATGTGACTGTCACATGACCCATTTTTTTGTGTATTTTCATTTTTTTTTAAATCTAAATACATGTATTTCGCATTTTAGTTTCTTATTTCTTTTATTCTCCTACAATAAAAATAGTAAATACAATAAATACATGTCTTCTTCTTCATCACTCCAGCTTCTTCTGCAATAATGGCGGATTCCCACTTCTTCCCTTCATCCTCAAAGAAACCCAAAATCTTCCTCATATAATGAATCAGGGCGACGATTTTACAGATCTATTCTCCCAATTTCTCCTAAAATCTCTCCCTCTCTAAACGTCGATCTATTCCAGATTCAATTGACAATGGAGAATACAGATCCTGACAATCGAAAAGTTCAGCACGTGGCGAAAGCATCATCAAATCAGATTCTGAGGAAGGTCGTCGAGCTAGAGTGTTATTCGAAATACAAAATTTCAGCTAAGAACTGAGATTAGCGAAAAAAGTGGTAATGGCGGTGGTGATTATAAGAGCTCCGGTGGTTTAGCTGAGAGGAAATCGTTTCTTCCGGCAGCGACAGCTCCTCGTGACCCGGCAGCGTTGATTCTGTCGCGGCTGGGGATGGGTAGGGCACAGATAAGAGCCCGGAAGATTAAGAACAAATCTACACTGCAATTGAGAAATTAATGGTTAAAAAGCCCTAAATCTTCTTCCTCATATGATGAAGTAATATAGGGTTTTTATGAGGATGAAGGGACAAAGGGAAAATGATTGAGAGGAGAAGCAGGAGGAAGAAGTGAAGAAGATTCGCCATTGTTGTTACATATCGAAGGAATTTTTTCTCAAAATATATTGTTGCAGAAGAAGTAAGAACGCGATGAAGAAGATGGGGAAGAACAGATAAAACACGCTTAATTTATGATTTTTAATAAAATTGAAATAATTATTTTAATTATCTAATATTTATTGTATTTATTATTTTTATGGTAGGAGAATAAAAGAAATCAGAAATTAAAATGCGAAATACATGTATTTAAATTTTTAAAAAAGCGGAAATACACAAAATATGGGTCATGTGCCAGTCACATGGCCTATATAGCCTGAAAATATTGTCGGAATTGCAATTTGAGTCAAATCGCAAAATACAGGTTCCAATCGGAAAAAAAAAATTCTTTAGGTTGCAAAGTGTAAAACCCCGCAAAGTTCAGGTTGCTTTTAGAAATTAACCCTTTATACATCAATAACAATCACACCCCCTATCACGACCCTTACATAATTGAACTTAATACGGGTAAAATATTTGTTTCATGTTGATGCAAATCAGGTTAGAGGCAAAATACATTCTTGGGGAATGCACCCATATAATAATAAATAAAGGTGGATGGGACTATTCATACCTGAATAATTTCAGCTAAAAGAGAGTATGATTTCTAACATCATTCACATGTAAACAGTGGGATGTACAGAACTATCGTGTTGAAGACAGTATGAGTGTTCACATCACATAGGATTCTGACAATTCACACCTAAATACTGGACACCATTTTGAGTTTTTTTAATGCGAATTGTGGCAATATAAATATGGGTTAGGTTGAAGGTTATCTTGTGCCGAAATATTTGGATAAATCGAGTAGAAACAAAATGAGTTATGACGAATTCTACAAGGTGAATGGTCGACATGGCCCGGAGTTTGATGCTTACATGTGGGACCAACAGCTTGCACCGGAATACCTATTGGTAAGTACATTATGATTCAATGTTACAGATCGGGTTTTTAATATGTTGATTTTCCTTGCGGTAACAGCTAAATTACTGAAACAAAAAATACTACCGGAGATTGTCGAGCAATTACCACGAAAGAAAGTGGACACAACATTCCGTTACCACAAGATGCATTGGGTCGTCCAATATGAGGGAGACAAAGAGTCGCCTATGTTCGACAAAGCCGGCTGGCAAAAATTTATCGAAGACAACAACATTACTCGTGGCATGAGTTTGAATTTCGATGCTATTCATATCACGGAGGACTCAATCCTTTTTAGGGTTTTTGACATCCCTGAACCTGACGAAGACATCAAACGAAGAGCCTCTAATAAAGGGTGGTCAGAACCTACCCCTACTGGTTGCCTCTCTGAATATCCCATCTGTGCATGTCACTCCAACTATAAGTAGCGTATGTCTGTTTGTTTTTAATCGGTGCCCCTGTTAAGGGGACCATTCTCGTTTACCATGTAGAATGGATGCTAATTAAAGAAGGCATTAGCCATCCGCTGGATCGGCATTCGCCGATATCCTAAAACCGGCTTTTTAGGTTAAGTATTGTATCCTATTCGTACTTATATTTGTATGCTATAAATTGTGTAGTTGGATGGATCTATTACACCGTTTACTTAAGTAATTACCCAATGTTAGATTGTTGCCTTCAATTATGTATTTTTTAATTTGGGAAACGTAACGAGAGATTAATCTATCGGGGTACCTCGTAAATTAAACATTATTTCATGGTCGTTTCCAGGGTCTAATTCATAATAGCTAATCGAGAAAAATGTTAGTTTCAGTTTCTGTTAGATACTGAATGTATGTTTTCTTTTATTAACGTAAAAAATGAAGTCCTTTTTGTTATAATGATATCGATATAATAAACTGAAAAATTATAAACCACTGATTCCAAATTAAGTTCCAAACGCATAAACCTGATTTAATAAACGATAGGAAAACAATAGAAGTCACTGTTGAGTACTGCATAATTTAGTAGCCTTACAATATTTAATTAAAATAAACGATAAACACTAATCAATGATGACTGCATCAGAGGGTGACGTTCCACTCGATCCACCCTTACCCTTCCATAATTCATGATCTCCTTCATGAGCTCAGGACCCGGTGGGCGCAACTGCTGCACCCTCTTGGTGATGGATAGGTCGCCCATGTCCTCAACTGAGAAGACAAGTACATCATCTTTCTTAAGACGGTTAGCTACTACAATATCCTTCCACCCATTGTTCCCGAATTTGGGAATAACTTGATCTCCGTGGTAGGGCACCTTCCACGACTGCCGGCAGAACAAGAGAGTGCAGTCAAGGGTCGAAAGCGGGAGCCGACTAGCAACGAATGCAGGAATCCTCTGCAAAATTAGGAGGCACAAGTGCACTTAAATAAATTTATAAGGAACACGTGAAAACGAAAACATTTCCATATTATGAAATGCAATATATTACTGACCATGAAATAGTGCGGCGCCACCTCATTTTGGCGAGGAATATATCGAAAAAAAGCTTCGATCCATCAATGGAAAAACCCTGTCGTCGCTCATTATCTACAAGTCGTTCATAGGAAACATTAAGGTGAATATTATAATTAATGACATGCCAAATATATAAATATCCAAACATTCTTGTAGTTCAAAGAATTATGCAAAAAAATAAAAAGGTCCAATAATCAACTTCTTACCAACATAATTAAAATTCATGCAATTGAGACATAAATATAACTTTTAGCAAACTACAATGTTGTTTGAGGAATAAACAAACAAATTTGCAGGACATTATGTCCCAAATCATAAGCAATACACCAACTTCCTCGGGGTCCATGAAATAAAGTAAAACGACACTATAAGTGGCCAAGCTCTGGGTAATCCAAAAGCATATTTCGTCGTGGACCTACAAATAACCCATAATTTACATATTAAATGAAGTACCAAAAAAGGGCTCTACGACATATCGAAATATACTAGCGAATGATACATATACCTCATACTTCAGGAATGGGCTCGTTAAGATTGATTCCATCTGCACCTCGTAATGATTTCAAATAAGTAGGACATCTAGGTCTAATATGACCCTTCTGTCTACAGACACTGTATTTACGTTCCTTCTTTGATACTGCGGCCGAATCAACTCCCTCACTAGTTTCGGATGGTTCTGCAGGGCAAACACATTTACTTATGTTATGCCCGACCTCTTTGCATCGACCGCACATCTGAGGCTTTCATCTCGTACTTGACTTCGCACTAGAGGGATATCTCTTTTCTTTTAGGCGTCCTGCTGGTCTTGGCTTTTCTGGTGGGAGAGACAACTTGTCCTTCACTTTCTGGGGAGGAGGGGGGGTGGGGGTTTCCACTCAGTTGGATCCAACATTGCATAAACGGTGCCGGACCATATCTGCCGAAGAGTATCAACCTTGTAACATGGGTGCACATAAGCATGCTGATCGTGCTTGATCTTCCTATTGTCCATGCAGTTAATTGAATTCACTCGTTATACTTATTACACAGAAATATTGAGTAAAATACATATTTAAAATTTATTACTTCCTTTGTTCTATTAACCTTATGGCTATGGTTGCATGTGAACAAGGGAACATTTGTTGTTGAAAGAATTTGCAAGAGCATGATTTTTGCCTAAGATTAACAACATAAGCTTTCGATTCTGATTGAACCCTGAAGATCAAAGCGTCGATTTGCTCAGCAGTGAATCTCGATCCTGCTTGGACATTCTGAAGCAGTGTCGCAGCCGCATTGTCTGTGAGGGGACCAAGCACTGTAGTAGCTGCGACTTTCCTGTCAACAAACCACTGCCCAATAATCCCTCTAATCATCTCAAGTACAGAGCAAACAGGAAGCTCTCGAGCCCTAAGAATTCTGCTATTGAAACTCTCGACAATATTAGAACTCATAATATCGTACCTTCTAACGGGACACAAAGCCCTCGCCCACCGCTTCGGAATTTTGGAAGTCAAAAGCCTCATGAGCTTTTGGGGAGGCAACTCTTATGGCATTGAAGGCCTTCTCGAACTCTCCTTCAGTATATGTGTACGATGTTTTTTCAAACAACCCAACGACGTAGCGCCCGAACATGGCCAGATTCTTTCTAATGTGATAACAACACAACCCATGCGCTGCCGTTGGAAACACTGTCTAAATAGCAGCACTAATGCCTGGATGCCCATCTGATACAATAAGTAATTGAGGGTGGCATCCATACGCCTTTCGGACTCTTCTTAAAAACCACTCCCATGAGTCCTCCAATTCAATGGTGCCAATTCCAACAGCCAGCGGAAAAATTTAATTGGTAGCGTCTTTGGATACAGCAACAAACACTATACCCTTGTAAGGGCCCTTTAAGTGTGTTCTGTCAACTACAATAACAAGCCGGCAATACGCAAACCCGGTTCTAGAGGGCCCAAGTGCATAGAACACATATTAGAACCGTCCTTTTGCATCACATACACATTTTGCTTTAGTACCGGGATTTTCTTTCTTCAAATAATGAACGTAGGCCGGCATCATCATAAATGACTCAATTGCATTTCCGTACTTCGCGGCGTAAGCGACATTCCTACCCCTTAGTGCCAAGTCGTAACTTACTTCAACCGAATGGTCCCTACGCAACTTATCTATCATATGCCGTGGAATTAGTTTGGACCGCTCATGCATTAAATCCTTTTCAAAGTAACTACCGAGCAGCTTCACCGAGACTTTACGAGGCGCACTAAGATTAGGATCTAGGACACAATCGTGAGCAGTGAATTTCCAAACCCTCCAAACCCCTCCTTTCCCATCAGCATTTCAAGTGAACGAACACTTATCTATTTTGCAAATTGCAGCGTAACGTGCCTTGAACGACCGAGTAACACTGAACTCAGTTGAATTGTGCAAATGGTACATTCCCACTGCCATGACAAACTCGCTCTTAGAATCGTAAATGGATCCCTCCATTAAGCTTTTCTATGATGCAATGGAAGGTTCATCGTTCAGCATTGGCGTGTCTTCTTCATCAATCGCAGGAATTTCCCAAAATTTTGCCGGCTGAGGAGCTGAACCATTACTCTCCCGATAAATTCATCTTCGTTTGTGTCAATTTCCGGATCTGGACTGGGTTCTCCTGATTCGTTCACGTCAACAAATCCTTCGTAATTCGCCTGCTCATTGCAGCGGCGGAAACTACAGTAATCACTGAATGATTGAGAAACACTACGAGCTTCGACACCATACTGATTCTGACTCCCAAACTGGCCAAAATCAAAACAATCAGCCCCGTCAACACGTCTTTCATTATTTCTTAGTTCCCCGCCCACTCCTTCATCACTTGGAAAATGGTAGGAATCTGAATCTCCTAGATTGACAGCAAAATCTTGGCTTCCAATGGCAGTATTCGGTGTAATAGTACTACCTTTAGGGCCCGTATCGTCTATGTGGTTAGTGCGTAGCTGCTGAGTGAAATAAGGTAGACCATCTCCGTATCTAGAAACTCCGACCGATTCATACATATCTGAGCTCGGGATCGGTTTTAATGTAACAATAACCACGAGTTCCTCACTCACATGCAATAGAAAGTCGATGTCCGTATCGTTCTTAACGATCCACTTAACTACTCTACTCCCACTTGCATCAAGTGAGTAGAGTGTCGGACACGAATTGTTCAAATCTACCGGGAGAATGGACATTATATTATGTATTGGGTTCGAATATGTTAGCCCCTCCGAAGAAATAGGCAACATCCCTAAGTCACCCCCCAAATACTGAAGGTTCTCCCAGTGTCCACCGAAATGAACAAAAATCTTCTTCCAACCCATCTGTAACTTCAGTGTAGCATAAAACAATTACTAATGTGAGCAGATTATTATTATTTATTGCGTGATCTCTTAATACCTAAAGCATCATCAAGGAAATAGTTACAAATCAATAATAAGGTCCACCACGTTGTCGTGCCACAATAATTACTACAAGGCAATCGTATATCAACCCTAAACCCTAAACAACAATAGGGTCCACCACATTGTCGTGCCACAATAATTACCACAAGGCAGTCGTATATCAAAAAACACTAAATGACGTGCATAATGTTTTTTTAAAACTTGATTCCCGAAAACAGCAACATCTTGAAAGTTCGTGCGTGTAGACGTACTACTTGTTATCGTGCATCATGTCTTTCAAAATCATGTTGCACGACTATAGCACCATCCTAAAAGTTTAATACATGAGGCATCATTTCGTGCATATCATCATGCACCAAAATTTAAAGGTTTCCATGCATCAACTCTACTATCTAGTCGTACATCAGCACTAGAAATATTTGTGGATTATTCTAGTGCAACACTGGTCGTGCATCACACAGAACCATTTGTGCATCAACGCAACCATTCGGTCGTGCATCAAGGCATGAATAAGGTCGTGCATCAACGTATCCATAAGGTCGTGCATCAACAAATGAAAATAGTTGTGCATCAAGACATGAATAAAGTTGTGCATCAACGCATGCATAAGTTTCGTGCATCATACATGCACGAAATACAAATACTGTCGTGCATCATGTTCCCTTACATGAACATGATGCACGAAACTGAAACTGAATTCCTATCGTATTAACACTAACGAAATTTACATGATAGCAAGATGCACGACTTAAAAATTATGATGCACGAAATATTGACATTCAGATCTACAACACGAAATTTACGCATAAAAAATTGAGAAGGGTGATTAAGAGTTTATGACCTGGTAATGTGATTCAAAGATGGTCGGAATGTCCCAGCTAATTGGGCCGAGAGCGGATTCTTCAACGTCAGTCGCCGCGCTGTAAAACAAAGATGGGATAAATTGTGTTCTTGAATTTTTTTGTGTTACTAATTAGTGTAGGGTGAGGGAGATAGTGGGTGAGGAAATTGGTGGGTGAGAGTGAAATAAATGAGGGATAATTTAGGACATTAACATCAAAAGTGGGTATATTTACATATCAAAAGTCAAAGTGACAGGAAACTCTTTTTAAGTTTCTGGATGGCTACAATGAATTTTCCCCCTATTCTCATCCCTAATCACATGTGACATGTGCAGCCTACTCTTTGAGGGGTAAAAAGTGCAATTTGCAGGGGACAAAATGGGGAAATGATAAAATTTACAGCGTAGCACGTTGGTTGTGGAGTTTGATTAATTTTGTAGATTGAGCATAGAGAGGTTAGCTCGGCAGCATCAGAAGTTTATAAAAGTATTATCCACATCTAGCTATTAATTATGACCGGAAAAAGAGTCAGATTCATATTATCTTGTCCCATATGTGATGTCAGCTTTGCTCCAGATCAATAAAAAAAGAGTGAAGATATCGGGCTAAGTCTAAGTTTTGGATTATGTGGTAGAATAGTATATAAGTTTTTAATGGTGGCAGAATGAGAATGGGAGTGATAAAGATGATAGGGGAAGAAGGAATAGTGCTCCTGAAGAAAGAGGGAGGAGTGGAAACAACGTCGGAGAAACATCTGGACTTGGTACTTGTGCCGGTGGGGATGGGGGTGTTGCTGGCTTACCACGTTTGGCTTGTGTTCACCATATGGCGCAACCCCAGAACAACAGTCATTGGTCTCAACGCTCAGAGCCGCCGTAATTGGGCCTACTGCCTCATGGCTGTAAGTACTTTTAACGCCTCCTACTTACAACACCAACAATCATCTCATCCAACAAATCCGGCTAATCGGGTTATTCATTACTTTCAAATATTATATAATTTTAATGCCTTATTTGCCTTAAAAACAATAGTATATTATATACTCAACATATAAGCTACATAGCTTTCGATCAAGTTTCTAATAATATAGTCTGTCATAGCCCAAAATCCAATAAATCAGGTGATTAAATAAGGGAAAAAATTAAGTAAACTAAAATTTTATATCCATCTTATTTTTGTAGTACTTGTAATTTTATATTCCTATTTAATCCTTTTGGAAGTAGACATTAGAAAATAATGGAGGGAGTAATTTGCTTGTCGTCTCTCAGATCCTACACCAATGCACTATGTATTTTTATTTGCATAGGTGTTAATTAAATTAAGGGAATACTTTATTCTGGATGTAGTGACATGCATCACGTTCGATGAGGCACATCCACAAATGGGGCCTTCAAAAAAGTATTTTAGTTTAAAAATATAGTAGGGTATGATGTGTATTGAAAATCGTAAAAGGTGTATTGAAAATTGTAAAATGTGTGTTGGAAATTGTAAAAAGAGATATAAGTAATAAGGTGTGGATGTGGAGGGATGGACATTTTGGTGTAAAGTGAAATACAATGCGGAAGAGCCATGCCCAATCCGGATGGCACTATACCAATCCAAATATCCCACTAAGGGTCAATACGTATAGGTATTGCACTCATCCAGTCAATTACACCCTGCAACAAGTTTTTACATGAGAAATGAAAATTAGTACCGGAGAATATCAATTAATTACCAAATGAAAATGAAATAGAAATAGAATAGTGATGAAAAATGGTAAAAAAATATTAGTATTCAATTAGTGACGAAATTTCAATAGAATATTAGGGCATGATTGGTATGAAGGAATGATGTGGGAATTAAATTTGTGAATTTGTGATTGGTATGAATTTGTGATGGGAATAGCTACTCCCATATCCATGGGATTAGCCATTCCTCTCACCCCAACTGGTATTAGTTATTTCTAACAACAAGGAATGAAATTATTATTATTATTATTATTATTATTATTATTATTATTATTATTATTATTATTATTATTATTATTATTATTAATTGATTAATTATTTTTTGTTATTTCTATGATTATTTATTATCAATATTTTTAATAATTTTTAATATTCTCAATAACCATTATTAATTAATTTATTGATTGATGATAATGATGTTCTTGTTCTTGTAGTTGTTGTTGTTGTTGATATTATTAATTAACTAATTGCTAGATTCACTATTATTTCTAATTTATTTATTAATAATATATTTTAATAATTTATAATTACGTGTAATTATTCGTTATCAATTAATTATTTAGTTAATAATAATAGTAATTATTATTATTACTATTACTACCATTATTACTATTTAAATTATTACGAATATTATGATTATTATCATCATTATCAATTTGATATGATAATTAGTTAAATTATTAAATTAGTTATAATAATAATAATAATATGTTATTAATATTACTGTTTTATTATTTTATTAAGATAATTGATATTTCATTCATTATCATTCCTTGAGCATACCAATCATTGAAATGAATATAATTATATCATTCATTTCCCATCTTCATTTCATTCCAAAATTAATTTCATTCTGACATTATTTCATTCTCTCATACCAATCATGCCGTTAGAGATATTCATAATCCGTTTATGTTCTGTAGGTAATTTGGCCTTTAATATTACAATAGAGACGAAAATTCCGTCACAAAATTTAGAGATGGGATAAATCGGTCTCTAAGTTTTAGAGATGAGCATTATAGAGACCGAATATTTCGTCTCAAGTCTGTCACTACTTTAGTTTAGAGACAGATATCATGTGAATAGAGATGGATTTTTCTGTCTCTAATTTGAGACAATATCGTCGTCCCAAATGTGTCTCTAATATTTTTGCAACAACTAATTGTGATGACCTTAAATAATTTGGAAAGCGTTTTGTAACGACAGGTGATGAGATAAACGTATTATTAGACAAAAAAACCATTGTCATCTTAGAAAATGTGTTGCAGAAGTTGTTTTGTTTTGTTAGAGTGATTAGACGTTTAGTTGTAGTGTTGTGTGTGAGCGTGAGACAATGTTCTGTTGGGCTACATCTACACAAACTATTCTGTTTATTCATATCATCATGAAGTATATGTATATTGTAGAAAAGTAGAAATGTTTTTTAACTACCTCTATGACTAGCAATGCGACATAATATCGTTTTTTCTTTTCTGTTTGGTCAATATTAAATTATCTCTGCAATTCAATAGGTATAACATATAAGAATTGAATCAATTTTCATTAGTCGGAAGCTGCAGTGAGATGATTTGGGAGATGGTTCATTCTTGTTTAGAACTATCAAATATGAAATTATATGAACATTAAGCTTGAAAAGGGATAAAGTTGCTTTGCAGACGTAACCATTAATGCGATAAATTCACATGTATATATTTTGATCTAATCATCTCTCTTGAATTCTAGTTACTATGTAGAAATAGATAAAGTTGTTGGTTGTTTGTAATTTTAGTCATGTAAAAGCTAAAGTTTATAATTAAGTCTCAAAAATTCGCTTTTGTAGATTTGGCCAGACTTAAACAGAGTTCAGTTAATCTGCACAAATAAGAAGCTTTTCCATACCGTCTCCTAATAACTATTCTGCTTCTAACTATTTTCCCATTTGTATATCTCTTTACCTTTTCGGATTTCATATTCTTGAAAAATGTATGATGTTGAATTGCTTCAGTTTTGAATACCGTTGTCAATTATAGGCCTCACTCAACTCGTTACTGATCTTGATCAACTGTTTCAGGACCCACTAAAAAATGGAGTTCTGGCGATTCAAACCATACGCAACAACATAATGGCGTCGACACTTTTAGCCACGGTAGCTATCACCCTCAGCTCGCTGATAAGCGTATACGTGAGCAACAGATCGAGTTGTTCCTCAGGATTCAAGAGTGGTGATCAAACATCGGTTATACCTTCGGTAAAGTTCTTTGCAATCTTGGTCTGCTTTCTTGTTGCCTTTCTTTGCAATATGCAGTCTATAAGGTACTACGCCCACACTAGCTTTCTGGTCACTGTACCCACTTATAGGGACCGGAAGGATGCTATCGAGTACGTTGCAACAAACCTTAACAGAGGAGGCTTGTTTTGGTCCCTTGGACTACGAGCATTTTACTTGTCCTTCCCGCTATTTCTTTGGGTTTTCGGTCCAATTCCCATGTTTGTGTGTTGTTGTGTTATGTCATTTATCCTTTACTTTTTGGATATTACTTCAAATTTCACGAGGGATATGTATGATCATTCTGTTAATGCTGAGGACTTGGAGTCTCTTGTTCATTCAGCATGAAGATATGTTGTCAGTTTGCTTGAAATATTAGTTTGGTTGGGCGATGGAAAAGATTTGATCATAACATAGTTGGAGGTTTAAATTATTTCTCACAGCTCCTCTCTCATTTTGTCTCTCACAAACACACATTGACATGCAACCTCTTACATCTAGTTGTTTGTGTAACTTTTATTTGGTTAAAACCCTAATACTGCTACCTAGCATTACAGAAGTAAGAATAAGAATATTTTTTGTTTTCTCCATTAGCTGCAATCTCTAATTTATCCTCAGAGCTAGTTTGGTAGCTCATAGAATTAGACCAACTAAGATTATAATTCAGATAATATTGTATCTAAAGCCATTTTTTTTATGTATTTTGGGTTGGAAACTAGGAGGTGTATTTAAAAGAACGACTCAATAAATACAATTTTCAAAGTCGAGACATAACTTTGACTCGTTGTTCATAAGACGATATTACCCCGAATTCTAGTGTTCTTGGTCTTCGGTAATCGTCCCCAAGATACGACTTTTAGTTTTTGGATCGCAGCACAACAAAATCAAAACTATCCCCTTCAAATGTGTTGAGACTTACATTGTTAATTCAACTGTGTGACTTCCCAATAGCTGCCATACTATCACAGTTTATCATTATTGGGGGCACTGATTTGTTCCAGAAAGGAACATCCTCTAGAAAATTTCTAAGCCATTTAGCTTCTTCGCCTGCTTTGTCAAGTGCAATGAACTCCGACTTCATCGTGGATCGAGCTATGCACGTCTGTCTAAGAGATTTCCACGACACTACTCCTCTACCTATAGTGAATACATAACCCTTGTGGACTTGAAGTCTTCGGTGCCGGATATCCAATTTGCATCATCGTATGCTTCTAACATAGCTATAACTTAAGGTATAATTCAAATACCTTAATACCCGTTTCAACAATATCTCGTGATCATCTCCTGTATTACACATGAATCTACTTAGTTTACTAACAATGTATGCTATGTTTGGACGAGTGCAATTTGCTAGATACATCAGACTACCGATCAAACCCTAGCCGAGATATAGGTTCTCCTCGATTCTTGGCTAAATGTAGTGTTGGGTTATGGAGCCTACACACTGCTTCATGGCCCCCTGACACGGCGAGTATGCAACATTGACTGAGGCTAGTAAATAGATGGTATTATTGCAGAATATCTTATGTAAATTGGGGAAGGAGCAGAAGGATAATATTCTCTACAGTGATAGTCAAAATGCTATTCAATTAGCAAAAAATCCAGTTTTTCATTCGAGAACGAAGCACATTGAGTTGATATATCATTAAATTCGTTACCACATAAAGAATAAGGTCTTGCAACTAATGAAAATTCGAGGAAGTGAGAATCCTGTTGATATGTTGACTAAGGTTGTGACCTTAGAGAAGTTGGAGCTATGCATGACTTCAAGTGGCCTTGGAAATTGAGATGAAGGCTTGACACTACTACCAGTGAGAGACATCAATGAGATGGAGGAGACAAGTTACAGTTGAAGTCAGTCTCCAGGTGTGAGAATGTGGAGTTATGAAGTTATGCATGGCATCGACTTGAATGGGCTTTTAGAGTTACGGCCCAGTTTGGGTTATAAATACCCCTATGATTCGTTGTGTTTGTGATTACCAAAAAAATTAGTAAATCTCCTAGCTTGTTAGTGTCCCCAGACGTAGTCATTCTTGATGAACTGGGTTAACAAATTTGTGTTCTTTATTTTCCGTTTCGATTAAATTCTCAATTAATTGCGCCATAATTCCTAACATGTAGATTTGCATCCACATGTGTCATAGCCGGAGGAAGATCGACGGCCTCGAATTTCTTGAGTACTTTCTCAACGTAGAGAAATTGTGTCAAGACAAATCCATCGAGTGTCCTGGAGATCTTTATCCCTAGTATCGCATCGGCCAAACTCATAACCTTTATATCGAAATAATTTTTCAACATGTCCTTAATTTTCACGATCACTTCATGATTGTTTCCCATGATCAGCATGTCATCTTGATAACACGTTATGTATGCATGTATTTAGGTCGATTTAGGATCATATTTTATAGCATATACGTGTATATTTGACCAGCACTTATTAATATTTATAATATTTGGGCCATTTGACGTGTTTCGACTTGTTTTGAAGATAATTAGGTATTTTTATGCCATTTGGATGAAGTTCGAAGGAGAAACAAGTCAAATAGAGTGAAAATCGGCCCAAAGGAGTAAAAACCGTCCAAGAACCGGTCCGAACCGGCCTGAACCGGTCCAGTAGTAAATTAACACAAGAATCGACACGGCCGCGTCAGACCTGCAACACGCCCGTGTCAAAAGTGGCTTGCAACGCGCTGTTAGTTCTGGAATAGAACACGGCCGTGTCACAAAGCAACACGGCCGTGTCAAATGTTGCGCAGAAATTGAAGAATTGCAAAGCAACACGGCCGTGTCACTTAAGCAACACGGCCGTGTCAAAAAGGCTGCCGATAAGAGAAATCTTGTTTTAAAGGGGATTTTGATTTCCTAATAGGATTTTAAGCCTATCTTTCCCAAGATTCGTTCCCAAACTCTATAAAAAGGATCCCAAGCTCTAGGAAAAAGGAATGAATCACGGAAGAACATCAATTACATTATTCCACCTAGAAGAAGTCTTGGAGGACAAGGAAGACGAAGATCATCGAGACGGAGTCATTCGGGTTTAATTATTTTGTTCTTAGTTTTAATTCTTTACAATGTTTTTATTAGAATTTTGTATTGGATTATTACTAGGCATGAGTAGCTAAGCTATTCGTGTCCTAGGGTTAGAAAGTAGGGATTATTATGACAATGTTTTGATTTATGATTTAATCTATTAATTCCTTTCTTTATGTGTTTATCTCTATGTTTTGTGCTTATAACTGAATTTAGCTTGATCACCTAGATTTAGTAATTTAGTTTAACAATTCCGCTTCGAGAGGAGGGAATCGTTATCAGACTTAGAACATAGAGCGCAGTTGTCTATGACTGTGTAGGCCGTGGCTTAGGATCGTTTGGGAGTTATTAGGTTTAATTGACTCGAGAAGGTAATTAGCTTAATTAATCAACGATTTAATCGCTTCGAGAGAAGGATTGGATTATTGTTGTGCCGCCTAATAAACATTAGAATTGGTAAATTTATAGGTTAATCATATTCAACATTGAATTAATATCCTGAAATCGAAGCCCTAGGATACCTTTTCTCAGTGATTGTTCATTCTCTTTGTTTGTCAAGTATTAGTTAAATTCCTTAAGTTGTGTTAAAATAAACCTTTGCAACTTAGTATCTAGTTAGGACATTCCTAGAGTATTAAGGTACCAAACTACCTAAAACTATTCCTTGTGGGATCGACCTTGACAATAGTACTACACCTACATCCGTACACTTGTGGAACACTAGGTTAGAAACCGACGTGTCACATCTACATACAGACATACAATCACATACTTATTAGGTGTGCCCTAAATGTAAACACATTTGTCGCACTCGTTGATCTTGCAGCCATTCGATAGCATAGTTCTATCAAATTTCTCATGCCACTGCTTCGACGCTTGCTTAAGTTCGTATGGTGATTTGACGAGTCTGCATATTTTGCGCTCTTGTCCGGGTGCAACATACCCTTCAGGTTGTTCCATGTATATCTTCTCTTCTAATTCCCTATTTATGAAACCCGTTTTCACGTCCATTTGATGTATCTCAAGGTTATGCAATGTTGGGATAGCAATGAATACCCTTACGGACGTAATCCTCGTAATAGGGAAATATATGTCGAAGAAATTATATCCTTCCTTTTGTCTGAATCCTTAACTACCAAGCGAGCATTGTACTTGTCAATTGATCCATTAGCTTTATATTTCCTTTTAAGGATCCATTTGCATCCCAAAGGCTTGCACCCCGGTGGGAAATAAACTATCTCTCAAGTATGATTTTGTATGATAGACTTAATTTCGCTATTAATAACTTCTTTCTAGATAGGAGCATCTGGACTGTACAATGCCTCTTGAATTATCCTGGGTTCATTATCTAACATATAAGTTAGAAAATCAGGACCAAATGTCTTGGCTACCGTAGTCATTTTACAGCGCCTTGGTTCATCTTCTTGTTGAAGAAAACTTTTCACAACCTCATAAGTCCTCTTTTCTGGGCTTATCTCTTTCCGTTCCTTTTTCGGAAAGACATGTTCAAAGAATATTGCATTCCTTAACTCTGCAACCATTTTTTCGTTTATGTCAGAGAGTTTTGACTTGTGGACTAGGAATCTATATGCACTACTATTGTTTGCAAATCTAGCGAAAATGCAATCAACAGTCTTGGATCCTATCCTCATTTGTTTAGGTTTAGGAACTTCGACCTTTGCTAGGCACCCTCACACTTTAAGGTGACTATAGAAATGCTTCCTTCCTTACCATAATTCAGATGAAGTCTTATCCCTTTTCTTGTGTGGCAACGAATTGGGAATGCCATTAGCTAAAAGAATGTCTTTCCCACACATGTTCTGGGGTAGCCCGGAGCTGATCAACATAACATTTTTCATCTCTTTAAGAGTTCTATTCTTGCGTTCAACAACGCCATTTGACTAAGGTGAGTAAGGAGCTGTTGTTTGATGAATAATGTCATGTTCCGTGCAAAATTCTCAATCGGAGCCACATATTCCCCCCCTCTGTCACTTCGAATCATCTTGATTCTAAAGCCAAGTTGATTCTAAACTTCGCGCTTATAACTTTTGAAGGCTTCAAGAGCTTCATCTTTACTACTCGAAAAGATATACAAAACAATATCTTGTGCAATCGTCAATAAGAGTAATGAAATACTTTTTCCAACATCTAGTTTGCACATATTTCAGATCACATATATCAATATGGATCAACTCTAGAGGCGAAACACTTCTCTCCACTAAGAGAAACAGTGTTTTAGCCATCTATGCCTCAACACAGGCTTCACACTTGTGGTGCAAATCAAATTTGTCATAGGAAGTAAACTTTAACTAACTAGCCTTTTTAGTTTGTTCAAATTTACATGTCTTAATCTATCATGCTTTAGACGAATGAGTTTGTGGTAGTAATTGGGACTTGCTTGGTTGGTGAGTTAGGGGTTTAGTATCAATGTATGTGGTCTGTAGGGATAGATAGGAATTTTGCATAGATTGTATATGATGCTGTTAGGATTGTCCAACAAAGTCCCATATTGAGAATATAAGGGAAAGATCATGGGTATATAATGAAAGGAATATCTCCATTGGTATGAGCCTTTTGGGAGTTAGCCCCAAAACAAATCCATGTTGGCTCGGCCCAAAGCGGACAATATCATACCAATGTGAAGATGTGAGATCAGTCAGGGCCCAACAAGTGGTATGAGAGCCATGTTCCAAGCAAAGGCGATGTGGTGGAGATCATCGGCGTGCCAACAAAGCAAAGGCCCGACTTAATGAACCACGTAAGTCCGGCTCAGCAGAGACGATCCTCGAAGGGCCAAACAAAGCAAAGGTCAGACTCAATGGACCAGGTAGGTCTGGCTCAGCAGAGACGACATGTCTGACTCTATGGACTAGGTAGATCCATTGAGCAGTAGAGGTGACAGGTCCGACTCTATGAACTAGGTGTAGATTCCAAGTGAGGTGCACCTGAGGTCCTACTCTACGGACCAGGTGCAGAGACCAAGTGAGGTGCACCTGGGTGAGCAGGCTCCTTAGCAAAGACGACACGTCCGACTCTACGGACCAGGTGCAAAGATCAGGTGAGGTGCACCTGGGTAGGGTAGGCTCCCCAACAAGAAGCAAGAGATGATAGATCTAGCCCAACGGACTAGGTAAGATACACCTAGCTAAGGCTAGCAGGTTCTGATTGCAGTACGAAAGGTCTGCCTCTACGGACCAGGTGCAGAGACTAGGTTAGGTGCACTTGGCTAGGGCTGGCTCTCCAACAATTGTAAAACCATAGAGTCCACATAAGGCGTGTGTCTAGATGTGGTGGAGATGGCCAGTCGACTAGATGGATCAGATATGGCTAATCGACTCGGTGGTTCGTTCAAGGGGATGCTCGGTGGTTTGTTTAAGGGGAGGTCCGGTGGTCTTTTAATGAAAGGGAATGATTGTTAGGATTGTCCTACAAAGTCCCACATCAGGAATATAAGGGAAAGATCATGGGTGTATAATGAAAGAAGTATCTCCACTGGTGTGAGGTCTTTTGGGAGTTAGCACAAAAACAAATTCGTAACAAATTTGTTCCTACGTGCCACTATTGTAGAGTCAAAGGTCATATTTGTCCTAACTGCAATAGGATCCAATATGACTTATACACCGGCAAAGTAACCTTTAGGGATATATAGAAAGTTCAGTCGAGATATAGTAAAAAACTAAATCCTAAAAAAAAGTCGACTTAAGAAACCATAAACAAACCAAAATGTAGGTTCAAAAGGGAAATAAATGCTTCACCTCCCTTGTTGCTCTGAAGTCGAACTTTGAAGGAACTTGGTATTTTGACAGTGGCTATTTGACACATGACTGGTGTATGAACAAATTTAATATGTGTGTCTCATGTTTACGAAAATTTGTTACTTTTGGAGATGGTGTGAGAAACAAGGTAATCGGAATAGGGACATTAAACGTAAGTAGAATGCCTAATCTGGAGGAAGTCATGCTTGTTGAGAATCTAACATCCAATCTAATAAGCATCAACCAGCTCTATGATCAAGGGTTGTATGTTAGGTTCACTCAAGATAAAAATGTAGGGTACTTGATGAAAGAAATAATTATATTCTTACTGGTACTAGAACGACTAATCATTGTTACATATTAGACCATGATAACTCTTGTCACTTTAGTGTCTTAAGTGAAAATGAAATCTGGCACGAAATACTTGGACATATAAACTATGATCATTTGGTAAAATTGTCTAACTCATAGGTTGTTCGTGGCTCACCCAAACTAGAAAAGAAAGTCCCTCGCACGTGTGGACCATGCCAATATGGAAAACAAAAACATACTTCTCATAGGACTATACATGATGTTCTTACCAAACAGGTACTTGAATTGCTGCAAATGGACCTAATAGGTCCCGTACAGATTTAAAGTATCAGCGGTAAGAAGTTTATCTTTGTGTGTGTTGATGACTTTTCTCAATATACTTGGGTTTACTTCATTAAAGAAACTTCTAAAACATTTGAATTATTCAAAACCTTCTGTATACAATTGGAAAATGAGAAGAAATGTGGAATTTCCAAAATCAGATTTGATCATGGTCGTGAATTTGAAAATTCTTCATTCAGTGATTTTTGTGCCTCCAAAGGCATAGCTCATGAATTCTCTACACCAAAGACCCCCAGGCAGAATGGGGTCGTTGAGAGGAAGAACATAACTCTTCAGGAAATGGCTAAAGTCATGCTAACATCTAAGGGGATATCTCAAAGGTGGTGGGTAGAAGCTGTGAATACAGCTTGCTATCTCATCAATCGGGTGTACTTAAGGAAAGGTATGGGCATCACTCTGTACCAAATTTGGAAAGGTCAAACACCTAACTTGAGTCATCTTTACGTATTTGGATGCAAGTGCTACATCTATAAAGATAAAGAACTTCTCAGTAAGTTCGATTCTGAAAGTGATCCAGCTTCTTTCTTGGTTATTCTAACAATAGTCGAGCTTACATGGTCTATTATTTTCGAACTCAGACAGTCGTGGAAAGTGTCAACAATGTTTTTTACGATCATTCCAAAACTGTTGGTGATCATGAAGCTTTGGAATCTATTCAGATTGACTTAAGCACCCCTGTTGTTCCTTCTTCAAAGGAACTGGATGCAGGAAATGTTGATGAAAATGAACATTTGAAGGGTGAATCTTATCTAAAAAGGGATCCACCGGCCAAGATTCAAAAGGACCATCCAAGTGATCTAGTCATACTTCAGCTGCATGAAGGTACGAAAAAGGGAGGTAACCCTAAACCTGATAATAGAAAGATGATGGGGTACTCTTACTTTGCTTGCTATACTTCTATCATTGAACCTAAAACATTAAGGAGGCACTAACTGATGAATGTTAGATTAAGGCAATGCAGGAGGAATTGGAGCAATTTGAGAGAAATGATGTCTGGGAACTTTTTCCTAGACAAAAAAATCCCAACGCGATGGGAACTAAATGGATTTTTCGCAACAAATCTGATGAATTTGGTAACATCACTAGGAACAAGGCTAGACTAGTTGCCTAAGGATACACACAAGTGGAGGGCATTGATTTCGAGGAAACATTTGCTCTTGTTGAACGATTAGGGTCCGTTAGGATGCTACTTTCCATTGCTTTCATTAAAAACTTCATTCTTTACCAAATGGATGTCAAAAGTGCCTTCTTAGAAGGTTTTTTTGAAAGAAATTGTCTTTGTTGAACAACCCAAAGGGTTTGAAGATCCTTTTTGTCCTGGTCACGTCTAAAAACTAAAAAAGGTTCTGTACGGACTTAAACAAGCTCTTAGAGCTTGGTATGAGAGACTGGCATAGTTCCTCCTCGATCAAGGCTACAAACGTGGCAGAGTTGACAAAAAATGGTTCTTACAAAGTACGGACAAATGCATTATCATAGCACAGATCTATATAGATGATATTGTCTTTGGATCTGCATCCAAAGCCAAGGTCAATGAGTTTGTTCACAATATGTCTAGAGAGTTCGAAATGAGTATGGTGGGAGAACTCTCTTATTTTTTGGGACTGCAGGTCAAACAGAGTAAGACCGGAATATTTGTTCATCAAACAAATTATGCAAAGCATCTAGAGAAAAAATTCGGTCTTGAAGGAGCAAAACACTGGACACTCCAATGGGAACAAACATTAAGTTGTCCAGAGATCATTCTGGAACTTCGGGTGATCCTACTCTCTATAGAAGCATGATAGGGAGTTTATTGTACCTAACTGCTAGTCGTCCTAAAATTTGTTTCAGTGTAGGTATGTGTGCCAGGTATCAAGATAATGCCAATGAGTATCATTTAAAAGTAGTCAAACATACTATAAAATACGTTGGGGGGAACCTCGGACTTCGACATTCATTACTCTCGTGAGACTAATGCCAGTTTAGCAGAATACTGTGATGCAGATTGGGTTGGTGATACTGATGACCGCAAAAGTACATCAGGAGGTTGTTTTTTTGTAGGTAACAATCTCGTGTCCTACCTAAGTAAGAAACAAAACAACATATCCCTATCGACAGCTGAGGCCGAATACATGGCTGCAGGAAGTTGCAGTGCTCAACTCATCTGGATGAATCAGATGCTTCTGGATTATGGGTTTGATCTTAATTTTATAAATTTATTTTGTGATAACAATCTAGTTCAACATTCTCAAACGAAGCATGTTGATATTTGATATCACTTCATTTGAGAATTGGTTGAGGAGGGAACAATAATTTTGGAACACGTTCCTATGCAGAAACAACTGGCTGACATTTTTTACTAAGGCACTTGATTCCAACAGATTTTTAACTTTAAGGAAGTTTCTAGGCATTTGCATTGCATAGTTTATTTCATTTTGTGTGTGTGTCTATATATATATATATATATAAGGAACGAAAATTCTTGCATTTCATCTAAGACTCCCTGCATTAGGCATCTACTGATTACATGCACCAATGTCTCTTGATCATGTTTCTTGCTACCCAATGCTTTGCAGTCCAAAAGTAGCCACAATTTTTTTTCCTTGAAGGTGTCACATTCTATGTAACCTGCCTACTGTCAGAAAGAGCTACCTTCGGGAAATGATGCTATGAGTAATCGTCCGTGTAAGGAAATAGGGTCTCATGCACAGAAAATGACCGAGTGAGTAAAAGCTACCGACGGGCATTGCACCCAGTGCAGTGTTATTTTGCTGGGATGCACTTTTGTTCTTACTCGAGTTGCACATGAAGTATCAAGAAGTAGTGAAGTAGCTTTCGGGAAAAAATTCCAATAGCTCTAAGTGAAAATTGATACTTTACTACATCACAAAATAATGGGGTAGCTTTCGGGAGAAAATTTCGATAGCTCTAAGTGAAAAGTGATGTTGACAATCATGAAGTAGTGGGGTAACTTTCGGGCGAAAAATTCCTATAGCTCTAAGTGAAACATGATTCGCTATCTAAGAAATCACAAAGTAATAAGGTAGACTTCAGACGAAAAAAATTATGTTGTCTCTAAGTGAAAAGTGGCTTCCCATACAACTCATTTTTGTAAAAAATAAAAATTTTAAAAAAGAAAAGAAAAAGAAAGAAAAAAGAAAAAAGTGGTATAAGGTGTTGTTCCTTCTCAGTTCCTTGATATTTGTTTCTGATTACGTGATCTTCATAGAAATTCAATATCTTACTCCATAACTGGATCTTTGCAAACTATGTGGTGTAACAAGGGTATATCTTGAGCATCGTACCTTGTTGTGTCCTTATTATTAAAATCTCCTCTAAGCATTGTTTTTGGAAATGATTTAAGTATTCCAAATTTAATGAAGCCAAATATATGTTCCTTAATTATCTGGATTTTCATATCTATCAAGATATTCGGTTGCTATCAAAGTACCGCAAACCAGACACATCAACACTCAAAGAAGTATAAATCATGTTTCAATACTCATTATCATGAGATTTTTCATCAGATGACGAAGCTGTTCTAGGTTTTGAGCAGCATCTCGAATGGTGTTGAAACACAACTTTAGACATCTTTGAAAGTTTTCTCCTAAAGATTTTTCTTTTTCTTCTACAACAGAAAGGTCTTATATGTCCAGGAACAGAACAAACATCACACACAATTTTTTATTTTTATGTTTTGTTAGACTCAGTTTCTACCCTAAGTCTTTTTACTCCAACTAAAAAACCTGAATTTTCAAAAGTTGAGTTATCAATTTTGACATAAGGAACAATTGAAGTAGAATCTGAAATATTTAGCCTTAGATTTTTTAGTGAGATTTAGTATCTCAAAATCAAACTCCAATCTCTTAGGACATGTTTTGTCAAGTGACATATCCTGAGACCTATGAATCTCTCTTGTGAAAAATGGGGTTTGATAGTCTCCTGTTGATGAGCCAAAAAAGACTTTGACTAGACCCAACATAACGTATTCCAGAATTACCAAATTGCTATACATATAGGATTTCATTAAGCTTAGATGTTCTAGAGTTGAAACGTTTGAAGCTTTGTGATTTCCTATTTGAGTCAGAAATTATTTCTTCAAGAGTTTTGTCCTTTTGAGATAAACTCATTTCCAAGTGAAGGATTTTTTTCTTTAGTTTGTCATTTTCTGACGTTACTTCTTTGAGAGCTTTTAGAGAAATCACCTGTTCACCATGCATTTCTCTAAAAGCACGCAAAAGTAATTCATATTCAGTAATTTTAGAATCATCATTCGAATTCATTGCTTCATCAAATGTTTCAGCACTTTGAGCAACACTCAATTCATCCACTTTTTCCATCAATGTAGAAACCTCTTGAGAATCATGAATTTCTTTATCATCATCAGTATCTTCTTCACTTAAAGTAACAACAAGATTTGTGTCTTTTTTCATTAGGTTATTAGTGCATTGATTAGCATAAGACTTGTGAAATTGTTCATTTCCAGAACTTTGTCCTTCAATTTTTTTTTTTTTTTTTTTTTTTTTTTTTTTTTTTTTTTGGTGACAGGGTTAAAAACACCTTTGGAAACATTTTTTCTTTTTATTTTTAGACAAGAACCTTTGATATTTTTTGTTAAGTAAGTAATGGGATCATCAGGATTCTCATTTAAAAGTATATTATGAAATTTTTGTTTTGAACTTGATTCTTCAGATTGAAAGGGAAAAGAAATAGATTTGTTGCTTCCTGTCATTTGTTGTTGTTGATTCAAGTTCAACTGAATAGTCTGAAGAATTCCTATGAGTTCATCTAAAGACATTTTAGATGTATCACGTGAATCTTCTAATGGGTATACTTTAATGTTGAATCTTTCAGGAAGAGTTCGCAGTACATTGTTCACCAATCTTTGATTGCTGATATGATCACCAAGAGCATGTGATTCATTTGCTAATTCACACAGACAAGCATTATAAGATGATATTGTTTCCGTTTCATCCATTTATAGTGTTTCGAAGCGTGTTGCAATCATCCTCAGCTTTCACTTTCTGACACTCTCTGATCCTTCATATTGCTACTGCAATGTTTCCCATGCATCCTTTGCTGAAACATAATTTGAATCATCCTAAACAAGGATAATTCCATTGATCTAAAGATTGAATTCATTGCCTTAGAGTTGTAACATGAGAGAACAAGTTCATCATTTGTCCAATCTGCCTCAGATTTGGGAACAATATCGCTATCTTCATCCTCCTTGCGGGGTGGTGTCAACAAATTACTATTGATCTCCATGCTCGATCATCAAGAGACTTAATCAAAGAAGCATTGCGTTTCTTTCTCCACTCTTTTCTCCTTCCTTCGTTCCTAGCCATCTAGAGATCGAGTTTCCGTTGTTGTCCTTCACTTTCTAAGTCCATCTCTAAAGAAACAAATTCGACTCTTTAGGGAGTGACCGAGGGTGATATCATAAACTGTTGTTGGAATAAGTGGTAATATCATCGATAATAATTAGCTATGACCGAGTCGTTCTGGTCCTTGTGAACATCTTTTTTTAATGTATTAAAAAGGAGAACTTGGTGGGTGGAAGTTCCCTGGTTCCAAAGAGCAGACATAGGTTGCGAAGGTGTACCGGTTGACATGTTCCTTCGCTTCCCCAGATGCAACTTCTCTGCTTTACCGGTTTTCCGAGCGGCTTCCATGGCTTTCACGTGATTATAGGCACCTGGTTCTTGATCGTATGTGGTAGTCGCCAGTATCTCGGCCATCTAATGTAGGCCCGTATCTTGATTTTTCAGATTGAATAATTCGTTTCATCCAAGATGGGTGGTCGTCTGACTGTTGTTCTAGGGACATCCATAATTCTTTACCTTAGGATCAAACTTAATGTCGTCAAGCGAAGGCTCTGAATGCCAATTGAAAGAATTCGAGCCCCTTATTTGACCAGTGTTGCACAAGGTGTTGCAACACTTTCAACGAATCATTCAAGATTGATTGAAATTCAGTACAAAACTAAAACAAGAAGAATCAGAGTTAGACTTCAATAAAAATCCAGACACACAAAAGCCTAAGCATCTTCCATCTTACACACAAAGAAAATCATTGTTTTGTACATTATACACCATCCTTCATCTCTCTAAACTATTCTAACACACTAAAAGGAGAATTCTATAGAAGAGATTCTCTCAAAGCCTCACACGATACAAGTGAGAAAGTATATAAGAAAAGCTCTCAATACCCGAATGATCACAATTCAAACTTTTTCTTCGTCTTTTCTTCTTCACTACCATTTTGTCTCTCTTTTTCCCTTTTATAATTGATATCACGACAGTTGCTTGTAGGAAAGAGAGGAGAGAGAAATACAAAACAAAACTTCCATTGGAAGTTGGTTAGTTTGAACCGTTAGTAATTAGTTAAGTTTGGATAAGGTTTTTAGTTTCTAATCCTTATCCAATCTTAACTTTTTATACATCGAATATATATAATCTATATTTAAACAAGAATATACAAAACAAGGATAAATAAACAAAACGAAGTCAGCAAGGTGAAAATTATATAAGAGGTTAAATACTATTTGTATCTCACAAGGTGTTCTAACACTATGTTCAACACCTAGTGTTAAAACACCTTGTAAGTTTCAGTTTCTAACGACATACTTAACTTCAAATGAATTTACTTTATTCTTTATTCTTTTTATTGGGAACTTTCCCGCACTAGCTAGATTACCTGCCATCCATTGCACTTGAAAATATTTTAAGCATAGCATCATGAGTTATGCGAAACAGTGGGAAACTCTATAAGCAGTTGGACTAAATGAAGATACAACATAATAAATACATCATTGACTTAGGAACCAATTTTATGACTCAAAAGTCTTTGACTTAGGAGCAAATCTTACGACAAAAGTCATATTGCTTGACTTTAGAGCCAATCTTATGATTCAAAAGCCTTTAACTAGGGGTGCATCTTATGACTCGAAACCATATTGTTAAGATTATTTAAGAGTCAATCTTATAACTTGAAAGAATCGACTTATGAGCCAATCTTACGACTCAAAAGGCTTACTCAAAAGCCCATCTTATAACTTGAGAGTAATCATAACCCGAACACGAACAATACAATCACAATATAAACTTAATAATATAAAAGCCACGTAGTTACCCACTTTTCATGAAGATATTCTTTGACTGATTTTGATGTCCTTTGATTGAATTATTTTGAAGAAGCTCCAAGGTTGTCCCATCCAACTTGTACTGCACTCCTCGATTGGAGACATTTGCTCTTATAGTTTTCTTTATTATTCTTTACTTTGTCATAATTTATTATAACAATTATAATCTTAACTTGTATGCTTACTAGTGCTCATTTTAATCACATAGTAATTTACATACTTATACATTAATATATATAATTTAACTAGTAGTATCCCCGTGCGATGCACGGTTTGTAAGTATAAATGAATAAACTAATATTTTTATATGATTTTAATACAATAAAATATTATAATCAATAAATAATAAGATATGAAAAATTATATGTTAATGAAAAAAGAGTGCAGTGAAAGTTTTAAAAACTAAACTATATATTAGTATGGATATTTATTTTTCGTAATATATGAATATCTCTAGCATCCTTCCATAGAAGTCATGTTGATTATTAGGGCTGGAATTACAATATGCGGTTGACAGGGGATATATTTGTAATGTTAAAAATTTAGTTACTGTCTTCATAAATAATTTTTCATTAATAATACCCAATAAATTTATTTAAAACAATTAATTTTAAGAAAGTATTTTTTTTTTTGCCCGGGCGGAATCAGCCGAAATAGCTTTATAATATTTATTTTAGGCTAATATATGACAAGTTATTGGCAATAATTATATTTCATATTTGAGTTGAATTTTATATAACAAAAATGTGATTTCCAAAATTAGTAATAAATTTTGGGCGGGAAAACTTCAAAGTTACTAATTTGGACGGATTTTGTTATTATATTAAGTATAGATATACTAAAACATTTTGTCAAAACTCAAAGAGTACACTAGATAATTTTAAGCCTTGTAACCAGCCTATCTTGTAAAATTCTTTATAAATCATATATTTCATAAAAAAACTCTCATAATTCAACTATAAACTCCTTACTTTATATAATATTGCATAGTAAAACAAGTTTCCAAAAAATCAAAAGGAATCATTTTTAAAAATCATTATCTAGGAGCAAATTCAACTATTTTATGCCTAAAATCAACTTATTTTGTAAAATTCATTAAAAACCATAAACTCAACAAAACGTCTTTAAATTTTGACCTAGACGCCTTACACCATATAGTTTATTATAATTAAAAAAAAAAAAGTACATAGCAAATGATTTTATATAAGTTTTCAAAGTTATAAGTAGAATATGGATTTCGACAAATGACATATTCAAATAAAGTTCAAACATTTAAGTAATATAATTCTACTTATATAACACTTATAACTATATAAAATTCATAAATGATCAATAATAAAAACGGCTACAAGTAGAAAATACATTTAATTAATATATGTGTACCGATTTTGCATCACATAGCAAAATCGATAAATTAACGATCAAACCATTTAAGATTCCTAAGTAATGTACTATCAATAAACAATATACACAAACCTAAAACTAAAGGGAAACAATATACCTCAAAATAGATAACACTATACAATTCCCCAGCACACTGATTCTCTAAACGTCGTTCAAAATAAATTAGTAACGATCCCCTAGTTAAAGGAATTTCTTTTTATATTATATAGTAGTATATTATGTAATCTTATATCTTCTGTATATTATACCTATAAGCATGCACACATATTTACATAATTTAGCCGCCTGTACTTCAAATAGAGATGTGGGACAAAAAATGGAAGAGCAGATGGCGCGGCACATAGGAGATGTAGACGTGGCTGAAGGGTTGTAGGTTAGTGTGTCTACGTGTTACTTGGATATGTAAAAGCAAGATATGTGTCATTTGGTTGATTATTATAATTATATGTTATTTATTAAGAAGTGTTTAACTATAATATTTTGCTAATCTATTTGAACATTTAGATAATTGTCTACTAGTGCACGTCATTTTATATGCCCACCACTTGTGGCGTGTCACATTAGCAGTAGTGTCCACTATAATTTAATTAATTTATTTTCTTTCCTTTTTTATAGTACACAAATATGTTACAATAATTTCTCAACTTTCCTTAATTCGTTTATCATTTCAAATTGAATGAAATTAATTAAATTATAGTGGGTTCCAATGTTTATATGGCGAACCACATAAAGCCGTGGACATATAAAATGGCGTCCATCGGTGGGCATATGATCAATTTCGATAGGGCAATATTATATTATTTGTGTTTGGATGATTATGGTTTTTAAGGTGTTGTATTATTTAGGAGATAGTATTAAGTATTACTCCCTCCACTTCATATTAATTGACGTTTTATGATGTTCTTTCCTTTTTCAATTAATTGACGTTTTACATATTTTTCACCAATTCTACCAATTTTCTTCCTTGACTCAATCCTAAAATATCTCTACTTTTCAATCAATCAGAGATATTTTGATTTGGTCGAATATATCTGACAAAATATTCAATCCTTAGTTCTTTCCTTTCATCCTAAAACGTCAATTAATATGGAATGGAGGGAGTATTACATTATAATTAGATGATGAAATTTATTAAAAGTATTAAGTAGCTAGGGTGATAGCTAGTTAGTGCAACCCCTTTTCCTCTTATATTCCGGATATTACACTAAAAACTTAGGACAAGAGTTTTGAAATTATTTTGATAATATTATACGTTTACAAATATTCACATAAATTTGTATTAAAGTTCCACCTTTAACTTTAAAAGTAAATTCTACTTATATATTAAAATTAAAACACCTCTTAATGATTATTTATCTTGTATACCATTCTTTCTTCTATCGAGCGAGTGATACAAGTGAACAAGATCTCATTTTCCTTGAAACTCCATTAGCAATTCTAACTAAAGTTTGTGAATATAGGTGATTAAGACTTATTAACATTCTGAATCTGTGTCCTTATGGAAAAAGGTCGACAATTTAATAGTAGAATTTGAAAATCAAAAGCTGATCCGAAGCAAGCTGCATAACCGTGAGGGATTTCTGTTCCGCAACTCCACTTCAATCGAATTATCAATATAGGTTTCCCAAACAAACTCTAATATACCTTCACAGAAAACAAATGTGATATCTTGATATTTTAGGTTTTGAGAAGATCATACAGTTTACATGAGATATGCCACATAATCTTAATAATTAAAATTATAATATTTTTTTATTTTTATTTTTTAGTCGCACATTTCAACATTGATAAGATATGTGTAGTTTAATGTATTACGTTTACCCACATATTAACTACATTTAAAAATATGTGTGTGTAAAATTAAATTAAGGTGAACACATCAACATTAGAATTAAATAGTTACCGTTCATTTCTGAAAAATTAATGGATTTTTCCCTTCGTAAATCGATATCCACACATAATTATTGGGGTCGGAATATTAATTTGGGTTTAGTCCATTACCCACTCAATTTCAAATTATTTGTGAGTAAATACTCATACAATACTTTAATACACTAACTAACCTCAATTAATATATTTTACACTTTGCAATCCGAGTACTTTTGTTTGCATTAATCAATTTTTATCTTTAACTAATTTATTAGAATACCAAATAAAATATGAAGTATATTTAAATATTTTGAAGAACTCATAGACTTTGAAATTTCAAATTATTGAATAATTTTTGGATTTTACTTTGACAATATCATGATTTATTTAAAAATACGAAGTACTTGTGTATATATGAAATCACAACTGAAATGTTAAAGTTACTACTGAGAATCAAATTTTAGAAATAATATACATATATTTATAATTATAACTTGGAAATTTATGTTGATAAATTATAAAAATATAAAATAAATGCAGAAAATTAAAAAAAAAAGTGTAAGCTTAATTTAAGTTAAATATGAAATCTCCTTAGGTTTTTGTTTTATTATATATATTAGTTTTTCACCCATGCCTTGCATAGTTGGATTGGATAAAATCTATATATATATATATATATATATATATATATATATATAAAGTTAAATGGTGGGTTTTTCTGTAATTCACTATTTCCCGCCTAAAATATGTCTTTGATGCATTCTTCATTTCTCCTACAGCATTATATATATTTTTTCTTCAAATTAATGCAGTATTAAGTTTTACCTTCCTTAATAAATGAACATATACTTTATTAAATTAAAAGTACAATAGGCGATATATAATTTAATGATTGACTAATTAAATTATTGTATTTGTAAATATAAATTTGTTATAATTATAATTTTGTTTGATTAATCATGGGGCTACGACTTCACATATATTTATATATGATAATTGATCTTGAAATTATTTTTTATCACGCTTTCATATTTTATATTTATTAATAAAAATAATTACACTTTGCAACCTAAACTATGAGATTTCACTCGTGTTACAATCTAAATTTCTATTTAAAAAATAAAAATAACATGCTTGAGCTTTATAGGTTTTTTAGAGTTCTCAATATATACAATACTTTATCGCATTTTCCTATGTTTTGCAAATTAACAAAAAATATATATATATATATACACACACACACATAATCATAATTGTATTTAAATAAATCTATTATTCATAATAAAAATGTAGAATTTATTTTAATGAATCTAGTATACATGATATTATTAACATATATTGAAGAATTCATATGTTTTATTTTGTTATTCCAACGATTGAGTAATCATTGAATTTTATTTTATTAATATCAAAATTTATTAAAATCTAATAAGTATTTGAGTATATTAAATCACCATGTAAAATATTAAAACTTGAAAATGAATTATTTTTAATTAAAGTTAAATAGTTTTAGTTAAAATTTGAAAGTTTATTTAGATAAATTAAAATATTGTAAAATAAAAGAAAAACTAATTTTCTTATAATACAATTCAATTTATTTTATTTAATACATTTTGGTGGGTCGTGTGATATTTATATATTTGTGTTTGTTTTGATACTCAATATCAATTAAGCTATTGCGATATTCGCATAGGTCAAGATGGATACATACACACTAAATATATGTTTGAGTTTCAATATTTCGAGATAGTCATTCTTGTAAATAGATATAATTTTTTTTTTTACATTTAATATTTGATCTTAATGTAAATCTTTAAAATAATATATCTATAAAAAGTATATTAAATCCATATATCACAAGGGAGAAATTGATATTTACATTATTTATAATTTGATTTAATATCATTTTGCAACGTGTATTATATATGTTTGTTCAATTTCTTGCCTATTCTTTTCAATCACAACTTGAACTATGAATTTTTTCACATTTGCAATAACTGCTAACAATTTAAGTGCGAAAAACAAAACAATATTAAAAATATTTAAATAACATAAAATTATTTAAAAATCTAAAAATATTTTTAAATTCTAAATTTCATTTATATATCATAAAATTAACTTCAAAATGTTGATTTTTTTTTATGAAATTTATTTCTATTTTTTTTATAAAAAGTTAAAATCAAACAGAAAAATAATAAGTAATTATTTTTTTTAAATCATAAAAATACTATAAATTTTAGAAAATAATCTTAAAAATTATATTTTAAAATTTCTAAAATTGCATTTAAGATTTGTGAAAGTATCTAGGAAATGTTAAAACTATTTTTTGACCATATTCAATTTTCTTCAAATATTTAAAATGATTTATAAACAGGAAAAAAATATTTAAAGTTAGATTATAATTTTTTAAGGAAGGTCTAATTTTATTACATAAATATTTTTAAATTAATATTAAAAAAAATCCTTTTAAAAATAATTATTTGAAATGATATAAAAATTATTTGATTTTTTTAATGAAAATTGGTTTTTTACTAAAATAATTTCTACATTTTTTCAGTTAGGTTTATTATATTTTAAATTAATTTTTAGAAATTAAAAATAAATATTGTATTTTCTAGATAGTTTTATTATTTTTATATAGTTTTTTTTTCCTTTCTGGAAATTGTTGCCAAAAGTTGCAAAAGTGAAAAAACACATTTTTAGGTTGTGATTGTAAAGAAAACAAAAAATAAGGTAAGAAACTAAAAAAACACGCATAGTATAGGCTGTAAAATGTTAGTAACCCTATAATTTTATATGTTTAATAAAAATGTTTAAATATCCATTTAGTTAGAATAGAATAATTCTTTTTTTAATATTATATTATATAGTACTTAATTTAATTATTACTTTTTAAATAAATTTTCGTACATCGCACGGGATCCATACTAGTCACATGTAATGGTAAATGATATTAATAAAATCACATACACAATAATGGTAAATAATCTTAATAATTACTTAAAATAAATCAAATATATTAAAATTAATAGTATGACATGAGCAATTACTACTATATTTAGCTCACTAAGTATAGAGATGGTAAACTATCAATAGTGATATGGAAGCCCCCGGTGAATTTTTTTTATAGAGGCCACCTATTGATGTGTTATGTAGAGGCCACCTATTGATGTGTTCTGCCAGCTAACACACTTTGCTAATAAAAACAGGTTACATATATTTTTTATTACTTCCTCGCCTCTTACTCGGTAAAATTAGTTTTTTCCCATTAACAAAAGCACGCTAATGTTTCTTTTTCTTTTTTTTTTTTTTCACGAAATCCTTCATCGTATCTTACTTCAAAAAATTATTTTTTCCGCTATACAAGATTTTTTTATTCCCAAATTTTTTTTATCCATTTTATTTCTTCTCTTTAGAAAGTTAAATTTTTTCACTATGACAGATTTTCCTTCCCAAAAAAAAAATTCATTCGTTTTTTTCTTCTCCCATCTTTTTCGCAAAATCTTAACATTAAATGATAATAAATTTTGGAATAGATCATACTGATTTATAATATAAACAAACAGAGAAGATATATAATCCATATTCCAATACAATTTAATAAGATTGAGAAAAGAATATATTCTCTTAAAGATTATTGTTATATAAAGTGTATTAGTTTAGTTCATCTATGTTTATGTAATTAAATATCTAAATCAAAATCAAACTTTATTTATATCAATGAGCCCATCATATGGGATATAGGAGATTATTGGACAAAAATTTGAAAGACTTGAGTTCATCTATGTCTTTTAAAATTCTAAATCCAAATTCAACTCTATTTACATGAATGAGCTCATCATATGGACTATGAAGATTCAGTTCATCCTAAAATAAAATTGTATTTTCTATGTCATTCTTAAAATTTATTTCTAATATATAGAGGATATTTTGTAGGTAAACTAACAAAATATTTTATATAAGAATAATTCTTTTAGAATTTTTTTGTTTTTAATAGAGGATATTTTGTAGGTAAACTAAATATTTTATATGAGAATAATCCTTAAGAAAATATTTGTTTCTCAATCCTATTAACTATATTGGATTCAAAAACTTTTTGTTTCTCAATCCTGTTCAATGATATCGGATTTTGGATTATGTATCTTTATTTTATTTATTATTATCAACCAGTGTAATCTATTCACAATATTTCATAATTTAATATGAATGTTTTGGTAGAGTTCAAAGAAGAAAAAGAAACAGATGAAATAATTTTGGGAAAAAAAGATCCGCCATAGAGAAAAAATTAGTTTTCTGGACTAAGATATGAGGAAGAAGTATGTGAAAAAATAAAAATAAATGTAGCATGTTTTTTTTTTTTGAACCAAAATGTAGTGTGTTTTTATTAGTGGAAAAAAAAAAAACTAATTTTCCGGAGTAAGAGGTGAGGAAGAAATAAAATATATTAAGCGTGTTTTTGTTAGTATGGTGTGTTAGCTGACAGAACACATCAATAGGTGGGCTCTATAAGAAAATTCATCGGTGGGTTTCATATCATTATCGGTAAACTATATCACCGTTTCGTATTGAGATACAAAATTATAATCAAATATTTGCGGCATATGATGTCAAAGAACTAGTAATGGTGTTAAAACTGGTCGGAACCAATCAGAACTGGTTCGGTTCGGTAGTGGGTAAAAAACTAGTAATGGTGTTAAAACTGGTCGGAACTAATCATAACCTCTAAAGTCGAAGAAATGGGTGTCCAACACCACATTAAATAACCCCAAATAACGAGTATAATGTCAAGTTGGATCAAATCCACAGGGAACGAATATTAATTTCTTCCGATATATAAAATAAACAAACAAAGAGGGGTTTTGGATTGATTTTATCTAACTAACTAAGAATCCTACAACTAACAAACTTTCAAATGAAGCAATTAAAATATAAAGATAAATCAAATATTACTTAATTTTGATCCAAGTGATTTAATACATTTAATTGCACCACTGATCATGGGTCACATAAAGATTTCTTGCAATTCAATCATTTAACCTTAGGTTCAATATGAAAACCATATTAAACCATACATTTTCCTAAGTTAATTGAATGAGTTGGGTATGCCAGCGCTCCATACCTCATTGTATATATCCAGTTTGTGAGAATAGTTAAATCTAATAAATAGTAATTGAGATAGCTGCAATTAGCCCTACTAAACCACACATTTTCCTAAGTTAGTTGAATGAAATGGGTACGATAATGCTTTATACCACATTAATGATAGAGTTACACTTTGTGAAAACAATTAAACCAATAAATAATAATTGAGATAGCTGCAATTAATATTATTAGTTCCATTGGTTCATATAGACTAAACTAAATATGAATTTTTTTTTAAAGTACAAATCCTGGAAGGGGTGGGGTCGGTGAGATTTAATTCCAGACCACTAGCCTGAGTTACAAAGTGCTCAACCAACTAAGCTACAATTGATTCCCGACTAAACTAGCTATGATAGCACACCAAATTCAATCTATTGCAACGTATTAGGGTCCAATTATTCATGACAATTACGGATCATAAATTCATAGATATCAATAGAAAAATATAAATTAAATTGCATTGTTAGATCAACCAAAATATATATTCCATAAATATAAGTATGGACCAATACATACTAGAATTAAACACAAGAATATAATTAAAGAACAAAACCACACAATAATAACAATTGAAATAGTATTACCCTTGACTCAGATGAAGAAAATCAGTCCTCAATAATTATTGATGAAGGAGAAAGAAAGAAAACGGAAAAAGAATTAAACTGGCGAGTTTTTTGGGAAGATGAGAGATATTGTGCGTATTGAAAAATCTAGTATTGTTTGTTGTGTCTCCTCCTTTTCACTCCACGCTAAAATAGGTTTTCCTACTCCTTAACAAATCTTTAGAAGTAGCTTGATAATTACCAAAAAGGAAATAATAATTCTAAATAAATAAACTCTTCATGGGCTTCTTCATAAATTTGGACTCTTTGATAAATCCCAGCAGCTACCCTCTACTCTTCAGTCCACTCAGTCCATATATTCACAATTCATCATAAAACACCATTTTAAGCCCAATTTTGTTCCAAGTCCAATTGTTATTCTCCTACATCGAAAGATTATATATATATATATATATATATATATATATATATATATAAAAACAAAATGGATTCATACCACATCTGGAAAGAAGCAATTTTTCCCGCCCAAATGCAAATACTAAACTTGGAAATAAAACATGTCAAAAACACCAAGATCAGTAATTGATTGATATCCCAATTTTTTAGGAGTACAAATCTCTTAAATATGACATTTTATTACTGTTTATTACGGATAATATGTAATGCTTGGTTAAAAACTGCGGCCTAATCTATTGTGTGGGAGATTTACATTCAATTCTGTTAACATGAAAAGGAGAAAGATCACTGACATTAAAAGTAGCACTTACATTATACTCACCTGGAAGGTCAAGTTTGTAGGCAGTCATTGATTCTTGCAATCACTTGAAATGGCCTATCTCCTCTTTGTTGCAACTTAGACTTACGCTTTATCGGAAACCTTTATTTTCTCAAGTGTAACCACACCCAATCACCTAGTACGAATATGACTTGCTTTTGGCCCTTGTTGGCATGTTTCACATATTGCTCCATTTGCTTCTCAATGTTGAGCCTGACCTTTTCATGCAACTTCTTAATTAATTCTGCCTTCGCCTTACCATCGAGACTTGGACGCTCATCAATTGTTAATGGTATCAAATCAAGATGATTCAATGGATTGAAACCATATACAACCTCAAACGGAGAACATTGAGCAGCAGAATGTATACTCCTATTATTGGCAAACTCAGCAAATGGCAAGCGATTCTCCCAATTCTTCAAGTTCTTTTAATCAAGATTCTGAGTAATTGAGACAAAGTTCTATTTACTTCTTCACTTTGTCCATCAGTTTGTGGATGACAAGTAGTAGAAAATAGAAGCTTGGTTCCATACTCCACAAAACACGCTAAAAATGACTCAAAAATTTTACATATCGATCACTCACAATGGTTCTTGGTACTCCATGCAAACACACAATTTCTCGGGAAAAAAAATCAGCAATATGAGTTGTGTCATCACTTTTATGATAAGGAATAAAATGTTCCATTTTTAAAAACCTATCAACTACCACAAACATAGAGTCCTTTCCCTTGCTCGTTCTAGGTAAACCCAAAACATAGTCCATGGATATGTCTACCTAAGGCTCACTAGGAATAGTTTGTGGTCTATAGAATCCATGAGGCTATGATTTTGATTTCGCCTGTTTACAAGTTATGCATCTTTCACAGATCCTCCCTACATCAGCATGCATACCCGACCAAAATAAATGGTCACACAATATTTCCAAAGTTTTGTGCACACTAAAGTGTCCCATTAACCCTACCCCATGGGCGTCACGAACAAGTAATTGTCGCATAGAACATTAGAGAATGCAAAGTTTATTTTCACTAAACAAATAACCCTCATGTCTATGGAATTTGTTAAATGCAACATGTTCAGAAGCCAGGTAAACAGAAGAAAAATCAAAATCATTTTCATACATGCCCTTAATAGACTGAAACCAAGCAATTTAGATAAGAACCTAAGGAAAACAACCTTATCCATGCAAAAAGAACATTTTTTCAGATTAGCATGCAAAGACTCTTTCCTAAGTGTATCTAAAACAAATTTCAAATGGACAAGATGTTCTTTAATGTCTTACTATAGATAAGTATGTCAACAAAATACACAACAACAAACTTTCCATTAAACTCTCGCAAAACATGGTTCGTTAATCTCATGAAAGTGCTCGGTGCATTAGTTAAGCCAAAAGGCATTACTAACCACTCATATAAACCATATTTGGTCTTAAATGCAGTCTTCCACTCATCTCCCTCTTTGATCCGAATTTGATGATATCCACTTTTCAAATCGATTTTCGAGAATATGACAGCACCATGTAATTCATCAAGCATATCATCTAACCTAGAAATAAGATAGCGATACTTTACCGTGATTTTATTAATGGCACGACAGTCGATACACATCCTCCAAGAACCATTCTTCTTTGGTACCAGAATTACAGGTACGGCACATGGACTCATGCTTTCTCGGATCTTGTCCTTACTCATTAATTCCTCAACTTGTCTTTGAATTTCCTTCGTTTCCTTCGGATTAGCTCTATAAGCAGGTGGTTTGGAAGTCTTGCCCTTGGAATAAAGTCAATTTGATGTTCAATTCCTCTCAATGGTGGCAAACCACTTGCCTCTCATTATATTTCTGCAAAAGTGACACAAAAGAACTAGGCAAAGAAGGTGTTAATTCGTTAATGCTAAAATAGGATTCCTTGTACACCAACACCAACACACTCTTTCTCTCAACAATCGCTCTTTTTAGGTCGCTCTCTCCTGTAAAGAAATTTAATCTTTTTTTGTCCTCATTTTCCTCCAATTCATTTTCTCCCTCAGAAACACTTAAACACGCACTCTTGTTTTTCTATCCACTCTTTTTTTCTCTCAATTTTTTTTCCTCAATCTCACTTTTCTTTCCCTCAGTCTCTCTTGCCTACCTTACTTGGGACATTTTGATTTGATACTCTTGAACTTCTTGTGGAGTCAAAGAAACAAGCATGATGGTTTTATTTTGATGGTTCAATGTGTATCTATCAAGATACCCATCATATGTCACCCTTCGGTCTAACTGCCACGATCTTCCCAATAGAATATGGCTAGCATGCATTGGCACCACATTTTACTCAAAATTTCATCCTTGTAGTTTTCAATGGAAAACGATATCAAAATTTGTTTAGCTGCACGTATTTCCCCACATTCATTAAGCCATTGAACCTTGTAAGGATGAGGATGTGTTGAGGTAACTAAATTCAGTTTCTCCATCATTTCAGTACAAACAACATTAGCACAACTACCACCATCAATAATCAACATGCATACCTTCCCTTGAACCAAACATCGTGTGTGGAAGATGTTCTCTCTTTGTTGTTCGGCTTCATCCACCTTGATTTGCATGTTTAGAGCTCTCCTCACCACCAAAAGTTCTCCTTGCTCGGGCGTAGTTTCCTCAAACTGCTCATCACCACTTTCTCCATTTTCATTTTTGGACTCAACTCTCCATTGCCCCTCATTATCATGACCTTCTTGTTTGGTCATTCTGATGCATGTCTGAACCTCTAGCACCAAAAATATTTAATACCTCGAGTTCTAGAAGAAGTAGAGATACTTTTCCCCTTTTCATTTTCATTAATCTTGTTTTTTGACATCTCATGTTGGGACCTTGAAGTTGTCCCATTGGTGGTTTTGGGCGTCTCTTCCTTCATCTTGCTAGAAGATGGAAAATTTGATGTTCGACTTCTTTGGAATGACCCGTCATTCTTAAGTTGTCTTTCCACCTTTATGACTGAATGCACCATATCCTCTAACTCCATGTAGTGCTGAAGTTCCACTACTCTCGCAATCTCCTGATTAAGTCCACTCAAGAAGCAATCCATGATAGTCTCCCTATCCTCTTCAACATTTGCTCTAATCATGACAATCTCCATCTCCTTATAATACTCGTCCATAAATTTATTTCCCTGATTCATCGTTTGAATTTTTCAATATAAATCACGAAAATAATGAGAAGGTACAAATCTCTTACGCATTATTGACTTCATTTCAGCCCACGTAGGCACCGGCCTCTCTCCGTAGCGTCTTCGATTTGTAACCAATTGATCCCCACCAAACTATGGCATAATCCATGAATTCAATTGCAGCAAGCCTCACCTTCTTATCTTTAGAGTAGTTATGACAACTGAAAATAAGATATACCTTCTTCTCCCACTCCAAATATGCTTTCGAGTCGCTCCTCCCTTGGAATGTCGGAATGTTCGTCTTTATGCTGCTCAAGCCTCTGTCAACTTCATTATTGTGCCTTCTACCCCCTCTTCGGACTTTGTGAATCGATCCCCTCTCATCTTCTTCATCCGTCTCCAACTCCTCTTCATGTCTTCTTTTGTAGGCATGATTGTTTCCACGCCCTCTCGGAATTTTCAGCATCTCCAATTGATCGTTGATGTCATTAAGAATACTTCCCAATTGTTGTATGGCATGCACTGTAGAATCTTGTCCTGAAAAGTTATTTTCAAAAAATTCTTCCATGATGTAAGTAATCCTCACAATTCACTCGTGTATCACTCAATTATCACTTTATTGTTACTCACAAATCACTCATAGACTTTTACTCCCCTCTAATGATCTCACCGCTCTATTCCTTTTACCACTCAATATTCAAGAACAAATCAAGCTGACCAATCTCAAGTAACGTTCAACAATCCTTTAGTCCTATTATAAAGAAACAAGGAATTATCGAGCACTTGTACAATATTTTTCCTTTATGACTACTTATTGAATATGGTAGCAAATGAAGTAACTAACTATAACGGAGATTTTTTTTTTTTCATATCTCCTCTTTTTTTTTTCCTTTTTTTTTTCAATTTTGGTATTCTTTGGTACTCTTTGTACTCTTTTTAAAAAAGTGTCTTCCAACTTAGTTTAGCTGCAGCACATCACTTAAATTGAGCTCCAACCCAATAACATTCACCATTGGGCCTTCTAAGTATTTTTCTTGCTCGTTTTCTTGTATTTCAACAACAAGGTCCAACATGACCTCTTTAATTTATTTTGCTCAAGCTCTAGTTATTGGCCCTTCATGAATTTTGAGCGGATCCTTCTTTCTTTGATTAAACGACTTGGGACGGTCCCCGTCAAATTTGTATTTATTTCACTAAGAAGAATTGTGAAAAAAATATAAATATAAAATGCTCATAGAGTATTTAACATATTAAATTCTTTTACAATATACACATATGATTATCTAATGGATAATATTGCAAGATAAATGTACTCCGATGCATCACACGGATCTAGTATTAATTTTATAAATGAAAAATATATAAATGTTCAAATAACTTAAATATATACGTATATTTATTAAATAAAAATAAAAATGAATAAGAAAAATCAAAATTAAAAGAAATTCCGGTCCATTTATTTTTCTAATTTGGATTTTTTCATTACAAATATCACGTTTTTTCAAAATAATTATGTCTTTGAGAACTCCAAAATATATGACAGTCCTATAATTTAGCACTTTGACAGTTGACACATCAGTAACAATGGACTTACCTAACATTATGCGATTTTTGTTTTAAAATTGAGATTCTTATTAATCAGTGTAAAACATCCACTACAAGATTCTCATTCAATCAGAAAAATCAGGAGCAATTCAAACAATTGGATCGCTTGAAGAAAAAGAGAAAAACGAGCAAGTTATGTGCTAACAAGTTGGCTCTACGAGACATAAGCTCTATGCTAAAAAACAATCAAATCTAAATATTATCCGGGAAAAAGACCAGTAGAACTAATATTTGTTCCTTGTTCTGTGACTGCATGCACAACGAGCAAAGGATTTGGATGACGGATCCAGACGAGACCGAACTTGACAATCAGAGAAGAAACTAGCGGAGAAAGATCAGGAAATGCGGGAAAAAGACGTATATAGACGCGGCGAAGTCTCACGTTAAAACCCTAGCAAAGAGGCGTGATAGCTCTATATTATTTCGGGGACTGAAAAGAGAAAAAATAAAATAAAATTAAGGGAAAAAATCACTTTTGGTCCCATAACTATTCACTTTTCCACTTTTAGTCCCATAATTATTTGCTTTTTCAATTTAGTCCCACAGCTTCGTTAATTGTCCAATTTTGGCCCAATTTTTGCCGGAAGTTGTCAAATTGACCGGAATTTGGCACGTGACTTGAACATGCCGGCCAATTTTGGGGCTTTCCGGCCACTTAGTTGATGTGGCGCCGGAAATAGGATGTGTAATTTTAAACCCCCCCTTTTTTTTTTTTTATATGGTGCCAACTCATTTTTAGAGGCCGTGTCATTTCATTTAGTCTTAATAATAATTAAACTATAACACAAAATCTGAAAATAAAGGCTGAAATTTCTTTTCTTCCTCCCCGTAAATAAAACAACTCTTCTTCTCAAGAGTTTCTTCCCAAAACTTGAAGAAAAGCTTAAACCCTAGGTTATTGTGTAGAGGAATCAAGGTATTTTTCCTGTTGAAATTGAATCACGCCGGGTCTTAACCAAGCTTCCTCACGAAGAACATCAAGAAATTCGCGTCATATCTCTCAATTGAAAGATGTCCGAATCTAGTGGGAGTTCGCAAACCGGTACCCTCTGTCGTTGCCGAATTCCAGCCGCCATCGTTACATCTTGGAAGGAGGAGAACGTTGGGCGTCGGTTCTTCGGGTGCTCAAATTACCTGGTAAGTTAATTTTGTGTTTCAATCTATAATATTAAGTTTGATTCTTGTTCATTTGACCCAAATAGCATAATGTATCAGAATGAAGGGCACTGCAAATTTCTTTGATGGATCGATCCACAACTCTGTCACAGGGGTTGGGGAATTATTAGAGGGCTCCTACGCAGGCTCGATGAGAAGAACCCGGAAATTCAGGTTCTACAAAACGCCAAATTACAGCTGGAAGAAATATTGTGCGTTAGCGAGATAGAAAACGAACTCCTAGTCGAACAATATAAGAGGATTTCAATTCAAAACAGAGAGTTGGTGTCTGAAAACAGAGCTTTGAAGACTGAATCTGAATTTCGTTTGAGATGCTTCAAAATGTTACTTGGTTTCATTATCGTATTTCTGTTTTACGTTTTTGTTTGGTTCGTAACTGTTCGTCTTAGGTATGTGTCCGGAAGTGGAAGTAAGATGTTGAATTAATCTATTTCGTTATCTTGCCCCTGTAATCCGAGTCATTCTGTTGTTTCCGAATGTGAATGTTGAATTTAGATGTTCAATCAGACTGCTGTAGTGACTTGCACATAATTTAGAGGCATTATGTTGATCGAAATGATTCCAATTTTGTGTTGTTGGCATTTGTTTAGGTATTTGCATTAGGTTGTGAATTGGAGCGAATATGTTGAAATTTTTAGGCATTTAAGGTGGAAATTGGAGAAAATATGCATTGTTTTAGTATAGTAATTTGATTCTTCGCCAGAAAATGCGATTATCAACTATATTAAAAAACCTTGCCAAATACTCCATTTTTGTTCAGTGAAGCTAAAGAATGTTTGGATTATTGTTATCGTGAAATGGGGTTTAATACGAAAGAATAGTATCTTTTATGTGAGCTGCTATTGGCAGCAAAAAATGCTAGAAATAAGAACAAATTATGATATAGCATATTGGGCAAAAATATTGTTCATCATCAATACATATATTATAGTAAACTTTCAAAAATTTTGGCATGGTTTAGTTTGTACAAACAAGTTTTCCAAACCTGTATTAAATCCATAAAATACAATAACACACATAAACATCCTCCAAGCAATAGAAAAATACAATCATAAACCAAGTAGTCAATCAAGTGCTTAATTTTGATGTTCAACATCAAACAAGTTTACAAAAAGCGTAATATTGATAGTCTAAGATGAACCTAGGCACTTCTTAACAAGCAAAATAATAGTGCACCTACGCACTTCATATAAATCACTAAAGTGCATACAAGCACTACAAAAGCTAAAAGTGCATACAAGCACTTCATATCACATCTTAGCAAAAAGGATTGTTTACAATATCATATATAAGGAATGCCACGAAATTCAAATGAAAACAGCAACCAGGACAATCTACGCCTTCTTTTTTCCCTTGTCATTGGTCTTAGTGGTCTGTGATGCAAGATTCATATACTTTTGTCCACCCTCAATCACTATATTGCCATCATTCCTATTGCGTATCGGTTCTGTTCTAATGTAACTGAATTGGCCGGTCGCAAATGGTGGAGGGGCTCTAATCTGGACTCTAGTTTGAAGCTGCGTCTGGCCCATTTGTAGTTGCTGATACATTGATGGACCTTGAATTGGAGGAGCATGTCATGTTTTAAGCCACGAAGTTGTAGTGACTTGACTCTCTTGAGTGTTGAGTTCGGGTTGCAACCCACTACCTTGGTCAGCAAGTTCTTCCAAGGTTGGTCGTGGTGGTGCAATCTGATTAATGGAGAAAAAGTCATGATTTCTTCGACCGCAAATTAATCACTAATTAGAGAAAACGGAAATGTAGTCAAACCTCATGTGGATTCATATTATCAGCTCTCGGTCTCTTGTTGGAGGAGTCGGGTTTCTCGGCACCCTAAAAGTGATACAATTGAATAAATATAATGTTTAACGACTAATGGTGTTTAATAGTTATATTATAATTATGAACCTTTTTGGGTCTGCCTCTACGTTTCGGCACTCTCACAGGGCTATGATCTGGGGAAGCCCCCTGCATTATAGTAAAACTTAGTTAGTATAAAAGCTAATCTCCATGCGAGTTAAATGTGTTGACATAAAAACTTTACGGATAAAAACAGTTACCGAACAGTTCCTTAACAGTTTCTGTTAACCATTACCAACTGAAAAAATAACAAGATTGATAACAATAGCATCAACTTATCAAAATCTGTTACTGTTGATATTTTTCCATACCAGAATATTTAATTTTTTTTGTTGGCAGAACTGAAACTATAATGGCAAACAATAGATTGTTTAGAAAAACACGAATAAGAATAACAAAGGAACGTCTCAGTAAAGTAATCTTATAGGGTTCGAACCTGCACTTCGACAGCTTCTGACTGTGCATTATCATCAACAGTTTCAGCTTGGTCAAATCCCCCTTCCGGAACACCAATCGAATCTGCTATTGGCTGTGTGAAACAAAAAAAAAAAAAAAAATTAGTATTCAATTCAGAAAAAACACGAATTAATTGACATTTACTTACGGCTTCATTCACACAATTTATTGAATTATGGCCGCTTTGACCGCATTTACCGCACTTGTCGGTCTTTTGTTGCCTTCGCATCTTTTGCAACTTCACTTTCGGCCTTCTACCAACTCTCTTTGTCTTTTTTTTAGTTTCCCCTTCTTCTAATCTCCTGTTCATTGGAGGTCTTCTGGGTTTCCGCTTCTTGCCAAAATCTGGAGGGAGGGGTGGGATGTATGGAGAGTCACCCCAAAGGGTGTCGTAGCTCACAGGTATGATAGGATGCTCATAGGCTCGCATGTAGGTGGCAACTTCATAGAATTTATCAACAAAGTTAGTCGGTTCAAGCCTCTCACGAGCAATAGCACTCAACGCGTGTGCACAAGGTATCCCTGTCAATTGCCAACTCCTACACGAGCACTCATGTAGCTCCAAATCAATAGTGTACTGCTCTCCGTAAAAGCAATGAACCTGATAGAACCGAGAGCTAGATTTGATAGGCACACAATCGGCTACTTTCTCACTTGTCCTCTCCAGGATTTTGTTGATTCTAGGGCATAATCTGCCCTTCCATCTTGCAGTTGCCCTATCCCGATTCCTTTGCAATTGCTTCATCATGTGCTCCCTCACCCACTCCGACATTGTAATTATTGCCTTGTCTCTCGCATCTAGGATAACAGAATTAAAACTTTCACAAACATTGTTCAACAACATGTTGCATTTCGGTGTTTCACTAAAGTAAGCTTTACACCACTGCTCAGGTGGTTTATCAGAAAACCACTCCCACGCCCCCTCACTCAAGTCTTTTAACTCTTTCATTTTTTCAGCAAACTCACCCTCCGTAGTACTACATGCTGCTTTCCACATAGCTTGCTTGTATGCGAGTCCTCTGAAACCGGCAACCTTAAGGTTATTGTGCATATGTCTAACACAAAACCTATGGCATGCTGTAGGAAATACTTGCTCAAATGCTTGGATCAACCCCTTTTGCTTGTCACTTATGAAAGTAAATCCTTCACTCGGAATATCAAGGTCATTCTTTAGCACCGTAAGGAACCACTCCCAAGTTTCCCCGTCCTCCTTCTCCACCACAGCCCATGCAACAGGGTACAAATTATTATTTCCGTCGACCCCTACAGCTGTAAGCAACATCCCACCATGTTTGCTTTTAAGAAAGCAACCGTCAACACCCAAGAGCGGTCGACAACCATTTTTGAAGCCAACTTTCAGCGCATTGAAGCAAACATAAAACTTGCAAAACCTTGTCACTCCACCATCAACTTGGGTGCCTAGAATAATGGTAGAACCCGGGTTAGTCTTTCTGAGCTCTTCAGCATAAGACCAAAGTTTAGCATATTGGGCGTCGGGGTCCCCTTCTATCGTCTCTAGCGCTCGGGCTTTGGCCCTATAGGCCTGCTGATGTGAAATAGTCAGACGAGCCTCACTGCTCACCTCTTCCATAAACCCCTGCACACTCCTTTTTTTATCACTTTGAAATTTTTGTAAGAACCTTTCACTCAACCATGTCGAAGTGACATTCTTGCATTCTTGTGAAGCAGCACAAGTATGTTTCTCGTAGTATTTACGAATCTGCCAAGATGATTCGTCCCTGATTTTCAAGGCGTGAATCATCCACTTGCATCGTTTGTTGGCACACTTGGCGTAGATTCTCCTCTTGTCATTCTTTGTGAAGCGTATTGTCCGTCTATGCTTTATGGCATGGTTCTGGGCTGCTTTTTTGAACTCCTGTTTGGTTGCAAACACTTGTTCGATCACAAATTCGGGGTTATACATCTCCATTGGATTAAAGACTGGGTATTTCGGGTCGCCGCCCTCCTCTCCCTCACTGTCCCTAGTCTCATCGAAGTCATCTTCCCCTTCCCGGACTAAGTCATCATCTTCCCCACTGTCAGTTTCACTATCGCTAGACTCAACCTGAACGGGCTGCTTACCTTTATCCTTTTTACTCTGAGGTTGCCCCCGACCACTCCCTTGATCCCTATCCAGGCATTCATCATTTTCAGTACCTAACCCACTTCCACTACCCTGTTCCAACCCACCAATTGACTCCACGGTGCACTCTACAAAGTAACTACCCCCCTCGACATTCGTCGGGTCTATCTCATCCACATTCATCTCCCTTCGTGTAAGAAAGCTAGTAGCACACTTCCTAATATCGTCATCCTCACCAAGAAACTTAAAATTCCCATTCCTTAACATGACATGGTACTTTAAAAGCCCTTTAACCCCAGCTTTAGAGCAAAAATCGTCAATGTCACTTCTTTTAATTTCATCAACCTTCACCCAATCAAACACCAACCTATCCCCCCCAACATACCTAGTGCTAGGCATACCCGCAAATACACCCCCAAAATGTAAAATCACCCTGATATATCGGGTTTTCGGATCTGCAAAGAAAAAAAAATCCAAAAAAGACAACACACATATTATATAATATACAGTGCATAAGGAACAGACACAAATATCAAAATTCAGGGTAGTGGGGACCATTTCACAATAATCAATCCCAATTACGGCCCAACTGTATCCAACCAAACGACAATAAAGTCCACACCCACATCTACGGTCCCCATTCAATACAATACCAGACAAATTGGGACCCACAAAACCAAAAATACAAAACCCACATCCAACATTCGACCAAAAAACAAGCATAAAAGGACACAAATTCACGAGCAAACCCTACTTTCATCCTCCAAATCAGTTTCGCACATTCACCAATATTTCAGATATAAATAGGAAAAGGGATAGCTATTACGTACCGTAGCTTGGGGTTGCCATTCCACTGCCCCCTTCTTCCTTACGAATACCATTCGCTCGTTTGTCCGCGACTGTGAATCGGTCGCGACTGAGAGGAGTTGCTTGTCGGCGTCGCGCGCTCTTCTGCAGGTAATGGGGTCGTGTTGCTGATGGATTTGGGAGGGGACAATTGTGGAAGCTAGGGTTCAAATTGTTGATGGGGTTCGTGTATTTTGAAGATGAAGGGGAAGATGGGTGTGTTAATTAGAAATTCACTTCCGTCAAGTTAATTGAGTGTTTTGTTAAGTTTATTTTCAGATTTTGTGTTTTCTTAGTTATTATTGAGATGAAATGACATGGCCTCTAAAAATGAGTTGGCACCATATAAAAAAAAAAGAAGGGTTTAAAATTACACATCCTATTTCCGGCGCCACATCAGCTAAGTGGCCGGAAAGCCCCAAAATTGGCCGGCATGTGTAAGTCACGTGCCAAATTCCGGTCAATTTGACAACTTCCGGCAAAAATTGGGTCAAAATTGGACAATTAACGAAGCTGTGGGACTAAATTGAAAAAGCAAATAATTATGGGACTAAAAATGAAAAAGTGAATAGTTATGGGATCAAAAGTAATTTTTTCCCTAAAATTAAAGATGAAACATTTTCTCATTCTCCCAAGAGAAAAGATGAGGGAAGAAGGCAAAAGCGGGGGCCGCTAGATTTTTAGATGTCAATCCTTTAATAATTATGCGATTTTTCATGTACTGTTTTTAGTGAAATTTTGATTGGGGAATAGTTTGTATGAGCAGAGTACGAATATTGATAGATGCAAATTAATTGAATTGGATAGGCCACAATGCTCACTAGTTTAGTGATAAAATAGAATTGGGTTCTCACTGAACTAAGTAATTTCCATAATGTTCTGATTGACCAACCAACATATCGCGAATTTTCTGTATAAAAACAAAAACATGAATTTGATTTCTTCACGAGACAAATCAACTTGAATATATGATTTGCTCTTTTTTTTTTTAAATTCTCCAATATTTCGTGCTTAATTTACTTATGCATAATTGATTTTTTTTTCCTATGGTCTACTTTCTAAGTATATTTAACAATCGTTTTTTTATTAGATTAGGACTATATAAAATTCTCATTCCACTTTTTAGGGGGAACATGATAATTTATTCTAAAGAAACATGTTATTTACTTCTCTATGGATATTTATCTGATTTCTTCGCTGACTACAATGGTGAACATAGGACCATTGATTTAGAAAGTGGATGCTCCTACGAGTGATACTAGTACACTTCATTCTGATTTCACACCATTTCATTGAATAGTCACCCCTTAAATTTTTTTGCTCATTGGGAAGTTCTTTTTTTGTTTTCAGTATTTCAAGTTTACCTTAAACATAAAAGAAAGATCGTTGAAAAGTCTTAAACGGTCTTCCTTGATGATGTTCGTGGTATTTTTAAATTATTTTAAATTATAAATCATGACTTTTCTCTCACTTACTGCGGAAGAAAGATGAGAATAATGGTTGGGTGGTTGAAGTCCCCACCCCACAAATGAGGGAGTTACTATAAAGCAACCAATGATTTTTTTTGTTTTTTGTTTTTACTTTTCTCTTAATATTTAAAAGTCTTATAACTTTTCCATCTGAACTCTATTTTTTACGAAAAATATATCGAATAAATTTTTTTTTTTTACGATCTTCGATTTGACATCCATTTTGCATGTATATAATTAAAATATTAATTTTAAGTGTAGCTTTTTTTTTTTTTTTTTCTATTTATAGTTATGGTATTTTGATTTTCAAATTTTTTGTATATAATATAAAAATGTCTGAAAATTTCAAAATAATCTTTTTAGAAGATTATTTTTATTTTAGTTTCTCACTTTAGGGTTTTACTTTACAATTGCAAAACTTAGATATATTGGTTAAAGTGATTTATTGATTGAATTGATATGTTTTTCTTTCTTTATTCGTGAAAAAAAAAAATTATGTTAACTATAAAAATAATAAGCCAATTGTATTATATTTAAATACACACGATAATACAAGTTACCATCAACCCATATGCTTAAGAAAATAATGCGGTTGTGATTGCTAATATTACTAAATTTAAGACATGTGACTTCAAACAACAATAACTCTAAAAAATGACATTGTCTTATCCTTATACTTATATACAATTAAATATTAATATACTATTATAAATATTACAACTCTTGCAACACACTGGTGAAATGCTATGGAGATAAGTTAATCAAATTCTAATATGCTATTTAAAATTTTATTCTAAATACTTAACCCCGTCAAATGTTACAGATCGATGTAGCTTAAAGATCTTTATATGCAATGGAGAGAATCAAAAGACAATTCAATAGTCAATATTGTATACAAGGAGGCATTTTAAAATCTTTAGTGTTTAATTTTTTCCTTTAGTTTGTAATTTGTGTAGTTTAGGCTAATTAGATGTGTCTTTATTATATCAAACTTTTATCCAGTATAGTACAACATATCATAAGTCCGTTTAATATCTTATCAATTGCTTATTTCAATTTTTATTGATATATATTTAGGCGCCGACTATTTGCAACCTACTAAATTTCTCAACGTAACCCACTTATATTTAAACAATAGGTATAAACTTCTCAATACAACCCATTTAGTATCAATTTTACCCTTTTATATTAAATTATTTAATATTAAATATTAATAAGTAAAACAAATTAAAACATAAAAAAGAGAATGAAATACAAAACATATCTAACATTATTCACAATAGATTGTCATTTCCAAATGGACACGTCGCAATGAGTTCTTGTAAAATATAGCCTCCCTTTCCGTTCAACGTTGGGTCCAAACAAAACGAATGCAATTTTGCGTTTTGCATAATCAGATTAAAGAGACTGGACAACTCTTTTTAAGTTTCTGCACATGCCGATGAAAAATTGAAATGGGACTTTTTTTAGAAATTGCAGCTCATAGTTTTACACAGTGGCTGTCTAGTTGTAATGATAATATAATTGATAGAAATTGTAGTTCTGATTCTCAGTGCAAATTTGCAGATTTATTTTCTGTCTTATGGTCCACTGTAATCGAACAAAGTGGGTGTTTTTCAGATAAACAAATAATGAAAATCCAATCAAAACTCTGTAGTAATTGTAAGTGATAGAAAATAAGTTATTAAGAATAAATAACAGGAGATTACTTTGTTCATATCAACTGATTCTTCATCATTATTTTAGTCCTTCATTAATGAAACCTTGATGAAGCTTGAAGAAGCTAGGGTTATGAAGATTTGGGATAGAGATTTGGTTGAACATTACCTTAAAAAGAAGAAAATGTATTCTTTCTTTGTTTTTATTTTATGTATGTATTGCTTATAATTATAGATGAAAATGTATTATTTCTTTATTTTTAATTTTATGTATTCATTGTTTATAATTATTTATATTTGATTATTGTTAAGGGGTGTTCTAGTCATTTTATAATAACATATTAACTTATTAAATTAGTGGGCTGCGTTTAGAAATTTCGTGGGTTGCGAATAGTCGCCGTCATATATTTATTCTATACTATTTAGTTAAGAATTCAATAAAAGGAAATTCTAGCCCCTGCATCGCAGGGAGGACAACTAATCTAATAAAATAGTTGGATATTGATGCATTGAATAAAATCATTTTTGGTCCCGTAACTTTTCACTTGTACAATTTTGGTTCAAAAAAAAGTTAAAAAAATTTAGTCCTATAACTTTGAAATTGGTTTGGTTTTGGTCCTGTTTTTTGCCACCGGTGATTAATTTGGCCGGAAAATTGTACGTCCTAGCCACCAGACTCATTCTTTCATCCAATTTTTAAATATCTGGCATCGACAAGTGACTTTGAAGTAAAAAAAAAAAATTAAAAAATAAAAACTTTAAAAGAAAGAGGGATTTTTTCATTGTTTCATTTTTTCTAGTTTCTCATCACTTATTGGTGCCACATATTAAAAATTCTACTGGAAAAATGAGTCATGTAAATGATACATGCAATTTTCCGGTCAGATTGGTCACTATCGGAAAAAAAAAAGGACTAAATATGGACCAATTCCAAAATTACGAGACTAAATTAAATTTTTAACTTTTATTGGGATAAAAAATGCACAAGTGAAAAATTACGGGACCAAAAATAATTTTAGTCGAGAGACATACCGTGGGGTCTAAAGTCTGAACATTATTAGCAAGGAATCTTATTTTACAATTTTTTTCTGGTTATAAAGATAATCTTTTTTTTTTATTAATTTTGAATAATTTGATAAAAAATAATCCTAAAGCGTGATTATAGGTGAGAAAAACTAATAATTAAGCGACATATGATAAGATGAGAGAGCAGGTGAGTAGCCAAACCCCTCCACTAGGTTAAGGAAGCATATGAAGTGCAGATATAATGTCACACCCAAAAGAGAGTTACATCCAGCGTCAAATTAAGCAGGAACGAAACTTTATATAAAAAGAACTAAGACAAACCAACTCTTATATCTTGAGAATATAATCCCTCCATCATTTTTATGGTTTCAATTGAAAAAATAGCAATTATCAGAATTTAAACATAGCTGGTGGGAATTATCGTAAAAAGATATATAGAGGAGGTTTCAGGTGCGATGACAGAAGTATAGAGAGCACAAAGGAATGAGATGCAGATCTGTACATTTGCATTTTCATCATCTGTGCTCTCTATCTTCTGTCAACACTGCATCTGTCTTCCCCTTCCCCTTCAACATCAACAGACACAGAAACTAGGTAGCTAATTATATATATATATGTAAGAGATGGCTCTGATGTGGATGTGGTGGTGTATTTATAAGAAGAGAAGTAGAGAGAGAGAGAGATTTGGTCTTGCCGTACCTACCATACGGGGTCTGTAACAGCTTCTCACGAGTTAAATCAAAGGCTGCCTGTAACTTCCCAACAAACCCGGTCGTAGTTAGGGCTTTTTCCTCATTCACCATGCATGCCTTCTTATTTCTCTGCTTAACCCTTCTAAAATCGAATCTTTTTCTACCTTTTCATGCTACAATTTATATCATGTGTGCTGAAACCTGTGACTTCGGGAACAAGCATATAATTAGTGGGGGAAGTTACAAAACTTTGTCTCCTAATTCATGCCTAGTTTACTTATTTATCTATTTACTTTTATAATTTCTCCTTTTGCCTTTTAATTATAAATTCATGTTGGATATTTGCACATGTACCTTATTACGCATGCGTTAAAATAAAGATTTTTATTTTTTTTGGCGTATTAAGTGACGTGGACACTCTAGCCTAATAAACAACATTGCATGAAGCATATAGGAAAATTGGTCTTAGGGATCGTAGATAGACCGTAGAAGAACAAAAATTCTCAATTCGTCATGAGCATGTGCATTGCACATACGAAAGTTTTGAATTCCAGCTAAAAGATGACCAAATTCAACCAATTAAAAAATAAAGAACAAATTGTGAAAATGAAAAGATAAAAGACTAGGGAAAATTTCGTTTTCAGTCCTATAACTTAGGGTCGGTTTATAAAAAGTGATGTATGTTTCGAAATACCAAATTTAGTACTGTAATTTAGGATCGCGTCCAATTTGAGGACAAAATTCGCCCGAAATTGTACAATATATATGTCGGAGTTTATTTGTCACATGAGACGCACGTGATCACGAAACTTGGGGCTTTCCAATTTGTTATGTTGATGTGGCTAGTCCTTTGGGCGTGGCACAACACGTATGAATGGATCCACGTTAGAAAACGAGGGCAGTAAATAAGTCGGAGGAGAATTGAAGTGTGACCGATGCTTCTTCTTCATCTCCATTAAATAGCTTCCTTCCCCACCAATAAAATCCTAACTCAAAAGACTGCTGCATTTTTTGCAAATTTGGGCGCATATTTTCTCGTTCTTTAAAATTTGGCACATATTTGCCAAAATTTATGTACATGTAGAGCATCAGCAGTGGGGGGTACAAATTTTAATTTGTACCTCCTAATCAGGTACATATCCATTGGGGAGGTAGGTATAATTAGGAGAGAGAAAGGGATGGGTACAACTAATTGTATCCAAACACTGAGATTGGGCGAGAGTGGGGAAAGGGGACGGGTGGGGCGCAATTGTGCCGAAAAGCTGAAGGAGTGAGGCACGTGACTCCCACGCGCACGTGGTCGCGCTGCGACGGTGGGGCCCATGCCTCTGTAAAGCTGCTGCCCTTTTTTTTTTTTAATTTAATTTTTTTCTTTGCTTTTTTTTTTTTTATTTTTAGTTTCAATTGTTTCAGGTATTTTTAATACCTTTAATAAAAATGAATGCATATTTGAATCTCAAATGGCCAATTGATAAAAAACGAAGACGACTTTAATTTTACTGTTGCCAACGAAAAATTACACTATTTAGTGCCGTTGCAAAAGAAATAATAATAATAATAATAATAATAATAATAATAATAATAATAATAATAATAATAATAATAATAATAATAATAATAATAATAATAATAATAATAATAATAATAATAATAATAATAATAATAATAATAATAATAATAATAATAATAATAATAATAATAATAATAACAAATAAATAAATAAATAAATAAATAAATAATTACCTATAAATACATGACAATTCTTTCATTTATTTTATCAACTTCTACAATTTCCTCGCATTTTTTACTATTTATTTTGGCAATATTTTATTCTTACAATGGAAGGAAGATCTTGGATGAATTGGTTCAATAATTCTTCGAATTCGGAACAAAATTCCAATTCTCGTCCTCAAAACTCTACTATTGGTTCCCAAAATTTCACCATTCGACCCAACATGATACCAACTGAAAATTTTCCAATCCATCCGAATCCTCAGATGAATCCGATGGTTACTCCGGGTGCTCCATATTTTTTGTATTCACGTGAATATTTTCAATTTCCTTTCATATTGCCACCTCCTTATGGATTTCCTCCTCAAAGTGAAACAATGATGCCTTCAACCCCGTCAAGAAGAGCTAGTATAGACGGATCGAGTACTGACATAGAGTGTAATACTCCGTCATTGGGTCCAACTTCTCTATTGCCACCACATTCGTCTCCTCCAGGGATTGAGCATATTAATCTCGATGAAAATGCTTATTCTGACGGGGTAGGCCCAATGTCTCACAAGGAAGAAAAACGACATATTCTCCAAGATGGAAGGGGCCAGAAAATGAGTTGCTTGCACGGTGTAGGGTGAATAACCGTGAGTATTTAGTAATCGGCAACACTCAAAAGTTAAATCAGATGTGGAAAAGAATCGCAACTGATTACAACAAGGATCGACTTGCTGGCTTCACCAAAGCCAGATTGGGCTCCGATCAAGACACTTTTCTATACTGCTCAAAGATTTGTGTCTGCATTTAATGCGAATTACATTTCTCTAAAGGAAAATTGGGGAAGCGGGCGCAGTGATGCTAATATCCTGATGGAGGCGTTGCAGTAGCAGGAAAATACTAACAATGGCTTGGACTTCAATAAACTTCTTTGCATGTGGAAGTTTCTTAGCATTTGTTCTAAGTGGATTACCAACAAGATTGTGATCATCGCAGTAAAAAAAAGTCAAGAACTTCTGAGTCGAGGTCATACACATCATCTCCTAACAATGAAGATGACGATCTAGACCGCACTCGGTCGATTGGGTAAAAAACAGCAAAGAGGAAAGGCAAGGTAAAACTGACATTTACGACGAGATAAAGGTGACTATTGATAAAAAATTCTATAGGAATCCTCCTTTCTCTTGGCTTTGAAGCCTCTTCCTTTTTTTCTTTTTGGCTTTCTCTTTTCTTCCAACTGCTCTTTCTCTACAGCTTTTTCTTGGTCAACTACCATCTTTAGACCTTTGTACTCAGTTCCATTTCTCAGCTGAATTGCTTGGCATTACTCCTTCGGGTTTACCACTATATCGCTCAGAAATTACCTTTACTTATGTTGAGTTCCTCCAATTTTTATCAAATGACTCACATTGGATACGATTTCTTTCAGATCCATCCCTTGACTAGTCACATGTTTGTTTAGGTCGATGTATTTAGTATCCATCTTCTTCTCAAGTTGAGCTAATTTTTCTTCAAACTTTGTCATTTGTGACTGCCTTAATTCCTCCTGACTTGGGTTTCTTCCATCATGAATTATACCATTAGTAACAGTGAAACTCGGTGGTAGATTGAGTGAATTTTTGGGATTGCCATAGAGAAGTTAGGATGATGATTTCCTTGTGGGTACTGATTTTCTCGTGGGAATTGATTGTACCTCTACTGATTGCCTTGGAAATTGTTAAAGTTCCTTTGATTGACAAAATTAACGTCTTCAACTTCTTCTTACCCAGATGGCTGCTGTGATGGAGGGTCAGTGTGTTGGGCTAAAGTCAAGCTAGTTAACAGACTTACTTGATTTGTCAGTGCAATTAGCTGAGAAGTAACCGTATTATTCGGCTCTACGCCTGTTACACTAGCCACTCTTCTTGGCTGATTTCTCTCATTTAGCCATTGATAACTTGTTCTAGCCATTGCATCCAAGATAGAGAATGCCGCCCTCACGTTCTTTTCTACCAGACTACCCTCTGCTGCTGCATCTACATGATCCCTTGTTGGTGCAAGCAGTCCATTATAAAACTTACAAATCAGCTGTTTCTTGGTAAACCATGTTGAGGGCAACTCTGGATAAGATCCCGGAATCGCTCCCCAAGCCTCGCCAAATGGTTCTGCATCTAATTTCTTAAGTTGATTGATTTTATTCTGCAGATCCAACATCGTCCTAGGCGGGAAATACTTTACTAGGAACCCTGTGCTCAAATATTCCCACTCAGTAACATCTTCTAGTGAATTGAACCATTGTAGTGCTTTATCCCTCAGTGAGAATGGGAATAGTCTCATCTTGACCTGATCATGTGGAACATGATTTATCTTTATAGTCTCAGACAACTTGCGGATTTTGTTCAGGTGAACATTGGGATCCTCTTGTGCATTTCCACCAAATTGGTTCTATTGAACTATGTTAATCTGAGTTGGCTTTTGTTCGAAGCTGTTTGTATTTAGTGGTGGTGATGGTGCAAATCTTCCGATAAGTTGATTAAGCATAGAACGAAGACAATCACTGATTGGTGTGGTGTCATCGTCTAGATCATCGTGAATGTTCGGAACTGGTCTCTGCTGCTGTTGTGGAACCTGATTCTGTGAAAGCTGGTTTTGTATAGCAGTCACTCTAGCATCCAAATTTGTGATGACTCCCAACAGTCGGTTCATCATATCTTCTTGAGTAACGTTATGTGTAATCTCCGCCATCTCTTTCTATGATTCTTTCGTGTTCGATATTTTCTAGCAGTTGCTTCTATTTTCGGATCAAGATTAACTAGGTGAGCTTTTCCTTTCAATCTAGTTTGCATAAACTACCTGAGACCACAAACAAAAATAATACCACGTAAAAAGAACAATAAATAAAAATAATTAAAATGAAATTAAATTGCAGGAAAATAATGTCTAGTCTAGTGTTGTCCTATTTATCAGAATAAAAACTAAGACTCTTTAATCATTCCCCGGCAACGGCGCCAAAATCTTGACAATGGTTTTCCCGACCCTATTTTTTCGCAAGTATACAATGTAGGTATATGTAGCGGTAGTCAAGGTCAATCCCATAGAGATTTGACTCTAACGTAGTTTGATACTCCGAGTAATTTAAGACGCTCCTAACTAGACTCTAGATAAGTGGAAGTTGTTTGTAAACTCAATTCTAATATAACTAAAAGTATTAAATAAATCACGAAAGACTTAGAAAACAGAGAATTTAGGATTAAGGATGACTTAGATAGATTAAAGTGTATCCTATGGTATAGATTTCAATTACAATCCTGATGTATAACTTAACCTAAAGTTCTAGAATTTTACACCAATTTTAGCGTTTATTAGACAACACTCAAATAAACCTAACCCTCTTCCCAAAGCGATTAGGTTGTTGATCAATTAGATTTAGTCACCCTCCCGAGTCGACTAAACCTAAAGACTCCCAAAAGAACCATAACCAAAGCCTATATGATCATAGACAATCGCACTATGTGTTATATGTCTATTGACAATCTCCTCCTCCCGTAGCGAAACTATTAAACTTGATGATTTAACTTAAGTGATCAATTTAAACTAAATCGATAAAACAAACACATAGATAAACACAACAAATTGAAGTCTAGAATTAAACAGGAAAAAATAATACATCATTCAACGTAACCTACTTTCTAACCCCTACAACACAAACATGTTTAGCTACTCATAATTGTATCTAACTCAAAACAAAATCCATAGACAAAAGTCCTTGAAAATTAAATACAAAAGAAGAACGAACTAAACCCGGATCTTCAATCGTCGATTTTCGTCGCATTGCTCCTCGATCTTCGATTCTCGAATCCAAGCTATTTCGAGTTTGTAAGTGTATGTGATTGTACGTCTAAACTCGAGCTTGAAGGTCTTTTTATAAGCTTGGGGGTGAACCTTGGGGAATTAGGATCCAAATCCTACTTGAAGTAGGAATTTCTCAAAAGTCGTCTTCTGTCGTGGCCCCGCACAATGCCTCTCACGGTCGGGACACTTCTCTTCAGAACTGGCTTAAAATAATGCCTTTTGTCGTGGTCGCGATCGGTAAACAACTTCAAATTTCACTTTCTGGGCATCTTTTGTCGTGGCCGCTCACCAAAGTGACGCGGTCGTGATGGTTCAGCTCCGGTCCATCTCTATTCTAGACCGATTCATGCTGGTTTTTTTTCCTTTTTAACTTGTTCCTTCGTTCAATAGTCGTAAAACACGACCTTCAAAACAAGTTAAAACACGTTAATTGGCCTAAAGTGATAAATATAAGCAACTCTTGACCAATATGCATGTAAATGTTGTAAAATATGTTCCTAAATCGACCTAAATACATGCATAATTAACGTGTATCAATTGTCCAGTTGCGTGGAAAGGTCAATTCACTAGAGGTGATCACGGAGTTCCAACGACAATGCTTAAAGCAGTTGCATCCGCAGACTTGTGGATATGGCATGTCATTTTTGGAGTTGTAGGTTCAAATAATGACATCAATGTACTCAACCAGTCCCCTCTGTTCAATGACATTTTGCAAGGGAAAGCCCTGGAGATAAATTTCGCATGAAATGGTACGCCCTATAGCAGAGGATACTATCTAACTGATGGAATATATTCTGAATGGGCATCTTTCGTCAAGAGCTTTCAATGTCTAACTGATCCAAAAAGAAGTAATTTCAAGCAAATGCATGAGGCTGCAAGGAAGGATGTCAAGCGAGCATTTAGGGTATTGCAAGCTCATTGAGCAATAATTAAAGGCACGACACATTTTTGGTACAAGAGTAATTTGAAAGATATAATGTATACTTGCATTATTTTACAAACCATGATAGTTGAAGACGAGGGAGATACACCGGTCAATTGGATGGACGAACCTAACATCGACAATAACACAACCATTCAATTTTTTCAAGGATCCATCGGAGGATTTAATGAGTACATATAACGAGATTATGATCTACGGGATAAGGAAAAACATCATCAACTTCGAACCGACTTGATTGAGCACTTATGGATACGATGCAATACTAACTAGTTATATTTCACGTTTATATAAGACATTTATTATTTATAATTTAATTCTGAGTTGTATTGATCTTTCTCTTTTTTTAAATTTTATCCTTTTTAATAATAGTATGTAAAAAAAAAAAAAAACAAGAATCAATTATTTTATGGTTATTACAAAATTTAGGAAAAAAGAACTAAAATTCATTAAAATTTTCAAAAAGAAGAAAATTAATTTTTTTTAAGAAAATATATTAATTTAATTTTTTTATGAATATTAATTAAATTAATTGTATAGGTGAAATTTTTAAATAAGATTTTAATATATTGAAGATGTGAAAATAAAATGGGTGGCTTGATTGTTGGACCCCTAAATAGTATCATTTGTACCTTAGATGATTGGAGAAAAAGTAAAAATATAGAGGATATTAATTTTTTATGTGTCAGTGATGTGGCACTGAATTGTACCTAACCCATTGGTGATGCCCTTGTTCATTGTTGTAGGATAAAGCTTCAAGTATTCTTTTCTTTTTTAATTAAGTTTGATATTTGTTTTTACAATTGATTAGTTTATTTTGCTTCTTTTAGTTATTACCTAATATAAATCTTATTCAGCCTCTCCACGTAATTGGCCAAAATAAAATGAACAAATCCATGTCAATTAAAGATCTTGCCTCATAGGAACCAAATAGGAAAGCCTCAAATTTTGTGATCATGTGCGTCTCATATGACTAATTCCAGCAGATTTTATAATTTTCGATAAAATTTGTCCTCAAATTGGACATAATCCTAACTTATAAGATTAAAACTGATATTTTAAAACACATGACCTTTCTGGACCGATTCTAAATTATAGGATCAAAAATAACTTTTTCCATAAAAGACTAATTCAAAAATCACCCATACGTTGTCTGGATATGAGTTTGCGGATTTCTTTAGTGTAAATCGATACAAATATTATTGATAATATTTTCTTATAAAGTCAACATAATATAATAACTCAATGTACATCCATATGATTAAAAAATAATTTAAGATTGCATAATCTCAATTATGTCTTGAAATCATTATAATAAAAATAGTCCTGATATAAATTCAAATGATCGTATAATCATTGATATAACGAAAGGATCAAAGTAGTTTTTCTCTAGTTATATAAAGGATGAAATTCATCCCATCTTTACAATGATGTTCTTTTAAAGAAAAAAAATAGAGGTAGAAAGATCTCTGATATTTTCTGTTTTAGTTAGGGAGGGTGAAAATGATAGTGCGGTCCACAGAGAGCTAAAGCAAAGAGAGAGAGAGAGAGAGAGAGAGAGGGAGAGAGAGAGAGCCTTTATTTTAATAAATTAATATAAAAGATTCAAGGCATAATGTATATCTTATCTTTTATATAATCAAATACAACTCTCTATGAGTAGAAATTATTTTTCCGTTCATTCCACCCCCTATAAAAAGGTAAGCATAGTCGTTACTAAATAAAAAAATGCATACAAATAGTAAAATCATGCCAAAAGTTAATCTTAAAAATATAAAACCTTATTATGGGATTTACGATTGGTTCAGTAATTTTTTTCTAAAAAGAAAAAAAAAATACTCAATAACATGTTTTTATGTATAATACATTTAATTAATATTCTTTTTTCACTATCTTTAATTTGACTTTTATTTTCATATTTGAAAATAACTTACACTAAAAAATGTAATTGTTTGGTGAGGATATATGTGCGGATATGATGTGATTGAGTTATTTGTACTGATTTAATAAATTAAATAAAACCAATCTACGTACTTATATTTAGTAATATAATATTGCAATGATTTAATAATAGTAAAAGTAACCATTTTTTAGTTGTAAATAGAGAGATAATATTTTACATTATCTTTTATAAGAAAAAAAGATATTTTAGAAAAAAAAAAAAAAAAAAAAAAAAAAACATGCACTCAAGTAGGATGAGATAAATCTTGAGATCCGGTTCAGATATACCTGGTGATTGAAATATTCCTGAAGCTAAGACAAGCTAAATTGTTAAGGGTACAATACATTATAAAATACTACTCAAATTAGCACCGAACCCGAATACCCGGAATGAGTGTCTGATCATCCAAGTAATAACGAAAAAGAGAGACCAGCAAGAAATTAAAGGGCTGTTATTAATTTGGATTGCTAGATAAACAAAATCCATAACAAACCACTCATTTATACAGTTTCATCACCTTAATTGCTTGCAGAGGGAGCAATACTGACATGGGCCTCTCTCAAAGTTGTTAAAGGTTGATTATGTGGGCCACATAAATTGTTAGAAAGAGGTGATTGTCCATAAAAAGCCCAAGGATGAAACATGCATGGTGTCATTTTCACATGCAATTGGGCTTTCACATACAGATTGTGGACATCGTTTATATATAAAATGGATAATGGACCTTGATTAATGAGGATCGAGCAAAACCCGCCCGGATAAGCGGCAGTGAGATCGGTTCGATACTAGACCACAGACACACAGTTCAGGGGTCCCTGACCAAAAACAGTAACTATATTCCTCTTACGATTGCATCAAAGTCTGATCGTGTGACCATCCGTCTTTAAAGTCGTTTTAACTCTTTACGTCGATCTTGACCGCAGGCCGCCGTCATCATTGCTGCGTCAGGAGAACACATGGACAGAATGATCCCCCCAGCTCGGCAAAGAAGAGACACGTGGACATAGTCCACCTAGCACCGACTATGACACCTGGCGGACACTTGGCAATCATGCAAGAGTTGCTTCCAAAGGCTATAAATACCCTAGCAACCCCATTGTAAAAGGGATCATCCGAAAATAGAGAGAGAAAAAGTGTAAGAGTAGTAGAAAAGACGTAAGAACTATTGTATCACGGCAGAGAGTGCAAAAACACAAATTATCAATAAAGATATCTCATTTCGCTATCAAACATGTATAACACATTTTACAACTTTACACAATCGACTGTCAAACCGGTCTAGATTTTGTGGTAGCGGTCCACGCTTAGAACAGTCATTTAATTCCTTAACCAATTCAATTAATTAAGCTACTTAAGACGACTCATCCACACAAATTAAATTATGGTGGCTTCATATGTTGTCAGCATCATTCCTTCACTTCAAGACACATTAATGCCCGTCAAAACATTGTGACAGACCATTTCAAGGCAATTACATTTTACATCCAATTAAATGATGTCACCTCAAAATAAAATATATATTGAATATCAATTTAATTGTTATATCTACAGTTTGGGTGTTTAGTTAAATTAGTTCCTAATGTAGATTAGAGAAAAAAAAATTGTCAAATTTTAGATATTGTTAAATATCCAAATCATATCTCTTGGGACTCAATATACAATCTTGGGTACAATGACCATTGGTATGTATACGTACATTTGGGACATAAAATCTGTCAATAACATAGAGATATAATGGGATTTTTTTGTAATGTATTGATCATAATGAACAACTTACTTACAACTGAAATGAAATATAAATATCTCCAAGCCTAATCTTGAGAGCTAATCAGTGTTTAACACCTGGCATTTCGACTTCATTTATAAAAAAAATAAAAAAATAAAATAAAATAAAATAAAATACAAAAAGAGATGAGATGTAAAATGATGACTTATCAACAACCAACTCATCCAGTTCACATACTCTCCATGCTTCACATTCACGTTGATTTGCTTCTTCCAGCTCACGTAAGAGTTTCTCATGCTCATCTCATTCTCTACACCCCCTCAAGTCGGAATAGTATTGCTAGGAATAATTCTGAACTTGAGCATAAAGAATCGAAAAGGAGCACCACCAAGGGATTTAGTAAGAACATCGGCCAACTGATGTGATGTAGAAATGTACTGAGGCAAAACAAACCCAAGCTTGTGATGATTGCTTATGATATGGCAATCAATATCAAGGTGCTTAGTGCGTTCATGAAACACTGAGCTTTGAGTGTTATACAAAGTTGCCTTGTTGTCATAGTGTAAAGCAATTAGAAGTGGAACAGAAACTCGGAGATTAATAGAAATATAAGAGAGCCACTGAAGTTCACAAACGGTGGAGCTAAGAGCTCAATATTCGGCCTCTGCCGAAGACTTAGAAATGGTACGTTGTGTCTTAGTTTTCCAGGAAACCAAAGCATGACCAAAGATGACAGCAAAGCCCATAATTGACTTTCGAGTGTCAATATAGCGCCTTCCTCCCCCCTCCTTCAACATCACAATAAGCATGGAGGCAAACGTCAAAGCCAACAGGATAAAACAAGCTATGTGTAAGAGTTCCCATAAGATATTTTAGCAGATGAACCCCAGCTTCCCAATGTGCAGATGTTGGAGCAGACATGCATTGGCTTAACTGTTGCATGCCATAGCCAATGTCTTTCCTGGTGAGATTGAGATAGAAGAATATCCTAACCAATCTGCGATGTTGCTCAGGATTCTGAAAGGCAGTGCTCTTTTAAGCTGACAAGTTGAATGCTTGAGGAAAGTGGGTAACCACAACTTTGCATCCCAACAAACCAGTGTCTAGAAGTAAATCAATTTATTAAACTAGATAAGAGAAAGAATACATGAACGATAAAGTAAAATCGACATAACAATTTATGTGGTTCACTGACAATGTGTTAGCTACGTCCACGGATGACACGTCGGTTTCTAACCTAGTGTTCCGCAAGTGTACGGATGTAGGTGTAGTAACGATTATCAAGGTCGATCCCACAAGGAATAGTTTAGGTAGTTTGATACCTCAATACTCTAGGAATGTCCTAACTAGATACTAAGTTGTAAAAGGATGATTTTACTAATTAAAGTACTCAATTAAATATAACTTCAAACTTAGGAAACACAAAGAACTAACAATCAAGGAGAATAGGTATCCTAGGGCTTCGATTTCAGGATATTAATTTAATGTTGAATATAATTAACCTATAGATTTACCAATTCTAGTGTTTATTAGGCGGCACGACAATAATCTAATCCTTCTCTCGAAGCGATTAAATTGTTGATTAATTAAGCTAATTACCCTCTCGAGTCAATTAAACCTAATAACCCAAACGATCCTAAGCCACGGCCTACACAGTCATAGACAACTGCGTTCTATGTTCTAAGTCTGATAACAATTCCCTTCTCTCGAAATGGAATTGCTAAACTAAATTACTAAATCTAGGTGATCAAGCTAAATTCAGTTTTAAGCACAAACATAGAGATAAACACATAAAGAAAGGAATAAATAGATTAAATCATAATCAAACCATTGTCATAAAAAATCCCTACTTTCTAACCCTAGGACACGAATAGCTTAGCTACTCATGCCTAGCAATAATCCAATACAAAATTCTAATAAAAACATTGTAAAGAATTAAACTAGAAAAGGATAAGTAAACCCGGATGACTCCGTCTCGATGATCTTCGTCTTTTTGTCCTCCAAGATTTCTTCTAGGTAGAATAATGTAATTGATGTTCTTTCTTGATAATCTTTTTCCTAGAGCTTGAGGTCCTTTTTATAGAGTTGGAGACGAATCTTTGAGAAGATAGGATCCAAATCCTATTAGGAAATCAAATCCCTATTAAACATGATCTTCTCTTATCGGCGGCCTTTTTGACACGGCCGTGTTGCTTAAGTGACATGGCCGTGTTGCTTTGTAAACTTCACTTTCTGCGCAACATTTGACACGGCCGTGTTGCAATTGTGACGTGACCGTGTTCTGATCCAGAGCTGTTTTAACCTTTTCACATCACTTTTGACACGGCCGTGTTGAAGGTTTGACGCGGCCGTGTCGGTTCTTGCGTCGTTTTGCTACTGGACCGGTTCAGGCCGGTCTGGACCGGTTCAGGCCGGTCTGGACCGGTTCAGGCCGGTCTGGACCGGTTTGGACCAGTTTTTGGACGGTTTTGACCGGTTTTCACTCTTTTCCAACTTGTTTCCTTGTCCGGTAGTCGTAAATCACAACCTTTTATCCTGAAAAAGCTCAAAAACACCTTAAAAAAAGCCGAGTACGTTAATTGGTCACTTATATAACATTTCATCCAATTCTTGACCATCTATGCACATAATTCCTATAAAATAGTATCATAACTCGACCTAATTACAAGCATAATTAATGTGTATCAACGGACAAAAGAGGAACCAATTTATTCAGATATTACCGGATTGCAAACTGACAGACTCAGACTTTGACTGAATCAGACCAAAATAGACTACCAAGTATTAGCTAACAGATTGAGTAAAAATTAACGGAAGTACTCCTGAATAGACATAACTAGGAATACCTAGAATATCAGATTACTCAGACTTTTAACCAGATTATGAGCTAGAGTCATCAATAGACATATATATAAGCCTAAAACAGACTAAACACCAAATAGGCCCTTAATGGGCCAGAATCCGGATTTACACCACCTATCCTAATGCGACTGTGCAGTTAAGTGATGCGGTCACATCACTTTGAACCCAAAATAACCTTAAACAGAATGATTTTGATGCGACCGTGTTCACGTCTAACGCGGTCCCGTTGGCCTCCTGATGTGGCCGCGTTCAACCTTAACGCAGTCGCGTTACATCGCCAGTGTAGCACCATTAAATCAGCATAATTTGAGACGGGTGCGTCCCTTTGTGCCGCGGTCGTGCGTTGCTCAGCGAACCTCCATCTTGAGCACTGACGTGAACCAAAACCGATGAGATTCAAGTTACTATTTTAACAAATCTCCACCTTGACTTGAATCCTCTCCAAACACAGATCAACAGATGTCCTCTCACAGACCAAATGTAACAGACGTACTAGATGTAGCAGACGAATCATGAAGTGCACAGACGTACGAACAACTCCTCGCACACAGACTTGACAGATCCACCCAAAAAATGCCAAGATTTGTATGAGCAAACTCTCGCACACAAACTTGAGCTAAACAATGGGAAAACTAACCGCTTAGCAAATGTAACAAGTCCAAACGACGTTGAACCTTGTTACTCGGAACCAGCTTGGTGAACTTCAGACTCCCCACTCACTAGCATAAGGAACTCGAGACAATGAACCAACATTCCCAACTTTATTCACCTCAAACCTTCTCTTCTGCTTCACTTGTTTGCCGACACTCTGGCATCCAGACACAGCCACAAACTTAGACAGATTTCTAGACTCAGATGATGCAGCAGTAGCAACAACAGAAAAAACAGACAAAATTGAACCTTGCTACAATATAAAGTCCCCCGCTTGACACCTTTCAACACCACGTTCGAAACCTTGCAGACACACAGAACTCCACCTTCACCTTTGAAAATGAATTCCTTCTGTCCAAACGACTAAGCAACATATCAGATTCTTCGTCATATGTGGAACATGTCTAACCTCATTCAATGTGCAGACCCTACCATCATGTGTCCATATCCTGATTAAGCCTATCCCAACCGCTTTGCAAATAGAATGTCGGCCAAATAAATATTGCTACCATCCACCTGCTCATAGGTTGTAAACCACTCTCTGCGCTGACATATATGGTTAAATGCCCTATAGTAAAGAACCCACACATCTCTATCATGTGTTTGTTCAACAACAACTAGAGCTATCATCGACGAAGTTGGTGTCATCTCCGCCAGCAATAACAACAATATCATACTGATTTTTCTCCTGCTTCTTCTTCGCACAGTCATTCTTCCAATGCCCTGTCGCTTTATAGTAGTTACTAGTATCTCCTGATTTAGGACCTCTGGAACCAAATTTCTTCTTCCCTGAATTTCCAGGTCCCCTGCTCCCGCTGGCAACTAGCACAACGACCTGATTATCCGTACTTGTACATGATGCCTTACGGCACAACTCTCTGGTATGAAGGGCTAGCCTAACCTCCTCCAGAGACACAATGTCTTTCCCAACAACAAAAGATTGAACAAAATTCTCAAACAAAATAGGCAGAGAAACTAACAGAATTAAAGCAGCATCCATATCTTCTACTTTAAAGTCAATACTACACGATTCCAACAAAATTCTGTTAAATTGATCCAGATGATCACGAAGTGACTGACCTTCGTACATACGCGACTAACCATACGTTGCTTCAGCAGCAACATGTTGGTAAGTGACCTCGTCATGTACAAACTCTCCAGTTTCAACAATAATCCTTGCGCATACTCCTCCTTGGAAACCTCGGTAATGATATCATCTGCGAAAAGAAAACATGATCATCGAGTGCGTCTTCTCCTCCAGATTGACCATCTCACCGTCTCCCCTAGCCACCGCCTTGCCCTTTTTATCCTTTGGCATCAACGGCAGCCACAACCCCTGTTGCTTTAACAAAGCTCGCATCTTGATCTACCACAGACCGAAACTGTTCCTTCCCGTGAATTGCTCGATTTCAAGGACATCCCAGACATCTTTCTTACCAGACCGAGAAGCCCCTAACCTGGGCTCTGATACAAGTTTGTAAAACCAGATACAAGTAAGAACACATAAACAATAAAGTAAAATCGACACAGCAATTTACGTGGTTCACTAACAACATGTTAGCTACATCCACGAGCAAAAGAGAGGAACTGATTTACTCAGATATTACTTGATTATAGACTGACAGACTCAGACCCGGACTGATTTAGACCCAAACAGACTACCAAGTACTCCCTATAATATTGAGTACAAATTAATGGAAGTACTACAAAATAGACAGAATAAAATATGAATACCTTGAATATCAAATTACTCTGACTTTTAACCAAATTATGAGCTAGAGTCATCAATAGACATATATATATAAGCCTAAAACAGACTAAAAACCAAATAACCCTTTAATGGGCCAAATCCGGATTTGCACCGTCTAACCTGACGCAATCGCGCAGCCAAGTGCTGAGGTCGTGTTACTTTGAACCCAAAATAACTTTAAACAGAATGATTTTGACGCGACCGCATTGACGCCTGACGCGGTTATGTTGGCCTCCTGATGCGGCAGCGTTCAACCTTAACGCGGTCACATTACATCGCTAGTGTAGCACCACTAAATCAGCACATTTGATGTGGGCGCGTCCCTTTATGTAGTGATCACTAAATCAGCACATTTGATGTGAAAATACAGACTTTGCTCAGCGAACCTCCATCTTGAGCACTAACGTGAACCAAAATCGATGAGATTTAAGTCACTATTTCTACAAATCTTCGCCTTGACTTGAATGCTCTCCAAACAAATATCAACAGATGTCCTCTCACAGACCAAATGTAACAGACGTACCAGATGTAGCAAATGAACCATGAAGTGAACAGACGAGCGAACAACTCCACGCACACAGACTTGACAGATGCAACAAAAAAATTCTAAGATTTGTATGAGCAAACTCTCACATATAGACTTGTCCCAAACAATAGGACAACAAACCGCTTGGCAACTGTAACCAGTCCAAACAACATTGAACCTTGTTACCTGGAACCGACTTGGTGAAGTTCAGACTCCTCACTCACTAGCATAGGGAACTCGAGATAATATAACAATATTCTCAACTTTCTTCACCTCAATCCTTCTCTTCTGCTCCACTTGTTTGCCAACACTCTTGCATCCAAGCACAACCATAGACTTAGAAAGATTTCTAGTCAGATTTCCAGACTCAGATGATGCAGCAACAACAGCAGAAGAAACAGACAAAATTGAACCTTGCTACAAATACAAAGTCCCTCGCTTAACACCTTTCAACATCGCGGTCGAACCCTTGCAAACACATAGAACTCCACCTTCACCATTGAAACTGAACCCCTTCTTGTCCAACCGACTAAGCGATATCAGATTCTTCGTCATATGTGGAACATGTCTAACCTCATTCAACGTGCAAACCCTACCATCATGTGCCTGTATCTTGATTAAACATATCCTAACGGCCTTGAAAAAGGAACTTTCGGCCAAAGAAATATTGCCACCATCCACCTGCTCATAGGTTGTAAACCACTCCCTGCACGGACATATATGGTTAGATGCCCAGAGTCAAGAACCCACACATCTCTATCATGTGTTTGTTCAACAGCAACTAGAGCCAAATCATCAACGGAGTTGGTCTCATCTTCGTCAGCACAATTGCAATATCAGACTGATTTTCCTCCTTCTTCTTCTTCTTCTTCGGATAGTCATTTTTCCAATGCCCTGTCTCTTTATAGTAGTTTCAATTATCACCCGACTTAGGACCTTTGAAACCAAATTTCTTCTTCCCCGAATTTCCAGGTCCCTAGCTCCCGTTGTGCTACTTGCCCAACGACCTGATTATCTGTACTTGTGTTAAATGGATCCAGATTATTACGAAGTGACTGATCTTCATACATACACGACTAAACATACGTTGCTTTAGCAGCAACTTGTTTGTAATCGACTTTGTCATGTACAAACTCTCCAGTTTCAACAATAATCCCTGCACAGACTCCTCCTTTGCGACTCGGTAATGATATCATCTGCGAGAGACAAAATGATCGTCGAGTGTGCCTTCTCCTTCAGATTGACCATCTCAGCGTCTCCCAGAGCCACAGCCTTGTCCTTTTTATTCTTTGTCACCAACAACAACCACAACCCCTATTGCTTTAACAAGACTCGCATCTTGATCTGCCACAAACTGAAAATGTTCCTCCCCGTGAGTTGCTTGATTCTCAAGGACATCCTAGACATCTTACTTACCAGACACAGAAGCCCCCAACCTGGTTTCTGATACAAGCTTGTTAAACCAGATACGAGAAAGAACATATAAACAATAAAGTAAAATGGACACAGCAATTTACGTGGTTCACTAACAACATGTTAGCTATGTCCATGGGCAAAATAGAGGAACAGATTTATTCAGATATTATCGAATTATAGACCGACAGACTCAGACTTAGACTGATTCAGACTAAAATAGACTACCAAATACTCCCTATAATATTGAGTACAAATTAACGGAAGTACTATAGAACATCATAACAAAATATGAATACCTAGAATATCAGATTACTCATAATTTTAACCAGATTATGACGTCGAGTCATCAATAGACATATATATAAGCTTAAAATAGACTAAAAACTAAATAACCCCTTAATGGGCCAGAATCCAGATTTGCACCGCCTAAACTGACGTGACCACGCAGCCAAGTGGCCCGGTCGTGTTACTTTGAACCCAAAATAACCTTAAACAGAATGATTTTGATGCGACCGTGTTCACGCCTGACGCGGTTGCATTGGCCTCCCGATGCGGTTGCGTTCAACATCAACGTGGTCACGTTACGTTGCTAGTGTAGCACCATTAAATTAGCACAATTTAACGTGGATGCATCCCTTTGTGTCGCGGTCACGACCCAGATGCAGAAATCCAGACTTTTCTCATCGACCTCCATCTTGAGCACAGACGTGGACCAAAACCGATGAGATTTAAGTCACTGTTTCAACAAATCTCCACCTTGACTTGAATACTCTCCAAACACAGATGGACAGATGTCCTCTCACAGACCAAATGTATAAGATGTACCAGATGTAGCACATGCACCATGAAGTACACAGATATGCGAACACTTCCTCACACACATACTTGACAAATGCACCCAAAAAATGCCCAGATCGCACATAGACTTGTCCCAAACAACGAGACAACTAATAACTTGACAAATGTAACAAGTCCAAATGATGTTGAACCTTGTTACTCGGAACCATCTCGTGAACTTCAGAATCCCCACTGCACTAGCATAGGGAACTCGAGACAATGCAACAACATTCCTAACGTTCTTCACCTCAAACCTTCTCTTCTGCTTCACTTGTTTGCCAACACTCTTGCATCTAGACACAACCACAGACTTAGACATATTTCTAGTCAGATTTCTAGACTCAGATGATGCAGCAACAACATAAGAAATAGAAAAAAAATTGAACCTTGCAACAAATACAAAGTCCCCGCTTAACACCTTTCAACACCGCGTTCGAACTTTTGCAGACACACAAAACTCCACCTTCACCTTTGAAACTGAGCTCCTTCTTGTCCAACCGACTAAGCGATATCAGGTTCTTCATCATATATGGAACATGTCTAACTCATTCAACGTGCATACCCTACCATCATGTGTCTGTATCTTGATTGAGCTTATCCCAACCGCCTTGCAAATAGAATTGTTGACCAAAGAAATATTGTCACCATCCACCTGCTCATAGGTTGTAAACCACTCCCTTGTTAGAGTAGAATGCCCGGCGCACCAATTAGATTGGATTATTGTACTCTTCCACATTTTATTGGGAATTGTATTAATGAAGGCATCACACTTTATCTTTTATATTGTTTTCAATATTTGCAATATATCAGAGATAAAGTCCTTAGGTCAAAATAAGCACGGTCACGCATGTGATGGTGATCATGGAATATGCTCTTGAAGCTTTGGTCTTAAATTAGTCCCAAGTCGAAGCTATTCAAGATAGGACATTGAGTAGCTAGTAAGGCTTGTGCATGCAATGATTACTCGTAAGACGAGAATATTATATTCCATTAATATTAATATGGTGACACGAGTTCATGTATGCAGAGTTCATTGGACTTGATCTGCAGGAAATTCTTAATTGGAGATATCCTGTTGAAATAAGAATTTCCTAATTGCGCTAGTGCATGATTAATAGTCCTTAGACTTGAGGCGTGACGGTAGTCTTATGTATATTAGGTAATACTTAGATATATCTCCTTATTGTTTGACAATCGCAAGGGGATATATTGGATATTAAATAAATGTATGTAGAGACTTGTCAATGGCCAACATAGAATCCGACACTTGTCATTGACAAGAGAATCTCCTGTGTTTTCATTATTCTTGATTCGAAGACCTTGGCCAAGGCAGGGTGAATATGAATTCATCAAGAATCATTGTAACTTGAATAGAATAACACAGTTATTGATTTCACGGGTTTCGACTTATAATCCATATCCTAGAATCAATCGGGAGATTAGTTTTTGGAAGGACTTTACATGTATGACAATCGCAACTATATGGGTTTACTTGCTATTTCACCTGACACTAGGTGATCACGGTACTTGCTAGATGTTCCAGTGATTTGTAGGTTTTAGAATTAAAGAGTTAATTCTAAATAATCGAATAATTGATATTTGCAAAATTACAAAAGTTGTAAGCCTATTACTAGTGTTAGTAGTGAGCCGAAAGGGTCACACATAAGTTTGAATGACAACATTTATTGTAACATCCCGAGTTTCTCTAAAGTGAACATTCATAAGTAATTAGATTATTTTTATGATTTGATGAAGTATGAGTGTGATAATTGTGATACTTGAATTAGTGTTTAGTTGATTTTATGTGCTATTAGAATAATATAGACTACGACGAAATTTTTAGAGTATTAGTATTATTTTTAGTACATGATACTAATTTTATAAATTAATAGCAGTACTCCCTATATATATATGAAAAGAAAAGGGTAAGCAATTGAGAGAATATAGGAGTACTTAAATAAGTGCAAACGTGTTATTTTCCTGAATAAATACAACCCTAGTTCTCCCTCAAGTTTTGGATCGCCGAGAAAAGAAGAAAGAAAATGATTTGGAGGAAGTTTTCAAACATTGAGATCAGTAATATCGAGGTAATAGATTTTCCCTCTCGTTGATGCCTTATTTGGTTTCATCACTTACCTTTCATTAGCAAAATAATTGTGAAGAAAAGACAAGGATTATTGATAATTGAGAATCGGGCCGAATTACATCAAAGGGAAACCATTCATGATACTTCTAAGGAAATTATTAATTCTTAATTAGGTAAGTCAGATTTTCATTGCATAATCATTAGATTATATATTCTTAACTATAACCTCACCATTACCAACAGTTTGTAATTTATATGCTCATCAAATTGATTAATTAGTTTAGGGGCATAAATATATGTATGAATCTTGAGGCTTTGATGTATTTTATAATGTGAAGATTTAGGTTGTTAATCTTACAGTGAAAGGACGACATAATCTAATTAGCATAGGATACACACTTTAAATGGAATTTTCAATCTACCGATGCATAGGCAGAATATTAGAACCACACGGATCTTCTAATCATTGAAAGTTGATAAATTGAAACCATAGTATAAGAGTAATAGATTCTGATTTATATTTCTTTTAAATTATTTTTATGATTTAGATTGATTGAGAAAGCTTAGCGCTTGATTAAGGATTTTGAGATGACGTAAATTGGTGAGGTAAGTATATCTCTCACCTGCAATATGAGTAGTTTGGATTATTATACGTCTCTGTTATGTAAAGTTATTTGAGATTGTTTGTATCTATTATGTCAAGTTTACTTGAGCTCGATTCTATTATTTGTGTCAATAATGTGAAGTTTACTTGAAATTATTTGTAACTATTGTGTGAAAGTTGTTGAGTTTTATTATTGTGCATATTATGTGAAATTATGTCTATTGAGTGATAAGTAGTTTGTGTTTATTATTGTGCCTATTATGTGAAGTTAACTTGAGTTGATTTATTTCATTATTTGGACTTATTATGTGAAGTGTACTCAAGTTATTTTATATGAGCTAGATAATAAAGTTTTATAATGTTATTTTGAGGTTATATATGTGTGAGCCTGAACTTGTTATGAGTATTGTGTACGAGATTGTAGTCCAATTTGTCTAATGGAGAGTAAAGTTTTTACACAAGTAAAGTTTTTTTAAGCATTTTCAATATTTTATATTTAAGGACTGGTACAGGGGCATGAGACCGCCCTATCAGCTTCTAGTTGCGCACATTGGTACCAAGTACAAGCCCTTAGTAGTTTTCATTATATTTAGTAAATGAGATATTAGTAGAATTCGAGAAGATATAAGCACATTTTGTATTACACAAATAAAAAGTTTTGAGAAAAGTATAGTATTTTCTTATATTTATAGGACTGGTACCAGGGCATAAGATCGTCTACCAAAGAGTTTTTTTGGGTATGAGATCACCCAGCTATGAGTAAGGTTACGAGACCGCCCTATGAGTTTTATGAGTAAGGGTACGAGACTGCCCTATGAGTTTTATGAGTAAGGGCCAAGGCCTTGTGAGTTTATGAGCAAGGGCCAAGGCCCAATGAGTTTTATGAGTAAAGGGCCAAGGCCCTATGAGTTTTATGAGTAAGGGCATGAGGCCCTATGAGTTTAAGTTGCTTTGTTAGGATTCAGTAGCTAGCTATCCTAAATCTTAATAGAGTTGTGCGTATTGGTACCATGTTCGGGGCCACACTAGTTTTTATTATACATTATGAGTTTTGATTTCTTAGTCGATTTTAAAAGTATATGAATTGAGTTTTATAGTAAAAGTGTATTTGTCTATAAAGTGATGTTTTTAAGTACTTGAGTTTAAAAGAAGGTTTTGTGAGATATGTGATGTACTTACTAAGCATCAGCTTATAGTTATTTACCTTATATAGCAAATAAAGGTAAGAGTTAGAAGGGAGCAAGGCCGGTGTGAAAATGATAGTGGCGGCAGATCCTCGGAATTGGTTAGAGATTTAAGTAGTATATTGTTAGGATTAGCTCAACCTCTCACAAGACAACACACAACAGAATTTGAATGAAATACAACCAAGAAATCGGCCAATCAACAACCGAACAAAGAACAGAAATGAAAATGATGAACACAAGGCTTTTACGTGGTTCGATCAAAGGTGATCTACATCCACGGAGGTTCTATACACCTCAATTCACTCCACTAATCAACCAATTACAAGAATTATCCAGAAATCCAGTAAAACCCCAAATCACAGCTTGATTTGAGCAGAAAACCCTAGAGATCTAATTCTCTTGATTGAGTAATGTTTACAGAGGGAAGATTACGTCTGCACGTTCGCAACAACAAGTGTTTACAATGTATACAAGAGCTGGAGCTCGAATCTGGAAGTTGAGGAAGTTGTAACCACTTTGACTCAGCTTATTCAAAACTGCTGCAGCGGGGCTTTCACAACGGTTTCTCATGCAACAGACTAAAAACCGTTGTGAACGATGGTTATAACTACCTTAAGCCCGGTTCTTCTTTTAACTCCATTTCTGATCTTGGTTAAAATCCAGTTCTCTAAGCCGGTTCCTTGCACTTCGAACCCGGTTCTGGAATCCTCAAAACCTCTACTTCATACCATAAACACTTGATGATATTGAACTGATATCGACAAATCTCCACCTCAATGAATTCAAGTGTATGTCACTACCTCAAAACCTGCTATGTTCTTTACCTTTCAATTACATCGTTCAAGCCTAATAAGGCTTGAGCAATGAACTACCTTGCTTCCAGACACTGCTTTGGTTAAGAAATCAGCAGCATTGTCACTTGTGTGAACTTTCTTAAGCTCTACTAACCCTGCATCAATCACAACCCTTGCAAAATGCAACCTAACATCTATATGCTTGGATCTTTCATGGAAAGCTTGATGTTTTACCAGATGTAGTGCACTCTGATTATCACAATATATAGTCACACATTCCTGCTTTATCCCCAGATCCTTCAGAATTCCTTTCAACCACACAGCTTCCTTAATAGCTTCTGTCAAAGCTATGTCCTCAGCTTTTGTAGTTGATAAAGCTACTACTGATTGCTGTATACTTCTCCAGCTCACTGCAGTACCATATAAAATGAACACATATTCTGTGATTGACCTCCTGGTGTCAATATTACCAGCAAAATCAGCATCTGCAAAACCTTCCAATGGAATAGACCTGTTTGCTAGTTTCTTAAACTTCAAACCTAGATTTACTGTCCCTTTTAGATACCTTATCCTATCTGAGTCTCCAGCTTCAACCTTCTTCTTGTATATCCATTTGGAACTTACTAGCTTCTGCCCCTTTGGTTTATCCACCAATTTCCAGGTGCCATTCCTTTCCAAAGATTCCATTTCTTCCATCATTGCACTAACCCAGTATTCACTTTCATTACCACTGACAGCTTCTTTGAGATTATGTGGTTCATGATGTTCTATGTCTTCAGCAGTACTGAGTACATAATGTACACTTCCAACATGTCCATAGAAGTCTGGTCTCTGAATTTGCCTCCTTGGTCTGTCTCTGGCAATGTTGTAGTCTCTCAGGTTTGTATTTCTGGGTGGCATATCTCTTCTTCTGAAGAACTGTCACTTGAGTGTTTAGTCAAGTTTTCACCTCTTTGTGGTCCATGATCCATCTGAGTCTCCACCTGAACTGATAACCTTTCTGATTCAGTACTTCCATCATGTTCTTCTTGATTTCCAGAGAAGTGATATCCCATAATTGATTCATTGAACTTTACACCTCTGCTTATCATTAGTTTCTGATTTCCAGGTTCCAAGCACCATAACCTGCGGCCCTTTATTCGCTCTGGATATCCCAGAAACACACACCTGTATGCTCTTGGATCAAGCTTATCTGTTTTCATATGAGCATAAGCCAGGCATCCAAACACTTTTAAACCTGTATAACTTGGAACTCTGCCACTCCATACTTCTTCTGGTGTTTTGAACCCTAGAGATGATGAAGGTGATCTGTTTATTAAGTAACATGTTGTATTGATTGTTTCTTCCCAGAACACCTTTGGCAGTTCAGCATCAATACACCTTACTCTCTTAAGAACAGTTCTATTGAATCTTTCTGTCACTCCATTCTGTTGTGGATTCATGGGAACTGTTCTCTGTCTAGTAATCCCTTTTTCATTACAGAAAGTTGTAAACTCAGTAGATAGATACTCTAAGCCATTGTCAGTTCTCAAATGTTTGAGTTTCTTGTCTTGAATTTAGTGAAGGCATCACTCTTGTTTCTTAAGATAAACACCCACACTTTCCTACTGAAATCATCAATAACAGACATGAAGTACCTTCCTCCTCCATGAGTTTCAGTTCTGGATGGTCCCCAGATGTCAGAGTGAACATAATCTAGAGGTTCTTGAGTAATGTGAATCCCCTTAGCATAAGGCAATTTCTGTCATTTGCCTAATGCACATTTGTCACAGAAATCAAGTGTCTGGTTTCCAACCTCTCCTATTATACCTCTTTTGGATAGCTCTTTTAATCCCTTTTCCCCAATGTGTCCTAACCTCTTATGCCACAGTGTTAATTCATTCTTACCCAGAATATTTCCCACATTACCAATGACTGGTTTTCCTATCAAGATAAACAAGCCATTGTGTTGTCTTCCTTTGATTACCAGTTTATTCTCTTTGGTTATGTGTAATTGACCATCAACAGACTTAAATTCACACCCAGTAGCAATAAGAGATCCTAGGGAGATCAGGTTTCTTTTAAGTCCAGGCACATACCTTACATTAGTAATTTTTCTTGTGACTCCATCCACTAAAACAATTCTGCAAAACGACGACGGTGGAAAACCATTGTCGTTTGCGATAATTGAGCGTTGTCGTACCTGGCGTTGTAGTAAACCCCTACCTACCACAAAGGTTTTTTACCGTTGTCGAAGACCTATACCACAACGGTTTTTAACCATTGTGATTGTCATTTACAACAACGTCCTTTACAACGCAGCTTGACCGTTGTCGTTTGTATCACAACACTTAATTTTAACAACAGTTATTAACCGTTGTCATTTGGGCCTTTACAACAACAGTCATTACAAGGGTTTTTAACCGTTGTGGTTTTAATTTTTACAACAACGTAAAGACAACGGTTTTTAACAGTTGTTGTTTAACCTTTATAATATAAGTTTGTGGTACGTGTTATTAGGTATCATTTTCCTGTTTTAATTTTTTTAATATTTTTAAATAATAAATAATGCAAGAAGAAAATACATCATATAAACATCATCAAATTTAACAAATATAAAACATTAACTACATAACCGAATCAATTGTATATATATGTGCGCATGGGCAGTTGGAAAATATATTTTCTTTAGAACATAAATAACAGAGGGGGTCTTGTGCTTATAGGGTGCACAATAAGCTAAAACCCCTAAAAAACCCCTAAAATTTTCACATTATACATATGTTATCTTTGTGCTACAAATCTCGGTTCTTCTTGCATCCACATGTGCAGCAAGTTCATGATTGAGTTTCTGAAAGAATAGAGAGATACATAAATCAGAATGTTTGAATATTGTGATATATTCCACTTTAGAAGATATTTTGAAGAAACAAGTGGAACGAAAATCACCAATGAAACACATTCACACATATAGGATTAGAATACTATTGCATCTACAAAGCTATACATACAAAAACCTTATGTAACTTGCTACAAAGATTACTATCAATTCCTCAAAAGAAGATCAATTCAAATGACGAGTATAGTTTATGACATACCAGCTGTTTCAGGAAATCATTTTGGAATTTTGCTTATGTCACAATTTCTTGCGATACCTGCAGTTTGACAAAGAAATATAACTAGGACCAGCGAAGCTCAAGCCAAACATAAATGATAATATAAGTTAATTCGCTTAAAGAATGCATTAAAATAAGCCCAACAACCAAGGAATTTATTATACTTATTCATTCACAACAATGATGTAAAACCAATGTAGCCATTTCAATAACTGTGCATCCAACACTCCATATATCTGCTGAGCTATAGGATTTGATCAGAACAAGATTAATTTAGGTAACTTAGGAATGGTGTAAATTTAAAAAAATAAAAATAGTAAATATCTCAAGAAGGGGGGTGTTCCTTCGAGTAGGCAAAGTACCTGAAAAAACGACACACTTCCCTATGACATAACCTATGCAAAAAAGTGACAAAAACACTGTGTGTACAAGCAGATCTTAAAGAGTACAATTTGATGTTAGAAAAACCAAATAGTAATTAGTAAATGAGGGTTAAAGTTACCTGAAGAAAGGTCAACTTAGCAGACATGGGAGTTGCTTATGTTTGCAAAGTCTGGACTTTCCTTTCAAGCTCAGCTGATACCCCATCTTCCATTCCTTTGACCTTGCAGCTGACTGCATATTCGCCCAACTTCTGTTGCAACAAGAGTGAGACGTGGATGTGAGAGAATTTAATTTTTTTTTTTTAGTATAGGCTATTCAAAATAATTGATCTGTGTATTTGCATTTAGGATGGGACATCACGATTAGAGTTGTCCAAGTGAGTCCAAGGGATAAATAAACTGAAAAAGTAAATAAAAAATAAGCTCTAATGGATGCAAAACATACCTGGAGAGCAAAGAGATGCCCAGTTTTAAGAGAATTCTCATAAGGCCAGATTTAATCGCCTGATATAAAAATCGAAACAGTTCACTCTCTCCATCCCGAAACAAGAATTCTCAATAAAAGCACTAAAGGTAACTAATGAGCTAAATGGTCTATTCTCCACTCTTTTTATGGTGACATCATTAGGATCCACTAACATACATGCAATATTCTGTTTGAGGGATCAATATTCTATATTCGTTGAAGATTATATTGTGTTATTATAGTAAAGAAGGCCACTAAGAACCTTCTGCTCACAAAGATTGCCATATTTCATAATATTTAGAAGGAACTATGATTTAAGAAAATAAAACTCAAATCAACAATAAATAACAATATTGTCATATATTATAAGTTTCATAATCACACACTTAACCAGACTAACCAAACAAGCTTTGGATAAGTTTCTATACCAATCTAATCATAATTGAAGCATCTAGTTTACACTAGTAAACAATATTCCTAATGCATATCTCAATAGTGGTGGTATAATTATCCTTCCAAAACAAGCGGATTTGTATAGTTTCTATAACTAATGATGCATCTTCAATTCATCCTCATCAATAACCATAACTTTCAAACTATCATGCCGCTCCAACGGAATTGCTTTATCACAACTTACAAATTCTCAAACAAATTCATACATAAATTATGATTCGGAGTACTAAGTACCTCAGTTCCATTTAAAGTACTGCAATTCCATTGCTACTTCCACCATTAGCATCCACAACTTGATCGGTAAAAGTTAGAATTATATGTTTAATACAATTAATTGACATTATTTCAACATTTTAGAATGAATTTTCAATATACTGCTGGGAGAACTTGATCAAACAGTTCAAAAGCCACTAGAGAAAGTACTAGAACAATCCCAAGTGGATTGAAGTCACTCGATCTGCATCCACTGAAGCCCCTATTAGTCCCATTGGAGGATTCCACTTCTTACTGTGATCAGTCAAAAGAGTTTACAATGGATCAACACTAGAGCAACACCACTCACTCCCTAAGTTCACCTCTCAAATCACAAACCTGACAACTCTTTTTTCTAAACAACTCTCAATTCCTGTGTGTCTCTATTTCTATTGTATCACACTACCTCTCTTACTAATCTAGAGTAATAGTAACAAGAAAACTGAAGTAAAACGTCTAAACTACCCTTCTTGCTAATAATAGAAAATTCAAAAAATAGTTGCTACACATAACTGAAAATAACTGTCACTCCATGCAATACTCCTCTACATCATGTGCCAGAATCAAGGACATGCTCCTCTTCAATTATGTTGTCATCTTAAACTTACTACTGCTGCAAATTAGCTGAGTAATAGGCCAACACTTCAACAATAAATTAATTAATTTCTTTTGAAATATACAATAAAACTCCAACAGTTGGTATGTGACATTCTTGACATACGCGAACAACCAACAAATAATTCAGTTACAAATATTCAAAATTACACAAAAATCTAAATACAAAACAACTAATACAAAATAGATAAAACAATAAAGAAAATAAATTTAGATTTCCTATTAGAAGATTACCTTTTTCTATGCACATAATTTCATATTTCTTTTATCTTTTATTAAAGGGTTAATTACCAAAAATATCACGACATTTGGTCCAATTGTCAATTGCAACATGACTTTTAAAACTTATCAATGTTGGTCACCAATTATAACTTTTTTTCAATTACAACATCGGCTAATTTTTTTAACACCTGATTGTGTCGACATCACCATCATTAGATGCACATGGACAAGACCGTCATTTACCCTCGATCAATTTCACAATCCGTCATTTTCACTATCGTTAATCGGTGATTGAAGTTATTATGTCACTTCTTCGACTCTCAATTAATGACAGAAAAATTGACGGATTGTGAAATTGATTGAGGGCAAATGAAGGTCGTGTCCAGGCGCATCTAATGGTGATGATGAAGACACAGTCAAGTATCAAAAAATTTAGCTGATGTTGTAATTGAAAAAGAATTATAGTTGGTGACCAACATTGATAAGTTTTAAAAGTCATGTTGCAACTGAAAATTGGACCAAAGATCGTGATCTTTTTGGTAATTAACCCTTTGTTAAATGGCGTAAGTCAGTCTAATCATCAGCATGTATTAATATTGGCCAAATATTTAAACATTTCAGAAGATTATAACTTGAACTCTCCGGCCACTCTTTTACATATTAAACCCATTTCATCTGTCCTCCACCCAATTCCTCCATCGAAAAAGAAGCATCCGGCTGATACCTCACCTTCGATAATCATATACATTGACGGTAAGAATATTAACATAAAAGATCTTCTCAATTTCATTTTTATTTTCCAAAACATAATATTGTAAGGAAAACACAAATCATGGTATGAAGATCACCTCTTTCCCAAAATGACGCTGGAAAAAAGCACCAACACTGCAAATAGAAGAAAATATTGATCACATATTTTGTTGGCAGCTAGTTGTGCTTCTCGAATATAGCAAAATGAATGATCAAGTAGACTTTACTAACGAAAAATATGATCTTATAGACATGATGGACATGCAATGCTTAAAGGTGAGAAGATTTTTTTTGAAGATCCAAAGAATATATTTGATAAATTAAAGACATGCCCACACCATCAAATAATACAATCACATTCTTCAAATATTAGATATCAAAACATAATCTAAAAACTTTGAGGTGGAATCACTATATGTTCATTGATCAGTCTTGCAACTACTCAATCTAGCACTCGTATAAAATAATGCAACTGCGGCTATGGACTATTTGGCTCAATATCTATTATCAGGATATCAGATCCATATTTTGTCACCATTATTTTTTTCAAATCCATATTTTTCACCATCATTTTTCTTAATATCCATTATCAGGATTCCAGAAATGAAACATGTAGTCTACTTTCGAAATCGAGAGGTTATTTCGAAACCCTAACAGTAACGATAAATGACTGAATTTGAGTGGGGGAACAATGTGTAGGATGTTAAGAATGATTAATATAGATACCATTTCGAAACCCTAACAATAACGGCGAAGCAGCGACGGTGATGGCGAAGGCGGTGCGGCAACGATGACAGCGAAGTCTGAGGAGTGACGGTGACGGCGAAGGAGGAGCAGCGACGGTGACGGCGAAGGAAGAGCAACGACAGTAACAGCGAAGACGGAGCAGCGAGAACGATCGCGAGGATCGCCGTTGAGAAGCAGCGGTTTCACCCCCTTTCTTAGAGAGAGCTGCTATTGAATTTGGTTCTTTCTTCTTTATTGACAACTTTAGGGGAAAAGGAAAAGTAATTGACAACTTTAATTAAGTTCTAATTTAAAAATGAAAAATAAAAATATAAAAATGAATGTACTAAATCACAACGCCCATAACAACGGCAGAATAAATCCGTTGTTGTTTAGGATTTTTTAAGTTAAACCACAACGGAAATACTAAAAACAATGGTATTTCGTTGATAGACAACGGTTTTGAACTAAAACCGTTGTCATATGGGCGTTGTTGTTTAGCAGATTTCTTGTAGTGATCAAACATATTGATACTTACTGATCCAGTGCCTTAACTCTGCAGGATTGGTCATTTCCTAGCAGTACACACCCTCCATCTTCTTTCTTGAGAGTTTGAAACCATTCTTCATGGGGACACATATGGAAAGAACAAACAGTATCCAATACCCACTCCATCTCCATTTTTGACTCAGTTTCAAGACCTCTGGTATTTCGATTCAATTGTTGCATCAAATATAAATCCGGTTAGATAATTAGATTATTTAATTGACATTAATAGTGTAAAAGGATTAATCAATTGAATTTATTAAAATCATTAGTGATTGGGAATTAACTAATTAATTAGATTAATTAGTCTAAGCCTAATACTAAAATTAATGGGTTTTGAAAAAACCCACAAATAATAAAGGGGATAATATTATCTAGATAAATAGTTTATCTAAATAGTCTTAATATATATATATATATATATATATATATATTTCTTAAAATAAATGGGGATATATGAAACCCATTTGTTTCGCCGAGATAGTAAAATTCAAATGAAGTTGGACTCCATCTAAATATTAGAATATGGATAAGTGGGTATACCACTTTGCTGATGTGGCCGTTCAATCAGTAGTGGAATGAGAGTTTTGACTCCTTTATTTACTAGATTATGACGGTGGCAGTTTAGATTATTTTTTATTTCCTTTAACAATATATATGATATAAGTGAGAGAGAGATATTCTAATAAAGAGGAGAGGCACACGAAAGAAAAAAAAAAAAGAGAATAGAAAATTTGATATTCTCGGCAGTTTAGAAAAAAGGAAGAACGGTTCTTCAAATTTAAAGATCTCCTTCTTTTACATTACGATCTATTTGATCAAACGAATCAACATTACTAGCGAAGTGTTGATTCGGTGTTGTCACTCAACTGGTGGACTGATTAGAGGGATCACATTTGTGGTCCTTGCGAGTTCGATAATCAGACAAGGAATTGATTCCTGCTAACCTCTACTTCAAACGAAGGAGATTTTACGGAGGTATAATTTCGCACACTGATATAATTTGTTTGCATGTATTCCTTTCAATACCTGATCCGATAATTATTTTGAGCTATCCGGGTTAGTATAGATGTGATATATCGTATGTAATTGAAAGTTTAAAATTATGTTGCATTAACCCGGGTCTGCTATAACGAACTCAACATCCCTACGCTGACATATATGGTTAGATGCCCAGAGTCAAGAACCCACACATCTCTATCATGTGTTTGTTCAATAGCAACTAGAGCCAAATCGTCAACGGAGTTGGTGTCATCTCTGTCAACAACAACAACAATATCAGACTGATTTTCCTCCTACTTCTTCTTCTTCGGACAACCATTCTTCCAATACCCTGTCTCTTTACAGTAGTTACAAGTATTTCCCAACTTAGGACCTCTGAAACTAGATTTCTTCTTCCCCAAATTTCCAGGTCCCCTGCTCCCGCTGGTTGCATGCTCAATGGCCTGATGATTCGTATTTGTACCCGATGCCTTACGACGCAACTCTCTGGTATGAAAGGCTGACCTAACCTCCTGCAGAGACACAGTCTCTTTCCCAACAACAAAAGACTGAACAAAATTCTCAAATGAAACATGCTGAGAAACTAACAGAATTAAAGCAGCATACTCATTTTCTACTTTAATATCAATATTACGCAATTCCAATAAAATTGTATTAAATTGATCCAGATGATCGCGAAGTGCCTGAACTTCATACGTACACAGACTGAACAGACGTTGCTTCAGCAATAACTTGTTGGTAAGCGACTTCGTCATGTATAAACTCTCTAGTTTCAACAATAATCCCTGCGCAGACTCCACTTCTGAGCTCGGTAATGATATCATCTGCGAGAGACAGCATGATCGTCGAGTGCACCTTCTCCTCCAGATTGACCATCTCAGTGTCTCCCAGAGCCACCACCTTGCCCTTCTCATCCTTTGGCATCAATAGCAACCACAACCCTTGTTTCTTTAATAAGGCTCGCATCTTGATCTGCTACAGCCTGAAACTGTTCCTCCCCGTGAATTGCTCGATTTTCAAGGACATCCCAGACATCATTCTTACCAGACACAGAAGCCCCTAACCTGCGGTCTGATACAAGTTTGTTAAACCAGATATGAGAAAGAACACATAAACGATAAAGTAAAATCGACACAGTAAGTTACGTGGTATACTAACATATGACCCCCCCATTTTGGTACTGATTTCAGGCTCCTCAAATTTGTCCTTTTAATCAAGCATGGAACTATTCTTCTTCAACAAATGACACAAAATTAAGTAAGTAAAAAAATTTACTAAATGAACTTGAGATGAAAGTTGTAATATTAAATGATTTCGTTTACCTCATTTAAAAGATACATTCCATGCTTTCCACTTTATTTTTTGTTTCCATGTCAAGGTACTACATATCCTTGAACCAATCGAACCCTCATTGACCACATTGTTGTTGACGGGTGATCTTGGTAACCAAGTTGAAGAACAACCCCGTTCTTAATAATTTGGTTTAATGTATTTGATTCTGTAGAAGTTGATAGATGAATTAGATGAATGAGAGAGGTCAATATATAGGTAATGTGGCAAAACTGTAGGCACCCATTATCTCACATTATTGGTGCTCGGCATTTTTGTGAGATGATAAAGTAGTGGGTGTTTGTAGGTTCTTTTTTTTTTTTTTTTCATATGACATCACTTATATTTATCTATGAATATATATATATATATATATATATATATATATATATATATATTGTATTATATTACTATAATACAAAAATGAAGGAGTGTTAGTTTTTATAGTGACTTTAATTATTTGAATTTAAACGTATAACCATAACTGCCAACATTTTAGAAACCGAATGAATCAGTTTTATAAAATAGTGTGATATTTTAGGGCGAATTATTTTAAAATCATCAGCTTGTCGCGAGATACTGACTTGTACGTCGTGAGTGGTTAAAGATCAAAAGTAGCCACACCTGTAAAAAAGATCGTGATAATTTTTTTAAAAAAAAAAATTGGCGAAAATTATGAGGTTGCGCCACATGTCTTTAACAAAATTTGTGCGACATTCATTTAGTATTATATTCCTTTTTTGGATTCTCGGGGATGAAGAGTGGGGAAAATGGCATGAGTCATGAAAATTTTTGTAACAATGTAGCGATCAGGGGTATTGTCGGGAGAGAGAATTTGTCTTGTGGATTGTGTTTATTTTTCATCTTACTTATCGATTATTTTCTACTTGCCTAATGTGAGTCCACAGATTCCCACAATTACTTATTTACTAACTAAAAAAACCAATGTCAGACATAGGGCCGGTTGACTCTTGAGGTAGCTGAGGCAGCTGCCTCAGGCCCCAGATTTCGATAGGCCCTAAAACATATATATATATATATATATATATATATATATGTGTGTGTGTGTGTGTGTGTGTGTGTGTGTGTATGCGTTGTATTATAGGCACAAATAGAAGGTTGTCCTAGCGGTTAGGCTATTAGGTGCTGATCTCGTAAGCCCGAGTTCAAGTCCTACTGGTGTCAATAATTTTTTTCTATTTTCCTCAAAGAAGGCATATGCTATGTAGTGCCCATGCTGCACGCAATTGCTAATTGGGCTCCATTTTTTAGTCCACGCCCTAGAAATGGCTGAAAACACCTAACAACAATAGAAATGAGCTTATATAAAAATGAAAAAAAAAAATATATATATATATATATATATATATATATTACCTATAGAAATGAGCTTATATAAAAATGAAAAAAAAAGGATATTACCTTGACTAATCAGTAAAAACTTAGAAATTACTGTGTGACGTTTAATCTGTTCATTCTGCTTCTTCTCTTGCACTTTTTCTGCTCTCAAAGTCTCATCATTTTGCTTCTTCCTTCAGTTCAGGGTGTCCTCTTATTGTTTTCTTTTAATCGGGTGCTATATTTTCATCTCTTCAACTTTACATACTATATTTTTATTCCAATTTGTTATCAATTTTATGTTTTGATAAATTTATTTGACAATTGATCATTTGCTAATTTATATTTTGTTATTATATTTACTGATTTGTTTGTTATCTTTATATTTTAATTTGTGTTATAGTTAAAATTGTAAAATATCATGTCTAACAAAAAATGTGCAAGTGGATGGAAGAAAACATTGAAAAAGAGAAAGGCTGAAATGTTAGTTAAATCTCCGCAATGGGCACTAGATAAATTTGTCACTAAAACTAGAAAACAAGATTCATCAAATTCAGTTAAAGATCATGAGGTAAATGAAACTGAATTAGAAATAGATGTTGAAAAAGAATTAGAAGGAGATGACAAGCACAATGTAGTTGATAATAGTAAAAAAGAATCACATGTCTATCAGTCTTCTAGTGATGAACAAAATAAAACTAAAGTTGTTGTAGAAACTACTTCAACTTCAGTAGAAATATCCAATTCAGTATCTACAAATATATATGATCTCGTACAATGGGCCGATATCGATATGAACTTTAGAGATCTTATAGTAGAAAAAGGCCCAATGAGATATAATGAATTAGATTTTTCCTATTGACGAAAATAATGGACGTTTCTCAATAATATTCTACACAAAAATATTATCAAATGGAGAAAAAAAACATGACAGACGATGGTTAGTATATTCAAAAGATTTAGATTGAGTTTATTGCTTTTGGTGTAAATTATTTTATTCAAAGTCTACTACAAGCCAATTAGTAAATGAAGGAAGTAGAGATTGGAAAATTTTAGGCGGCCAAATAAAAGCTCATGAAACAAGTCATGAATATATTACAAATATGAGTAAGTGGATTGAGTTAAAGATTAGATTGCAAAAGAATAAGACTATTGATAAACATGTACAAGAACAAATGAACTTGGAAAAGGAGCGTTGGAAAAAAGTTTTGGTAAGAATTATTTCTGTTATGAAATACCTTGCTAAAAATAATCTTGCATTTCGAGGAAAAAATGAAAAGATATATGAGAAAAGTAATGGTAAATTTTTAGGTCTGGTTGAAATGATTGCTGAATTTGATGACACCATGCAAGAACATGTTAGACGTATTCAACATGGTCAACTTCAATGTCATTATTTAAGTCATTTGATACAAAATGAATTAATAGAATTGTTAGCTTTCAAAGTGAAAGAAATGATAATAAATAAAGTTAAAGAGACAAAATATTTTTCTGTTATTCTTAATTGTACCCCTGATGTAAGCCACCAAGAACAAATGACTATTATTTTGCGATGCATGGACACTTCTAGTTGCCCTATTAAAGTTGAAGAATATTTTTTTGGATTCCCTAAAAGTAGATGATACTTCGGGAAAGAGCCTGTTTGACGATCTTATAAATGTATTAGAAAAATATGAACTTAACGTTAATGATATAAGAGGACAAGGGTATGATAACGGATCAAATATGAAAGGTAAACACCAAGGAGTGCAAAAGAGGTTGTTACACATAAATCCTAGAGCATTTTATATACCATGTGGATGTCATAACTTGAATCTAGTTTTATGTGATATGGCTAATTCTTGTCATAGAGCTATCTCATTTTTTGGAGTATTACAACGCATATATTCTATATTTTCTTTGTCTGCTAAGAGATGGAAAAATTTACAGGATAATGGATGCAAATTTTCAGTAAAATCCTTATCTCAAACTCGATGGGAAAGTAGAATTGAAAGTGTTGAAGCTATTAAGTTTCAAACTCAAAATATATGAAATGCTCTAGTTCAATTAGCACTAATGGTGAAGATGGCAAAATAAAAAGTGAAGCTATGTGTTTAGTAAATTACAAGATTGAAAATTTTGAATTCTTAGTTGCTATGAATATTTGGTATAACATATTATTTGATGTCAATTCATTTAGTAAAACATTGCAATCCAAAGACATGCAAATTGATGTTGCCATTAACCAATTAAAAGGCCTTATATCTTATATAAAGAAATATAGGGAAAATGGGTTTGAGTTGCTATAAATTCAACTTTAGAAATTGCTAAAGAATTGAATATAGTAGCTGAAATTTTGTGAAAAACGTACAGTCTATCGGAAAAAATAATTTGATGAATGTAATAGTGAAGAGATTACTCATTCAGCTAAAAGATCTTTTGAAACTGAGTATTTCATATACATAATGAATCATGTTATTACTTCTGTTGAAACTAGATTTGAGCAATTTAAAGAATATGAAACTATTTTGGGTTTCCACTTGATTTGGGCATTCTCAAAGCTTTGAAAGATGATGAACTAAAAAAGTCTTGTCTTAATCTTGAGACTTATTTAACTTTTAATGAATATTCAGATATTGATGGACTTAAAGTGTTTACATAAAAACTAATACACCGATTGAGATATTAAGTTTTGTTAAAGGATTAGATTCATTTCCAAATATTTGCATTGCTTATAAAAATATTACTCCCTCCGTTCCAAAATAGATGATGTTTTAGAAAAAAACAGAATAATTAAGAAACAAATATATTACCAAATATAACCCCCTAAAATTTTTGCAGATAAGATTTAATGATATCAAATGTGAGTGGGAGGTTGAAGAGTCAAAGATATTTTTGGATTTACATAGGGGTAAAATAGAGAGAAATGGTAAAAAAAACCTAGAACATCAATTATTATGGAATTTGTTTAAGAAGCTAAAACATCGTCTATTTTGGAACGGAGGGAGTATTAACAACACCTATAACCATTGCTTCAGCCGAAAGAAGTTTTTCAAAATTAAAATTATTAAAATCTTATTTACGATCAACTATGTCCCAAGAGAGATTGAATGGATTATGTATATTGTCTATTGAAAGTAGTATGCTAAAGCATCTTGATTATAAAACATAATCAGTAATTTTGCCGCTGAAAAAGCAAGAAAAATGAAATGAATTCTACTTAAAATCTCACCTCAAGCCCCAAATTTTCTTGATTCGGCCCTGGTCACACAATAAATTGTGGTGCATGGCGTGTAACGAACCCATAAATTTAGTCAAGGGGGGTTATCTATAGACGTATCTAGTAGTTCGTCTCACAGGGTAATTTTTCTTTTTAACTATGATCTAACGTTATGTGGCAAACTTTTACCAAATAGGGGGGTAGGGGGTGAGGGGGTGGATTCTAAATATGCTAGAAATCAAGTGCCTTTATATTAGATTGTAAACTTAAAAGATTGGATAAAATAATAATAATTTAGAAATTTTAAGAAGGACGACTACGTTGTGCGCCTTCTATATATGTCCATGAGCCTCAATAATGAATAATAACCAACTCTATAAATAAGCCTAGAAAGTTTTATTAACAATTTAGATGGAATCAATAAATTGATTTAATTACAAAAAAATAAAAATTAAGATATAATGTTTCTATGTTCATTATATTTTCTAATTTTTATCTCTATTGTTTATACATAGTAATAATACATCCATTTAATTTAAATTAAACAATATAATTATTTATTTTAATGTATTAAATTGTACTGAAATTAACTAAAATATACATATTATAATACATTATTTTGACGGGCCGAGGGAGACCAGTGCTGCCTTGGCTCATAGGTAGGTCCACCCATGGATCTAATGACCACATATATAAACCAAGGAGGAGTTGAAAACGCCATTCAACCAAACACATATTGCAATTAGTGTAAGAATAGTTTTTGGCTCAAGTGTTGTCACATTACAAGGATTTGATAGTACTTGGGTGGTAGATTCTGGTAATTGTGACAACATGGAGCTAAAGATTAAAAAATAAAAACAAGTCTTGGACGTAATTTTCTTGGTACAGTCCAACATATATGGAATCAACGAAAGATCACACTTTTTTGGCATTTTTCTGTATAGTGCTTGTAGACATCCCTAAATAGATGCTACCTTTAAGTTGTTTTCACAATTTACTTCTTTTTATTTCAGCTTCCGTTTTGTCAATTTCGAACTTTTACTTACTTAACCCCACAAATGCACAAAACTACGGGTGTGTTCTTGTAATAAGATTTAGTAAATTATTATATTTTTATGCTGTAAAATATAATATGATAAATACTCATTCATATTTGAGTATTTTTACCGTTTTGCTCACAGAAATAAATCTTTAAAAAATTATTAGAATAACTAGAATAATGTTTTTGTTATACCTTATAACACATCTAATCTATACTAATATAAAAGGAAAACCCTCTTCAAATAGTAAAATCCCGCTAAATTTTAATTTCTAAATATGAAAATAATTTAAAAAATTGTATTATTTATAAAAAATAAAAAGAAGTTGTAATCTCCTATACAAAAGCAGTGATTCATTTTCTTTTAATTATTTCTAAGGAAAATTCAATTTTTTTTTCAAATGCAAATAACTTTTACATTCCTTATATGTTTCTGACGTATAACTAGATGTTCCCGCGTGATGCAAAGATAATTTTTTTTAATATTATATTATGTTAATAATATGCTATTAAATTTTAATATTTATATATTTATAAAAGCTAAATGAGGGGCATTTTTGTAATTCACTATTTCCCGCCTAAAAGTGATCTTAAATGCATTCTTTATTTCTACCTTAAATATTAATAAATTATTTTTTTCCTTCAAATTAATGCAATGTTACATCTTACTCTCATTAATTAATTTAATAAAGATGCAATTTTAAGTTATATTTTCCTTAATTTAGTTTTTCTATTAATTGATTTGGGTAATTCCTTAAATACGTGTCCAAACTTACAGAATTTCAACTTTCTGTCTATATTATTATCTTTATACTTAACAGTTGTAACTATATATTGACTTTGCATTACATGCCTTATACTGAAAAATTATCTTATATATCTAGAATATCAATTAAATTCGTGGGGCCTATAAAACGCCCGATTATTTGTAGTCGAAAATTCACACTTGCATTATTATCTTTTTTTTTTTTTCCGATCTGTTATCAATCATCTTACTTAGCATATTTGTATTTCATGACTCCAACATCCAATCTAATCCTACCTCTTATTTTAGATGCACTTCTATCTTCGGATAAGAGCAATGAGAGGCAGGGGGAATAAACAATAAATCATCAACTATATTTTATGATTTTCCCTTCATATCCTTTATATTATCTCTATTTTCATTAATTATGGTTGGTTAGGAAATTAGAGAATTTTTAGGAATAGTGGTAGGGGTAGTATTGGAATAAATGGAGGGAGAAAAATCTTAAAAGATATCTATCTATAAACATTCACAAAACTTAAAACTGCATCTAAAGAAAATGGAGGTAGTAATATATATATATATATATATATATATATATATATATATATGTATATATATATATATGTATATATATATATGTATATATATATGTATATGACAAAAATGAATTATGAAGAAGTCAACAATTGGTCTGCTTTGCCATTATGGTAAGATACCTAAGTTTTTTTTCTTTTTCCTTCAATGTAGGCATGTATTTTTTTGTAAGAATTTACTTAATTATGTATCTGGATGTGTATAACTGGAGTTTTTTTTTTAAATAATTTAGAAGGATTATGATACTGCTCTTTTTTTTTTTTTTTTTGAGGGAAGATTATGATAGTGCTCTTAACTTGTGGATGTTGTTTCTTTGTTTATTGATAATTGCTATTGTTATTCCACGATGATGTGTGGTTGGTAACTACTACTAAGTGACCATGTAGAATAAGACTTTTGGTCTTTTTAGTACAATTCCTGATCAGGGAGGGGTTGGTTGGAATCAATCCCTGGCCAAAGGTCTGGGTTACAATATGTTCCCCCAGTTGAGCTCTCATATAATAAGATCATGTTTAAAAGTTAATAGTATATAAATTATGGATGTTCATCCCTAATTAACTCACATATATAAAGTTTTTCCTTAATCATCTATATCTATATATATATATATAAAAGCTAAATGATGGACTTTTTTGTAATTTACTATTTCCCGCCTAAAATGTCTTTAATGCATTATTAATTTCCTCTAAGGCATTAATTATATTTTTTTCTTCAAATTAATACAATATTAAGTATTATCTTCCTCAATAAATGAATATATACTTTATTAAATTAAAAGTAAAAGTTAATGTATAATTTAATGATTGACTAATTAAATTATTGTATTTACAAATATTAATTTGTTATAATTAATCACGGGACTATGACTTTCACAAATATTTATATATGATAATTAATCTTGAAATTATTGTTTATTACATTTTCATATTTTCTATTTATTAATATTATTTCTTTATAAATAATAATTACACTTTGCAATCTAAACTATGAGATTTTACATGTGCAACAATTAATATTTCTATTTAAAAAATAAAATTAACATGCTTGAGCGTTATAGCTTTTTTAGAGTTCTCAATATAAACAATACTTTGTTGCATTTTTTTATATTTTGCAACCTAAGCAAAATACACACACACACACATACACACATATATAATATATATATATATATATAAATAAAAATGTATATATATATATACAAAAATGTACATATATATACATGTTATAGTTATTGTATCTTTAAATAAATCTAATATTCATAATAAAATTGTATAATCTATTTAAATAAATTTCAACGTATACATGATATTATTCAGATATATTGAAGAATTCATATGCTTAGTTTTGTTAGTCCATCTATAGAATAACCATTGAATTTTATTTTATTAATATCTAGATTTATTAAAAACCTAAAACGTATTTGCATATATTAAACCACAATGTAAAATATTAAAACTTGAAAATTAATTTTTAAAAATAAAGTTAAATAGTTATAGTTAAAATTTAAAAAATTATTTGGATAAATTAAAACATTTAAAAAAATTGACAAAAATAAAAGAAAACACGAATTTTCTTATAATACAATTTAATTTATTTTATTTGATATATTTTGGTGTGCCGTGTGATATTTATATTTTTGTGTTTGTTTTGATATTTATTTTCAATTAAGCTATTGTGGTGTTCGCATATGTTAAGGTCATCCACACACACACTAAATATATATTTGACTTGCAATATTAGAGATGTTCATTCTTAAAAGTAGATATAATTTATTTTTTACATTTCATATATTATCTTAATGTAAATTTATAAAATAAGATATTTATAAAAAGTAAGTTTTATTAAATCAATATATCACGTGGGAGAAATATATATTTACATTATTTATATTTTGGGTTTATATCATTTTGCAACATGTAGTATGCGCGTTTTTTCATTTTCATTTTTATTTTTATTTTTCAATCACAACCTGAACTATACGCTTTTTTCACTTTTGCAATATCTGCCAGCAATTCAAGCGCGAAAAGTAAAAGAATATTAAAAAATATTTAAATAACATAAATTATTTAAAAATCTAAAAAATATTTTTAAAAATTCTAAACTTCATTTAAAATATTAGAAAATTAACTTAAACATGTTAAAAATATATTAAAAATTTGATTTTTTTTTTTAAAAAAGTTAAGATCAACTCATTTTCAGTAAGAAAAATAAAATCTTATTAATTTTTTTAAAAAAATTTATAAAACTATTATAAATTTCTGAAAATCATCTTTTAAACTCTAAAAAATGATTTAAACTATTTAAAAATTATCTTAAAAAATTATTTTAAAATCTCTTCAGTTTCGTTTAAGATATCTGGAAGTATCTATGAAAATTCTAATTTTATGACATAAGTATTTTTTTAATTATTATTTTTAAATAAATCTTTTTAAAAAAATTAAAATTCTTTGAAATGATATCAAAATTATTCCGTCTTTTTTCAGAAAAAGGATTTTTTCTTAAAATAATTTCTAAATTTTTTCAGTTAAGTTTATGAAATATTAACTAGCTTTTTAGAATTTAAACATAAATATTATTTTTAAATAGTTTCTTCTCCAAAAATTGCTACCAAAGGTTGCAAAGGTGGGAAAACGCAAAGTTCAGGCTGGGATCGTGAAAAAAGAAAAAATAATTATTTAATTTTCATTTAGTTAGAATATAATAATTTTATTTTCTATATTAGATTATATAATATTTAATTTAATTAAATAATTACTTATTAAATAAATTTCCGTGCATCGCACGGGAGCGATACTAGTATATATAAAAGTAGAATGGAGGGCTTTTATGTCATTTTACTTTTCCCGCCTAAAAGTTCAACATCAATTTAGTAAGGTTTTGTCAGTTTTGGTAAGTAATAATTTTCTTTTTTATTTTGTAAAATGCAAATAACTTTTTTATTTTTAATTCGTTTTCTATACATAATATATCAAATTATTCATCTTTTCACGATCTTCAATTTGACATCCATATCATATATATTAGATTTAAAAATAAATTATTTATTAGTTAATTATTTTGGTTATATTCTGGTTAGTTAAGTTCTTTTACACTACAAGAAATTTATTTATATGACAAGAATTTCTAATATATTTTATTTACCTAAGTTACGCCCAGGATAAAAATCATTGTTTAAATAATGAAAAGTTAGAGGAAAAATTAATATTTTACAAACAATTTATTAAATAATTACTTACGATACTAATATACGCCCTCCGTTTCTTTTTAATTGATTTTTTAGAAAAAAGAGGAAGAATTAAGAGTTCAATTTTTTTTCCAAATATATCTCCCAGTAATCTCCTTTCTCTCTCATATCTATCTCATGTCTAGGTTGAAAAGTAAGAAATATTTTGGGATTGACAGAGGAAAAAATTGAGAGAAATTGTAAAAAATAGCTAAAAAGATCAATTAATTCGAAAAATCATTAAGAAGTTAAAATATCAAATAAAAAGGAATAGAAGGAGTATATTATTTATAATAGCAATGTCTATTTGAGTAATCACTGAAGTATGAGCACTTAGAGCAAAATGCATATTTATATATCATAATTATTATTCAAGTTATTCTTTTAGTACTAAATCATATTTTCATAATATGTATTTTGTTAAAATTATTTTGTTAAGTGATGAGTTACACTTTGCAACCTAAATTATGACATTTGTTACATCTTTCAATCTTTTTGTAGTTGGTTTTTTTACATGACTAACCTCAACTATATTTTTTTTACACTTTTTAATATGTAAAGTACTTTGTCTCACTAACTAAATTTAACTTTTTTTTTTTTAACTTTTTGCAACCTAAGTAATAGTTTTTTCATTAATCAATTTATATTTAGATAGATATAATATTTGCATTACAAATATAAAAATTATTTGAATAAATTATGGTACCAAATAAAATATAAACATATTTAAGTATTTTTTAGAATTCACACACTTTATATTGTTATTCGAATATTTATAACTTTTGAATTTTATTTTGTTAATGTTAGGATTTATTCAGAAATATTTTGGGTATATAAGTTATCATCAAGTAAAAAATTATAAGCTGCAAATGAGAATCTAATTTTAGAAAGGAACAAGTAAATATTTATAGTTAGAATTTGAAGTTTATGTATATGTATTACAAAATCTACGCATATATAAAGTTATAAGAAAGTTAAGATTGTAAATTGAATTTCCCAATCATTATATTTTGTGTTATTTATGGTTATTTGTACAAATGCGAACTTTTGATTTTTTTTCCTTCTTTCTAAAGAAGTACTTTTCCCAAATTTACAAATAGTATTTTGTATCATAACCACTTTTTACATATTATATATATAATTAATTATATTTTCATGATCTTTAATTCAACATACATACCATATAAAAAAAAAAAAAAAAAAAAGCGTGATATTTAATAAAATAAAGACAATTTTATATTGATTGGTTATTTGGTTTGATCTTAGTACGTATTGTGCACTTTTATTCGTGTCAAATTTAGGCTGTAAGAATTAGTTAAATATTTTCTATAAAAAAAAAAAATCTATTTTTTATAAATACTTTAATTAATTAATTTATTGTATGCATCTTTCTATCTTAGTTTTATTCGGTAGATTAACCCCTCTCTCTCTCTCTCTCTCTCTCTCTCTCTCTCTATATATATATATATATATATATATATATACACATATAAATATGTGTTTTTGTCTAATTAAATAAATTGGAGCCAAATATGTAATAAAGAAAATTATTTTCCCCTCCAATTGCAAGCTGGACATTTTCAAGAATATTATTCATGTATTTGTCCCTAAAGAGTTGTTGTTGTACTATCACCATTCTGTCAGTTTGTTTCTTTCTCAACAACTTTTTTTTTTTTTAAATAATAACAAGTCTTTTGTTGTTTCTAATCTATTTTTACATATAGTATATGAAATTAATAAAATTTTCATCTACTTTAAGTTGAAGTAAGTTTTGACTTTTTATTATGTATTAGACTATTTAATCAATTGACTATTTTTACAACAAAAAATATGATATTATTTAAAAGAAAAATATAATTTTCTTATAAATTATTCAATTTATTTTTTATTATCTTATAATTATTATTTTAATAAGTTGGCATTTTATTATATTTATGTCTATTTTCACATATGTAATCAATGAGATTATTTGTGATTATTCGCATAGGTTAGAAGGATACATGCTGCCTACAGTAACATTTGAGTTAAAAAAATAATTTTAATATATGTATTTTAATTTTCATATTTAATATTTAGTTTAATTTTATTTCGTAATAATATTTTTTTATAAATAATAAGTATATATTCAATCCATAAATTTCACGGGAGAAACCGATGTTTACGCTATTTAAAATTTTACTATATGATAATTTATATTTTGAATTATTTATTTTATCGAGTGTACAAGGTTCACATGTTAAAAAATAACACCATATAGTATTTAATTTTATTAAAATATACTATAATGTAACATGCTTCCGTGCACCGCACGGGGTAATACTAGTAAAAGGTAAAAGTAATTAAAAATAATCCATCAATCTGATAAGTGAGTCGTGTTTTTATACCCTAAAATAGAGGCTAAAATATGATTCTTTACTTTTGGCGAAAAGAGTATTTATAGTATCTTAAAATTCTTTATGCTTCTTCACTAATAAAAAATTAATTTGAATGTTAAAATATTCTAAAGTGGACTTTTTTATGTCTTAATTTTATATGTAACTGTTTATTTTTGTCTTGCAACTTAATGTTTAATAGTGCCATAACTTTAGTACAAATCTTAGATTCTAAAACCATTGAAAATGATAAGCTATATCCAACGATATTTATATCATTTGTTAAGGTTTCCTTTTATTGATATAACAAACCGCACTTCTCTCTATGTGAAGTATTATGAACAAATGTCAAGTCATTGTTAATTATATGAATAGTTTCTATAACGGCTGACCGCATAGGATTGTAAATCTGAAAAAAATAGAATTTACTCCATCTATAACTCAAAATATTGTTATTTATATATTTATTTATATTTCAAGATTATATGACTCGGTTGATTATAAATATTCATGGATCATTTCTTTTACAGATTTAGTAACTTTAATAAACTTAAAATATATGTAACCCATAATAAGGTTTAAAATTTTAATTTCGACAAGTCTAATAATCGTTAATACTATAAAATTATTATTATTATTGTTGTAGTTGTTGTTGTTGTTGTTATTTTAAAGTAGTATAATTTAAAATTATAATATATTATAACATGCCGCGCATTGCGCGGGAGCATAACTAGTTGTTATAAAAGCATTACAAAACGTACATAAGTCACTGTATATACTTACACTATTATTTGATGTATTTTAGTTAAGTAATTATCAACATTTATTGTTTTATATAGGGCATGCAATATGAGTTTCAAATCTAATTTTATAAAAAGTAAATTAAATTATTTTTATTTTGCATCAACTTTCACTAGAAACATATATATCTATACTAATATAAAATGAGAGCTCTTTATAAATAGAAAAATCCCGTCAAATTTCAATTTCTAAATGCCAAAATAATTCAGAAGTTCTATTATTTACAAAAAAAAACAGAATCTCCTATGTAAAAGTAGTGATTCATTTTCTTTTAATTATTTCTAGAAAAAAAAAATTCAAAAGCAAATAACATTTGCATTCCTTATTTTCATACGTATATTATATGTCCTCACGTGTGACGCACAGATAAATTATTGAATATTACATTGTTTTAATAATATGTGAGTTAAATTTTAATTTAATATTACTATAAAAGCATTATAAAATGTACATAAGCCAGTGTATATACTCTCCACTATTAGTTGGTGTATGTTAGTTCAATAATTATCAACATTTATTGTTTTATGTAGGGCAATATGAGTCTTAAATTCAGTTTTATAATAAGTAAATTAAATTATTTTATTTTGCATCAACTTTCATTAGAAATATATAGCCCATATTTTTACTAATATAATGTCTTTATGCGATTGGGCATTAATGTAAATCTAACAATTCGTGTCATTATACTATTTTTTCATTAAAATAATCTGATATTTCAAATAATTATTAAAATATAAAATTCTGAAAAGAAACTAAAAAATATATTTCTCCTCAAGACTCAATTTTGTTATGTGAAAATATTCAATTATTTAAGTATATCATATTTAATCGTACAAAAATTATTTTAGATTTAAATGACTTTATTTATGTATCTATATGGATGTCTAATTGAAGATCGTAAATAAAAATTAATTTAATATATTTTTCATAAAAAATGAAATTGATACGGAAAAGTTATAATCGTTTAAACTTTTAGGTTAAAAATAAGAAGAAGGAAGAGAGAGGAGTTTTTGATTGGTAGGTTGCAGTACATGATTTTTAAATTAAATAAAAAGTACTCCCTCCGTTCCAGTTAAATTGTCCTACTTTTCATTTCGATCCGTCTCACTTAACTTGTCACACCCATAAATGACAATTAAAGGCAACAATCTCCACCCTCAAAATATTCACATTCAATCTTCACTTTTAAAAAAGTCAAAGATTTCACAAAATTTATTTTTTCTTAACATCTGTTCCCCATCATTTGTGACAAGTTAATCGGGACGGAGGGAGTATATAATTTTTAAACCTGGAGCCATGTAGAAGGGACCTCTTTTTTTGGTCAGTAAAATCATTGTAGAGGTGACATGTGGAGCGTTAAGTAGGAAGGCTCTTTTTTAGTATTAAAGGAGGATATGTGATATTAGTTATCTTTTCACGATCTTTAAATTGACGTATATGTTGCATCTCAATATTAGTACAAAATGTTGATTGTAATTTTTTCTGGGGTTGAATTAATTATTTTCTAAGGTGATCATCAGAGTTAATTTCAGAATACAACTGTATAAACCATTTTTGTTGCAATGTCCAACTTTAGCCATATTTCAGGCTATATAGGTCGTGTATTTTGCACATGACTCCAAGAGGCCAGTAAAATAGCAACACGTGGCCATCTTATTTCGAAAATTTATAATAATTTATTAAAAATATAAAAAAGATAAAATTTTAGATTATTATATATAATAAATTCAGAAAATAAATTTGATAATTATAAAATTTATTATTAAAAATATAAAATTACTCAAAACTCTAAATTATGTTATATAAAAACTCAGAAATAAATATAAAATTTAGAAAATAATATTGAAAATTATAAAAGTTCATTATTAAAAATCTGGATCTGAGTTTCTAAAGAAATCGGATGTTTCTCTTCTTCCTCGTGTGGCTCGCCGCCGCGCTCGGCTCCTCCTCGATGGTAGCGCTGGTCAAAGAGTATTTCGGCGGTCGCGGCTCGGTAAGGGGCACGGGTTCAATAACGATGGCGTTTTGTCATGGTCGAAGCTTCGTCGTGCATTCCAATTGTTGAGGCTGATCGAGTCACACTTCGGAGTGGACATCGCGACGACGCTGGATAAGCTGACGAAGCTTTATAATTTGATTTTCGAGAAATTCGACTGCGAAGAAAGCAACACTGTGGATCAGAAGGCATTTAGGGATGAGGTGAAGAACATACTGCTGGTTATTGCCGATTGTCTCGGCTCCAGCTCTATTCTGATGGCGCTTGAAGATGATGATAAGAGTTTTCTCGAGCAACAGCAGAATGCCGATCTCGAGGCATCTAGGTTCTGGTTAATCTTATCCTGCGGCCTCGATTTACTTGTAATGAATTAATTTCCGAAATAACAAGTGTAAGGAATTCAATTGTCAAAATTCAGTAATTCATTCCAAAATTCAAGAGTCCAATAATTTGATTTTTATCGTACAGTAACACCGGTACCACTGTAGTACCATAAAATCACCCAAAATTTAGTTATCTAATGAATTCCGAACGTGTTTGTACTTTGCATTCAGTAAGGAATTCTAAAATAATTTTTACAATTTTATATTTATGTTTTGAAATTTTTTGATATTTTTGTTTTTATATAAAATATATTTTATTTTCAGATTTTCTTTTATATTTTTATTTTCTAATTTTTTATATTTAGTTTCTTATTTTTTTATATAAAAGTTATCTAGAATTTTATCATTTTTACAGTTTTCATAAATTATTATAAAGTTTTAAAATAAGATGGACACATGTCGTCGTTTTATTTGCCCCTTGGAGTAATGTGTCAATCACATGACTTATATAGTCTGAGTTGGAAATTGGAACAAAAACGGTTTATATAGGTCGTAATCGGATTTTTTCTTTTTAGACTAGAAATTGAAAAATGACAAATAGTTCAGGTTGCATTATGAAATTAACCATAATCGTTATTATTAATGAACATATTCATGTTTTTGACAAGGGAATTTGTATTAGATTGTAGGATTAATTGCAAAATAATTTACCAACTTTGTCTTCATTCTCATTTACAACATGAACTATAAAACTTTGCAAAATAATTCACCAATTTAATATTTTTTGCAAATTGGTTCATGGGGCTCAAAATCGGGTTCCAATTACTAATGTGAAACTTGATTATTTAGTTGGTGATGCAATTAATAACATGAAAAGCAAATGGGAAGATATAGGAAATAAGTTTTTTAGCTAGGCCAATACACATGGTCGTAGATGTAGTAGTTAATATCGAAATAAAAGAGTTCTTAGTTGGATTAGTGCTCGATCTTCCTCTACAATAGCTACCGTTAAGTTCTTCTTTCTTTCTTCTTTGCTTTGCTTTGTGTGCCATTGAAGGTGTGTGTTGATTTCACTAAGAACCTAATTCACAAGCTCAACTTGTTCCCAAAATAACCGATTATCCTACAGAAGAAGGGAATATGGACGGTGTCAAGGCTATGATGGAGAGGGGTTTCTATGTTTTCCTACAACAGTGTGAGGATAAGTTTAATGATTTTCATATGAGGTATCAGAGGGTTCATGAAACAATTCAATTGTGTTGTAAATTTAATTGACAGATTTGATGAATTCTATTTTATTCAGTTTTGCAAGCTATTCTCTCATGTTGCACTTGTAAACTTTAGTTCCACAAACATGTACAAAATAAGAATGATGAGGAAATAACATTTTTCTAATTCTTTGGTGTATTGAACTCCTCCATTTATGAAAGCTCTTAAAGGTTGAGACATGCCCTATTATTGGTTGTTTTACATATATGAAAATCCAATAGTGTTACCATAGTACATATAATTACTCAATTACAATTTCATATTATAATCACTTTATCATCCAAATTTCTTAATACAACAAAAAAATACATTAGTTTTTATTTTTTATTGTTTACTGATTTACCATTTGATTATATCAGAATATTATTTTTTTAATATATATTTATACTGCATTTCCAAATCGTACATCGCACGAGAGCATTACCAGCTTGAACAAATATGTCATCTTAAATTCTTATTTGCCATCATAGACGGACCTACACTAGGGCCAAGGGGGGCACTGGGTCCCCCTGACCCCGTCATAATGTGCTATTATATATGTGTGTTTCCCCTGATTCCGTTATAATGTGTTATCATATATGTGTATTTTAGTCGACTTTAATATAACTTAATTAAATAAATATAAATAATTCAATTGTTTAACTTGAAGAAGATGAATGTTTATTATGTATAAGCAATAGAAATAAAGATGTTAGAAAATATCATGAATATTGAAACACTATATCTTGATTTTTTTATTTTTTTTTTGTGATTAACTTAATTTATCAATCTTATCTAAATTGTTAATACTTTTCTAGTTTATTTATACATTTGATTATATTTAGGGGCGCACAACGATATTCCTCCTTTAATTTCTAAGATATTATCATATAATTTATCCAATATTTTGAGTTTATGGGCTAATTATATAAAATAATTTAATTTTTAGCCTACTCAGACTCTGTCACAATTTGGTAAATATTTGCCACATGAGCATAGTTAAAAAAAATTATTTTGTAAGACGAACTCCTAAATCGGTCTATAAGTGGGCCCCCCTCACCTAAATTTCTGGGTCCGTCACTAATTCTACCTTCCAAGTGTTCCATCTCTCGGGACACAATTCATTCCACAAATAAATTATACTAAAAACTATTAGAATTTGAACCTAAATTATGTATCCTAAAGCCTCATCATTTCTAAACAACAATATCATGAAATCTCTAAATTTACGTAGAACTAATGGTGGCACACATTATATCTTGGTTGGTTCCTATTGAATTCATGTGTAGTATCTAATATATATATGAATCTCCACCTAGAAAAAATAAATCTGCGAGAGCCAATTAAAATATGAGAAAATAATTCTTGTTAGTAAAACAAAATAGTTTTGATGGTAGGTCATAAGTGGTAGAGATTGTGAGCGCGAAAATTTAAGTGACTTCTTAGTGTGTCTTTGACCTTCCTTTTTCTTGTTTGCTTTGTTAATTTGCCTTTAACTTCCAATTATATTCCTTTCAAATGATGTACGATTTTACATGTAAAAGAAAATAAAGAAAATGTATTAGGAAAGTCAAATATAACTAAATATTAATATATATATATATATATATATATATATTTATTGAATCTTATTCCATTGAATTTTAAATTATTATTTTTAATTAAAGGATATATGTATGCTATTTTTTTTATACCTCAAATTGAGAGAAAACGCACTCTTGATCCGCACCTACGTACCAGTAAAAGTTTGTGACCATGAACATATTTAAAATTATAGAAAATTACACTTCCAACCTAAATTACGTCAAAGTCTTACACTATGAATATAAAAAGTTTTACCCTTAGATCCGCATCTATGTACCACTAAAAGTTTGTGACCATGAATATACTAAAACATATAGAAAATTACTCTTGCAATCTAATTATGTCAAGTCTTACAATACGAAACAATAAAAGTTTATTGTCAGTAAGCAAGCTAAACTATATATGTTTCACATTTTCCAATCTAAACAATTTTTTTTTTTTTTTGGTGGCAGTGTCCAACCTGAAACATTTGTTTTCCTTAATACATTGTAATCGAAATACTTTTTTTTATCACACAGACATATTTTTATATATAAAACAACTTGAAATATATAATAACAATAAATATTTTTTAATTAAGAAAATTCAGATTTGATGTAAACTTTTTTTCCTCCTTTTGTTCCATATTTTTAATTTATCAAAATATTTTTCAAACTCCATCTATAAATATTTAAAAATAAAATTGAAATATATAATTATTTGCTATTATTCAATGCACTTATCTAGGAGAAATAAAAAAAATAAAGAAATTTTAAATATTGGAATATTCTTAAATTTCAAATCACAACTATGAAGAACCAAGAAATATGAGTCATCAGTTGCAACAACTATATCAATCTTATCCAGGGGAAATAAAAAATAAAATTCTTAAATATTGAAATATTATAATATATTTCATATTGCCAAAATTATGAGAGAATAACACTTGACAAAGTGGTTGAGAGAATGACATTTTGCAAAGTGGTTTCTTTTTTAATATATAAAAGATCTTATACTATAATAAGATAAATATATAACATGTATATAATATGATATAATCAATGTATCAGCAGTGATTATGTGGCATGTATTAATGTTAGTGTAGTAGGAGATACGTATATATATACCTCACTACAGCATAAGAGGTCTTTTGTATAACATTTTTTGAGATCACTGTTGTGGTTACCAATAATAAGTTATTTGTGATCACTTGTTGTCATAAAATCTCTCCACAAATTATTTTAAACTATTTTAAGACTACACTTAAAGACAACTAGTTGTTGCATAAAATATTTGAGATACATTTGTGACCACTTTTGTCATCTCAAATATATTATTTGAGTCCAAGTTATTGGGACAGCTAATTAGTGATGACATGTTATTTCGAATAATAAATGATCATTATTTGATACCACTTTTTGCCGTCTCAAAAGACTTTTTTTTTTTTTGATAATGGGAGAATATATGTCTCTAGATAAAAATGATATAGAAATAGATTAGTGATGGAAAGTGAAAAAAAAAAAAATCATTAGTATCCATTAGTGACGAAATAATAAACGAATATTAGAGACAGACATAGTTCATCTCTATTTTGTAGGTAATTTGGTCTCTAAGTTTATAATAGAGAGGAACCGTCACTAAATTTAGAGACTAAATAAATCAACCTCTAAATTTTAGAAACGAAGATTCTATAGACCAAACTCGTTTCAAATCCGTTACTATTTTAATTTAGAAATGAATATCATATAATTAGAGTCGGATTTTCCACCTCTAATTACAATGTGATAAAGAAATCAAAACCTGAAAGTTCAAATAATATTATAATAATAGACAAACAATTAATGTTACAAAAAGATAATATAACATTCTTTTAAGTAACTTACCTTAGCTACTTTTAGCCAAAAGAAATACTTTTTATTGTGTCAATAATCTATATATATATGTAAAATGTAGGGTTCTAATGTCATTTTAACTTTTTCTTCAAAAAATTTAAATCACAATTGGTAATTTTTTCTTATTTTTGGTAAGTTTATAATTTCTTTTATTTTTTCTAAAATATAAATAACTTTTCCATTTTTAATTCGATTTTTATGCATAATATACCATATTATTCATCTTCTCACGATCTTCAAGTTGACATCCATATCACATATATTATAATGAGATATTTGTTTTAAATAAATAAATTGTTTGTTGATTAATTATTTATACTAGAATTGATGTTTGTTGTGAATTGGACTTTAGTATTTTGGTTTTAGTTGCAACTAAAATTAGAAGAATAATTTCTTTATAAAAAATATGAGTATTTTTTTTTTTTAATAAAAATACAACTAATCAATTTATTTTATTTGACATGAATTTTCAAATCTTTTTATTTATTTATTTAAGTCATGCGGGGAAAAAACTCATTGTTTAAATAATGAAAGTCCTACTTTATCAAATCAAAGGCAAAAACAATAATTTATTTTATTATCAACTTATTAAATCATCAAATATGCTAAAATATCTTTTTATCAAGAACGTACAGAAGCTTTGAGCATATATACCCATGTATTAAAATAGTTATTCAAATCATTTTTAATTACCTATTTATATTTTTAATAATGAGTATTTTGTTAAAATTACTCTTTTCAGGAAATTTATTCTTTGCAGCCTAAATTATGACTTTTATTACATTTTGCAATCTTTTTATTTTTTTTACTTTTACTAAAACTTCAATTATATGTTTTTACACTTTCTAAGCTAAATAATACTTTGTCGCACAAATCAACATCAACTGCCTTTTTTAATCAATTTTTATCTTCAAATAAATAAACTATTTATAAGAAAACTATAAAATTTATATAAATAATATATAAAACCAAATAAAATACGAAAATATTCAAATATTTTGAAGAAATCAAAGACTTTAATTCGTTATTCGAATCAATAAATAAATTTTGAATTTTATTTTATTAAATAAAAATTATTTAAGTATATTGAAAATCGCCAAAATGAAATGTTAAAAGATGCAAATGAAAATTCAATGTTATAAAGAAAAAAATTTAAATATTTATAATTAGAACATGAAAGTTTATTTAAATAAATTAAATATATATATATATATATATATATATATATATATATATATATAATAAAAGCAGGGACATAAAGAGAAAAGTATTAAACTTTACATTACGTATGAAATATCCAAATAAAATATCATTTTTTCTTTTATAATATATTTTATGGTTATTTTTAATTGTGTATAGTTATAATTAAAGAATTATTTTATAAATTAAAAATCTATATATATAAGCCATAATAGTGACAAATGTAAGTGACACGTTGCAACCTAAATTTTTAGACTGTGATTGGTAAGTTGTTGTCGCATTTGGTAAGAATCAAAATTTATTTTACTTTCTAAAGTTGCAAATATCTTTTTTTCCATTTCTAATGTATTTATTATGTATACTATATCAAATTAATCATTTTTTGACGATAATTGATTTGACATCCATATGATATATATATATATATATATATATATATATATATATATATATAAAATAAGATATTCTATTTTAAATTTTATATTATTTGTTTGTTGATTATTTGAGTAAGATCTCAATGTTTATTGTGTGTTGTACAACAAATATAGTATTGGTGTAGAATACAATTAGAAATCATTCAAATAATTCTCTTTTAGAAATTATTTTACTTGATTATTTCATTAAAACCACAACTAATCAGTTTGTTTTATCTAACATGAATTTTCTCAAGTTAATATTTGATTTATAATCAGCTTATTAAATTTGCTAATGCTTATTTGATATAACAATTATTGTTGATAAATCGCAAAACTATGACTTTTACTCATATATATAACTTTATATATGATAATTAATCTTAGAAATTTGTTTATTAACTTTTTATGTCTTAGATATATTAAAATTATTTTTCAATAAATAATTACACTTTACAACCTATACTATAATATTATACAAGTTGCAACTAAACTTCTTTTAAATAAATTAACCAACTGGAACTATATATTTTTTAGACTTTGCAAACTAAACAATACTGGGTCACATTAACCAATCTCAATTATGTCTTTTTTTTTTTTTTTTCCTCATAATGCAGCAATTTTTTTTACATTAACCAATGTATATCTTTAAATGAATCTACTATCTGCAATATAAATGTATAATTTAATTGAAACTTTTCGACATATACATGAAAGTCTTAAGAAATATTGGAGCATTAATATGTTTTACTTTGTTATCCCAACTATTGAAACAAAATCAAAAAATATTTTTATTTTGTTATTCCATCTATTGAATAACTTTTGAATTTTATTTTGTTACTTTTGTATATCGGAAATACCAAGTAAAATACTAAAAATTTCAAATAAGATGTTTTAAAAGGAAATAGTTATAGTTAGAATTTAAAACTTTATTTAGATAAATTCAAATATTTAAAGTAAAATGGAAAAGATTAAAGAAAAATAAATTTCTTATAACATTATCCAATTTATTTTATTTAATAATATGAGTTGATAGTTTGATACTTATGTTTGTTTTAACATTCATAATTAATTAAGCTATTATGCATATAGGTGAGAATGACGCAGACACACTAAATTTTAAAAAAAGATTTCTTTCTATATTTAATATTTATTTTAATGTTAATCTATAATATATATATATATATATAAAGTAGGTTATATTAAATTCATATATGACGTGCGAGAAACTTATGTTTACATTACCTTATAATTTTATTTATGTTTTATCCTACATTTTAAAACATATATATTTTATTATGATAAAACGATCACATATTTAAATATTAAATTATATCATATTTAGTTTTATTAAAATCATTACCTTTTTAATAAACTTCTGGGCATCGCACGAGAATATTACTAGTACAACTAATAATAAAGTATGAACCCTAAACCCAAAAATATAACCAAAAAAAGGTCAAACACGAAAACGTACTAGTACGTGCTAAGTAAGAGTTTAGTGGTCTTCTTTTTGAACTTGAAATTTCTATAAGATTTTCCAATAAACCAAAAATATCAAATAAACAAAAAGTATTTAAATGTATTATCAAATAATTTCAAAAGCAAACAAAAGAAAATATTATTAGTGGAATTTAAAGAAAGTACCTATTAAAAGCCAATCACCAGAACACTCGCTACGGTTGGACCATGTTACTTTCCCACGAATTAGTTGGGTGCTAGACTTGTCAGACAATGTCAGGGCGATCTTCAGGTCTCAACCCTCTAGAGTCTAAGTATCGTGTAATTTCGGGCCATTTAGGATTACATGTCAAAGTGATGAACAAATCTGGGTAACCGGCCCACCCACAAATTGTCATTGCATCCTGGAAGTTCTGAATCATGTAACATGGACTACCAACATATAATGATGGTAAGATAAGGCGCGAACCATGAAGTGCTAAATCTGTCTCACCCCTCAATAAAGCATCTGCCAGTCCTCTGTACATTTCACATCGTAGAGTCTTTTGATTGTTTTTTATCCATGACAACCGAAAAGATTCTATAATAGTGTACCCATCTACAATTATCTGTTGAGTCAATCTTCTAGAGCATAATATAAGGCACTCATCACCTTCTCTATCATGGAATCGATAAGCAAAAAATTCCTTGCACTAACTTTTGTCCTTTTCTTCCGAGCTGAACTGGATGTATTTGTTAGTGGAATATCCTCTCTATATCCATCTTCTCCATATGGAAATATAAGAGAGTATTGTAGCCCAAGGTAAGAAGCATGTAGCTCTGTGATTCGTTGCAGATAACCATTTGTTGACTCAATAATGATATCTCTATCTCCAAGTGCCTCATCAAAGTCTCCTACAACTAATGCTGCTACTTCAGAAACTGTTGGAAGATTGTACATCCTTGCATCCTTTTCTCTTCTACCAAGAAGCTTAAGTTTTACATTGACATCTATACTTTGTTGAATCTTGTCTCTACCCATTCGGAAAGATTGAACTAAAGTATTATTGTTGTCAAGAGTATCCTTAAGTTGTTCTACAATCTCCGCATCAAGATTATTAGAACTATTTCTTGATTTGTATAACATTTAATAGTGATAATGTATTAAATAAATAAATTTAAAAAATGGCACTATGGGAATTGAAAAAATATGTGGAAAAATAATTAAAATGTAACATACCTAACAACATTAATTCTATTTGCAACTTCATTTTCGGTGTCATAAATGTACAATTGGGCAAACTTAGGAGTTGCATCATTATTTGGCATCAAACTTCCTATCATGTGGTAGTTTTGACCATGTAGCTTGAAATGGGTGGAAAGTTTCCTGTGTTAAGCGAGTTATCAATCTTCCCACCCATTGACGTAAATGCAAACATGTTGTTGTATGAACATATGTTGTTAATGAAATGGTTGCTCTTTGGACTATCACCACTAAGAAGATCATAGAATATCTGCGGAGGCTTCTTCATTCGAGGAAGTTTAATCTTGCCTTGCATGCAGCAAAGTGAATATTTTGGTCTACTTGCACGGTAATATGATTTTAGCCTCTCATCATACAAAAAAAAAAGCTCCACAATATTCACATTTGTAATCGGCATCACCAATATCCAAATAATCTACAATAATTATTGTTTAAATTTTTATTAATAACGTTTTAAAATTTTCTATTATAATAATAAAGTAAAGTATAAGGTGAGAATAAAGAAGTATAACCTGTTGAAGTATCATTAACTGAGCGCGGTACTTCATTAGCATTTTCATCATTATCTGTACTCAACTGCAGAATCTGACTGGGATTTTGTAAACTAACATAGGTAAATAAATATATGAATATTAATAATTACTATACATACAAAATACCGATGAAAAAAGAAAATAACCATACCTTGTGCTAGCTAAATTTGCTATATCATCACCGGGATGAACTGAAAAATATTGTTACAATATATATAAGTAAATCTAATAGTAGAAATTGTAAGAATTAAACAATATATGAACAAAATGGTAAATTTTTAAATTTACCATTGTGCAGGTTCTGGAATTGAGGTGATGAAGCTGGAAACTGCGCAATTCCTTTTCAAATACTTTTGCCTGATGTAAATGACCTTTTAAGTTGGGAAAAATAAAATTAATCATTAATAATTTCTTTTAAACTTTATGACTTACATATCTAAATTCGTGTAATACATACTTGGCAAATTTGACATTGGTGGTGGAAATTGTAGAGTGCCTTTTCTAATCTGAGCAGAATCATTAGCTTCCAAAGAAGAGAAATCGGCTTGTAAATAAGTATTAGAAAAAGAAAAATATAGAGAGAACTTAAAGTGGTAAGTTAATGGAAAAAAAAATATGTATTTAGTTTTGATTATGTAAAAAATTACTTGTATTTACAGGAACAGAAGTTAAAGTACCCAATGATCTATTATATGTGCTAGAGCTTGCATTTTTTATTCTTGCTGCGTGTAGCTTTCCTGTTAAAACAAAATATAGGAACTATAAAAGAATAGTAATGGTAGGGAAAATAATAATCTACAGAACAAATATTACTTACTTGTGTCAATGGTAAGAGATCTGGAAGATGCATCATGAGATTGTAAACATATTTTTTTTACTTTTGGAGCTTTTTGTAGCAACTGAAATATGTTTTGGTAAAATAAGATGTTATGATAGGAGTAAAATAAGTACAAAATATAAAGAAATTAAAATAATGCAATTATGTTCTGCCAAATATTGTTAGGCGGAAAATAATTATCATGACACATATGAACATAGTGCAATTAAAAACAAATTACATTATTCCAAAAAAAAAAAAAAAAAAAGAAGAAATGTACTATAAATGGTTATAAGGAAATTATGTAAGATAATTATATAAATAAAAATTTAAACAAAGTACTCTCTCCGTCCCACTTAATTTTGCAGGGTTGATTTGATACAAAGTTAAGTGGAATGGACGAAAAAAATAAATGTGCAAATTTGAGTGGACGTAAGAAGTAACATGTAAAGCTAACCAATTGAACTTCCATCCCGCTTTTTAGCCATCTTTGTTTTGCGCATAAGTCGCACTTCGCGAGATTGATTGTCGTCCATATAAGGATCTATGAAAATAAAAAACATAATTTATGTTATTTATTTTAAGATTGCGTGCATATATATATATATATATATAGATTTCAATAAAATTAACAATAAGAAATATATTTAATTTCTTTAATTTGTAATTAAATTTGTAGCTATTAAAAAATTTAAAATGACATGTATGTAATATATGTATCTATATTTCGTATATATACTAACTACACAAAAAATTAATAAGAATATATATTATATATATTTGTGTACTTTTAGGAGAAAAACAATATAAGATGGGTATTCTTTATAACTCATTTGGTAAAACACTTTGTAACTCAGTTAATAGGTCAATGATTATATTTCACCAACTCCTACCCAATCACGATTGTATTAAAAATTATAATATTATATTAAAAATAAAGATTTATAATTACTTTAATAGATAATATTGATCTCACAATGTTTTGGCCTTAGTAATACGAAACATTGAGCCCATTATAAACATAAACAGTGACGGACTGAACTTAGGGCCAAGGGGGCACGGGACCCCCCTACCCCGTCATAATGTACTATTATATATGTTTGTCCCTTTTGGTTTGGTCTAATATGTTATTATATGTGTATTTTAGTCGATTTTAGTATAACTTAATTAAATAAAATAAATAATTATATTGCTTAACTTGAAGTAGATGAATGTATTGTTATGTATAAGCAATAGAGATAAAATGAAATTAGAAACATAAGATCTTGATTTTTTTTTTCTTTTTGTGATTAAATCAATTTATTGATCTTATCTAAATATTACTACGTAGTACTTTTCTAGATTTATTCATAAAATTGATTATATTTAGGGGGCGCATAATGGTAGTCCTCCTTTAATTTTCTAAAATATTATTTTTTATTTTTTAAGTTTATGGCCTAATTATATAAAATAATTTGATTTCTGGCCTACTCAGAATCTGCCTTCTATTTGGTAAAGATTTGCGACATGGCATATTTAAAAGAAATTATTTCGTGAGACGAACTCCTAAATCCATCTATAAATTTAGGCCCGCTAACCTAAATTTCTGGGTCCGTCACTGAACATAAAACATTAATATTTTATCTCACATTTCATTATTAGAAGTTTTAAATTATTTTGTTCAGTATCATATTACTTGGCATTATATGAATATTAAAAAAGTGAGCCCATTATACATATGATCAGTAGAGAGCTTCAAACTTAGTAAATTTGATGGACCTTATCTTATAGATAAAGACGTTGAGCCCAATAAAGTGAGCCCACAAAACTAACCTACCCGAGCCCATAAGAGATCCAAGCCCATTACTAAACTAACCCTAAAATTCATATATACGCATATTCATCCATTACCCTCACTCTCTCTCTCTAACTATCAATTTTCACTCTGTAGTCTAACTCCCCAGCTATGTAGAAGCTGCCAACATTTTGTACAATCTCCGCTTATATTTGCTTGATCCCCTACACTTTCAATTTTTTGGTCAGTTTAATAGATCCGGGGATTAAAAAATCGAAGCAGCCTCTTCACTTTCATCTTCATTTTAATAGATGAAAAGTGTAGGGCACAAATATTCGAAAAATGAACTAATCCGTATCAGATGTTACAGATCTGATGTTGGTCAGTTTAATAGCTCTTGGGATTAAAAAGTCGAAGCAGCGTCTCCACTTTCATCTTCATTTTAATAGATGAAAAGTGTAGGGCACAAATCTTCGAAAAATGAACTAATTGGTATTAGATGTTACAGATCTGACGTTGGTCGGTTTAATAGCTCTGGGGATTAAAAAGTCGAAGCAGCGCCTCCACTTTTATCTTTATTTTAATAGATGAAAAGTGTAGGGCACGAATCTTCCTAAAATGAACTAATCCGTATTAGATGTTACAAATTTGATATTGGCTGTTTTTTTTTTTTTTTTTTTTTTTTTTTTTTTTTTTTTTAATGGACAAATTTGAAAATTCTGCCGATTATTAAAGGTAAATCTATTTCATTTTGAGTTACCAACCTACATTATTGCTAGATTGTACATGCATTGGCAGTAGAAACATATTTTGGTTGAAGATATGTTTGCTTATTAAGTTTTGAAGTCGTGCAAGTAGGCCAAAACGGTAATATTGATAATTTTTCATTATTATGATTGTTGTATCTACATCACATATTTCCTTAGGTACAAATATTTTGTAGATGAACATGAATTGTATTATGTAAGTATTTCATATGTATGTAGACATGTTAGTTATCTATTTAAAAAAATTTGAATCTATTTCACACAACTCGGTTGAAATATAGATTGAATAAAATGTCGCATGTTTTTGTTGAATCTCTGCAAGCAGATAATAAAATTAAGAGTAGGCTGCTAAAATATGATACTAACCTTTAATTATTTGGAAAGTTAGACCATGTTCAAGTCTTGCGGATCATCCTTCTTGTTTATCAGTTGTTATCATATCAGATATGTTGACATGGATGTTTTTTTCTGCGAATAATATCATGAGCAGTTTGTGATTTGAATTTGATTGGATAACTACCCAAAATCTATAGCAGTTTATCTTTTGAAATGTATGTTTTTTTTTTAAAAATATTATTATAAATTTAATTAAAATTTCTAAATTTTAATTTAAATATATGTTATTTTTCATATAAATGACTAATTATTTAAGCTATATTTTTTCTGTCTTTGGGAAACATATATTTGCTACAATTATTAAACTTGCGGCCATTCTAATTTAAAATTGACGTACAATGCAAGTGAATAATTAGATATATCAAATATTATTTGAAGTAGATAATAAGTGGTGTAGTAATTGGTGGTTGTTATTATGCGTTTTGTAAAGTTCTAATATATTAAACAAAAAACGTAAAATGGTTATAATTTTGTACTATATAATTGTAAATTCAATGAAATGTGATATTTTCAATTTTGTCTTCTTGATTCAATATTATGTATCTTGTTGAAAAAGGTGAATCATTTCAATGAATTTTGTTTGCGTACATAATTAATGAATTGTAACCTTGTGCATCTTCCCAATAGCATTATCTATGTTTTATTAAGAAATTAATTATTAACTAACATTATTTTTCAATATATTTTATTGGTTTTTATAGGAGAATAATGAGGTTGTAATTAATTCGAAGTTCAAGCAATATCATACCTTATTCAAGTGACACATTTAGAAGATGCAAGGAATGTTGAGGCAAGGTAAAAGTCTGAGTAGCTTTCGTAGAAGGTAAGAAAATTAAAAAATTATGTCTTACTTATCTGATTATTTATACAATTCTTTATAATGTAATTTCGATAAAGATAGACATGTTAATCTGCATATTGACTGAAACTTGAATATATAAAGACAAACTTGTTAATTACATATATAGAAATATATGTAGCAGTACATCAACCCTAACTTTCATTCCTAATAGTCCTAGAATCACACATAAACAATTAATTGACATTCTCCTTCAAGAGCACACTGATCTTAAAGGAAACTTAATTTCTTAAAATAACTAAACAATCCTAACTTGTCTTCTGATCATGTCACTGAGCGACTTTATCACATTTTGTACTTTGTATTGGCCTTCGTTTTCCTCTTTTCCCCAGCACGTTCAGCAATTGCAACCTTTAGAGTTTTCATGCTTAGAACCTTATCTTCATGATCAACAACTTTCATCTTGCCTTTCTTCAGAGTTTTGGTTTTGAGAATCTCATCTTCGTCAGCATCAACCACTATGATCTTGCCTTTTGCAGATGCTGTCTCATTGGGCTGTATACACATAAGTAAATCAGTTTAGGAGAAGGACAAATAATTTAAAAATTATTATCAATTTTATTCATTTTAAAATTGTTTCTGCTTTTCAACTTTAGCTTATCAATGTAATTTGATTTGAACATGGTGAGCACAGAGTCATCAATTGTCATCTGCATGACGCTGTAGTTGACTGAATAACGTTTCTGATCTGTCTCTTTTATTTGGATCTTGAAGTGGCCAACTCTGTTAGAAAGGGCTTTCTCTATTGCTTTTGGAATTGTATCTGTGTCATGTCCTGTTACATTATTGATTAATTGTAGTTATTCATTTTTTTGTGGACATTACATAATTAAATAAAGTAAAATATAGATCTAAAAATGTACATTATCTGCCTTAATTTGTGTTGCACTTTTGCCAATAACACAGTACATTCACGATCCCAAAGCACAAAGCGTGCATTGCCAGTTTCATCCACCACTCTGACTTCCAGTTTGTACCTTTTTTAATATTGGGAAAATATTAACTGGAAAATCGTTAACATAATTTTTTTCTAACAAATGCAAACTATAGATGTTCTTTTTTAACTATTACCTGTACACACCATCATTATTTTTAGTACCACACTTCATGCATAGTAAGTAGGTGTTCTCTGTGATTAGCTTCCTTGAGCATCGTTTGCATGCTAGGTAACACCAATTTCCAATATTCTCTATATCAACGATGGTTGCAGACACCCAGAAGACATCATCCTGTCATTGAAGTAATATAACATATGGATGAGTATGAATATAAGTATATTAACTATTAATTTTTTTTAATTTTTTTATCATGATAATTTTTTTACTAACTAACCTGATCATATTCAACAACTTCTGCAAGATTTTTCACCAAAGCTTCACCATATTTGAAGGAGTTGGCAATTGATCCAGATGTGCTTCCTGCGAAGGTACTGATAGCATTCCCTTTTTCTCCCTTCTCAGTGATCCTATAAATATAGGAATGTCATAGAAATTTCCGTAATGAATATGGAATGTTTGTGAAAAAGTAAATAATGTCAATATTAATGTTGTAGGTAATTACATTTGATGAAATTCCTGAAACTCTGATGCATCACCATTAACAATGATTTTTGAGGCGTTGTAGGCATTCAAAAAGTGTACATCGTCTGTTCATTATAGAAATGAGTATATTACAACAATTATTTTGGCTAAGTGATTGATACCAATAATAGAAATAATAAAATATACCCGCATATAAGTTAACCCTAGCAAATTATATTATAACAACAACAGTTGGTTGGTTTTTTTTTTATTGTGGGTAGAAATTCTTCAACGTACCGATCCCATAGTGTGACTGTCATTTGTTTTCCCCTGAATTACATAAACATCTCACATGTAAGCATGCAACAATTTTATTTGTAAGATCATATGCAAGTAGTATTTAATGGTAAAATGAGATGTTTCATATTATAATTTGTTGGAACTGTACTCCAAGTCCGCAATCCTGAAGTCTAGCCTTATCCCAGTTCTAGTCTGAACTGGCGCCTCTTGGTATGAAACAACCCTCCCAATGATATCTGAAACGGTAAAGAAAAGTCAGATACAGAGTTAAATTTAAAATGTACGGGTGTACAGAAAAATGTATTACTGAAATCTCACCAAATAGGTTAAACTTAGCAATTTTCTTATTTGCTTCGAAATCATTGAACGATCTGAAACTGAATAAGTGATTCGGAAATTCTTCATCAAAGGACGACTGCATACTTGTTCTCTTGAAAAAAATGACTTTGTATTTGTGAACTGTTGTCTTAAACTTCATGCGATTCTCTGTCACAATAAAATCCATAATTGCGTACAGATTCCCTTCCACAGGTTGAAAGTTGAATGCTGCCATTGCAGGCCCCTTCATAGTAGCGTGTATCCGGTCGCCCTTTCAAGAATAAACAGGTAATGAGCAGATGTGATAAAACATGTAATAAGCAGATGTGAATAACATATATAAGTTTTGTTTACTTTTTTATCGTGGAAGATGAATTCCTTGCTTGATATTGGCCTGTTTCCTCCGAATGCTGGCACCTCGTAGTAGCGTATAAGCCTGAGTCGCATGACCCACATTGTCTTGGAAGGGTTAACATCACGCACTAAACTAAAGAAATGAGCCATTTTCGTACTGTATATTTCCCTCACTGTAAATCTGGTTGAAAAGTATTACGGTAATCTTTGTGGTAGGTTAATATGGAAATTGAGTGAATAAAAGTACGGTCCTTTATAGATAAGGGGATAACTGTATTATTGATAAGTTTGCGTAAACGGATAACTGTATTAATGATAAGGCCGCCATCTTTTAAGTAGTTAGATCTGTTGGAAATATTTTCAAGTAAAACTGCTCTGCAGTAAGATATTAAGTGAAAATTTAATATTAATAAAAAATATTTACTATTTACCTGATGAGAGATCTCCTGGTGCCATGTGTTAGATGTAATTTATAAAGGTATGACACCTGTATTGCACACCTTATCCGCTGCTTTTTGATGTGGAACATTACGTAATTAAAATTTATTATTTAAACATGCATAGGAATATGATGACGCGTGGCAGTTAAGTTAAAATAAAGGAAAAATTGTTTCAGAAATTCTTAGACTGTGACACGTGTTTCTTCCTTAATTTCCGCGACTCTTGTTCCGATCCCAATTATACCGATCTAAAATTGGTGTACCAAATTCACAAGATAATGAATATTTTTTTACTTGATGCAGTGCATGCAATGCAAAGAATCTAAGATGGGGTTGCTATTTAATGAAGGCATAGGAAATCCGGCATTGTGTATCACGCTTATGGCAAGTTGTGCAACCACGATATTGCAATAAATCCTTGGGATGCTATATGTTTACCCAAAAATAACCAAGGCATTCATATATTCTCAGGTCCCAACCAAAGATTTGGGTCGCAAATGGACAACTTGAATATCTATTGTCAAAGTACAATTGTAAAATTTCAAATTATATCTTTCTGGATTTGACCCACATATTACACCAAACAAAAACAAAACCAAAACACAAAAATGTTTTCATTTCCCCCCTCCTGCTACCTAGACATATGCAATCTTCTGTTCCCTCTATTCTTAAATAAAAATTAACAACTCGTGAGTTAGATAAACATGCCTCATGCAATCTATCTCTATTAATAATTAAAACATCATTTTTTATGCTCTCTTTACTTCCACGTTACACATACCTATGAGAGAATTACTAATTTTGATAATGATAAAATTACAAGATTTTTAGGAAGATTTATCTCGACATATTCAAGAGCAATATTGAAAACAAAGATGGTATTTTTGCTAGAATAATTTACTCCCATCGCCCCGACTAATTTTTTCTACTTTTTATTTTGGTCCGTCCCACTTAACTTTTTCACACCCTTAAAAAAGAAATTTCTCTCACAATCTTCACCCTCAAAATCTCCACACTCAATCTCCACTTTTAAAAAAGTAAAAGAAAAAAAAAGCAAAATCTATTTTTCTTAACATCCGTGCTCGATCAACCGTGAAAAGTTAGCTAGGATGGAAGGAGTATTTTTTAGTAAAAAATATTCTTTTCTAAAACAACTTTTATTTGAGAACCTTGGAAGTAATAATTCTCTTTTTGTACCTCGAAACAAACAGAAGAAAAAACGTTTAAAGGCCGATGGTATAGACTCTGAACATGTAATGTTTAAGCTATAAATAGGAAGCCTATTGTCCATTAGAAAATTACTAAAAGAATGCAAAACAAATCTTCCACATCAAATGATGTTATATGTTATTGCAATATTATCGATAGGCCCGGTCCAATGTTTTAAAGGTTTCGGTGCGAAAAAGAAAATGCGACCTCCTAATTTTTTTTATTTACAGGTAATAAAATAAAAATATAACAATAAAGAGGTATCAAACTTGGGACCTCATTTAAGCACAAGATTTACTCCTAACCAACTAAGCTACACTACTTACTAATATAATTATTCATTTGTAATTACTATATAACGTAGATATATCTATAATACTAAACAAATCGAGGGCCTTAGTTGGTGGAGACTTGATACGGCCGTATCACCTCGATGGTCCTAGAATCGCCTCTAATTAACGAATATATTTTATTGAGATTTGATATTGAGAAAAATTATAAACAAAGTGAGGGCTTATGCGTGACGGGACGACCCCATCTCTACTACAAACAGTAATTGGCGTACCAGTTTAGAATATGGGGATTGTGCAATTATCCGGTGATGTATTGTTGACACGGTGGGATGAGAGACAATATGATATTACACTTGTTCTCTATTCTGAATACAAAACTTATAGTATGATGTTGCAGTAATGATTGTGTCGCTCTGATGCACGAGGTTGATTATATTGATATAACAAAAGGCGGCTAGATCAATAGGGTTAGGGGAAATCTAATTATGACCCGTGCATGGGATTAAAGGAAAACAACTTTAAATGGTAAAAAGGAATTCACATGCTATCTGAGTAGTAGGCAGGATTAAAAATGTTTTGTCCCCGAGAGAGTATCATTTTGGGATCAAATTCCATTTTTCTTTGTTGAAAACTACCCCATTTGACACCAAAATGCTTCATCCAATCTTGTTTCGATTTGTAGTGTGGAAGATACTGCTTAATCTCGATGCCAGAATTTCGACAAAAATTAATGATTTCGTTATTTAGGTTGTCAAAGTAGCCCCAGTTGTGGAGCCCAGTAGAGTGCAGTAGTCCTAGTGTATAGAAAATGTCCTCATCTGGTATCACGGCAGACATTCGATCATCCCATCTGCAAATCAAGTTCATATATGTAGTTTTAGAAAAGATGAAGTAATATATTATGTTATATTATAATAAACGAATTAGTACTACTTTTTTCTGTTGAATGGGTAGAAAAGGATGGGCCCCGAGGTCTGATTATGCCTCCTGATTATGTCCACGAAAACTCCAGCATTGAAATCCAAGATACGGGACTTGGGTATGAACAAATTCAGCCATGGATGCGTTTCATCACCCAGATTAATGTCTCTGTTCTCGACTCTCGTAAGAAAATCAACCACCGGAACGTCTTTCGTGAAAACGAACCCCGGAATGAAGTTCAATGCTTTCAGTAATAACTCAACTTCCTGTAAGCTGGAATGCATAAGATATAAATAGACATATATAGCCTAGGGAGATGAAAAAATACGTACTTCATCGATGGCGTGGTCGTAATATAGGACGAGTTCGATGGAGTAGAGCAGGCCATGGTTGGTGCTTTTCAAGAGAGCAGTCAATTTGGAGAGATGGAGAGGTGAGTAGAAGGAAGATCTCCAGTTATTTGGAGGGCTCTTCTCTGTTATTAGGGAACCCTCCACGTAATTTGGTCCACTTGTTGAGATGAGATATTCTTGATCCCGCGTGAATATTGAAAAATCACTGTAAATCATTCTCACCCATTTTGCCTACACTCATCCAAAAAAAGGGAAATGGGGTATATCATATTTTTAGTAAAGTATCTCAAATTAATTGTGCCCTTGTCTTAGTTTTCATAGTAATTCATTTGTTAGGCAAGTAGTAAATTAAAGGAGTATTAAATTTTGACAATATTCTAGTGTATCTATCCGGCGTTCCTTACTCTTGTTGGTGCTTTGTGAAGGACGATTCGGGCTCTGATAATGATGCCAAACTGGCCAAGGCCCCCGAGGACTGCCAAAAAGAGTTCCGAATTCATGTGATGGGAGCAACTCACCAAGTCCCCTTTACCTGAAAATAAATAAATAAAAAGGCATCACTAAAATGTAGTAGATTTGGAGTTTTAAGATTCTGTCATTCACGTGACGATAAAACTATGTATCATGTATCGTAATCAATTCCTACCTATATAACACGTGGACAATCATAATTCGCCAACAGGTTTTATCTCAAAATATTACCACTTCTAATACTCTTGTAAAAATTTTAACGTGTAGGTCCGACCTAGAAAAGTTGCAAAAGCGACAGAGTTAAATGCATTCTAGTTTCGTACGTAATACCTAGTATTCTCAAAGATCTCTCTTTGATCATACGATGTTGGTTTCTCCCTCCCCATCAACACAACACACTGACACAAACACTAAATACCATACCAAGATACCTGTAATAACATCTAATTCAAGAACATTGCTGATTTGAGGTCCATGTAGAAACGACTGTCCACTGATTCCAGCATTGGAGAGCGTTCCGCCCACACTCAAGTACAGATAATCTGTCCAAGAGACGGGCGCAACGCCGTACTCCAGCGAAGCTCGTAGAACGTCGATCCACAGCTGCTCGGCCCCAACATCTGCATAATACCCTAAAGAAGGGTCCCACGAAACCCTCACTCCAAACCCGAGGGAGGCCATTTCTATGACCACACCGTTAGGTGCCATGGCCTGGCCCCTGACCGAGTGGCCGTGGCCCCTAGCCGAAACACCGAACGGGGTAGAGCAATTGTTGGATAATTTAATCAGATCAATGATGTCTTGGACAGATGATGGGTGAAGAACTGCGGAGGGAAATTGGCGTACAAGGTTTCCGTGGTCTGAAGACGCTGTCCTAATGGAGTCGGCGTCGTAACGAAGTTTAGTTGTGATGTCGTGATTGGGGAGTGCAGTAGTGGTTAGAATGGTGAAAACAAGTAATCGTGTAGAAACTGGAAGAGGGTTTCCCATTTTAGAAAGAGTAGAGGGAAGTAATGGATGGAGAATAATGCAATGAGAATGGTATTTATAGAAAGAAGAGCGTGAATCTAGGCTATGAAATCTTTACATAGATACGCAAGGACAAGGATTTTGGTGGAAATACTCTCGCATTGACTTTTCTCCCCAAGGTTTTGCATTGTTTTTCTTTATGATTTGGAAGATATCATAGTATTCTGACAAAGGACTTGTATTCACATTTACTATTTCAGTGTGTTATATACATATGCATGACTCAGTTTGCCCTAAATAAAAAATCTAATGCTTGTTTTATTACAAGATAAAATACCATACAAATATATAAATTTATTTTCTACTTTTACTCACTTTCCACAACTTCAGTAGTGTACGTATTTTCCATAAATTCTATAATAAGATAAGGTTGATATCTATGAAAATGAGGATGTCGTAGACGACAGACTGAAACAAAAATATAAATACATTGATCTCAACCTAACGTTTTATCTTATGGCATCACCACTTTTTAGTAAAAATAAAATATTCAAACTTTTAAGCAAAAATAAAAAAGGAACAGAACAGAACAAAACAAAACAAAATATGGTTTTATTAGAAACTAGACATGATAATGTTATGTCTACCAAAAATGTGAGAAAGATCACATTTTCACTTACACACATGTATGTGTTACAGTGTTAGCATTGCATTTGTATCTATAACTATTGTGTGCAATAATACCCTATATATATACAAAAACAGTGAAAATACAAAAGGCTCCAAATCCTCCCACATTAATCCTGTGGGCTGTGGGCCTTAAGAATTAATGTAAAGTGATCAATTGAGTAACTTCATTGTCCGATGAAAAATTCTAATGACAAATTTAAGTCTATTTTTTGATAAGTCAGCAGTCGGATCTTTTATTATACTCAATTTTTAATACACGAGACATTATTTATGACAACATTCAATACATGTGTCATTTTGTAAATATGATAAAATATAAGTGAAACATCATAATGTAACAGGTGACCTCATGTGATTTTTTTTTTTTTTTTTTTTTTTTTTTTTTTTTTTTTGAGGTTTGTTTGTCTCCACCTGGAGTTCGCCATAATTAAGTAGGCATACAAGAATCTTTCATGGTTAGATTTGTTACAGTTATTTAGTTTTATGGGATACACTGGAAAGGAAGAGGTAGTAGCTGTAGCATCGGCAAAGATTTTCTTCATTGTAAAATCAGCTTTGTAGGTATAAGAGGCAACAAAATATCATAAAAGTCAAATACTAATAATTATAATAACCAACTTCATGCTGTCCGGCCCATAAAATCCTTTTCAGCCCTATATAATTCTAATTTGGAAATATTGCAAATGTAGCCCATCAATTAATAGGATGTTACTTTTATGTGCACCATATAACAACTTTGTTTAATTTATCCAAATTTGATCGGGAAAATAAAAGAAAAACTCACATGAAATCTCATGTGCGCGGAATCTAGCTGACAAATCTTAAGTCACAGTCTACCTGTACTCCAGCAGAATTCGACAGGTGCCAACTAGAATAGATTAATGGGTAAATTTTGTAAATTAAGATTCTGTAAAATCTGGAAATATTAATAAATATATAAAGATCAATATTTGATTGTAAAGAAAAATTGGTAATTGAAATATTTTAAATAATTAAAAGAATATCTAATAAAATTAAAATATGAAAATAAAAAAATTTCATAATTGAATTTATTTGATAATTAAAAATATCTAAAAAATATAAAAAAATCACTTAAATAATACCAAATGTAAATATAATATACATATTAAAAAATGAATTGAAAACTAATAATAAAAATATAAAGATTATAACTAAATTCTAATGATTCTAAAATTATAAAATAGAAAATATTAAAATAATTTATTAAATAAAAATATCTTAGAAAAAAAGAATCTGCCCTACATCCCCACACACCCACCCCATTCCCCCTATCTTCATCGTCTCTAACCCTACCCTCAACCTATAAATCTTCAACGAATTTAGGCTTGGAGAGTGAGAGAGTGACAGATACATGATCCAATGATGAGATGCTTGTGTTTCGCAAAGTTAGACCAAGCATGAAAATTTGGGTAGTACGAAAACTTTCAACAAATGTTGGTGCTTGAATCCGAAAATGTATTCATGAAGCTAAGGACCGGAATTCACTAGAATGAACGAAACAGATCTTGGAGAAACTCCATTAGTAAGAAAGCTTATGAATGAAATGTATCAGGCCCAACCTAGGTGGTGTCATTTTCTACTGTTGAATTGTTTAGATGTTTAGTTATGAAAATAATATTTTCACATAGACTAGCTTCCTTAAGCTGTGTATTCTCTTGGAGAAGAAGATGGAGGGGGTGGAGGTATGTAATATTCCAAAATTTTAGTCTATTATTTAATTCTAAAATATTATTTTACGTGCTCGTATAAATAATTAGATATTATATAATTTATTATGTCTTTCTAAAGTTGTTCCCTGATATTTATTTGTAACACAAAAAGGTGAAACAAAAATATTAATATGTAAATTTAGTCAAAAATCTTATTTATAATATTTTGATCCCAGACTATTTATAAAATTGAAGATAATATATATATTTGGCCCTCGTCCTGATTAAATAACACTCGGAATTCTATTTTATATATTATTAATTAAGTTCAATATTTTTCGTTTTCAATATATTCACTCATATATTGATTTATTAAATTGTACCAACTCATTAATAGTTTCAATGCAAATTTGGGCCTAAGGTCTAAGTACAACTCAATTTGGTCCGTTTAATATTTTCAATCCCAATCAGATTGGAATTATTATTTAATTATTTGCAGACCCATTGGTTTGCAAGTTTACTTATTTAATAGTTATTAATTTTAAGGTTGAAGTCTCAATAGGAAAATCATTTATTATATTTTAAATTATTACATTCACAAATTATTTACTACTAAGACGGAAATCTACGTAGGGAAAGTGATTCATTACATTTTAACTATTTGGTTCATCATTCATCTCATTATTAAGCCCGAATCTTTGAACACATACTGAAGCCCAAACCACTAAAAGTGCAAAGGGTTCATGTCTTGAAATTTTCGATTCAAATTGTACGGTCTCATAGTAATTTCCGAATCCTTTGCAACTCAAATAAGATATGCGATATACAACAAAATCCTATCAACAGGATATCAATCTCTATCTAAACCTAGTATAAATACAATAAATAATTCTGCAATCATTATTTTACACAGCCGATCTCTTATTCCTTCTTGTTTCTTCTATCAAGTTTTGCTAATGCTGCCGCCAGCCTATCCATACAATTCCGGCAGCCTATGGCTGTCACTACTAGAAAAACCCATTCATATCATCATCTTCATCCTCAATAACTAAAAATCCTAAAATCGACACCTCCAAGATGCACAATTCTCCTGTCTTTCCAGAGAATCACCACTTCAATCCAACAATTTCAACAATTTCATCGGATCAATCACCACAGGTGTACTTGCTCATTCCAATTTAGTAAACACATGTATAAATTCAATTCCTGAGTTCCATCAGTCCCTTTTAAGACCATTGTCGTTCCTGTTCGGCATTGTGTGCTTCCGCTCCCGGATGGCCGCGGTGGTTGGTCTGCCCCATGGTCGTCTGATAGAGAGGGAAAGGGAATTGCAGGCACCTGAGGGTATCAAACTGTGTGTGTACATGAGATGGTGTGTGTGTGTGTGAACAGAGATGTGTACGAAGGTGAGATGTGTACATGCGATGGTTTATTGTTTGTCTCTTTGATTATTTTTACTTGACTGTATATCTGTGCACTTATTCTTCAAGTTATTACTTGTCAATACAAGTGATTATTCAATTTGCTACTTGTCAATACAAGTTCAGCTCGTTGTTATTATGCTTGTTGGAATTTAGGTCGGGGTGCTTTTGATTGCAGCAAATTTGAACCCTGGATCATATACGGGTCGAACCACGGCCTCACTTCGATGATTTGTATTCTCGCTCGGGGTAAAAATCACTAATGGAAGTCCACCACGATCCACAATCCATTAGCATCTCCGGTGACTTTTGGAAAAGTACTTTTGGGTGTGGGAGAATCACTTTTGATTTTTCCCTTTCTGTTTCTCACGTAAGTAAGAAACTGTTCTCACCTTTTTCCATTAAGTGTACCCGGTACACTTGATGGGGTTTATATAGGGGGATATGTGGGCTTCTAACTATGGAAGATGGGCCTCCCATAATAGCCCACTTCCTGTAATTTGGCCAGCTCACTTAGGCGGCCTTCGATCAGGCCCAATGCCCTGGGTGAATCGGGCCCATGGCTTGAGTCAAACCAACAATGCTACTTGCTAGTACAAGTTTAGCCCGTCACCAATATGCTACTTGCCAATACAGGTTAGCTCTATGTGTCTTTCCAACACAAGCACACCATTATGATAATTGTTACATTGTATGTCTCTTGTATTTGTAAATATTGTGATAAATTGTAACCCTCGACGAGCTGAAGGAAGCTCACCCAACCCATTATTGAGCCTTTCAGGTTAGCTTGGAGCAAATGCAAGGAGTACGAGGCGGAGCTGACAACAATGATACAATTTAATTAATGCAAGATAAACGGTTAAATTATGGACGTGCTACTACTTGCTTACATTTCTTAACTAACTAGTTTGACAAGTGCTTTTGCTGAGTTTTAGCTCACGTATGTTAACTATTATGTTATTGATATTAGATTAAATTTACTTAGATTATTTGTTATGATATTAACTTGAGCATGGATGATTGACTTGATTTCATGGTTATAAAATGTTTTAGCTTTTATGAATAATATGATAGTCAATAATTTATGATAATCTAGCTCTAATACATGGTTATTTATTTGATTTATGATGAATTTAATTTAGTTTGATGACTTTTGCTATATGAAAAAGTATTCTTCAGCAAGTTTCTGGATATACTGCCACTAATATTTTTGGGTAACTAAGGATTGATTTTATTAAATGATTAATGGAATTTTCCTATAATTGTGCCATTGGAACTTATGTATTGTTAATTAAATTTATTAAGCATGTTTAGGTGTAATAATTGAATAATAATTTGTTGGAAGTGTTCTACGAATAATATAAGTTTATTTTTAGTTACTTTTAGCGTCATGTTTATTGACTAATAATCTAAATAATAAATAAAAGCATTTTTGTTAATTTAATTGCTAATTGTGAAATTCTGAGTACTTTTATATAAATAATACTTGTATTCCTGATGTTACACATGTTTCCACTTTTGCCACAACCTAGGTTGTGTAGGTGCTTACTAAGTATTAATGACTTGTGATTTTACCAATACACATGATTTATATTTGAATTTATGTCCATGTATTATTACTAAAGAATCCCTTTTTGAAGATAGGCTTAAGAATACTATAAGACCCCATTTGGATGGAGGGATTTGATTTGCCAAGAGATTTAAAATGAATAGATTTCAAAATCCTTAGATTTGAAATCCATGGACTTGAAATCCCTTGTTTGGATTTATGGTGGATTTGTGAAAGGATTTTGAAATCCAAAATTTTCAAATCCATTATTTGGCAAAAAACTAATACAATATTTGTAAAATTCAATTTTTTTTTCTTTAAAGTTTAAACTAACAATTTATATTTTTTATTAAATAAAATAATATTTATCTACATCTAAATTGACCTAACAATTTTTTTTCCAATTATATATATACACATATATATAGATATTATGTATTTTATACCCAAAAAATTATTGGGAGCATTTCATTGGAGATAAAAGAAAAAAATAAATAAAATAATTAAAAAAATATTAGGAGCATTTTATTGGAGAACGAGAGGAAGAGATAATGTTTGGGAGAAGAGAAGAAGAGAGAGAGAGAGAGAGAGAGAGAGAGGGAGAGAGAGAGGACGAGAGAGAGCGAGAGAGAGAGGGGAGAGAGAAGTGTGAGTGAGAAGGGATTTGTAAATGACCACCTTTGTCAATGGATTTGAAATTCACTCAAATATAGTGTAAAATGGAGAATCTCAAATCTTGAATTTCTAAATGAGTTGATTTAAAAATCTGAATTTACAAATCCACTCATTTAGTATTTTATCCAAACACATGGAGGGATTTGACAATGAATTTATAAATCCATAGCACAAATTCCTCCATCCAAATGGGGCCTAAGTTTCCTGAATTGTTTTGTTGGTAGCCTGTTATGTGCAATTGTAGTTGATTGTATTATTTGAGTTATGTAAAGGTTTTAAGTGATTTTAGTATTAAAGTGTTGACTAGAATATTGTTTAATTGTTGATTGTTTGACCAATGGTGTTAATGTATGTACGTCGTAGATGTTACTAGTAATTATTAAAATATTCTTGAATAGTTAATATTGTGAAATATGCCTTAGATACAATGATGATTATTATGTAAAGTTGGTTTGTCAAGAAAATGTTTAGGAATAATTATATCTTGTTGTTTTAGTTTCGAGCAATTTTCCATGATCATTTATTTGCTAACAAATAATATGAGTTTGACTAGTAATTGTCTATTTGTTTTGATGTTATATGTGTTATGAAGTTTTAAAATTTTTAAGTGCAAAATGATGTTAGTTGATATATGGTACACGTATTATGCATGCATAATAGGTCGATTTAAGTGTTCATTTAATGACATTTGCATACGTAATTGGTCGTTTATTGTTCATATTTATGTTATTGGGCAATTTGATGTTGTTTGACTTGTTTTGAAGCTATTTGGGTGAATCTAGACAAAAATTTCGAACTCAATTAAGGATGGACGTAGAAAACAAGTCTCACAAGTCCAAAAACGAAGAAAAATCGAGCTAAAGCCTCAGGAAGCTGAGCTCGGCTGAGACAATAAGGCTCGGTCGAGACAAAGGTCAGCGAAAAGGCAATTTTCCAGCTGGAGAATGGGCTCATTCTCGGCCGAGAATTCTATACATGATACTCTCCCGAGAATGTCCATTCTCGGCCGAGAATGAAATCTGGTCAAAATAGAATTTGCTCGAAAATTGCCTTTTCAAGCCCAATACAAGCCTAATTCATCCCCATCTATAAGGGGAAGATCCCAAGTCCGAAAATACAACTTTTACTTTTATTTTGAGAGCACAGACTTAGGAATACAGAAGAACACGAAGATTCAAGAATAGGCATCTTGGGTTTTCTAGTTTTATGTCTTTCATTATTAGTTTGTTCTTAGTGATCGCTGTGATCGACTAAACCCTTATTTTCCGTCTTTGACTTAGGTGAACCCTAGAACTATATTTTTGTAATTATTTCAGTAATTATTTGATTTGACTATGTTCTGAGATTATTTATGTTATTTGCTTTCTTCATATCTTTATTATGTGTGTTATTTAGACTGATCACCCAGGTAGTAGGCATATATAAATTGCTAGGTCATAAATTCATAATCCGTAATTGTTGTGCGTTTATGTCTACCAGTAGCAAATACTGATGTATTTCCTAAGATAACTAAGTCGCGGTCACTTGTATGCGAGTACAACACCGTACCTACTCCGACCTTAGTTCCCTATGCGTTTGATTAACGGTGTTCTAGCGATCATATCCTAGGACTACTTAATCGAATAGGATTAATTGCTAACCAAACATATGATTAGTTATACTTAAGGGGTAACAAGGATTAGCTAAGCGTACTTGTTAATTCTTGGGGTAGGGGTTTCAGAACTAGTTGGTCAAGCAGTTGCAATAGTTACAAGAATAATTCGGACTAGGGGGATACTGATTTAAAGGCTTGGAATACTTTTATCATAAGTAAATTCATTGTTAGTTTAATTGTTCATTGCTTAGTTAATTTACTCAGAACAACTCTCCCCACTTTATATTATATTTATAGTATTATGATTGGCTATATAAAATGGTTTAATACGATAATTCGATTAGTTTCTCTGTTCTCTGTGGGATCGACCCTGACTTACTCTACCTACTATTAGGAAAGAAAGTTAGAAAATAAATAACTAATTTGATGTGCCTCGACAGTGCGATCAAAATTTTGGCGCCGTTGCCGGGGGCTGGTTGAAATTAATTACGTTTTAGTATTAATCATTATTAGTTTTATTTTTGTTATTATTATAATTTTTATTTTATATACACTGGGCATCCACTTGTTCTTTTTGAATCTTATTACATTTGTGAATGATCACTCGTTCACATGGTAACAAAGATCTGCGATTCGATCTGGAGATTACTCGAAGAGACCGAACTTTGAGGAAACAAGTAAGAGAGATTCGAGAGGAAACTAAAACTGAACCCGTCCTTTTTTAATAAGAAAATGAACAGACAGTCATGGCAGTAGAGAAGTCTATGAAAGAATTGACCAACACTGGTGCCACTCACTAGCCCTTATGCATCACTTTCCCTAACTTGGGAGAGAACACCACATTTGAGTTGAAATCTGGGCTAATCCACCTGTTGCCCTCCTTGGTTTCAACCAAGTTTGGGGGATGGGGTGGATCGTGTTACATCTTGGCCGTTTTTATGTTTATCGTTGTTATTTCATTCGGTGTTATTGAGTTAATTGTTGTTCTTGGTTGTGTTTAGTATTCTATGTCTTGGTAAAGGGTCTGTGAGCCCTATTGAGTATGGAGAAGTGTGGGGTCTGTGTGCCCAATAGCTGATTTGATTGATCTGTCGTATTAGTTAGTATTACTTTATGTTTTGCATTTTAATTATGTCTTTAGATTTAGTTAGGAGTCGCACAATCTCGGTTCTTAATAAGCATAAAAAGGGTGTTAGATGACAATTTATCAATGATGAAATTGATTGTTGGAAGTAAATGAGATGAGGACACATAACAGAGCATGATAGGCAGTTGGAGATGAAATTGAGCTTAAACTTGAACAATGATCACATATTAGCCTGTGAGGTTTTGAGCTTTATATGTACTCTTACCTATAGAGTAATTATATCATTCTTTCGATGTGAAGTGATTGATCACATAGTATTTAGTCTCTAGAACTTGCCTTACGTCTTGATAGGAATGTGTTAAGTACATGTTGTGGCATAGAAAATGATAATAGGCATTCTTTTGCTAAAAGCCATATTGTTTAGCCTTTAAAAATAATATTTTGTACCCAAAAATTTAAAAAATCCCTAGTCAGCCATTTTGAGCTTTAAGCCTTATTTTTCAAAGCCATACATTACAAACTTATACATTTTCTTTTAGCCTTTGGTCTGAGTAATTGGATTAATTGAGTAAGAGAGTAGTGGAGTGGATGTTAGGGATGATGTGGTAAGGAAATTCAAGGAGGAAAAAGAAAAGAAGAGAAAAATTCCCTCCTAATTGTTTGATTGAAAAAAAAAACAATATAAAAAAAATAGAAAAGAGAAAGGTTGGAGGAGGGATTAATGATGAGAATGTAGATATGCCTAAGTGTTCTTAAGTTGAAAGAAGAATGAGTAGTCCCAATGTGGTACTCGATTGGGTAGTCCCAAAGTGGTACCTGAGTGAAAGTGGGCATAAATAATCTTGGTTGATGCATAAATGCTTTGGTAAGGTGAAGAAGCCATATTAATTGGTTTTCTAAGAATAGAAGATTGAGATTGAGTGAGCAACGTTGAGGGGTATTCGGGTTAGGAATAGCTTGATTAGTCCAGTGCATTGTCACTTATATCTAAATGTATCTGTTATGAATCAGTCCCGCTCACACACCAACAACACACAAATAATAGTGAATGAAAATCAACAAAGAAATCGGCCACAAGGAACCGAATAATGAACAGGAAAGAAAAATGATGAACCTAGGGATTTTACGTGGTTCGATCGATGTGATCTCCATCCACGGAGGTTCTATACACCTCAATTCACTCCACTAATCAATCAATTACAAGAATTAATCCAGAAAACTAGAAACCCCAATTCACAGGCCGAATTGAGCTTAAGAACCCTAGCAATCTAATTCTCCTAATTGAGTAATGTTTACAGAGAGAAAGAAACGTGAATCAACTCGCAACTTCAAGTGTTTTCAATGTATATAAAGGCCGGAGCTCGAATCAGGGAGTAGAAGTAGTTGTAACCAATTTTGTCTCCAACTACTCAAAACTGTTTCAGTGAGCTTTCCACAACGGTTTTACATGCAACGGTTTTAATCCGTTGCAAACGGCAGTTATAACAATCTTGACTCCGGTTTCCATTTTAACCTCTTTAACTGATCCGGCTAAAACCTGGTTCTCTCACCCGGTTCTCAACATTCTAAACCCGGTTCTGGACTCCTTAAAACCCCTACTACATTCCATGATCACTTGATGATATTGAACTGATGTCTCCTACTTAACCTTAAGCCAACATTACAACAAAAAATAAAGAGCTATTGATTCTTTGTCACATATGTCGAGTACGAGGTCTAATTTAGACAATAGGCAAGCATATGGTAGATGATGCATGTGATTCAATGTGAGTGTAAATACTTCCCATATCATACACTTGAGAGATGAGCAATACACTATTTAGTGAGGATTTTTGTTTTAAGTTTAATGTCTCGAAAGTAGTTGAAACCTGCCATGTCACTATTGCTCGAATATTACGTTGTTGGTTTTGGAAGGAAAAAGAATTTCTGAGACATGAAGTGTCATCTAATAGCCCTAAAAGTTTGTGGTCATTGTGGTATTATGCTTTGTGTTATTGTTGGGGACGAACAATGGTTGAGTTTGGGGATTTTGATAAATGCTATTTTTACATGTATTTTAGGTCAACTAAACGTTGTAATTTGTGACATATGCATGTATATTTGAGTTAAAAGTGATTAAAACCCATATTTTGAGCTAGATGACGTGTTTCTGCTTGTTTTAGTGATATTCAGGTATAAAAGGCCAAAAAGTTCGTTTGGGCAATGTTCGGATGAAAAACGAGCAAGAAAAGTCGGAAATAGCAAAGAGGAGTTGAAGCATGGGCAGAATATTTCACTCGGTCGAGTTTGTTTGTAACTCGGTCGAGTGAATATAAAGAGAAAATCGAGAGTCAAGTCAGAAATTCTGACTCGGTCAAGTTAATATCTAACTCGGTCGAGTGAGACATAAAAAGCAAAACATGAAATTAGTCAGAAATTTTGACTTGGTCGAGTGAGATTCTAACTTGGCCGCGCGAGCTCTCCGAGTCCATATATAATTTGCGCGTTTAATGATTTTTAATCCCATCTTGAGCCCAACTCAGCCTTAACTATATAAGGAGGTTCCCAAACTCGAAATTGGACATTTAGAGATCATCATATACCACATTGAAGAGGACAAGATACAAGAAAGAAGGAAAAGGGATCCAAAGATCAAGATCAAGATCAAGACAAAGATTAGGGTTCTTATTCACTTCCTTATTCTTGTTATTTCTGATAATGTTTGTCTATGAACATTTTTATGTTATGAACATGAGTATGTGTGAGTAGTTCTTTATTATTCTAGAGTTTTGAAAGTAGGTTTTGACTATATTTGATTAATTGAAGTTTTCTATGTTAGTTAATGATTGTTATTTGTTATCTATGTGTTGTGATTTATTATTATGAATAGTTAACTTGATCACTTAACTACTTCTACGTAATTCATAAGTTTGCTTTTAAAGGAGGAATTTGTGGGTGGAATGATAACACTTAGCATATTTGTTGAGCGCTCTGAAAGGAGGTGAGATGAGTGCGTAGGCATTGGTTTAAGATCGATTGGAAGTTCGTTAGGTCTAGTCGACTTGAAAGGGTGGCTAGGGGTAATGAATCTACAAGTTAATTGCTTCGAAAGGAGAATTAACATATATTACTGTCGTCTAATAAGGATAATAATCATTGCTAGTTTAGAATAATTTGGTTGTCATACTTTTAATTCTGAAATCAATTCTCCAGAATTTGTCTTCCAATCTTGATTATTTGGTAAAGTGTTTTCTTGTTTCTTGAAACTTGAGTGTTAAGTAATAGTTTAGGAAAATTATTTTAATAGTAAAATTAATCCAATTCAGAGCATAGTTAGGAGTATTTTAGGATATTTAGAGTATCAAACTAGTCATTAAGTCAGTCCTTATGGGATCGACCTTGCTTGCCGTTATATACACTTGCACCCGTACACCTGCGGATCGTTAGGTTATAAAATAGGCGAACAGGAACGAAGAACGAGCCAAGGATGAAACAAGGAGGGAAAAATTTTGAGCGAGAAGTTGCGCCCACGACTTATGGTCGCAACCGCGACCAATCCAGCGAAACCCATCCAAAAATCCAAGTCATGGGGGTGGTCACGGCCGCGACCAGTCCAGTGAACCAAAACCTAGCTTAAGAAAAATAAATGGTTCGCAACCGCGACTCAGCTTTGCGGCCGCGATCCGGTAACTGTTTCTATCCTAAAACACGTTCTTTGCCCATTTTTCAGCCCCACACTTTCTCCTCTATATATATATAAGGTCCAATTCAAATTTGACCTAACCTATCACCCAGTTTACACATACCTTCAGCCACTATTCACCATTGGTAGCAAGAAATTGGAAGAGGGTTGAAGATCAAGATCATCAACTCAATCTTTTGGTTCATTCTATATTATTTTTGTGTCTTCTTTGATTTTAACTTGTTTTATCTTTGTAATAGTTGATATGAGTCGCTAGAACTCTAATTTCAACCCTTGATCATTAGTTGAACTTTGGATTTAGGATGTTTATGTAATTTTTATGGTTATTAACCGATTGGATTATACTTTGGAATGTTCTATGTTATTTGAAATTGTTGATTCACACTTATGAATTGAATTGTGGTTTGATCACCCATTTGGATATTTATTTGTGTGCTGCTAGAATTAGGTTTGTAATCCGTAATTTTTATGAATCTGATTCCCATGTAGCGAACAATGGATTTATTCTATTGGGAATAACATAGAGTTCGACCACTAAAACCAAGCTTGTGAGTTTTATGTCTTATCTATTCCATTGTCTTGATTCTTAATGTTATGAGAAGATCAAAGATACACAAATCAAGAAAAAACAATGTTCGGACGAAATGAAAATGAAACCGGCCGAACAGTGCTCAAACGTAGAAACTAGAAATAAAAATGAACACACAGGGATTTACGTGGTTCGATCAAAGGTGATCTACATCCACGGAGGCTCTATGCAACTCAATTCACTCCACTACACAAGCAATTACAAGAATTTCCCAGAAACTAGAAAATCCCCAATTCACAAGCCGAATTGGAGCAGAAACCCTAGACTTCTAATTCTCTCACTAGTGTAACGTTTACAGACGGAAAACTCTACTATCTAGTTCACATTTACAAGTGATTCAAATGTATATAGGCCCTAAAGCTCGAATGCTGAAGACGAGGGAGTTGTAACAGACTTTAGCTCAACTGCTATAAGTTGCAGAAACGGGGCTTCCACAACGATTTTTAGTGCAACAGACTGAAACCGTTGTAAATGGCAATTATAACTAACCTAAGCCCGGTTTCCTCCTAACCTCTTCCACTGATTTGAGTTTAAACCCAATTTTCTGATCCGGTTCTTCAAATCCTCACTCGGGTTCCGAATTCCTCACAACCCATACTTCATACAACAAACCACTTGACGAAATTGAACTAATATTCATAAATCTCCACCTCAATGAATTCAAGTAGATGTCCTTACCTCAACCTGTCCTTGTTCTTTGAGATTTAACCACATTGTTCAAGCCTGATTAGGCTCGAGCAATGTACAACCTTGTTCCCAGGAACTGCTTTGGTTAAGAAATCAGCAGCATTGTCAAGTGTATGAACTTTCTTAACTTCCACAGACCCTGCATCTATCACATCTCTTGCAAAGTGTAACCTTACACCTATATGCTTGGATCTCTCATGAAATGCCTGGTGTTTTACCAAATGAAGTGCACTTTGGTTATCACAAAATATGGTCACACACTCCTGCTTTATTCCCAGATCCTTAAGAATCCTTTTAACCACCCAACTTCCTTGATTGCTTCTGTTAATGCTATATATTCAGCTTCTGTAGTAGACAAAGCTACTACAGACTGTTGCATACTCCTCCAACTAACTGTAGTTCCATGTAGTGTAAATACATAACCTATAATAGATCTTCTGGTGTCTACGTTCCCTGCAAAATCAGCATTTGCAAATCCCACCAATGGAACAGTAACATCTGCTTGTTTCTCAAATTTTAAACCTAAGTTCATTGTTCCTTTTAAATATCTCAGCACTTGCTTCAAAGCATCCCAGTGAGCTTTACCAGGATTTGACATGTACTTGTTAACCAAGGCCACACAATAAGCCATGTCAGGTTTGCTACAGATCATGCCATACATCAAGCTGCCAACACCACTTGCATATGGTATGTTTCTCATGTATTTCACTTCTTCTGGAGTTTTTGGACTCTGCTCTTTGGACAATTTAAGTTGTTGATTTACTAGAATACTCAGAGATTTGGCCTCATGCATCTGAAACTTGTCGACCACCTTCTGAAGATATTGCCTCTGAGACAACCATAAACTTCCCGAATTCCTATCTCTTAAAATGCTCATGGCCAAAATCTTCTTTGCATCTCCTAAATCTCTCATGTCAAACTCTGAACTCAACTTCTTCTTCAGCAGCTGTATTTTATGCTTACTTTTACTTGCAGTAAGCATGTCATCCACATATAGTAACATATACACTGGATCAACCTTAGAAGTCTTATCAAAGTATACACAACTGTCATACTTCTGATGAATCCAGCCTTAAACATAAACTCATTGAACTTCTTATTCCACTGTCTTGGACTCTGTTTTAACCCATACAGTGACTTCTTGAGAAAGCATACCTTTTCTTCACTTCCTGGAATCACAAAGCCTTCAGGCTGTTTCATATATATGTTCTCAATCAAGTCACCATTCAGAAATGCAGTTTTAACATCTAATTGCTGTAACTCCATGTCTTCTTGTGTCACCTTTGATAATAGAAGTCTAATAGAGAAGTTCTTCACCACATGAGAGAAAACCTCATTAAAATCAATGCCCTCTCTCTGAGTAAAACCCCTTGCAACAAGCCTTGCCTTGTATCTTACCCTTTCTGTGTCTCCAGCTTTAATCTTTTTCTTATAAATCCACTTGGAACTCACTAGCTTCTGCCCTTTAGGCTTATCAACCAGCTTCCAAGTACCATTTCTTTCCAGAGATTCCATTTCTTCCATCATTGCACTAATCCAGTGCTCACTTTCACTACCACCGACTGCTTCTTTGAAGTTTTGTGGTTCCTGATGTTCTATGTCTTCAGTAATGCTAAGTGCATAATGCATACTTCCAGCCTGCCCATAGAAGTCTAATCTTTGGATTTGCCTTCTCGGTCTATCTCTGGAAATACTATAGTTTCTCAAGTTTTGATTAGCAGTTTGCACATCCTCTTCTTCAGATGAGCTGTCACTTGAGTGTTCTCCTAAATCGTCAACCCTTTGAGGATTATTATCCATCTGAGGCTCCACCTGAACTGATATCTTTTCTGCTTCAATAGTCCCATCAAGTTCTTCTTGACTTCCAGTGGAGTGATATCCCATAACTGATTCATTGAACTTAACATCCCTGTTTATCATGAGCTTCTGATTCCCTGGTTCCAAACACCACAGCCTGTAACCTTTGATTCCTTCTGGATACCCCAAGAACACACATCTGTGTGCTCTTGGGTCAAGTTTTTCTTGCTTAATATGTGCATAAGCCAGACATCCAAACAACTTCAAATCTGTATAGCTTGGAATTTTGCCACTCCACACTTCTTCTTGTGTTCTGAACCCTAGAGATGATAAAGGTGATCTGTTGATTAAATAACATGCTGTATTAATGGTTTCTCCCCACAAAACCTTTGGCAGTCCAGCATCAATCAACATACACCTCACTCTTTCAAGTATTGTTCTGTTGAATCTTTCTGCAACACCATTCTGTCGAGGGTTCATTGGGATTGTTCTGTGTCTGGTAATTCCTCTTTCATCACAGAAGTCAGTAAACTCAGTAGATAGGTACTCTAAGCCATTGTCTGTTCTAAAATGCTTGAGTTTCTTGCCTCTTAAATTCTCCATCTGAATCAGCCATGTTTTGAATTTGGTGAAGGCATCACTCTTGTTTCTTAAAACAACACCCACACTTTCCTACTGAAATCATCAATCACAGACATGAAGTATCTTCCTCCTCCATGAGTTTCAGTTCTAGATCGTCCCCAAATGTCTGAGTGGACATAATCTAAAGGTTCTTGAGTAGTGTGAGCCCCCTTAGCATAAGGCAATTTCTGTGATTTCCCTACTGCACATTTATCACAAAATTCAAGTTTTTTTGATTTCCAATCTCTCCAATTATGCCTCTCTTGGATAATTCATTTAATACCCTTTCCCCAATGTGCCCTAACCTCTTATGCCACAGTATTAATTCATTCTTTCCTAGAATGTTGCCCACACAACCAACCACAGGCTTTCCCATCAAAATAAACGGATCATTTTGTTGTTTTCCCTTGATCACCAGTTTGTTTCCTTTAGTTTTATGTAATTGACCATCAACAGACTTGAATTCACATCCAGTAGCAATAAGAGATCCTAGGGAGAGTAAAATTCTCTTGAGACCAGGTACATACCTCACATTGGTGATAGTTCTTGTAATTCCATCAAACATGTTAATTTTTACTGATCCAGTGCCTTAAACCCTGCAGGATTGATCATATCCCAGCAAATCACGCCCTCCATCTTCTTTCTTGAGGTTCTGAAACCATTCTTCATGAGGACACATATGGAGAGTGCATCCAGTGTCAAGAACCCACTCCTTCTCTATCTTTGACTCAGTAACATTCAGAACTTCTGGTGTGTCTTCTTCATGTTCAACAGCAGCAACTTCAGCACCTTGGCCTTCCTTCTTCTTCATCTTTTGTGGACAGTCTTTCTTCAGGTGTCCAATTTGTTTGCATTTTAAACACTTCCTGTTTTCTACCCACTCTTCAGATTTCTTCTGAGTATTATTTCCATTCTTTAAATCTCTTGAAGTTTGGCCCTTCTTCTTCTGATAGTTTCTTTTGAACTTAATGTTCAAACTTTCACCAGGTTGAGTTACTTTCTTGTCTCCTTGATTCTGCAAACATTTGGTTTTCAGAGCAGTAATAATTGAGTTATAACTCAACTTATCTTGCCTTCCAAACATCAGAGTGTCCTTTAAACTCTCCATAGATCTTGGCAAGGCATTTAGTACCATCAAAGCTTTGTCATCATCTTCCATTTTCACCCCAAGATCTTCCAGTTTGTCAAGAAGCTTTGTAAACTCATCTAGTTGATCAGAAATTACCTTTTCATCCACCATCTTGAAAGCCAGTAATTTCTGCTTGAGGAATAGCTTATTGGAAACTGACTTGGACCGGTAAAGCTCCTCCAGCCTGGTCCACACCTCAATTGCAGTCTTACATCTGGATATTTCCCTCAAAGGCTTATCCCCAAGACACAGGATGATCAGGCTCAATACCTTCTGATCCATATCACCATATTTAGGTTTCTCAGCCTCCACCCACTCATCTTCAGGTTTGAGAGCATTTGATAACCCATTCTACACCAAGGTAGTCTTCATCGTGATTTTCCATAGAGAGAAATAGTTTTTCCCTGAAAACTTGTATAGATCCATCTTCATTCCTGACATTCTCTTCTTCTTCTTGTGTGAGAGGCTTTCCCACAGTCGGCGCCACTTGTTATGAGAAAATCAAAGTCACACAAATTAAGAAAAAATAATTTTCGAACAGTGCTCAAACGCAGAAACCAGAAATAAAAATGAACACACAGGGATTTACGTGATTCGATCAAAGATGATCTACATCCACGGAGGCTCTATGCACCTCAATTCACTTCACTACACAAGCAATTACAAGAATTTCCCAGAAACTAGAAAATCCCCAATTCACAAGCCGAATTGGAGCAGAGACCCTAGACTTCTAATTCTCTCACTAGTGTAACATTTTTAGCACAACAGACTGAAACCGTTGTAAACGGCAGTGACAACTAACCTAAGCCCGATTTCCTCCTAACCTCTTCCACTGATTTGAGTTTTAACCCGGTTTTCTGATCCGGTTCTTCAAATCCTCACTCCAGTTCCAAATTCCTCACAACCCATACTTCATACAACAAACCACTTGACGAAATTGAACTAATATTCATTCTTAATGCATTTGACTGTTGATTCTTAGAGAGCTTGTTCTAGGAATTGATAAGTTGAGTAGGATTAATTGAAGAGCTTGTTTTCATTAATTATACTTAAGAGACAACAAGGTTAATAGTGCTTGCTATTAATCTTGGAGTGGGGATACTAAGGCTAAATCAATCGGGTAGTAACATCAATTATATAGATTATCGGGGCCAAGGGGATATTCGATCAAGGGTTGAATCCTTTTATCATTTATAAAACCAAAAATCATTCTCTTATCTTTGTTTACTTAAATTGTTAATTTGCTAAGTATTTTTAGAGTAATTGTTATTTGGGTTGCTTAATATAAATTTAGGTGTTAGTTGTGATTCCACCAAAACTCCCCCTCACTTCTTTATTGTTTTCTAACTTATTTATATTATATTGTTTGATCATAATAGTTTAATACATAAAGTAAAATTGTTCGTCTGTTCCTCGTGGGATCGATCATTATTTACCACTCTACTAGATAGAGTAGTAGATCAAGGATAAGTATATATTTATATATACATTAATTTGGTAAGGCGAACGACAAGCTTCGTACCAAATTTTGACACCGTTGACGGGGAATGGTGTCAGAACGATTTTCTTTTTAGTGTTAATCACTATTTTTATTATTCTAGTTAAGTATTTTTGTTATGTTTGTTATTTTGATAATCATTTGCTATTATTTTTGCCTTGATACAGTGGTTGTTCACACGTGCTCAAGGGTATAAGGAGCTATTGTTTGAACCCGATATAGTTCTTTGAGAACGAGTTTTGAGGAGGCAAGCAAGAGCAATTGAGCAATTTTATGGAGAACTTGAAGGATTAAATCTTGAACCCAAAGAAGAACCGAGAGAAGAAATGGAGAATGAAAGGCCATCTGAGAGGACCATGAAGGAGCTAGCGAACACGAGGGTCACATACCAACCCCTATGTATTACCTTCCCTGAGCTTGAAGAGGACAGGATTTTTGAATTGAAGTCGGGTCTTATACACTTCCTATAGTCTTTCCACGGTCTTTTAGGAGAAGACCCACGTAAGCATCTCAAGGAGTTTCATATTGTATGTTCAAGTATGAATCCTATAAAGGTGACGGAGGAGCAAATAAAGTTAAGGGTATTCCCCTTTTCTTTGAAAGATCTAGCAAAAGATTGGCTACACTACCTTCCACCAACTTCTATTACAACGTGGGAACAAATGGAGAGATAATTCCTTGAGAAGTACTTTCCGGCCTCTCAGGCCACAAATATTCAGAAGCAAATCAGTGGTATTCGGAAATGCCAAGGAGAGACACTATACGGATATTGGGAAAGGTCTAATAAGTTAGTTGTTTGTTGCCCACACACCATATCACTGATCAGCGTCTTATGCAGTACTTCTATGAAGGCCTGTCCTTGACCGACCGGAACATGATCGACTCGGTAAGTGGAGGAGCATTGGTTGACAAGACTCCAACAACCGCTCGTTTGTTAATTTCCAAGATGGCTGCAAATTAATACCAACAATTTGGGTGTCGTGAGCCAACAAGGACGGTTAGGGAGGTACATGATTCGACCATTCATGAAAAATTGTAGCAGCTTACTAACTTGGTAAAAAAGGTGGCCTTGGGCAACACTCAAGCCCCTCGACCATGTAGGATTTGTAAAACCACCGAGCACAATACCGATACATGCCCAATCTTGGATGAAGAAATCGAAGCTCACGCAAACGCCGTTGGCAACATCAATGGGGGAAGGGGATATGACCCTTATTCTCAAAGTTATAATCTCAGGTGGAGAGATGATCCAAACTTTCGGTATGGTAACCAAGGTGGCCAACAAAGTGACCAAGGCCAAGGTCAAGCACCTCAACCAAGAGGGATGTACCAACAAATGCAATCGACCTAATCATCATCTGGTCCATCATTACAAGACATTGTGAAAAGCCTAGCAACCAACACAATCCAGTTTCAGAAGGACACTCAATCGAGCATCAAGAACATTGAAATGCAAGTTAGCCAACTTGCAACCTCAATGTCTCGACTTGAAAGTGCAAACAATGGCAAACTTCCGGCTCATTCGGAAATTAACCCTAAAAATGTTAATGCCATCACCCTCAGAAGAGGAGTGATGCTTGGAGAGCTTAACAAGCCCTGACATCCCTTGGAGAATGGAATTCAAGGGGAAGTTGAAGGAAAATCTGAAATGGAGGGCTGTTTCGAAGAACCTCTAGCGCCCGCAAAGAAATGTTGCAGCCACGACCATGTGTGCAAAAGCCCACCTCCAGCTACGCTTGACTCCTCGCAACCGTGACCTCTGCTGCCTAGAAATTTGATGTTTCACCTCCTATCCCGACTCAACCACTCTAGTTTCCAAGTCGAGTCACAAAAACAGTGGATAAGAACAAAGATAAGGAGATGGTAGAAGTGATCCGGAAGGTGGAGATAAACATCCCTTTGATTGATGCCATAAAGCAAATCCTGAGGTATGCTAAGTTCCTCAAGGACTTGTGCACTAACAAGAGGAAGCTAAAGATGAATGAAAAAGTGATCATGGGAGAGAGTGTATTTGCAATCTTCCAAAAGAAACTTCCACCAAAGTGTAAAGATCCCAGAATATTAGTAATCCAATGCAAGAAAGGTAACTGTAAGATTAAATGGGCAATGCTCGGCTTAGGAGCTTCAATTAATGTTATTCCACGCTCAATTTTTCATTCTTTAAATTTGGGGCCACTCAAGGAAACAAGACTCGTCATTCAACTTGCCGACCAAAACACTTCGTATCCCGATGGAGTGATCGATGACGTGCTAGTTAAAGTCGACAAACTCGTGTTCCCGACTCATGTTTATTTGTTGGACATGCAAGGCGATTCCTTAATATCCACACCAATGTTGTTGGGAAGACCATTTCTAAACACTTCCCAAACCTAGATCAATGTTTGTGAGGGCACCCTCATGATGTTGTTTGATGGTCGAACTGTCAAGTTCAATATCTTTGATGCAATGCGATTCCCGGAGGATGTTCATTCCATATTTCCATTTATGTTATTGATCCACTTGTGGAAGAGTTGTTTGAGTTGTCATGTAGGGATACAGTGGAAGTTGCATTCACCACTCACTTAGAGAAGGGAAAATACGAGGTTTGGGAGACTAATGAGGCATTGGTGGAAACAGTGGCACAAATGAGTGTATCTAAGTCATCCCTACCAAGATATGAGCAAATGTTCATTCCATTGCCGGAAAGATGTTACCTTCTACGGTCGAAGCTCCGACCCTTGAGCTCAAGTCTCTTCCTAACCACTTGAAGTATGCTTACCTAGGAGCGAATGAGACACTACCGGTGATCATCTCATCCAAGTTGTCTCCAAACCAAGAAGCATCCTTGATAGAAGTCCTTAAAGAACACAAGGGAGTAATTGGTTGGACTATTGATGAAATCAATAGCATTAGTCCATCTCTTTGTATGCACCGCATTCTACTTGAGGAGGATTCAAAACCAAGTCGGGAACCACAAAGGAGACTTAACCCACCTATGATGGAGGTGGTGAAGAAGGAAGTCATCAAGTTACTCAACGTTGGGATTATCTATCCTATTCCGAATAGCAAGTATATAAGCCCAACACAAGTTGTGCCCAAAAAGTTGGGAGTCACGGTAGTGGAGAATAAAGAGGGGGAATTAGTTCCCACCCGTTTGCAAACCGGGTGGAGGGTGTTCTTAAATTACCGCAAGGTGAACGCCATGACCCTGGAAAGATCACTTCCCCTTGCCATTCATTGACCAAATGCTAGAAATTTTGGCCGGACATTCATTTTATTGCTTCTTGGATGGATACTCCAGGTATTTCCAAATAGTCATTGTACCCGAAGATCAAGAGAAGATCACCTATAAATGTCCCTTCGATACTTTTGCATGGAGAATAATACCATTTGGGCTATGCAACGCCCCGGCCACTTTTCAAAGGTGCATGGTTAGTATCTTTTCTGAATATGTTGGGTATATCATTGAGGTCTTCATGGACGATTTTTGCGTGTATGGTGAGTCTTTTGAAAAATGTCTTGATAATCTTGTTAAAATCTTGAAAAGTTGCATGCAAACTAATCTTGTGTTGAATTGGGAAAAGTGTCATTTCATGGTTGAACAAGGCATAGTTCTTGGCCATATCATTTCATCAAAGGGAATTGAAGTTGATAAATCTAAAGTTGATCTTATTACTGCCTTGCCTTACCCCTGCAACTGTGCGGGAAGTGTGATTGTTTCTTGGCCATGCAGGTTTCTACATTCAATTTATCAAGGATTTCTCAAAGATTCAGCCCCTCTATGTAGGCTATTGCAAAAGGATGTTGAATTAAAGAGGGCGACTAATTGCAAGATCGCTTTGATCATCTTAAAGAGGCCCTTACATCACCTCCCATTATTCAACCACCAGATTGAACACTACCGTTTGAGATAATTTGCGACGCTAGTGACTACACAGTGGGAACTGTCTTAGGGCAACGGAAAGGAAAAATGGCTCATGTGATGTACTATGCCTCAAGGACCCTAAATCTGGCACAAGCAAACTATACTACCACAGAAAAATAACTTTCCGCTATAGTTTTTGCTTTAGAGAAGTTTAGATCATATTTGCTTGGTACTAAGATTATCGCTTTTTCTTACCATGCAGCTCTTCGATTTATATTGTCAAAGAAGGAAGCTACACCAAGACTCATAACATGGATTTTGCTACTTCAAGATTTTGATTTGGAAATCAAGGATAAGAAAGGGAAGGAGAATTTGGCGGCTGACCACTTAAGCCGATTGACACAAGAGGAGAACGTGAGCCTTTAAAGGAGAGCTTCCCGATGAACAGTTATTTGTAGCCTCTGATGTTGTGACACTGTGGTATGCAAATTTTGTAAATTACCTTGTTGCTTAAGTATTTCCTACCGAGATGACTAAGGCTCAAAGAGACAAGTTAAGGAGTGATGCCAAACATTAAGTGTGGAATGATCCATACTTTTGGAAGCACGGATCCGACCAAGTTATCCGGAGGTGTGTCCCGGAGACTGAATTCCACGCCACACTTGCTTTTTGGCACTTTTACGCTTGTAGCGGGCATTTTGGTTCAAACAGGACTTCACACAAGCTCCTAGAGAGTGGTTTCTTTTGGCCATCATTGTTCAAAGATGCACACACCTTTTGCAAATCATGCCTCAATTTCCAAAAGACGGGTAATATTTCTCAAAGAAACCAAATGCCCTAAAGCCCGATTATAGTTTGTGAGATTTTTTATGTTTGGGGTATGGACTTCATGGGACCGTTTCCTTCATCTTACGGGAACTTGTACATTTTTCTTGTCATCGACTATGTGTCTAAGTGGGTGGAGGTGAAAGCCACCCGAACCAATAACTCCAAAGTTATGGCCGAGTTCGTTAAATCCAACATCTTTGCTCGGTTTGGGATTCCAAGAGCCATTATAAGTGATAGAGGCACACACTTTTGCAATCAAACAATCGACGCATTGCTGAAGAAATACGCTGTTTTGCACAAGGTTTCGACGCCCTATCACCCACAAACCAACGGGCAAGCCAAAACTTCAAATTGAGACATTAAGTTGATATTGGAGAAGACTGTTCAACCAAATTGCAAAGATTGGAGCTGGAGGCTCAACGATGCTTTATGGGCGTATAGGACCGCCTATAAAACTCTAATTGGTATGTCTCCCTATTAACTTATTTATGGAAAGCCATGCCACATCCCGGTCGAACTTGAACACAAATCTTATTAGGCTATCCGGAGATGCAATATGAACCTTGATGAGGCCGGTGTACACCGAAAGCTCCAATTGCAAGAGCTTGAAGAAATCCAAAATAAAGCCTTTGAAAATGCCATGATTTACAAGGAGAAAATGAAGGCTTTCCATGACTCAAGGATCACTCGGAAAACTTTTGTTGTTGGGGAGAAAGTGCGCTTATATCACTCTTGATTGAAGTTATTTATGTGCAAACTCCGTTCAAGGTGGATTAGCCCTTTTGTTGTCACTAAGGTGTTTGATCATGACGCCATGGAAATTGAAAGTGGCAAAACAGGCAAAATTTTCAAAGTAAACAGACATCTTCTCAAGCCATATCTAGAGCATTTCCAAGGCACATCCAGAGAAGAGGAACACATGGAAGATCCTCCGGTGGATTAAATGAGCTTTCGTCAAGCCAACGACGTTAAACAAAGGCTGTCGGGAGGCAACCGGACGTTTATTGCAGTTCGTGTGTTAAATTTCATAGTTTAGATTGTTCACTTGTATATTTTTAATTTTATCTTAGTATTTTTGTTTTTATGTTCAAGGATTAAACACCACAACCAACATATCCTTTCAATGTAAGAAGATATCACAAAATGGGGTGAGGAAGGCCAAGAACAGGGCCTCTTTTCGTGCACAAAGTCGCGCTCGAGAGCCAGATTATTTTTAACCTTAGTTTCGAAGAGAGGTTCACGTCCGTGAATCAAATTTGTGGCCGCGACTTCTGAAGTAGGGATCCCCTTCGAACAACTGCTCGTGGCCCGCGACATGTTCAACAGTATATAGACCCATTTCGCGAAAAACAGGTCATTCTCTTCTCCCCCAATTCGATTTTGCCCAGCAAACACACACATACCACCCCAAACACACAACTCACTACCCACTGTATTGCACACACATTCATTCGATTAATTTCGGATTTGGAGCACAAATTCTGGTCGGGTCATAAAAGAGCGCGAAAATTACCAATTAAAATTTTTCCGTCTAACCTCAACCGCTATGTACGGCTATCTCCCTCTTTTGATATATTATTGCATATTATTGAATCCATTGTTTAGATTGGGGGTTAATTTCATGTTTGTTTGCGTTTTTATTGAGATTGATTATATATACAATTAACTTTATTGATTTTTTTTACCAATTGATATGTTTTTATGCATTCGAAGGATGAAACTTGATTTGATAGCTCATATAATTGCTTGTTGATTGAGTGGGTAAGTTGTTTGAGTAAAGATTTGTGAGTTTCAAAATGGAAATTTCATTGTGGCAATTCATCGAACATGTGATATGCGTTAGATTGTATGCCAAAGTTAGCTAATTTTGACTATTTTATCTAGTTTTTTTAGTTTAGTTATTGATATTATCGTGATGTATAACCTCATTTGATTGTGAAATGGGTGTCATTGCACAATTGACACACTTTGAATTGTTTTTGTTGGACATATAGTCGAATTTAGGTACACTTAGGTACTTCATGCGTGAATTTTAATTTGTTGTATTGCCACTGGTTTTAAAGATTGGGTGTGTTGATTATAGGATTAAATGGCACCTTCAAAAGCCAACATAAGCAAGCGCAAGGGAAAGGGAAAGGCACCCGTAAAAGAGCACGAGATAGAGTCACCTCAAGTCCCGGCATCTACCCTCCCTTATGTTGATAGTCGAGCTTTCGATATTGTGTTAGATAACCCCACACATAAGGGTCGGTTCACCTAGCTCTTTCACTGACCCATCATGCCAACCCGGTATGGCAAGAACAACATCCTTGAGGCCATGGGCATCCTAAAAAGTGTGAATGCCCTATTGACTCGGGTAGGCCTCTGGAAATTTATGGATCTTGTGTGGGAGTTCTTCAACACACTGGAAGTTCAGTCCGACTCTGACAAGTGTGGGGTTAAACCATACAGCATCACATTTCAGTTGATGGGCACTACAAAGACCTTTAGGATGAGGGAATTGGCCGCCATATATGGCTTGCGTGAGCACATTTCCTCCTCCGATGCAGCAGAGTCCTAGGCCTTTGATATCCGGACTTTTTGGGGGCAAATCACTGCCACCCCGATCTAGTCGTGCCTTAGGTTTTCTCGCCTAAGAATTCGAAGGTGACCTTGATTTCGGAATCTAGTAGTCAAGTACATCTAGCGGCTTCTTGCACTAACACTGTTTGGAAGGACAAAAATAGGAGCCTGCCATGTCAACGAATTGGAAGTATTATGTTCTTTACTGAGAAGCATTCCGAGGCATTATGAAGTCATTCTTGTTGCTCAGTTCGAGAGGGTAATCACTCGTCAGCATGAACACATATTTATTGGGGGCTTAATCAGCCACATTACCGAACACCTCAGTATTCCGCTGATAGCGGTATCCACGTCTTATCATCTCACCTGGGAGGACATGGAGAACATATGCTTTGTCACATTAGGGTATAGAGATGGGGTACCTCAGAGTCGGGAGAACAAGACGGTTCCCTATGTCAACCAAAATAGGGGCCCGTTCCTCTGGTTGCCCAACCCGCAGTTCGAAGCACTAAAACCTTGAGTATGAGCTCCCCAGCGCACATGGCAGCTTCTAGGGATCCGGACGCCACAGAGTTAAGAAAGTACCAAATCGGAAGGGGTACCCGAGGAAGAAGTACTGGAAACAGAAGCTGAGGCGGGAGGTAGTAGGCAGACGAGCAGACCACAGAAGAAGAGGCCCACTGCAGCTATCTAATCCCAATGGGACTTCTCGACGGATGTGGATAACCGATTCACTTCAGTGGAGGACCGCCTAACTTCTATCGAGAAGCAGCAATAGACCATTCTTGATTCTTTAGCTACTCGGACACCTGTTGGGCCCAAATGGAGACCTTCATGGCACCAATGCTTTTTCATTGGGGCCTCGACGACCCTCAGCATCTACCACTACAATAGCCTCTGTGATTCAGAGAACCAAGTCGTCCCGCTTTTTTTCCTACAAACTTTGGTTTTCAATCAAGTTTGGGGAAGGGGGTGGTGGTGGACGTCTTGGCCGCTCGGTGTTTCATTTTTCTTTTTGCATTTGCTACTTTGTTGCTTCTATTCCTTTTGATTTTATTTACCTTGGATGTTGGCCTGTGTGGCTTGTGATGGTGAATTTGGATGGTGGATTTGAATTAATTGTTTATTTGTTGGATTGGCCTGTGTGCCCTTTCTTATGCTTTGATTGGTTAGTTTGATGTTCTTAAACTATAATTTTGGTTGTGATTAGTCCTTGCACACTTTAGGTGTTTTTATTTAGTAGTTAGTCGTGTTTAGTCTAGTTTAATTGTCTAGTTTACATTGTTAAGTCGAACCAATTGATATTGTTGATTGATTGCCTCTTGTAGAGCACCAATTCGTACTCCTTTCTTTCCCACAAACCTTGGTTTTTGACCAAGTTTGGGGAAGCGGGTGGTAGTTGTACGTATTGGACGATCTCGATCTTGTTTAAGATGGATAATTGAAAGGGATTGATAATTGGCGAACAGTTAATGATGAGATGATTTTTTTGCAAAAAAATTTGACAAATGGCAAATGGTAGAGAACATGATAGGAACTTGAGGTGAAATTGAGCTTGTACTCAAGACTTTTGATCAAGAAATTTTTTCCTTGTGATTTTTTGAGCTTCAATAGTACTCCCAATTTTGGAGTTACTTATACCTTCTTTCGGTGTGTATTTCATTGATTGCATGTGATTGTCTCTAGAACTTGCCTTGATTCTCTATTTTGAATAAGTCGGTACATTGTGTGATTTAGAAAATGATCTTAAACAATTCTTGATTTTTAGCCTATTTGTAAACTTTAAAATGTTACACCTTTTTACCAAAAATTGAAAAATTACCCCTAGTTAGCCCCTTTTAGCTTTTCGTTTGATAGCCCAACTCTACAAGACAAGTTCCTTTCGGTTTAGCCTTTGACCTTAATTAGACTATTTGAGTACGAGGGAGGCGGTTGGAAGATAGTCGGGTAAAATTTTGAAAGAGTAAAACTATTGGGAATATTGAAGGGTGAAGAGAATTGAAACACTAGGCAAAGAATTGGGAAAACTAGTCTCCCCTAGTTTTTTAATAGAATGAAACCAACTTTGACTCAAGCTGTTTCAAACTGCTGCAGTGGGGCTTTCACAATGCAATAGAATGAAACCGTTATAACTGATGGTTATAACCACCTCAAACCCGGTTCTCTTTTAACCTCTTTACTGATCTTGGCTAAAACCCGGTTTTTTGATACGGTTCCTTACACATCAAGCCCGGTTCTGGAATCCTCAAAACTTCTACTTCATATCATGAGCCACTTGATAAAATTGAACTAATATCTACAAATCTCCACCTCAATGAATTCAAGTGCATGTCCTTACCTCAACCTGGCATTGTTCTTTAACTATCAACCACATCGTTCAAGCCTGATCAGGCTTGAGCAATGAACTACCTTGCTCCCAGACACTGCTTTGGTTAAGAAATCAGCAGCATTGTCATTGGTGTTGACTTTCTTAACCTCCACAGACCCTGCATCAATCACATCCCTTGCAAAATGTAGTCTGACATCTATATGCTTGGACCTTTCATGGAAAGCCTGATGTTTTACCAGATGTAGTGCACTCTGATTATCACAATATATAGTCACACACTCCTGCTTAATTCCCAGGTCCTTTAGAATTCCTTTCAGCCACACAACTTCCTTAATTGCTTCTGTCAATGCTATGTATGCAGCTTCCGTAGTAGATAAAGCTACCACAGATTGTTGTACACTTCTCCAACTTACTGCAGTACCATATAAAGTAGATACATACCCTGTAATTGACCTTCTGGTGTCAACATTCCCAGCAAAATTAGCATCTGCAAAACCTTCCAATGGAATAGGCACATTTGCCTGTTTTTGAAATCTCAACCCCAGATTAACTGTTCCTTTTAGGTATCTCAACACCTGCTTCAAAGCATCCCAGTGAGCTTTCCCTGGATTTGACATATACCTATTAACCAGAGACACACAATATGCTAAGTCTGGCCTGTTGCATATCATCCCATACATTAAACTTCCAACCCCACTTGCATAAGGCACATTTCTCGTGTATCTTACTTCTTCTGCTATTTTAGGACTCTGCTCCTTTGATAATTTGAGTTTTTGGCTTACTGGAATACTCAATGTTTTAGCCTCATGCATCTGAAACCTCTCCACCACTTTCTGAAGATAAATGCCTCTGAGACAACCATAGATTTCCAGCAACTCTATCTCTAATTATACTCATCCCTAGAATCTTCTTTGCATCTCCTAAATCTTTCGTGTCAAACTCAGAACTCAACTTGTTCTTTAGCAGATGTATTTTATGTTTACTCTTACTTGCAATAAGCATGTCATCCACATATAGCAACAGATACACAGGATCAACACTAGTTCTCTTATCAAAGTATACACAACTATCATACAGACTTCTGACAAAACCAGCCTTTAACATAAACTCATTGAACTTTTTATTCCACTGCCTTGGACTTTGTTTCAACCCATATAATGATTTCTTGAGAAAACATACCTTCTCTTCATTTCCTGGAATCCCAAACCCCTCAGGCTGCTTCATATATATGTTCTCAACTAAGTCACCATGTAAGAATGCTGTTTTGACATCTAACTGCTGCAACTACATGTCTTCTTGTGTCACCTTTGACAAAAGTAGTCTGATAGAGCAGTGTTTCACCACAGGAGAGAAGACCTCATTAAAATCAATACCTTCTCTCTGAGTAAAACCCCTTGCCACCAATCTTGCTTTATACCTTATCCTTTCTGAGTCTCCAGCTTCAACTTTCTTCTTGTATATCCATATGGAACTTACCAACTTCTGACCTTTTGGTTTATCCACCAGTTTCCAAGTGTCATTCCTTTCCAGAGATTCCATTTCTTCCATCATTGCACTAACCCAGTACTCACTTTCATCACCACTGACAACTTCTTTGATATTTTGTGGTTCATGGTGTTCTATATCTTTAGTAATACTTAGTGCATAATGTACACTTCCAGCCTGTCCATAGAAGTCTGGTCTTTCAATTTGCCTCCTTGGTCTATCTCTGGCAATGCTGTAGTCTCTTAAGTTTGTATTTCTGGATGGCACATCTTCTTCTTCTGATGAACTATCACTTGAGTGTTCATTCAAGTTTTCAACCCTTTGTGACCCAGGATCTATCTGAGTCTCCACCTGAACTGATAGTCTTTCTACTTCAGTAATTCCATCATGTTCTTCTTGATTTCCAGAGAAGTGATATCCCATAATTGATTCATTGAATTTAACATCTCTACTTATCATTAGTTTCTGATTTCCAGGTTCCAAGCCCCATAGCCTGTATCCTTTTATTCCCTCTGGATATCCCAGAAACACACACATGTATGCTCTTGGATCAAGCTTATCTGTTTTCATATGAGCATAAGCCAGGCATCCAAACACTTTTAAACCTGTATAACTTGGAACTCTGCCACTCCATACTTCTTCTGGTGTTTTGAACCCTAGAGATGATGAAGGTGATCTGTTTATTAAGTAACATGCTGTATTGATTGTTTCTCCCCAGAAAACCTTTGGCAGTCCAGCATCAATCAACATACATCTTACTCTTTCAAGAACAGTTCTATTGAATCTTTCTACCACTCCATTCTATTGAAGATTCATGGGAACTGTTCTATGTCTTGTAATCCCTTTCTCATTACAGAAGGTTGTAAACTCAGTAGATAAGTACTCTAAGCCATTGTCAGTTCTCAAATGCTTGAGTTTCTTCCCCCTTAAAGTTTCCATTTGAAGTAACCATGTCTTGAATTTAGTGAAGGCATCACTCTTGTTTCTTAAGACAAACACCCACACTTTCCTGCTGAAGTCATCAATAACAGACATGAAGTACCTTCCTCCTCCATAAGTTTCAGTTCTGGATGGTCCCCAGATATCAGAGTGAACATAATCTAGAGATTCTTGAGTAATGTGTATCCCCTTGGCATAAGGCAGTTTCTGTGATTTGCCTAATGCACATTTATCACAGAATTCAAGTGTCTGGTTTCCAACCTCTCCAATTATGCCTTTCTTGGATAGTTCTTTTAGTCCCCTTTCCCCAATGTGTCCTAACCTTTTATGCCACAGTGTTAGTTCATCTTTGCCTAGAATGTTTCCTATACAACCAACCACTGGTTTTCCCATCAAAATAAACATGCCATTATGTTGTCTTCCTTTGATTACCAGTTTATTCTCTTTGGTTATGTGTAACTGACCATCAAATGACTTGAATTCACACCCAGTAGCAATGAGAGATCCTAAAGAGATTAGGTTTCTTTTAAGTCCAGGCACATACCTTACATTTGTGATTGTTCTTGTAATTCCATCAAACATATTGATGTTTACAAATCCAGTGCTTTTAACTCTGCAGGATTGGTCATTTCCTAGTAGTACACACCCTACATCTTCTTTCTTGAGATTCTAAAACCATTCTTCATGGGGACACATATGGAAAGAGCAACCAGTGTCCAATGCCCACTCCATCTCCATTTTTGACTCAGTAACATTCAAGACCTCTGGTGTGTCCTCTTCATGTTCAACTGTAGCAGCTTCAGCACCCTGGCCTTCCTTCTTCTTTATCTTCTGTGGGCAGTCCTTCTTTAGGTGCCCAATTTGTTTACACTTGAAGCACTTTCTGTTTTCTACCCATTCTCCTGATTTCTTCTGAGTATTGTTGCCACTCTTAAGGTTCTTTGAGGTTTGGCCCTTCTTCTTTTGGTAGTTTCTCCTAAACTTAACATTTAATCCTTCACCAGATTGAGTTGTCTTCTTGTCTACTTGATTTTGTAAACATTTGGTCCTCAAAGCAGTAACAATTGAGTCATAACTCAGCTTATCCTACCTCCCAAACACCAAAGTGTCTTTGAAACCTTCCATAGATCTTGGTAAAGCATTTAACACCATCAAGGCTCTGTTATCATCTTCCATTGTTACCCCAAGATCTTCCAATTCATCAAGAAGTTTTGTAAACTCATCTAATTGATCAGAGATATCTTTTTCCTCCACCATTTTGAAAGCCAATAATCTCTGCTTGAGAAATAGCTCGTTTGATACTGATTTGGATTGATAGAGATCCTCCAGTTTGGTCCAGGCCTCAATAGCATTCACACAACTCGAAACTTCCCTCAAAGGCTTATCACCAAGACACAGAATGATTAGGCTCAATGCTTTCTGGTCTATCTCTGCATATTTGGGTTTCTCAGTCTCTACCCATTCATTTTCTGGTTTGAGAGCACTTACCAACCCATTTTGCACCAGGATGGCCTTCATCTTGATCTTCCATAGGTAGAAATCATTCTTCCCAGAGAATTTATCCAGATCCATCTTCATTCCCGACATCTTTGTCTTTTGCTTGCGTGAGAATACTTCCCACAGACGGCGCTACTTGTTAGGATCAGCTCAATTTCACACAAAACAAAAGTAACAACAGAATTCAGACGAAAAATAAACAAGAATACGGCCGAACACAAATGTCATAAATGAAAATGATGAACTTAGGGATTTTACGTAGTTCGATCAAAGATGATCTACATCCACGGAGGTTCTATGCACCTCAATTCACTCCACTACTCAATCGATTACAAGAATTACCCAGAAATCTAGCAAAACCCCAAATCACACCCTGATTTGGAACAGAAACCCTAGATATCTAATTCTCTCAATTATGTAATGTTTACAGAGAGAAAAATATCTCTATTAGCTCGCAATTACAATGTATATAAGTATTGGAGCTTGAATATGGAAGTTGAGGGAGCTGTAACCAACTTCGACTCAAGCTGTTTCAAACTGCTGTAGCGGGGCTTTCACAACGGTTTATCATGCAACAGAATGAAACCGTTATAACTGACGGTTATAACCACCTCAAACCCGGTTCTCCTTTAACCTCTTTACTGATCTTGGCTAAACCCCGATTTTCTGATCCGGTTCCTTACACATCAAGCCCGGTTCTGGAATCCTCAAAACTTCTACTTCATATCATGAGCCACTTGATAAAATTGAACTAATATCTACATACATGTTTACTGATTAAACACCACAACCAACCTAGCCTTTTAATGCAAGAAGATAGCACAAAATGAGGGTGAGGAAGGCAAAAAATAGAGCCTCATTTCGTGCACAAAGTCACGCCCGAGAGACAAAGTTGCGACCACGACCCATTTTGAACCCTCAGTTTCGAAGAGAGGTTCGCACCCGTGAATGAAAGTCACAGCCGCGACTCAATGAACAGGCATCAACTTCGAACAACCTCTTGTGCCTGTGACGTGAAGTCCGCGACTACAGAAGTAGGGATCCCCTTCGAACAACCGCTCCCAGTCGCGTACTGAGGTCGCACCTGTGAGATGTTCAGCGCTATAAAGACCCATTTCGCGAAAAAATAGGTCATTCTTGTCTCCCCCATTCCCATTTTGCGCAGCGAACACACACAAACTACCCTAAATTCTTGATTTTTCACTTCTCAAACTCATTCAAAACACACACAACTCACTACCCACTCCATTGCACACACATTCATCTGATTAAGCACAAATTTTTTTCGGGTCACAAAAGGGCGCGGAAAATCACCAATTTAAATTTCTCCGTCTAAACTCAACCGGTAAGTACGGCTATTTCCCTCTTTTGATTGAATCCATTACTTAGATTGGGGATTAATTTCATTTTTGTTTGCGTTTTTTTATTGCGATTAGTTATACACAAAATTAGTTGTATTGATTTTTTACCAATTGATATGCTTTTATGCATTCGAATGATGAAACTTGATATGATAACTCGTATAATTACTTGTTGATTGAGTGGGCATATTGTTTGAGTAAAGATTTGTGAGTTTTGAAATTGAAATTTCATTGTGGCAATTCATCGAACATGTGATATGCGTTAGGTTGTTACGCCTAAGTTAGCTAATTTTGACTATTTTATCTAGTTTTTTAGTTCAATTGTTGATATTATTGTGATGTATAACCTCATATGATTATGAAATGGTTGTCATTTGCATAGTTGACACACTTTGACTTGTTTTTGTTGTACATATAGCCGAATGTAGGTATACTTAGGTACTTCATACGTGAATTTAATTCGTTGTATTGTGACAGGTTTTAAAGATTTGGTGTGTTGATTGTAGGATTAAATGGCACCTCCAAAAGCCACCACAAGAAAGCGCAAGGGAGAGGACAAGGCACCCGTACAAGAGCCCGAGATCGAGCCACCTTAAGTCCCGATATCTACCCTCCCTCATGTTGATATTCGGGAATTCGACATTGCGTTAAAGAACCCCACACATCAGGGCCGGTTCACCAAGCTCTTTCACCGACCCATCATGCCAACCCAATATGGCTAGAACGACATAGAGGCCATGGGCATCCTCGAAAATATGAATGTCCTGTTGACTCGGGGAGGCCTCCAGAAATTTTTGGAACCGAAGCCTACCTACAAGCGTCTTGTGTGGGAGTTCTTTAGCACACTTGAAGTTCCGCCTGACTCTGAAAAGTGTGGTGCCAAACCATACAACATCACATTTCAGTTGATGGGCACTACAAACACCTTCAGGATGAGGGAATTAGCCACCATATATGGCTTCCCTAAGCGCATTTCCTCTTCCATGCAGCAGAGGCCAAGGCCTTTGATGTCCGAAATTTTTGGGGGCAAATCACTGCCACCCCCGATCTATTCAAGCCTCAGATTTTCTCGGCTAAGAATTCTAAGGTGACCTGGATTCGGAATCCAGTAGTCAAGTACATCCAGCGGCTTCTTGCACTAACACTATTTGGAAGGACAGAAAACAGGAGCCTGCCTTATCAACAAATTAGACGTATTATGTTCTATACTGAGAGGCATTCTAAGGCATTATGAAGGCATTCTCTTTGCTCAGTTCGAAAGGGTAATGACTTGTCAGCATGTGCACATATTCATTGGGGGCCTAATCACCCACACTGTCGAACACCTTGGTACTCCACTGACAGACTTGCCTCCGGTATCCACGTCTTATCATCTGCCTTGGGAGGACATGGAGAACATGTGCATTGTTGCATTAGGGTATAGAGATGAGGTACCTAGAGTCGGGAGAACAAGACGGTGCTCTATGTCATCTAAAATAGGGGCCCGTCCCTCCGATTTCCCAACCCACAATTGACACGGATTGTCGACCTTTGGAGCACTGAAAACCTGAGTATGAGCTTTTGGGCACACATGGCAGCTTCTAGGGACCCGGATGCCATAGAGTTAAGAAAGTACCAAATGGGAAGGGGTCCGATACCCGAGGAAGAAGAAGAGAAAATAGAAGCAAAGGCAGGAGGTAGCAGGCAGACGAGCAGACCACAGAGGATGAGGCCCACTGCAACTTCAATCCTAATGGGACTTCTAGTTTAATTGTTTAGTTTACATTTCTTAGTCTAGTTTAATAGTTTAGTTTACATTGTTAAGTCAAACCAATCGATAGTGTTGATTGATCGCCTCTTGTACAGCACCAATTCGTACTCCTTTCTTTCCCATGAACTTTGATTATTGACCAAGTTTGATAAAGGGGGTCGTAGTTGTACGTATTGGCTGCTCTCGATCTTGATTTAGATGGATAAGTGATGGGGATTAATAATGGGAGAATAGTCAATGATGAGATGATTTTTATTTTTATTTTTTTTTTGCAAATATTTTGACAAATGGCGAATGGTAGAGCATGATAGGCAATTGAGGTGAAATTGAGCTTGTACTCAAAACTTTTGATCAAGAAAATTTTCCTTGTGAGATTTTGAGCTTCAATTGTACTCCCAATTTCGGGATTTTTTTTTTTTTTTTTCGAAACGATAGTACCAATTTTGGAGTTATTTATACCTTTTCTCGGTGTGTATTTCATTGATTGTTATGTGATTGTCTCTAGAACTTACCTTGATTCTCTATTTTGAATAAGTCGGTACATTGTGTGACTTAGAACATAATTTTAGGCAAATCTTTATTTTGAGCTTATTTGTAAACTTGAAAATGTTATACCTTTTCACGAAAAATTGGAAAATTGCTTTTACTTAGCCCCTTGAGCTTTTAGCTTTTCATTTGATAGCCCAACTCTACAAGATGAATACCTTTCGACTTAGCCTTTGACCCTAATTGGACTATTTGAGTACTAGGGAGGCGGTTGGAAGGTAGTTGGCTAAAATTTGGGATTAAAAGGGTAAAACTATTGAGAATATTCAAGGGTGAAGAGAATTGAAACAATAGGCAAAGAATTGGGAAAACTAGTCCCCCTAGTTTGTGAATAGCTTAAAAAAAAAAAAAAAAACAACGAAAAATTCGAAAATAAAGAAAGGGAAGAAAAACTCGGATGTATATATTTAGTTCGTTGCTTTTTATTGGGAGAGACTAGTAACATGAATGCTTCTTGACCAATGTTTTCAAAGTTGGAAAGTTCAAAAGAAAACACATCCAAGGGAGAATTGAAAAAAAAGCATTTAGTTTGTGAGTTTGTAGTTGGGTGAAGAGCGAAAAATACTACCTATTTGATACGCTTGCGAGTCGAGAGATACACTCACTCGGTGAGGATCTTCAGTTGAGGGTTTTCAAGTCTCAAAAAGCTGTTATATCATATATGCTCATCTTATCATGATTGCCTTGGTTTTGAAAATTTCGTCTGAAACTGAATTCGCCACTTAAATCTTTCCTAACACGTGTCCTTTTCTTCTTTTTCGTTGCTTCAATCTGTTTGGGATGAACAGAGGTTTAAGTTTGGGGAGATTTGGTACATGTGTTCATGCATGCATTTTAGATTGAATTAGGTGTCGTTTTAATGACATTTGCATGAATATTCAAACGTGTATTGTTCATATTTGTATTATTGGACCATTTAATGTGTTTGAGCTCATTTTAGGACAATATAGGCAATTTAAGACCAAGATCAAGCCTCGAAAAAGTCCAGAACGAAGAACGACCCAATGTTGAAACAAAGAGGGAAGAGTTTCGAGCGAGAAGTCGCGCCCGCAACTTATGGTCACGATCGCGAATAATCCAGCGAAACCCAGCCAAAAATCCAAGTCATGGTTTGTGACCGTGACCAGTCCAGCGAACCAAAACCTGGCTTTAGCAAAATAAATGGGTTGCGGCCTCGATCCAGTACCCTGTTTTTATCCTGAAACACGTTTTTTGTCTAATTTTAAGTCCAACACTTTCTCCTCTATATATATAAGGTCCAATTCGAATTTGACCTAACCTATCACTCATTTTACACATACCTTCAACCACTATTCACCATTGGAAGCAAGTAATTGGAAGAGTGTTGAAAATCAAGATCATCAACTCAATCTTTTGGTTCAATCTATATTGTTTTCATGTCTTCGTTGATTTTCACTTGTTTTATCTTTGTAATAGTTGATATGAGTGGATAGCACTCTGATTTCATCCCTTGATCATTAGTTGAACCTTGGATTTAGGATGCTTATGTAATTTTTATGGTTATTAACCGATTGGATTATGTTTTGGAATGTTCTATGTTATTTGGGATTGTTTATTCACACTTAGGAATTGAATTATGGTTTGATCACCCGTTTGGATATTTGTTTTTGTGTTGCTAGAATTGGTTTTGTAATCCGTAATTGTTATGAATCCGATTCCCATGTAGCGAACATTGGATTTATTCTATTGGGAATAACATAGAGTTCGACCATTAAAACAGAGCTTGTGAGTTTATGTTGTATCTACTCCATTGTCTTGATTCTTAATGCATTTGACTATTGATTCTTAGAGAGCTTGTTCAAAGAATTTATAAGTTGGGTATGATTTATTGAAGAACTTGTTTTTATTAATTATACTTAAGAGACAACAAAGTTAATAGAGCTTGTTATTAATCTTGGAGTAGGGATTCTAGGGCTAAATCAATCGGCTAGTAACATCAATTATATAGATTATTCGGGCCAAGGGGATACTCGATCAAGGGTTGAATCCATTTATCATTTATAAAACCAAAAGTCATTCTCTTATCTTTGTTTACTTGAATTGTTAATTTGCTAAATACTTTTAGAGTAATTGTTACTTGAGTAGCTTAATATAAATTTAGGTGTTAGTTGTGATTCCATCCAAACTCCTCCCACTTCTTTATTGTTTTCTAGCTTATTTATAATATATAACTTGATCATAATATTTTAATACATAAAGCAAAATTATTCGATCATTTCTCGTAGGATCGACCCTTATTTACCACTTTACTAGTTAGAGTAGTAGATCAAGGAAAAGTATATTTATATTTTAATTTGGTAAGGCGAACGACATGCCCCTACCAATATAACCCTACCTCTACTACTATAAAAATGTTGATAGGTCACTATTAAGCACAATTAGTGGAGGATGTGCACGTACGAGTAGGCATACTTATATATCTGACTGATTTTACTTTAGCAGACATCAAAGAAGACAACAATTTTTACCGTTGTTAGTAAGATTTTCATTCTTGGCCACAAGCCAAGCTATTTTTGACATGATAGATAATGATGTAACTTTTAGTGCTAATGAAGAGAATGTTACTTTTACCAGAACGGGTAATCTTAGTAAAAGGGAAGATGTCATAGAGTGGAACAATTCATCAATTTGGAGATAGAATTCGACAAAGAAAATGAAGTTAACATTCTTGAAGTAACTCCTAAAAACTATGTATAACTGGAACGTCATGATGAGTTTATGAGAAGGTATGATGAAGAAGAAGTTAATAAAATGTTGGAAAAAGAGAAGGAAATGATGGCTAACGAAGTGCTCCAATGGGGAGTAATCCTAGAATCACTTAAATAGAGACAGAACTGGAATAAACTTATGAAATTAAAGCACCATCCTATGCAATATGAGGATGACAAATCGATGAAAAAGCTGGGTATATACGATAATCTATGGGCAACGTTCCATAGATGTGGATGGGGTACTCCATGGTCCACATACCCAAGGATCGTGAGGAGATTATGATTATCTTTGAGGTTCTACGTGATGAAGTCAGGAATATGCCCATAAATTTTTTGATCCTACTAAAAAACACATATCAAGGGCTAACTGGCACCAACTTGGATGAAATATATGGAGTCATGTTCTCGGGGGCATATATCCACCCACCCAAATATGAGATGCAAAAATTTCGGAACAGGTTGGTGAACATTTTAGAAGAAGTGATGGACCATGACGAAAGGGAAGATAGTTACTTTAAAATTAGAAATCCAATATTCCAATATAAACAAAGAGTTTTTGCCTACATAGTTTGTGCTCGAGATCAAAACTTCAAGGTTAGTAACAATGAGCTTGACATGATGTGGTGTATGGCATGGTCTATACTGTGCAATTTGGGAGAACACCTAATAGATCAATTAGAAATGGCATCATTGAAGGAAAGAGATAGGATAACAATAGAGGGGATGTTGACTCGGATTGCAGTTTGGTTTGGGATCTCTGACTAGGATGAATTGAAGCCTACATATCTCAGCATTGCATCATTGATAGGTATAAATTTCTTGAAGGTTGGTAGGACTGGAAGGTTGTTCCTAATAGAAAAGCTGAACGAGCCCTACTGTCCACTACCGAACACATTGTTGGACAATGTATCAAATGACACGACCAAATGGTTGATGAATGAATGGCTGCATATGTATGTTGTGGAGGTTGAGTTGCCCAACAAAGAGGAAAGAGAGTGGGGAAAAATTGAATGAAAAGACACCTTCGACAAGAATAGATGTTAACACATGGGTCGGACATTATTTATCCGACGCCGGCTATTCTAGAACAAATGGTGAGAATGTCTAACTATAGACATAAAATGTTGCACAGAGTGACAGGCTACCCACCAGATTTTAAATTTCTTCAAATTTAAGCTTATTTTTAATTTAATATTTTTCTCTAGTATTCTAATGAAATGAAGAGAATATACAAGGACAAGGATAGCGATCCAAGTACGAGGGTAAAAAATGAACAAAATCGAAGCAAAAATGGAGCAAAATGAACGAAATGACTATGAACAAGAAAACAGACTCCCGCTGGAGCAAATGCACAACCGAGCAAGTATCTTACTAGGTCGAGCAAATGCTCCTCTGGAAAATGGGGTTTTCTCATGAAAAACATGCTTAAAGATAGGACTTTTATCGTGTAATTATACATTTTAATCTCCCATTTATTGCATTTATTCGTATTATCATTCTCTCGTAGGAAAAATCCGTATTTTCAGTGTTTTCCAGGTAAAAAAAAGGTAAAATTGGAAAATACGGTGGAAAGACGGAAGAACGGACAAGAAAAGAGGAGTTTTAGGCCGTGCACGGTTAGGTTGTACATTGATGCACTATAGTTCACAACCTGTGCACTAAATGTTATGAATCAGTCCTACTCACGCACAAACAATACACAAATAATAGTGAATGAAAATCAACAAAGAAATCGGCCAGAAGAAACCGAACAATGAACAGGAAAGAAAAATGATGAACTCAGGGATTTTACGTGGTTCGATCGATGTGATCTACATCCACGGAGGTTCTATACACCTCAATTCACTCCACTAATCAATCAATTACAAGAATTAATCCAGAAAACTGGAAACCCCAATTCACAGGCCGAATTGAGCTTAAGAACCCTAGCAATCTAACTCTCCTGATTGAGTAATGTTTACAGAGAGAAAGAAATGTGAATCAACTCGCAACTTCAAGTGTTTTCAATGTATATAAAGGCCGGAGCTCGAATCAGGGAGTAGAAGTAGTTGTAACCAATTTTGTCTCCAATTGCTCAAAACTGTTTCAGCGAGCTTTCCACAACGGTTTTATATGCAACGGTTTTAATCCGTTGCAAATGGCAGTTATAACAATCTTGACTCCGGTTTCCATTTTAACCTCTTTAACTGATCCGGCTAAAACCCGGTTCTCTCACCCGGTTCTCAACATTCTAAACCCGGTTCTGGACTCCTTAAAACCCCTACTACATTCCATGATCACTTGATGATATTGAACTGATGTCTACAAATCTCCACCTCAATGAACTCAAGCGTATTTCATCACCTCATCCTGCCTTGTCTTCCAGCCTTTTAAGTACACCGTTCAAGCCCAATCAGGCTTGAGTAATGAACCATCTTACTCCCAGGCACTGCCTTGGTTAGAAAATCAGCAGTATTGTCACTTGTATGGACCTTCCTTACCTCCATAGACCCTGTATCAATCACATCTCTTGCAAAATGAAATCTGACATCTATGTGCTTGGATCTCTCATGGAAAGTTTGATGTTTCACTAGATGTAAAGCACTTTGATTGTCACAATATATAGTAACACAGTCCTGTTTAATCCCTAGATCCTTCAGAACGCTTTTTAACCACATAGCTTCCTTGATTGCCTCTGTCAAATCCATGTATTCAGCTTCTGTAGTAGACAAAGCCATCACTGATTGTTGCACACTTTTCCAGCTAACTGCAGTACCATATAATGTAAAAAACATAGCCTGTGATTGACTTTCTGGTGTCAATATTTCCAACAAAATCAGCATCTGCAAATCCTTCTAAAGGAATAGCCAATTTCTCTTGCTTCTGAAACTTCAACCCCAGACTTGTTGTTCCCTTTAAGTATCTAAACACCTGCTTCAAAGCCTCCCAGTGAGCCTTTCCTGGATTTGACATATATCTGCTGACTAGGGACACATAATATGCTAAGTCTGGCTTGCTGCATATCATCCCATACATCAGACTTCCAACTCCACTAGCATAAGGTACACTCCTCATGTATGACTCTTCTTCTGCTAACTTAGGACTCTACTCCTTTGTTAATCTGAGTTGTTGACTTACTGGAATACTGAGTGTCTTGGCCTCATGCATTTGAAACCTCTCCACCACTTTCTGAAGATACTGCCTTTGAGACAACCATAAACATCCAGCAGCTCTATCTCTGATTATGTTCATACCCAGAATCTTCTTAGCTTCTCCTAAGTCCTTCATATCAAATTCAGAGCTCAACTTCTGCTTAAGCTGATGTATTTTGTGAGTGCTCTTGCTTGCAATGAGCATGTCATCCACATATAACAACAAGTATACAGGATCATCACTTAAACTTTTATCAAAATAAACACAACTGTCACACAAACTTCTGACAAAACCAGCTTTTAACATAAACTCATTGAACTTCTTATTCGACTGCCTTGTGCTTTGCTTCAATCCATATAATGACTTTTTTAGGAAACATACTTTTTCTTCATTTCCTGGAACAACAAATCCCTCTGGCTGCTTCATATAAATGTTCTCAACTAATTCTCCATGTAAGAAAGTTGTTTTTACATCTAGCTGCTGTAACTCCATGTCCTCTTGTTTTACTATTGACAAAAGTAATTTGATAGAACAGTGCTTTACCACAGGAGGGAAAACTTCATTGAAGTCAATGCCTTCCCTCTGAGTGAAGCCCCTTGCTACCAGTCTTGCCTTATACCTTATCTTATCTGAGACCCCAGCTTCAACCTTCTTCTTGTAAATCCATTTGGAACTTACCAGCTTTTGTCCCTTTGGTTTATCCACCAGTTTCCAGGTGCCATTTCTCTCCAAAGACTCCATTTCTTCCATCATTGCACTGATCCAGTGTTCATTTTCATCACCACTGATTGCTTATTTGAAGTTATGTGGTTCATGATTTTCTATGTCTTCAGCAACACTTAGTGCATAATTGTAATACCCGTGCCTCTCACAACTCATTGGCCAATATAATTTTTGCATTTCATGCATTCCATATTTTTATGTGCTATTTGCGTGATAGTTTTATAGTAATTAATTTGTTATATTTATTACGTTATTTTATATTTTGCGACTAATTTGGAGATGTTTACTTTGGTAGTCCAGAACCCCCTAGTCTAAAATATTGGGACATGCTACAAAATTTAAGATTACGCGTGACAAGTTTAAAATGTAGAACATTATTTAGTACGTAGAAGTGTTAGATATGTAAAGGATTTTATTGTCGGAATAATTATAACAACAACAACAACAACAACAACAACAACAACGACAACAACAACAACAACAACAACAACAACAACAACAACAACAACAACAATAATAATAATAATAATATCACCGAAATTAATTAAGATAGATAAGAGGCGGTGCTTGACTTTACCTAGTTAAGAGACTATATTATACTTATCTTCAATCTATCTAGATATAAGCCATTAAAACATTTGGTGGCAAACGAATCTAAAACCAACTAAGAAGAAGAAAAAAAGAATGAAAATAAGAAAGCTTCAAACAGGTATGTTGGGAAGGATTTGAAACTTTGTATATGAATTTCTTGCAAAGTACATTAATAGTTAGTTCCTTGTTGCATAAAATGGCATAATAAGATAGGATCATTAAGTTAAATTGTAATTCAACTAAGTAAATTTATTTTGCTTGGAAATTGAAAACGTAGTCTTTCATTATTTAAATGTACATCTTTATTGCATTTAAATGGTAAACTATGTATAGACCTATCCCCTGGTAATTATGCTACAAAATATATATATAAGACTAAAGCTATGTTGAACTTAGGGTATCAGTTCATAGAACCCTATTTAATATATTAAATTAATTAATCGGTTGCCTAAATTAACAAATAAATTGAAGGTTATTGATAAGTTTCCATATTCCCAGTTAATAAAATGTGGTGTGACTAATTTGCTATAATGTTTTTCTATATGTTATAATAATCCAGGTTATGCAAATTGTTTTCTAGAAATTTTAATTTACACCAATTATCAACTTCAGCGTAAGATTTGTAAATGAGAAAAATTGAGCATAATAGTTTATAATGGTTTAGGTTAGAGAAACTGAATCATATGAAAGCTACTATTTGGGGTTAAAGTTTTAAGTGATATAGATAAGAAATAATATAATGTTTGAAGTTAGTGAACTAAACTCCTAGCATAATTAGACTAATAAAATATTTTCCTCAATATTTAGATTGATTGTGTTGTTAAACGTACAAGATACAAGTATTGTCAGCTAATTGGTATCGGGGACGAGGTAAGTAGAAATCCATCTACAACTACAATGCTTGAACATAGTATTTGTGCTTATTGTTTGTGGTAATTGATTGTTATATGTGTTGTTGTATACTTTCGTATCAAGTGTTTTGATCCGTTGCTAATAATAAACTAATGTGCATCAATCATGAGCATTAGCATCTGCAATGAGTTGCATGTGGACAAAAAGGAAGTCAAAATTGCATGATTTTGGGAATTAAAAATGTTTTGGGGTTGGTCATCACTGGTACTTTGAGAGTCTCTATGATGTATATATGGTGTCTCTCGGGATGCTTCCGGTGACCGGTGACGTGGAAGAGGTTCCCACTTCAGCACCTTTGTGATGAGGGGTACGGGAAGAGGTAGACTTCCCGGTGGACTGGGGGGGTAGGTAAGAGGCGGACCCCTGCTAGTCTCGGGAGGATAGCCACTTGGTCGTACCAACCATCACGGATATCTCGGGTGGACTATAAGGGGGGAGGAGGGACCCTTGGTAGTCACGAGTAGGGCCAATGAGTGATATTCTGGTGAGGTCGTGCCAGTGAAGGGAGCCAATTCCCTCTAAAAAGGTTTTCTTTTGAGAAAAGAGTTGAAAGAAATGGTTTTATAACTTGCATCCATTAGTTGTGCATTGCTCATGCATGATTTTTGCTTATTGAGCTTTAGCTAACGTAGTTCTTGCGTTGTAGGTGAGTTTGACTACGCATAAGCTTGATGGCTGATCTGGCATGCTTTTGGAGCCTCTACAAGTTTTGAAGCCCCGTGTATATGAATGACGACCTGTGGGACTAAACCTTGGACTCACTATGTTTTTGCTAGTGTTCTAATAATCTTTTTGGACATGTTCAAATTAAGAAAGTTTAATATGTATATTTTTGTAAATATGGTGTTGAATGGAGTGTGACACCTTTGTAATCGATCTGAATCTATGTAAATATATGTATGTGAGATTTTGGTCTTGAAGGAGTATTGTTAATTTTGAAAAAGAAAATATACAGGTTTTGTAAGGCTAAAAATTAGTATAAAATAAGTTTTTTTACGAGGGTGGGTGTGACAATAATGTACAGTTCCAGCTTGTCCATAAAAATCTGGTTTCTGTATTTGCTCCTTGGTCTGTCTCTGGCAATGCTGTACTCCCTCAAGTTTGGATTTCTGTGTGTTGTGTCTTCTTCTTCTTCAGAACTACTACTGGAATGATCAGCCAAATCTTCTTCTCTTTGTCTGTCATGCTCCTCCTGAGTCTCCACCTGAACAGATATCCTTTCTGTTTCAGGGCCTTCATCCTGATTTCCCAGATTCCCCGAGAAATGATATCCCATAATGGACTCATTGAACTTCACATCTCTGTTGATCATTAACTTCTGATTTCCAGATTCCATGCACCATAACCTGTAACCCTTGATTCCCTCTGGGTACCCCAGAAACACACACCTGTAGGCTCTAGGATCAAGTTTATCTAATTTCATATGAGCATATGCCAAGCATCCAAACACCTTTAATTCTGAGTAATCTGAAATCCTTCCATTCCATACTTCTTCTGGTGTTTTGAATCCCAGAGTTGATGTACGAGATCTGTTTATTAGATAGCATGTTGTGTTTATTGTTTCTCCCCAAAACACCTTTGGCAACCCAACATCAAGTAACATACACCTGACTCTTTCTAGGACAGTTCTATTCAATCTTTCTGCCACACCATTCTGTTGTGGATTCATGGAAACTGTTCTCTGTCTAGTAATTCCCCTTTCATTACAGAAGGTATTAAACTCAGTAGATAGATATTCTAGGCTATTATTAGTTCTTAAATGCTTGAGTTTCTTTCATTTCAAGGTTTCCATTTGAAGCAACCATGTCTTGAATTTAGTGAAGGCATCACTCTTATTCCTTAAGATGAACACCCATACTTTCCTAGTGAAATCATCAATTACAGACATGAAATACTTTCCACCTCCATGTGTTTCAGTCCTGGATGGTCCCCAGATATCAGAGTGGACATAATCTAGAGGTTCTTGAGTAATGTGAATCCCTTTGGTATGAGGCAGTTTCTGTGATTTGCCCAATACACATTTGTCACAGAACTCAAGTGTCTTATTCCCAAACTCTCCAAAGATCCCTCTTCTGGAGAGTTCTTTCGGTCCTCTTTCACCAATGTGTCCCAATATTTTATGCCACATGATTAGTTCATTATTAGCCAGAATATTCCCCACACTCCCAACCACTAGTTTTCCTATCAAAATAAACTGTCCATTGTGTTGTCTTCCCTTGATTACCAGTTTATTTCCTTTGGTTATGTGTAATTGGCCATCAACAGACTTAAACTCACACCCAGTAGCAATTAGAGATCCTAGGGAGATCAAATCTCTTTTAAGTCCAGGCACATACCTTACATTTGCAATTTTCCTGGTGACACCATCAAACATATTGATGTGTACAGATCCAGTACCTTGAACCCTGCAGGATTGGTCATTTCCAGTAGTACACACCCACCATCTTCTTTCTTGAGGTTTTGGAACCATTCTTTGTGAGGACACATGTGGAATGAGCAGCCTGTATCCAGTGCCCATTCCATCTCCATTTTTTATTCAGTAACATTCAAGACTTCTGGAGTGTCTTCTCCATGTTCAACAGTGGCAGCTTCTCCACCATGGCCTTCTTTCTTCTTCACCTTCTGAGGGCAATATTTCTTTAGATGCCCTACTTGCTTGCATTTGAAGCGTTTTCTGTTCTCTGTCCATTCTCCAGGTTTCTTTGGAGCAGTATTGCCAGTCTTGTAACTTTTTGAGGTTTGGTCCTTCTTCTTTTGGTAATTATTCTTGAAATTTACATTCAAACCTTCACCAGATTGAGTCACCTTCTTATCTCCTTGATTCTGTAGGTATTTGGTCTTCAAAGCAGTGATTATTGAGTCATAACTCAGTTTATCCTGCCTTCCAAACATCAAAGTGTCCTTGAACCCTTCCATGGAACTTGATAGAGCATTTAATACCATTAAAGCTCTGCCATCATCCTCCATAGTTACTCCAAGATCTTCCAGTTCATCAAGAAGTTTAGAAAACTCATCCAGTTGATCAGAAATGTCTTTTCCATCCACCATTTTGAAGGCCAGTAATCTCTGTTTGAGAATAGTTTATTTGACACAGACTTGGACTGATATAGTTCCTCCAACTTGCTCCAAGCCTCCATAGCAGTCGAGCATCTTGAAATCTCCCTCAATGGCTTATCTCCTAGACACAGGATGATCATACTTAGAGCCTTTTGATCCACCTCTGCATATTTAGGCTTCTCTGTCTCTGTCCATTCATTTTCAGGCTTTAGTGCACCTACTAGCCCGTTTTGAACCAGAATAGCCTTCATCTTGATCTTCCAAAGATAGATGTCATTTCTCCCTGAGAATTTCTCCACATCCATCTTCATTCCTGACATCTCTGTCTTCTTGTTGTGTGAGAAAGCTTCCCACAGACGGCGCCACTTGTTATGAATCAGTCCCACTTACACACAAACAATACACAAATAATAGTGAATGAAAATCAACAAAGAAATCGGCCACAAGAAACCGAACAATGAACAGGAAAGAAAAATGATGAACTCAGGGATTTTACATGGTTCGATCGATGTGATCTACATCCACGGAGGTTCTATACACCTCAATTCACTCCACTAATCAATCAATTATAAGAATTAATCCAGAAAACTAGAAATCCCAATTCACAGGCCGAATTGAGCTTAAGAACCCTAGCAATCTAATTCTCCTGATTGAGTAATGTTTACAGAGAGAAAGAAACGTGAACAACTCGCAACTTCAAGTGTTTTCAATGTATATGTGATGTAATGGTCAATTTTGTCAAGTGTGGATATTCTATGTTAAATGGTGTGTTAGGATTTCAGAACTGGATCAAGAAGTTGAAGAACCGGGTTAGTGAACTGGGTTTTAAGCTGAGGAAGAAGACTGGGTCATTCTGGACCGAGTTTGCGGTAGTTGAGCATAACTGCTACTTGCAACGGTTATTATCCGTTGCAAGGAACCGTTGTAGAAGGCCCGATGTAACAAACTTTCAACTGGTGCAACTACATCGGTTACAACTTTCTGGTGTTGAAGATTCGAGCAACAAGCCATATATAGAATTGAAGCTCTCAACAAGGCGATTATTGTTCCGTTTCTTTCCCTTTCATTCTTGTAATCAAGTGAGAGAATTTTTAGAGCTAGGGTTCTTAACCTAATTCTGCGCCAGAATGGGGGGTTAGCTAGTTTGAGAGATATTCTTGTAATTCCTTGTTTGTTTGAGTGGATTGAGGTGTGTTGAACCTCCATGGACGTAGATCATCTCGATCGAACCACGTAAAAACCTTGTGCATTCGTTTTATTTTTCCTGTTCTGGGCGAGTAGGAGTTCGGTCAGTTTTAACCGAACATTCATTGTGTGTTCGGCGTCTGTTTCTGATTTTGGCCGAACAATCCTGAGTTGTGCGGCGTGTATTTTGGCTGTGAGGTGATGTTCAATTTCATCAAGTGGGCCATACTTTGTAATATGGTGTGTTGGGAATGTGGAACCGGAGTCAGGGAGTGAAGAACCGGAGGAATAAACCGGGTTTTAGCATCAAGAAGACAACTGGTCAGAATAAACCGGGTTCGAGGTAGTTTTGGGATAACCGTCGTTTGTGACGAAGCAGTTGCAGGTTAGTGATGAAGAAAACCGTCACATTTGTCCGGTAGCTGAGCTCAACTTCTTTCAGTTAGAACTTCCTGTGCAGTTGCATTCGAGCTTCAATCCATATATCATTGTAAAGCTCTCATTGAGGAGAAGATCACTACGTCGAGTAATTTCCTTGTTCTTTAGATTAGAGAGAGTATTTAGAGTTTGAGTGTTCATGCCCTAATTTGTATCCAGAATTGGGCATTTCATTTCTTGAGCTTATTCTCTGTAATTGATTGGAGTTCTTAGTGGATTAAGGTGTGCCTTGCCTCCGTGGATGTAGTTCATCTTGAACGAACCACGTTAAATCTGTGTTTGATTCATTTCTATTTCCTGTTCTGCGTAAACTGTGTTCGGTTACATTCTGGCCGAATTGTGAGTGAGATTTCAGAGTGTTTTTCTTCGTACATTTTCAGATTCTTTGGAGTTGTGTGTTCTTGAGTTGTTTTCACTAACAAGTGGCGCCGTCTGTGGGAATCAACTCTCACAGCTTGAAGAAGGGAAGGAATGGCTGGTATGAAGATGGACTTTGAGAAGTTTACAGGGAGAAATGATTTCACACTGTGGAAGATCAAGATGAATGCAGTTTTGGTTCACAATGGCCTTGATCTTGCTTTGATGCCTCTTGATTCGTGGGAAGAAAGTGAGAAACCCAAGTTTGCATCAGTGGATAAGAAGGCCCTCAGTCTTATCTTTCTATGTTTGGGTAATAAACCGCTAAGAGAGGTCTCAAGATGCAAGAGTTCCTCAGAAGCATGGAAGAGATTGGAAGATCTGTATCAGTCTAAGTCAATTTCCAACAAGCTGTTCTTGAAGCAGAAGATGTTGGCCTTCAAAATCACTGAAGATAAGGTAATTTCTGATCAACTTGATGAGTTTATTAAGATGGTTGAGGAATTGGAAGACCTGGATGTGAAATTGGAGGAGGATGATAAAGCATTGATGGTGTTAAACATTCTTCCAAAATCCATGGAAAGCTTTAAGGATGCCTTGATGTATGGGAGAGATGAGCAGCTATCTTATGATGGGATAGTGAAGGCTCTGAGGTCTAAATGCTTCCAGACTCAAGGTGATAAAGGCATGGTGCAATCTGGAGAAGGTTTGAATGTTAAATTCAAGAAACCTTGGCAAGGGAAGAAGGGACAGAATGCTAAGGATCCCAAGGCAGGAGACTCTAATCCAAAGAAGGGGAATGAATGGGTTGAGAAGAGGAAATGCTTCAAGTGCAAGCAGCCTGGTCACTTGAAGAAGGATTGTCCTAAAAGAAACAAGAAAGGAGGAAACCAAGGGGCAGAAGCTGCTGCCATTGACCATCAAGAAGATCCTCCAGAGGTATTAAATGTTACTGAATCAAGAATGGTAAAGGAATGGGTCTTGGACACAGGCTGCTCCTTTCATATGTGTCCACACCAGTCATGGTTTGATGAACTGAAGAGAGAAGATGGTGGAAATGTTCTCTTGGGAAATGACCAATCATGCAAGGTCAAAGGAGTTGGATCAGTGAGCATAAGAATGTTTGATGGTGTGGTCAGAATCATCTCAAATGTAAGATATGTTCCTGGCCTCAAAAGAAATCTTCTATCTCTTGGTTCTTAGGTAACCAGTGGTTGTCAGTTTAGCTCAGTGGATGGTTTCTTGCATATCACAAAAGATGATAAAGTGGTGATTAAAGGTAGACAGCATAATGGGTTGTTTATCTTGATTGGTTCACCTGTTGTTGGGAGTGTTGATATGGTCTTGAGCAGTTCTGAGCTTGTTAAGTGGCACAAGAGGCTTGGACACATAGGAGAGAAAGGGTTGAAGGAACTGTCAAGAAGTGGAGTAATTGGAAACATGGGAAATCAAAATCTGGAGTTTTGTGATCAGTGTGCTTTGGGCAAGTCCAAGAAGCTGCCCTATGGAAAGGGTGTTCACACAACTCAAGAACCATTAGATTATGTCCACTCTGACATATGGGGTCCTGCAAGGACAGAGACTCATGGTGGAGCAAGGTATTTCATGTCTTTGATTGATGATTACAGTAGAAAGGTGTGGATCATGTTGATGAAGAATAAGAGTGATGCCTTTCATAAGTTCAAAACATGGTTGATTCAACTGGAAAATGTCAAAGGGAAGAAGCTGAAGCACCTTAGGACTGATAATGGATTGGAATACCTCTCTACTGAGTTCACAAACTTCTGTGAAGAAAGAGGAATCAAGAGACAAAGGATTGTCCCAATGAATCCTCAACAGAATGGGGTTGCTGAGAGGCTTAATAGGACTCTTCTTGAAAGAGTAAGGTGTATGCTGTTGGATGCTGGGTTGCCAAAGGTATTTTGGGGTGAAACCATTGCTACAGCATGTTATCTCATTAACAGGTCACCCTCATCAGTGATTGGATTCAAAACACCTGAAGAGGTGTGGAGTGGACAGAAACCAAGTTATGAAGGTTTAAGGGTGTTTGGTTGTCTTGCTTTTGTCCATGTCAAGCAAGACAAGTTAGATGCAACAGCTCTAAGATGTGTATTTCTTGGATATCCAGATGGAATAAAGGGCTACAGATTGTGGTGTCTAGAGAAGGGAAATCAGAAGATAATCACAAGTAGAGATGTAAAGTTTAATGAGAATGTGATGGCTTATACTTCTACAGGCTCTAAGGAAGAATTTGATGGTGCTAAAGAGACAGAAGAGATATCAATTCAGGTGGAGCATCCTGCTGAAGATGATCACACATCTCAACCACAAGAGAATCTACAAGATAGTGATTCATCATCTGAAGAAGAAGAACAAGCTGGACCTTCACAAAATGTTAGAGAATATAGCATTGGAAGGGACAGGCCTAGAAGAACAATCAATAGACCTGACTTCTATGGTCAAGCAGGGAGTGTTTATTATGCCTTGAGTGTTGCTGAAGACCTGGAATCACAAGAGCCTAGTAGTTTTAAAGAAGCACTAGACTGTGAAGAGAGAGAGCACTAGATTCAGGCAATGATTGAAGAGATGGAATCCCTGGAAAAGAATGAGACCTGGATATTGGTGGATAAACCAAAAGGTCAGAAACTTGTGAGTTCTAAATGGATATTCAAGAAGAAGTTAGAGACTGCAGGATCCAAACAAGTGAGATTTAAAGCAAGATTGGTGGCTAGGGGTTTTACACAAAGGGAAGGAATTGATTTTAATGAAGTTTTCTCTCCAGTAGTAAAGCACTGCTCAATCAGGTTGCTTTTATCAAAAGTTACCCAAGAGAACATGGAATTACAACAACTGGATGTAAAGACAGCATTCTTACATGGAGAACTCAATGAGAAGATATATATGAAACAGCCAAAAGGCTTTGTTGTTCCTGAACAAGAAGACAAAGTTTGTTTACTGAAGAAGTCACTGTATGGACTCAAACAAAGTCCAAGACAGTGGAATAAGAGGTTCAATGACTTCATGATCAGTGTTGGCTTTGTAAGAAGTCTGTATGATAGTTGTGTTTAGTTCAACAAAGGTTCAAAGCAAGATAAAGTCTTTCTTCTATTGTATGTGGATGATATGCTAATTGCCAGCAAGAACAAGAAGAGGGTACAATGGTTGAAGGACAGACTTAACACTGAATTTGACATGAAAGATCTTGGAGATGCCAAGAAGATTTTGGGCATGAACATTCTAAGGAACAGAGAAGCTGGAGTGCTTTGGTTATCTCAGAGGCAATATCTACAGAAGGTTTTGGAGAGGTTCCATATGCATGAATCCAGACCTCTCTCCACTCCAGTTAATCTACAGAAGAAACTCTCCAAAGAACAATGCCTAAAGACTGAAGAGGAGATCATACATATGAGCAATATTCCTTATGCAAGTGGAGTTGGAAGTCTCATGTATGGGATGATTTGTAGTAGGCCTGACTTGGCCTATGCTGTTTCTTTAGTAAGCAGGTTCATGTCAAACCCAGGAGTTGAGCATTGGGAAGCTTTGAAGCATGTGATGAGGTATTTGAAGGGGTCAGTGAATTTGTCACTGAAGTTTGAGAAGAAAGTGAATGGAAGCACTGTTGCATTGGAGGGGTTTGCTGATTCTGATTTTGCAGCAAACATAGACACGAGGAAATCTATTTCTGGATTCGTGTTCACCTTATTTGGAACAGCCATCAGCTGGAGAAGTGTACAACAATCAGTTGTAGCACTTTAAACAACAGAAGCAGAATATATCTCTCTCACTGAAGCTATCAAAGAAGCAATCTGGCTTAAAGGGATTTTGAGAGATTTGGACATCAAGCAAAAGTGTGTGGCAATTTACTGTGATAATCAAAGTGCTCTACATCTTGTGAAACATCAAGCATTTCATGAAAGGTCAAAGCACATTGATGTTAGGTTGCATTTTGCTAGGGATATCATTGAGTCTGGTTCTGTGGAAGTGAAGAAGGTACACACATTGCATAACCCTGCTGATTTTCTTACTAAGGGTGTACCTGGGAATAAAGTGGAGCATTGCTCGAGCCTGCTGCAGCTTGAGCAATGTCATGAAGAGCATTAACAAGACAAGGCAGTGGTGAGGCAGGAAGAGGCACACATGATTCATTGAGGTGGAGATTTGTGAGGTGATGTTCAATTTCATCAAGTGGGCCATACTTTGTAATATGGTGTGTTGAGAATGTGGAACCGGAGTCAGGGAGTGAAGAACCGGAGGAATAAACCGGGTTTTAGCATCAAGAAGATAACTGGTCAGAATAAACCGGGTTCGAGGTAGTTTTGGGATAACCGTCGTTTGTGACGAAGCATTTGCAGGTTAGTGACGAAGAAAACCGTCACATTTGTCCGGTAGCTGAGCTCAACTTCTTTCAGTTAGAACTTCCTGTGCAGTTGCATTCGAGCTTCAATCCATATATCATTGTAAAGCTCTCATTGAGGAGAAGATCACTACGTCGAGTAATTTCCTTGTTCTTTAGATTAGAGAGAGTATTTAGAGTTTGAGTGTTCGTGCCCTAATTTGTATCCAGATTTGGGCATTTCATTTCTTGAGCTTATTCTCTGTAATTGATTGGAGTTCTTAGTGGATTGAGGTGTGCCTTGCCTCCGTGGATGTAGTTCATCTTGAACGAACCACGTTAAATCTGTGTTTGATTCATTTCTATTTCCTGTTCTGCGTAAACTGTGTTCGGTTACATTCTGGCCGAATTGTGAGTGAGATTTCAGAGTGTTTTTCTTCGTACATTTTTAGATTCTTTGGAGTTGTGTGTTCTTGAGTTGTTTTCACTAACATTGGCCGAATTCAAATCTTTGATTTTATGTGTGTGAGTTCATAATGGCGCCGTCTGTGGGAATCTTGCTCACACAAACGAAGAGTTAAGGAGAATGGCTGGAGTTAAGATGGATGTGGAGAAGTTTTCAGGTAAGAATGACTTCTCACTTTGGAAAATCAAGATGAATGCAGTGTTGGTTCAAAATGGTTTAGATTCTGCACTCCTCCCCGTTGATCAATGGTCTGATGCTGAGAAACCAAAGTTCTTAGAAGTGGATAAGAAGGTTCTGAGCCTGATATTTCTGTGTTTGGGTGATAGACCTTTGAGGGTGGTATCAAGGTGCAAGAATGCAGTAGAGGCATGGGGAAAATTGGAAGAACTTTATCAATCCAAGTCAATATCAAATAAACTGTTTCTGAAGCAGAAATTGATGTCTTTCAAGATTACTGATGATAAGGCCATTTCTGATCAACTTGATGAATTTGTCAAGATGATTGAAGAACTAGAAGACCTGGGTGTGAACTTGAAGGATGATGACAAGGCTTTGATAGTGTTGAATGTTCTTCCAAAGTCCATGGAAAGCTTCAAGGATGCATTGATGTTTGGGAGGGATGGAAAGGTCAGTTATGAGTCTATCCTCTTAGCTTTGTAGACAAAGTGTTTTCAAACTCAGGGAGATAAGGGTTCTACTCAGGCTGGAGAAGGCTTGAACATAAAGTTCAAGAAGAACAATCAAAAGAAGAAGTCCCAGGATCCAAGGATAACAAGGCTGGAACTCAGAATTCAAAGAAGAATGGAGACTGGGTTGAGAATAGAAAGTGTTTCAAGTGCAAGCAAACTGGACACTTGAAGAAGGATTGCCCACAAAAGAAGAAGAAGCAAGACAATCAAAGGGCAGAAGTGGCTGTGACTGAACATCAAGATGATGCTCCTGAAGTTCTAAACATCACAGATACTAAGATGGAAAAGGAATGGGTTCTTGATACAGGTTGTTCATTCCACATGTGTCCAAATGAATCCTGGTTCAAAGACTTAAAGAAAGAAGATGGTGGATGTGTGCTACTGGGCAATGACCACTCCTGTAGAGTTAAAGGCACAGGATCAATTCAGATCAAGATGTATGATGGAGTCATCAGAACCATTTCAAAAGATAGGTATGTTCCTGGTCTTAAGAGAAATCTCTTATCTCTTGGTTCTCTTGTGGCAAGTGGCTGTCAATTTAACTCCACAGATGGGTATCTTCATATCACTAAACACAACAAGCTGGTAATCAAGGGAAGGCAACATAATGGCCTGTTTATCTTGATTGGTTCTCCTGTGATAGGTTGTGTTGAATTTGTGATAAGTAGAGAGGATTTCATGAAGTGGCATAAAAGGCTGGGTCATATTGGAGAGAGAGGGTTGAAGAAGCTGTCCAAGAGGGGTATAATTGGTGAAATAGGGAATCAAACACTTGAGTTTTGTGACAAATGTGCTTTAGGAAAGGCAAAGAAGCTGCCTTATGCTAAAGGGGTTCATTCTACTCAAGAACCACTTGACTATGTACATTCTGACATATGGGGGCCTTCAAGGACAAAGACACATGGAGGAGGAAGGTATTTCATGTCCATAATTGATGATTGCAGTAGAAAAATATGGGTATATGTCTTAAGGAACAAGAGTGATGCATTCCTTAAGTTTAAAACATGGTTGAGCCAGGTGGAGAATCTAAGAGGGAAGAAATTGAAACATCTTAGGACTGATAATGGCTTGGAATATCTATCTACTGAGTTCACAAGGTTTTGTGAAGATAAGGGCATCAGAAGGCACAGAACTGTCCCAATGAACCCTCAACAAAATGGTGTTGCTGAAAGGTTTAACAGGACTGTGCTTGAGAGAGTTAGATGTATGCTGATTGATGCTGGATTACCCAAATCTTTCTGGGGAGAAACACTGAACACAACATGTTATTTGATAAATAGATCACCATCATCAACTCTAGGATTTAAGACTTCAGAAGAGGTTTGGAGTGGAAAGGTACCAAACTATGATGACTTGAGAGTGTTTGGTTGTTTGGCTTATGCTCACATCAGGCAAGACAAGCTTGATACAAGGGCACAGAGGTGTGTATTCCTAGGATACCCTGAGGGTATCAAAGGCTACAGGTTATAGTGTTTGGAACAAGGAAACCCAGTTCTCTCACCCGGTTCTCAACATTTTAAACCCGATTCTGGACTCCTTAAAACCCCTACTACATTCCATGATCACTTGATGATATTAAACTGATATCTACACTGAAGAAACAAGAGATGTTTAAAGACAAAGGTGCATGGTCTGACCATGCGACAACTACAGATGTTACACGGATCGTGCAAGACAACAGAAAATTAACCCATTTTTCTATAGTGGGCGGTCCGACCGTGCAACCCTTATGGGTATTGCATGGAATGTGCCTTAATCCGGCAAAAACATGGGATTTTAGCTCTAAACTTCCATTTTTGGCCGAATACACCTAAAAAGCCCCCAAATGTGTATAGAAACCCTTCCCCTTTCAGATTTTACAATCTTAGATCATATTGTATAGTTTTTAGAGAGAGAAAATTGGAGAGCAAGTGAAGGGGCCTTTACTTGAAGATCAAGATCAACAATAAATAGGTTTTTCCTTTCATTTTCATTTAATATTTGAATGAACATGATTATGTCAATATATTTGTGTTTATATTTTATTATGATCATAGTTGGCTAAACTTCCCTAATCTAGATTTAGAAGGTAGATTATGGGTGATTAGTGATTATTAGCTGATTAATTCAATCCCATGTTATGTTATTAGTTGATTAATTGTTTATAATGTTTGTTAAATGATTTGATCACTTGTTTAGAAATTTATTATGGATTAAATTGAAACCAAAAGGGGATATTTAATCCGAGATCACATTAATTGACATGATTAGACAACATAACTGAGATGTTTGAGCTAATTATGTGAACTTGTGTCTTAAGATCGATGGGTAGTTTTATTTGACTAAACGGTCGAAGATGGTGATTAATCCTATATAATCAACATGCAATCCACTCCGAGAGAGGGTCTTTCATATAGTTGTGATCATTTACTAATGCGTAGCATTTGGTTTAAAGGTTGAATTGATCGAAATAATAACTGTTGATTACCCTTAATTGAAATCTAAACCTAGATTACCTTTGTTAATTATTTAATCCTTATAATATGCTTTGTAGTATATCTTATTAGCTTTAGTTACATATTTATTTTAATTAGTTCTTAAAATATCAAATACTCAACCACTTGATCGTCTAGTTTGCCAGTAAAATGCTTATTATGGTTTTCTTATATGATATCGAGATGAATCCTCGAGGGATCGACGTTGTATTCACTTAGTACTATTTTTAACTCCATACACTTGTGGTTGCCAATTAGGTAGCTAAACTTAGTTATGTCAAGTTTTAGGTATCGTTGTCAGGGATTCGGTAACGATTGTTATGAGTATTTTATGATACTCTAGACACTTTTTTTTTTTTTTTTTGACGTGTTATCAATTTATCTTAAGTGTTGTTTCTTTTGGTTGTTTTGCAAGGAGTGGATGTACTTGAAGTCACAAAGGTTGCAATGTTTGTTACTATTTGATCCACAAATTGAAGAAACTTGTAGACACAATAAAGGGAGGCGAAATAGAGAAAGAGATATGGCCGATGGAGAGAATAATCTGAGATTCATAAACCAAGTCGAGAGGAACTTTTCTCAAATTCAGCTGGACCAAGCAAATATATATCATTAAATGATCGAAACGATGCGGAAGCAACAAAAGGACGTGAACACTTTAAGGAATTGGAGAGAGCAAGTGCTCAATCCACCACCCCAAGCCATGATCCAAAATTACTTGAAATCGGTGTGAAGTTGGAATTTCGGTGGAGTAGGATGGGTACCGGTTATTACTGTCAACTTCGAATTGAAGCCCGCCATAATTTCTTTTATTCAAAAAAATCAGTTTGGAGGGCATGCAAATGAGGTCCTAATCTACATATGTCTAACTTCATGGAGGTTTGTGGCACAATTCAAATCAACAATATGCCACATGATCAAATTGAACTCCACTTATTTTTATTCTCCTTGAGGGATAGAGCAACGCAATGGCAAAATTCACTTGCAACGGAGGATATTCATACTTGGGATGATTTATACCAATGTTTTCTTCAAAAGTACTTCTCGACGAGTATGGCGATAAAGTTGAAAGGGGAGATCACTAAGTTTCGACAGTTGGATGCGGAACCCCTATGGGAGCCATGGGAGCGATTTAAGGAGTTGTTGCGCAAGTGTCCTAAACATGGACTTTAGGAAAGGGAACAAGTAGTCTATTTTTGTGATGGCTTATTTGGACCAACTCGAGTGATAATGGATGTTGCAGCCGATGGGCCACTGTTCTCTAGAAACACTCGGGATGAGATATCAATCATATATGATATGTCCTCAAACTCGTATCAGTGGCCTAAACAGCGAAAGACCCCGAGGATAGTTGCAAGTGTAGTTGACAAGGGGGCAAGAACATCTCTATAGATACAAATGGCTGCTTTGTCGAAGCTGTTAAAAAAAACTCACAGGCAGCTACCTCGTTTAAGGCGGAGCTGGGCTGCTGCTCCATTCTTCATCCACTGGTTATTCGGGGCTTGATACGCAGAGTTGGGTGTCCATATCTCCCCTATCACTTACAGTACTTTAAAGAATAAATTAATTCTTCATGGCATGTGTTAAATCATTTAGAAAGACAATGGTAAAATCTAAAAATAACGGGATCACATATTGTTTAAATTATAAGATAATTTAATTATTAATACTACAAAATAATTGGAGTTTGGAGCATCGCAGAGATCGAGCACTGGTATATGTAAATGTAATAACATAACATTGGGTGTGAATAAAGAGTAGAATTACATTATCCTTCCACTCTCTAAATCGGGGGTCCCACCTCTTCCGCAATGTCGTGACAGTGCCATTTCCATATCTTTGTTTGGGGAATGAATTCCATTTTCCTCCATTATTCTATTATATGCATGCGTTGCCCAACCTATACGGATCCATTCACAACCCAATAAACTAATCAAAACCACATTCATCTACAAACACAATCACATATTTATTACATCTTCTAGTCTCATAAAAAGAATCAAACTTTAGTGAAAGAAATATTTTAAAATTTCACAAATAAGTTGCATATAATTAAAGGAAAATTAGAACTTGTTTAAACAAGAATTTATACTTCTCAAAAGACCTTTTTATCAAAGTGAAAAAAACAAAAAAAATGTATCTAAGTTTAATTTTCAAGATATGTTTCTATAGTTCAGATAGTGTTCTCATATGTATCACATAATAATAAGATTTAAACATAAGATTGGAATATCAAATATGAGGCTATTTAAGTACCCACCATTAATGTAATGAGGGAGTGGGAAAAACAGGAGGTAGCAAGTTGCAGAAACAACCGATCCTACAGTAAGCCATAACAAGGATCCATCATTTGATCATACAAAACAAATTCCACCTTTAAAGAATTTATAAAAGAAATTGCAAAATTAGTGTAGTAAGTAGTAACTTATAGGCAGCTTCAAAATCATTCCTTTTTTTTTTTTAATTAGCTTTTTATAATTTTGTCCATTACCTTTTAATTGTTTGTATTTGATCATTTTCTAGTGAAATTTTGAAATTTTAGAAGAATGATCGCACGTAAATTTCATAGGACAATGTTAATATATCTTTTTTCCAACACTGTACAAAATAAACATGTTATACTAATAAATAACACATAGAAAATAATGACGGGACTGTTGTAGTATGAGACCCACTCTACAAATAATTTTCTGAGATAGTGGATAGATATTTGTATGATTTTACGATTTAGTTTTTGGGTAAGGATTTCTTATGAATAATCAAAATTCTGGGATGTTTTCTATTTTCGGTTGACTGCCTCGTTTCTCGGCATAAATGATTTGATGACGTCTTTATCAGTTGGGATTTATTTATTATTTTTTGAAATATTTGAATTGTGGTTGGACTAAGCGGCGATATAAATTATTTGATTTTTATTGAACAAGATTCTATGAATTCATAGTTATGGGCTGACTATTTTTGGTTAATTATTATGCATATTCTTCTTGTTGGGACTTAATGTTTATAATGGTGATGGCACGCCTTGCGATTAAAATGTTTCACTTCAATTGTATTTTTCAATTTGATGGTCCGAGGAAATTTAGGTTTTGTTACTACGTGTAATATTAAAATTTTGGAATTATATGGTTGTGGTATATTAATGTTGGATACAATTAAAAATAAAATTTTGGTGCTATGTTGGAATAGTCAGGAATAAAGTATTTGCTCCCTACATTTTTCGTACCGTTTTATTATTAATATTGTATACGTGTGCTTTTGCTTTTAGGTTTATGAGATTTAGGTAATTTGGGTAATTATAAGGATTTTTATGCAAAAGCACAGTGTAAACAATTATTTAAATTAAGTTTGTTTAGGCATCTCATGTTCCCTTCAATTATATATTACTAATATTCAAGATGGTTTAATTGAAACTTGAAGTCGCCAAAGTGACATTTCTCGTGGACACTTTTCCATTAAGAATAATGGGACGACTGTGATTGTGTATTTTCATGCAGATATTAATCGGCTCAAAGGAAGGTTAATATATGGCCGGAGATACACAAATACTTGTGGTGGTAAATACATGACAACTGTTTGATTTTTCATGTAAGCAATATGTCTGCCCAAAGGATGATCTTATTGTCAATGTGATTACTACAAGGGGGTTTCCACTTACAAATTAATATTATTGTCAAAAACTTGATATTAATGTTGTGCTCGGTGCCTCGAGATGTTACCAACTTATTTGAATTTAATAACTAATTATATGGTCTAATGTAAGCATGACAGTTTTGGTTATGTTCTCTATGTAGTTATGGTGTCTGCAACTTATATTTCTGCCAATACCAACAATATAAGGAATAAGGGCGATAAAGAAAAATTATGTTGACACATAAGTTTTGGTTTGTTCTGAGGTTAATTCCGCTTTAGTACCTAAAGGCACTTGGTGGTTGGGTTCTGGTGCTGCCACTCACATAAATGTTTCAATGTAAGGTTGTCTGAGGCCCTAACCTATTCAAATTCTAAGTGATGGAGAAAGATACATCTATGCGGGGATGGCAAGTCGGTAGAAGTTGAGGCAGTAGGGCATTTTAGATTGTTGCTAAGGACTGGATATTTTTTTATTTGAAAGATACTTTTGTTGTACCATCTTTAGACTGAATATGTTTGTATTTCCAATTTGGACAAGTATGGATTCAGTTGTTCCTTTGGAAATTGTCAATTTAGTATTTTCGAAACTTTCGGTATTATAGGCACTGGTTCCTTAAGTGCTTTTGATAATCTATATATTGTCGAGTTAAGGGGTACTACTTGAAAAGTAGGTATACCAAATTCAACTAAATTATGGCACGAACATTTAGGTCATATCTCAAATTTCAGGATTGAGAGGCTTGTGTCAGATGGTATTTTGGATACACTTGACTTTTCGGATCTTGGTGTATGTGTTGAGTGTATCAAAAGAAAATAAATCAAACAAAAGAGATTAGGTGCCATTAAAGCAAATGACATCTTAGAATTGATACATACAAATATAATTGTAGACCATTTTCTAAGGCTTCTTGAATTAGTAAAAGTGATGATGTATCATGCATAGATGATTAGTCACGATATGGGTACCTATATCTAGTTCATGAAAAATTTGAGGCACTGGGCATATTCAAAGTATCTAAAGCTGAGGTTGAGAATCAACTCAACAGAAGAGTTTAAAGAGTCAGATCTGACGCTGTGGTTTTGAGCACCACGGTAGATATGATGATTTAGGAGAACAACGTGAAGGACCTTTTGCAATCTTCCTAGAGGGATATGGAATCAACCACTCTAGAGAGAGGCACTAAAGACTGCAATTTATATTCTCAATAGGATACCAACTAAAGCAGCTGCTAAAATACCTTTTGAGCTTTGGACTGAGCGTAAGCTTAATGTAAATCATTTTCATATTTGGGGATGTCCAACTGAGGCTAGGGCTTATAGGCCAAATAAAAAAAGTTGGACTCCAAAACAGTTAAGAGCTACTTTATTAGCTATTCCGAACACTCAAGGTGTTTCAAGTTTTATGATCCCACTATCAAGTTATTTTTCTAAATGGGAAATGTGGTATTCTTTGAGGACGTTGAGTTTGGCTGGGAGAATAAAGGTTAGAGATATTAGCTATGAGGAAACAATGATTAAGATAAAATACATGTTATTGTCCCAAAATCTCAACATGATAATATTAAAAATTTCCCAATCAGAAAGAACAACCTAAAAGAATAGTGTCATTAAGGAGATACTCCAGAAATAGGAGGAATACAATTACAGATGATTATGAGGTATATCTCCAAGAGAGTGAGGACAATATTGGAAAAATGAAAGATGACTTATCACAGTTCATTGAGCCATACAGTGTCCAAACTCTCAGAATTGGAGTTAAGCCATGAACGATGAGTATAAGTTAATGCAAGACAATCAGGTTTGAGATCTTGTCCCATTACCAGAAGGTTCGAAACCCGTTACCCCTAGATGGATTTTTAAAACCAAGGGGGATTCAAAGGGTAATGTGGAAAGATATAAGGCATGTCTTGTAGCTAAATACTTTACTCAAAGGGTAGACATCGAATTTGAAGAGATTTTTCTCTAGTTTCTACTAAAGATTCTTAAGGAATAAATTATGGCATTAAGGGCACATTTTTATCTTGAGCTACATTAGATGGATGTAAAAATGGTGTTTCTCAATGGCGACATTGATGACACAATTATGGTGCAACTAGACAATTTTGCATCCAGAACCTCAAAGCCTATGGCTTTCAAATGAAGAAATCCAACTATGAGCTCAAACATACTTCTCATCAGTGGAATCACAAAATTCATCTAGTTCTTGTCTGGTAAGGTTTTGAGCAAATCGTATTGATGATTGTGTGTATCACAAGTTAAGTAGGAAAAAAAGTTTTGCTAACGGGCACTTCTACTGCTAAAGGAGACAAATTAGATATTGAGGTTCAAGAAATGGAAATGTTCCATATGCTTTGGCTTTAGGAGTTTGGTGTATGCTCAGCTCTGTACAAGACCTGACATAGCTTTTATTGTTGGTATTTTGGATAGATATTTAAGTAACCTCAACATAGATCACTTTACGGAAGCTAAGAGGGTTTTGATATACCTACAGAGAACTAAAGAGTACATGCTTACTTATAGGAGATTAGATCAGTTGGAGATCATTAGGTATTCTAATTCTGATTTCACCGCTACGAAAATAGTAGGAGATCCACTTTAGGCTACAAATTTCATGGAAAATTTCTAAGCAGGCACTAGTAGCACCTTCTACCATGGCAACAAAATTTGTAGCATGTTATCAGGTATTCAATCATGGGATATGGCCGTGAAATCTTGTCACTGGTCTGCCAATTTTTGGAAGTATTGAAAGACCACTAAAGTTGTACTATGACAAAATCAGCAATGTTATATTCCAACAATAATAGGATCTCTACCTAGTCAAAGTGTATCGACTTAAAATTCATATTTGAGAAAGAAAATGTACATTATGGAAATGATGATATTGAGCATATTGAGACAGACTCAATCATTCCAGATTCGCTAACTAAGGGATTAACACCCAATGTCGTTTATAAGTACACTGCTCATATCGATGTAATGTTGTTTCATGATGTTTTGGTTTAGTGGGATCTGTATAAGGTTGTTGACTCAATATATTATGTTATGGATATTTTGGTTACTCTGATTAACTTTGTACAAAATTAAAGTTTTAGTTTTCCATTCTGTTATGATTGGTTTTGTTGCTCTCACTAAGGAATAAGGTAGGACCAGTTAAAAATTGGCATGCTAGATCATATTTCATGTAATTTCCATGATACCTCCATGATTGATCTGTTAGTGGTTGTATCAATATATGTGATTATTGTTGTGTTGAATCGCACTTATAGTGACGAAAACCTCTTTAGTTCTATAAATATTATGATTCACAATATTTTTTTAAGGAATGCCTAAAGGTGACTGCAAGGTTTGAGCTCATTTAGGTAACACACAATTCTTAGGTGACATGTGTAGTCCAAGTGGGAGATTATTGGAAATATCCAATATATTGGGCCACCACATGTCAAGTTTAATGTGTGTAGTTGTCTTACGGTAACCCAATTAAAGTGGTCTATTAAGGATTTAAGTTATGGGCCTTAATGGGTGGTAGATAATCATGGGCTTTAAGTGTAGATATCATAAAGGATTTTCAATTTGTTGAGGGGCCAAACTTATATTAAAAAAAAAAAAAAAATTATTATTGTAAGTTAGGGTTATGGCCTCCAAACATCAGGAGTCCTATCCTAGGTTTGGTAATCTCTCTGTAAAAGGTAATTGAGGGTGAAACCGGTCGTTTGGAAGACATACCGATTTTTGCACTAGATCATACATGTATTCAGGTACGCTTCCATTTTCGAGAATGTTGTTCTTCCTATTTCGGATTATCATCGTAGCGGGCATTTAATTTAGTGACTGATGAGCACGCTTATTTGATCTGATTATAGAGTATTAATTGTTAAAGCATACAATTTGTGATTAATAATTATGACAGGGACTATAAAAAATCACTAGAAAGTATAAGTTTCTAATTAACGCGGTTATATGCGGTGCACATGCAATTATGCAACAAAATTTTCAATTGTAGCTAAAAGAAAGACCAAAATCGAGAAATTAAAGGTTGAAACTCCAGTATCGCTATATGATTGTGAGACAAGTCATTAAGTAACTAAAGTTTTGGTCATATCTAACTTGTATTTGACTATTTGATCATGCATCTTACCGTACAACAGTCTTATAAGTGAACTTAAAATTAAAAACATAAATAACTTTTGGAACCGCCCATAATTTACCGGACCAAATATACAATTTTCCCAAATTTATAAAAGTAATTTAGATCAACTCAGATCTTCTATACCAATAGTGATACATTGTCAACAACATTTGTATTGGTGCATGACACATGGAAATATGACATCGACAACACTATGTGTTGTGTCAAAACAAATGTTGTAGAAGATGCTACATCCGTGAATGTTAAAGATAGGGATTGAATTTGGTAACATACCTAAGATTGATCCTGCAAAAACATCAGTCCAGTGATGCCAATAATCGCCAACTCGAGAAATGGCGACGAGGGTAGCACACAGATACAGAAGCACTACAATGCAAATCTTTCTTGCATGCCCTCTTTTATCAAACACTTTCATTTTCCCACACAAGTAAAATGACAGAAAACCCAACCCTGCGAACGACCCTGCATATATCCTTTTTTGTTATTATTTTACTATATTGTCAAAAAATCTATTTGCTTGCTACATACATGAAGAATGGCCACTAGGGAAGCTTTTGTAGCCTTCTTTGATAAGCTTCGGATCTCCAGTACACATGACATCCCCGTTGTTAGGATAAAAAACCTACACATCGAAAATGGTTCTACTAAAAGCGATTAGAGTTCGAACCAAGAGTAGTGGTGGTGACACTACGACAAAATGATTTTTTTGAAACAATAAAATGTCATCTCAAATAATAGTAAATTGTCACAGATACATTATCTAAGACGACATGTGATCCTTAATAGTGGGAGAAAACATACCTTGTGGCAAATAATTCATCTGAGATAACAAAATTCGTCTTACGTAACTTATTGAATGTTTTATGACTTATATAAACTTATTTGTTTGTATCAAAAAATGTATCTCTAAACTCCTTTTCTATTGTAGTGTGATATTTGATGGTACTTTTACGTTTAGGACACTAGGTATATGTTTGTCTGGCAAAAAGGATGATGCAATAGAACAATTCACAGTGAGGACAACCTAAGCTCAGACATTCCCATTGTGCAAAAGTGTTAGTACTAGTGATTTAACTTAGTATTCAAGGCAATTGAAACACTAAAGATATATTGTCATGAATGCGCGAAAATTTTAATTTATTGTTCTAATTTATCAGTGTGAATATATTGCCAGACTCGGTCCTATTATTAGTGTTCTGAATTGTAATTTTCCGAATAGTTGACATAAAACAAGTTGGGAGATGTACGGACCGAGATGCCATCAGGAAAGCAGCGGTAGTAGAAGTTAGGGCGGGGGCGTCCTACTGCATCTTTAATTGAGTCAGTTATAACTGCTGTCACGAGAATGGAATATCCAAGACCTATATATATATATATAAGATTCATATAAAATTACCCTTAAAAGATTTTTTGTAAAAAAAGTGATTGTTTAATTAGATAGTAAACAGCTTACCGAGAAGAGCATGGTGCAAATCATAGACATCTCTTTTGTTGAGGTAATATATGAGAAATATGAGGCAGGGCAAGAACACAGCATACATCTATTTTGCAACTAGAAGAGTATCAATATTAAATAAAAATGAATAAATAAAGTTAATAGTATAACATACAGGTACGGCCCACATAGGGACGGTGTCTGGTATTTTGAGAGGGTATTTGAGGTCCGTCATCAAGTCGGAGCTGACGTAACGATGAAACGGTTCGATGAGATTGAGAGTGGCGTCGATTGCAGCAAGGAGGATGAGTATAAGCCAATCCTGCATGTGCAATCTTGCAAGCTTTGCTCCATGGGATTTCAATGTATGCCTTATAATAACATGGTTTTCTCTCATTCTGATAACCCAATTAGATCTATACATTACATTACTACAAATAATTGATTCTCCTTTTTCTTAAACAGCTTATCAAATCGAATTTCTACTGTAAATGCTGCAAAATCTCCCTTTTCCAGTAATATAAATATACAACTGCACGTTCGATTTCAGGGCATTTAATCAAATTTATCATAAAATCAACTTTATCAACGTAGCTAGCTAGCTTTCAGATATGATATTATGATTTGTGTTATGTATAGATAATCATGGTTTACCTTTGTGCTGTGCTGAAACGGATTGCCAGATTGGTTATGAGCGGGTCAAATCACATCCTTTTGTCGATGGAAATTCATCACTTATCACACCGACACTGCCCAATTTTCAGAGTTGTACAAAAAAATAATTTTACAATCATTTCTCGTTTTGCAACCGCTACAGAACGAGATCTAGTAGAATCATGGGGATTCATACGTTAATTAGTGGGCTTAATTACTATCTACTTATTTTGGATAGGGTCCACAATAGCCCCATCCCATAATCTGGGTCAAATTAATAATTTCAATTTATAAATATTGTAAGTTGGGAAAAACATATCAGTTTTTATGAAGATCTTGCTTCAATTTTATGAAAATATCGGCGAAATATCATTAGGCGGCGGTTAATGCCACCACAAAATATTATAAGTACACCACAAATTTATATGAGACAAAAATAATCTTGAGATAAATTACTTAGTTGTCTTTTTAATTAATAGGTTAACTAAAATCACCACAAAATATTCTAAGTACACCACATTAATTTTAATAAAAATATTAAAAATAAGTATTACAAACAATAATGGGATGATCAAACAAAAATATTTCAATAATTTCTACAATTATTATTATGATAACAATATGATTTTGGATTGAGGAAATAAATGCATTGATACTGCTCGTTGCAGCTCGTGAATTCGCCTTCTCGCGAGTTGCGCTGCAATGGAGTTAAATTCGAAAAGCTATTACAATCATTCTTGAACTTTTAATTCTCATCTACTTGAGTATAAGAACAAGTGGAAAAACACAGAAACATGTGCAAGAAAAGACCCAACAAGGCAGCAACCTAAACCAAACAATATCAATCAAGATTTAGAAAAGATAAAAGCTTTCTCATTCATACCCATCAATCCCAGAAAGCTCTGCAGATTGCGAACGATACTCATTAATCATTATCAGTGAAGATTCAAAGGTTACTTTCAAAATTGTTATCATATAAATGAATTGTATTAATCTAAATATATTAGGAGGCGGTTTCCATGCATGTGGTCACGTGAGCTCATGCATGTGATCAACTCTTCTATATAAACTTGTATCAAACTCATCTTGTAATCAGTTTCCAATAACCAATATACACATTCTTATTGTATAACATGGTATCATGAAACTGGGTTAATTCCGCTGCCCAAGTTCGTTAATCTGCGTTTTGAGCTTCATCCTCTTCACAGTTCACGTTTTGCAGTTCTGTGTGGTGTTTGTTTTTGTCATTCAAGAAGGTTGTCTCTGTTGTCATGGCTTCTTCTTCGTCGTCGTTTGTTCTTCTGACGTTCACAGCTCTCACGTTGAGGCTGGACCGCACAAACTACTCGTATTGGTGCATTCAGGTTGTCACTACTGTTCACGCTCATGGTTTTGATGAATTCTTGTATGGTACTACTACTCCCCCTTCCAAGGTCCTTCAAGAAACTAGGTCAGGTGAAAGAATCGGGGAAAGTGAAGGAACAACGGTTGTTACCATTCCTAATCCGGAGTATGATCAGTGGATCCGTCAAGATCAATTTCTCATGTGTTGGTTGCTCAGGTCCATCACCAAGCCTATGCTTCGATACGTTAATCGGTGTCAAACTGCGACTCAAGTCTGGAAGGTGTTTGATGATTTATTTCGCTCTCAATCAAAGGCTAAGGTATTAAATCTCAGATTTCAACTCACCTCTCTCAAGAAAGGTGACTCGTCTGTTGAAGATTACGTTCTAAAAATGCGTAGTATTGTGGATGCAATTCATGCTGTGGTCAGGTTGTTATTGATGAAGACTTGTGCCTGTACATCCTAAATGGGCTTGGTCACGAGTTTGAGTCAATCGTGGTTAACGTTTGACACGTCGGTTTCTAACCTAGTGTTCCGCAAGTGTACGGATGTAGGTGTAGTAACGATTATCAAGGTCGATCCCACAAGGAATAGTTTAGGTAGTTTGATACCTCAATACTCTAGGAATGTCCTAACTAGATACTAGGTTGTAAAAGGTTGATTTTAACAAAAACTGAGGAATTTAACGAATAACTATTTTACTTATGACTTGGCAAACAAAAAGAACTAATCAGTCAATGAGAAAGGGTATCCTAGGGCTTCGATTTCAGGATATTATTTCAATGTTGAATATGATTAACCTATAGATTTACCAATTCTAGTGTTTATTAGGCGGCACGACAATAATCTAACCCTTCTCTCGAAACGATTAAACTGTTGATTAATTAAGCTAATTACCCTCTCGAGTCAATTAAACCTAATAACTCCCAAACGATCCTAAGCCACGGCCTACACAGTCATAGACAACTGCGCTCTATGTTCTAAGTCTGATAACGATTCCCTCCTCTCGAAGCGGAATTGCTAAACTAAATTACTAATCTAGGTGATCAAGCTAAATCTAGTTATAAGCACAAATATAGAGATGAACATATAAAGAATGGAATCAATAAATCAAACCATAAATCAAAACATTGTCATAATAATCCCTACATTCTAACCCTAGTACACGAATAGCTTAGCTACTCATGCCTAGCAATAATCCAATACAAAATTCTACGAAAAACATTGTAAAAGATAAAACTAAGAAAGAACGACTAAACCCGGATAAATCTGTCTCGATGATCTTCGTCTTCTTTGTCCTCCAAGACTTCTTCTAGGTAGAATGATGATGTAATTGATGTTCTTGATGTTTTCTCCCTGATTCCTAGAGCTTGGGGTCCTTTTTATAGAATTGGGGATGAATCTTGGGGAAGATAGGATCAAAATCCTATTAAAATTAGGAAATTCTCGTAGAAAAGCCTTTCTGACACGGCCGTGTTGGCCTTGCGACGCGGCCGCGTCCGCTTTTCCCGGACAGATTTTTTGGTTTGACTTCCAAGTCATTTTTTAGGGTCTTCCGGTCGTTTTTGAGATTTGTCTATTTCAGGTAAAGTTGTAGCCCTTTGGATCAGCTTTCTAAAGCCACCAATTTCATCTCAATAACAGTTGTAAATCTCAAGATATGGCCAAAATACTAGAGGTGTGTCAAGCTGACAGAAAACTTCACTTTCGGGACACATTCTGACGCAGCCGTGTTGTTTATTGACGCGGCCGTGTTGGTTGGCAGTGCGTTTTTACATGTTCCAGGCCACTTTTGACACGGCCGTGTCCGTATTTGACGCGGCCGTGTTGGCCCTTTGACTCCTTTAACTCCCTTTTCATTCGTTTTAACCCTATTTGACTTGTTTCTTATTCGAACTTCTTCCAAATGGAATAAAAATACCTAATTAACTTCAAAACAAGTCGAAACATGTCAAATGGCCCAAATATTATTAATATAAATAAATGTCGGTCAAATATGCACGTAAATGATATAAAATATGATCCTAAATCGACCTAAATACATGCATAAGTAACGTGTTATCAAAATCCCCCAAACTTAAACTGTTGTTCCGAGCAAAAGACACAAAGAATACAAGTGATTATGCATTTGTTTAGGGCGATTAGACGATGAATTTAGTTTCAGTCTGATTTTTCTTAAAACAACTAGGCAACACAATTTATTTGAGCATATGTGATAACGCGAAAATCAACTAATCTCGTGACTTTGAACTTTCGAATTTATTCAACCCTCACCGGATAAGTGTTTCACTCTTCTCTCAAGTGTTTAGGCTAAAACTAATTTCCACTCATATTGAATTATATGCAAAGTCTACCATATGCTTGCCAATCGTCTAAACTAGACCTCGTACTTGATGTGTGTGAAAAAGGATCAAAAAGGTCTTTCTTCTGGTTGTAATGTGGGCTTAAGGTAAGGTGGGATACATTTGGATATAAGTGACTATTCATTGGACTAATCAAGTTACGTCTAACCCGACTACCCCTCAATATAATCACTCAGCCTCACTCTTCAAATCTAAGCAAATCACCCTGCAAAGTGACTTCTTCACCTTCAAAAGTCCGTACAACTTAAGTGCTTTTCATTTCTGTGGGTACCACATCTTTGGGACTAACCGAGTGTTCTAATCAAATTCACAACTTAAGCACTTTATTTTATAGCCTCTTCTCAAAAGTACTAAACAAACACAAATTTTTTCTTTTCTTTTTCCATATTTATCTTTTTTTTTTCTTTTTTTCTTTTTTTTTCCCGATTAGAAGAGGTTATTCTTCCTTGTTTTTCACCTATCTTTTTTTTTTTTTTTTTTTCCTTCATCTTTGGAATATCCACTAGTTTTCTCATTTCTTCCCACAAATTGTTCACCCAAAATTCCTTCCAATTCTCCTCCCTCTAACTTGATTAATCCAATTAGGGCCAAAAGAGACAAATCAAAAGGTTTCGGCTGACATTGTTAGGTTATGAATAAATAAGGCTATAAGGCTCAAGTGGGCTAACTAGGGACAAAACGTGAACTTTTGGTACAAAGGGTAATTTTTACGGCTTAAAATAGGTTTAAACAACAACGCCTAAGATCATTTCCTATATCACAACATATACTTGACACATTCACAGTAAAGACTCAAGGCAAGTTCTAGAGACTAGTACATATATTCAATCAAATTCACACCTAAAGAAAGTATATTACTCCGAAAGTAGGAGTATAATTAGGCTCAAATTCTCACAAGGTTAATTTTGATTGAATATTCTAAGTTCAAGCTCAATTCCGTCTCAAAACACCTCTCATGCTCTATTATGTGCCATTTTTTCATCTACTTCTCAAAATCATCTCATCATTAACTATTCATCATCCATCTTTCCCTATTATTCTCTTTTTATTTTTCTTTTCACTTGTTACCTTTTTCCGGGTTTTATCCTTCTTATGACTCTAAAAACTAAAAAACTAATAAGACTCTAAACTCTAAACTCCTAAGACTCAACATGGAAACGAAATGTAATCAAATTTGGGCTCACAGACCCAACAGCACCAATCGAAACAATAAAAATCAGCACAATGGGCACACGGACCCACAATTAACAGCAAGAAACTCGAACGATCAACTAAAAGGTAAATTAAAACTATAAATATAGCTGCCAAGACGTCCCACGGTCCACCTCCTCCCCCAAACTTGGCTGAAAGCCAATGTTTGGAGGAAAAAACGTGGTACGCCTTGGTGCTAACTTAAAATTGTTGCGACGACGACGGCGTTTTGAAACCCCTACTAGCTCCGAAATCGTGCCATCACCTCCTACTGAATCTGTTTCGACCGTTTCCGCATCAAGCTCCTTTTTTTTTTTTTTTTTTTTTTTTTTTAAGCTGCTGAGGTACTGCCGCGGCCGTGTTGAAGGTTTGACACGGCCATGTCACATTTGAGCTAAATTTGTGTTTCTGGGCCGATTTTGACGCGGGCAGTGCTGCTGTGCGTCTAGAGAGCACTTTTGACACGGCCGTGTTATTTGTGTGACACGACCGTGTTGCGTTTGAGCCAAAGTTGACGCGGCCGCGTCTTTGCATCCCAGTTTTCATCATGCTTTTGAGGCGCTTTTTGACACGGCCGTGTCCTACTTATGACGCGGTCGTGTTGCATTTTCTTCTTCTGTTAACGCGAGTTATCCGTCTTCGACCCCCGTTTCTTGCAACACTCGTCCATGTTGATTCCTAAAAACATTAAACACTAAAAAGAACACAAGAAATAACTTAAAACTTAACGAAATAATTGAAATAAAATAAAAATAAAAATAAAAACGATAAACATCGGGTTGCCTCCCGACAAGCGCTTTGTTTTACATCATCAGCCGGACGTTCTTTTCTTATCAACCGTTTTCCAACCACCCCGAGTTTGGTAATTTATGAGCAATTAATGAGCTATGTGGGGTGTGTAGATTTCTTATAGCAGCTTGGGTAGTGTAAACAATGCTCCAATTATGCCTACCCCTTAGACCCGACTTATGTATTGGGAGGGTGATGGTTTCGTCTTGAACACGAAAAATCAACTCCCCTTTAGGCACATCTATAAGTGCTTGGCTAGTCGCCAAGAAAGGTCGTCCTAAGATAAAAGGAAATTCATCATTCCCTTTCATGTCGACAACTAAGAAATCACTAGGGAATTCAAAATTCAGCACTCTCACCACTACATCCTCTGCTACTCCCAACGGCGTTAATGAAGATCCATCAGCCAATTGGATAGTAGTAAAGGATCGTTTAATCTCCCTTAATCCTAATTGTCTATACTGCTTAAGAGACATCAGATTTATGCTAGACCCCAAATCACACATGACATTTTGAAAATCATGACTACCAATTGAGCAAGAAATAGTAAAACTCCCTGGATCTTTTGCTTTTGTTGCTCTTTTCGGTTTCATGCTTGTGGTTGCATTCTTTTTGGGACTGCCTGATTTCTTCTTCGTCGTCTCTTTTCCATCCTTCCTCTTCTTGGTTTCCTCTTTATCTTGGATTCTCTCCTTTAATGGTTCCTGTTTCACAACAACAGCGCTAGATTGCTCTAAAGGATCAAGGTTAGCTAAGAATGAATTTTTAAAACAAAAATCAAAAGACTCATCAAGAATAGGAGATGAAATTTTCTTATCTATGATTGTATTGACTTCCTCCTTCTCAATGTTTTTGACTTCCTCGCTTGATTTCTTCGTTTCATGGTCCTTCATGCTCTCTACATGCTCCTCTAGCTTCACAACATTACAGTGCTCCCTCGGATTAACCACTGTATCACTCGGATATTGGCCCTGCTTGTGTTGAGCCCCTACTATCTTTATCAATTGGCTCATGTTTGATGACAATTCACCAATGCTTGCTTGAGTCTGAACCAATGTATTCTCGAGCCTCTTGATGTCTGCCCCTTGCCCAGTGATATGCTTATTTAGCTCGATAAATTTCCCATCTACTTTCTTCTCCAACTGAGCTAACTTATCATCATACTTTTCAAGTTGTGACTGCACAATCTCTTCTTGTGATGGCTTCTTACCGTCATGGATCATACCATTTGTAACAGCAAATCCGGGTGGCAGATTAAGTGTATTTTGTGAGTTACCATACGAGAAGTTCTGATGATTCTGATTCTGAGGGTACTGATTGTACCTAGGCTGATTGTTCTGGAAATTATTGAAGTTTCGTTGATTCACAAAATTTACATCTTCAACTTTTTCCTGACCCCCGGCTGTTGTGCTAACGTCAGATTAGTTAGCAAATTTACCTGGCTCGTCAATGCTATTAACTGTGATGTGAGCTTTTCAATTAGCTCATTATTGACGGGCTCGACTTTTTGGACACTTGCTACCCTCTTTGGCATGTTTCTCTCATTCGACCATTGGTAGCTCGTTCTGGCCATAGCCTCCAGGATTGAGAATGCCATCCTCACTGACTTCTCCATCAAACTTCCACCTGCAGCTGCATCTACCTGACTTCTAGTTGGAGCAAGTAGACCATTGTAGAACTTGCACACTTGCTGCTTCTTGGTAAACCCATGTTGTGGGCAACTCCGGATAAGATCCCGGAATCGCTCCCAAGCCTCTCCGAATGGTTCTTGGTCCAATTGCTTGAACTGGTTGATCTGGTTCTGCAGGTCGAGCATCTTGCTTGGTGAAAAATACTTCAACAGAAAAGAAGTACTTAAGTCTTCCCAATCTATGATATCTTCCAGCAAATTAAACCACTGTAGTGCTCTGTCCTTCAATGAGAAAGGGAACAGTCTCATCTTGATCTGCTCGTGCGGCACATGATTGATCTTGATTGTGTCGGCCAGTCTGCGAAACTTGATCAGATGCACATTCGGATCCTCCAAAGCACTTCCCCCATACTGGTTTTGCTGCACTATGTTGATTAGTGCAGGCTTTAGCTCAAAACTGTTGGCATTGAGTGGTGGAGGTTGTACTCCTCCTACCTGCTGATTTGGATTCGGCTTCAGGCAGTCACTGATGGGGGTATCATCTTCATCTCTTGCAGCTGGTTCTATCTGGATTGGTCCGTGCTGTTGTGGCTGCTGTGGCCCTTGTGCAGGTAGCTACTACTGTATAGTAGTGACTCGATCATCCAAGCGTGCCAGAGCTGTCAGTACTCTGTTTATGGCGTCATCCGGATTCGGATGTTGTGGTGGGTTCTCCATCAGACGCGAAATTCCTTCTAGTTCGGTGTCTACGAGCTGTCGCTTCAATTTCTGGATCGAAAGGAAGAAGGGTTTCTTTCCCTTTTGATCTGGTGTGCATGCGAAGCCTGACAAACACCAAAAACAAAAAATACCGCGCAACACAAAAATTAACCAAAAATAAAAACGAAAATTAAAATTAAAATTACGAAAAAATAAAATCTAGTCTAGTTTCCTCCTATTTTTCAAGATAAAAACTAAGCACTAAATCTTATTCCCCGGCAACGGCACCAAAAACTTGACACGTCGGTTTCTAACCTAGTGTTCCGCAAGTGTACGGATGTAGGTGTAGTAACGATTATCAAGGTCGATCCCACAAGGAATAGTTTAGGTAGTTTGATACCTCAATACTCTAGGAATGTCCTAACTAGATACTAGGTTGTAAAAAGTTGATTTTAACAAAAACTGAGGAATTTAACGAATAACTATGTTACTTATGACTTGACAAACAAAAAGAACTAATCAGTCAATGAGAAAGGGTATCCTAGGGCTTCGATTTCAGGATATTATTTCAATGTTGAATATGATTAACCTATAGATTTACCAATTCTAGTGTTTATTAGGCGGCACGACAATAATCTAACCCTTCTCTCGAAACGATTAAACCGTTGATTAATTAAGCTAATTACCCTCTCGAGTCAATTAAACCTAATAACTCCCAAACGATCCTAAGCCACGGCCTACACAGTCATAGACAACTGCGCTCTATGTTCTAAGTCTGATAACGATTCCCTCCTCTCGAAGCGGAATTGCTAAACTAAATTACTGAATCTAGGTGATCAAGCTAAATCTAGTTATAAGCACAAACATAGAGATGAACATATAAAGAATGGAATCAATAAATCAAACCATAAATCAAAACATTGTCATAATAATTCCTACTTTCTAACCCTAGGACACGAATAGCTTAGCTACTCATGCCTAGCAATAATCCAATACAAAATTCTACGAAAAACATTGTAAAAGATAAAACTAAGAAAGAACGACTAAACCCGGATAAATCTGTCTCGATGATCTTCGTCTTCTTTGTCCTCCAAGACTTCTTCTAGGTAGAATGATGATGTAATTGATGTTCTTGATGTTTTCTCCCTGATTCCTAGAGCTTGGGGTCCTTTTTATAGAATTGGGGATGAATCTTGGGGAAGATAGGATCAAAATCCTATTAAAATTAGGAAATTCTCGCAGAAAAGCCTTTCTGACACGGCCGTGTTGGCCTTGCGACGCGGCCGCGTCCGCTTTTCCCGGGTAGATTTTTAGGTTTGACTTCCAAGTCATTTTTGAGGGTCTTCCGATCGTTTTTGGGATTTGTCTATTTCAGGCAAAGTTGTAGCCCTTTGAATCAGCTTTCTAACGCCACCAATTTGACCTCAATAACAGTTGTAAATCTCAAGATATGGCCAAAATACTAGAGGTGTGTCAAGCTGACAGAAAACTTCACTTTCGGGACACATTCTGACGTGGCCATGTTGTTTTGTTGACGCGGCCGTGTTGGTTGGCAGTGCGTTTTTACATGTTCCAGGCCACTTTTGACACGGCCGTGCCCGTATTTGACGCGGCCGTGTTGGCCCTTTGACTCCTTTAACTCCCTTTTCATCCGTTTTAACCCTATTTGACTTGTTTCTTCTTCGAACTTCATCCAAATGGAATAAAAATACCTATTTAACTTCAAAACAAGTCGAAACATGTCAAATGGCCCAAATATTATTAATATAAATAAATGTCGGTCAAATATGCACGTAAATGATATAAAATATGATCCTAAATCGACCTAAATACATGCATAAGTAACGTGTTATCAACGTTACCACGAGATCAGATGTTATCACTATTACTGAGTTGAAAGCCCTGCTGGAGTTCTCTCCTCAGAAGGCTATAGATACTATGTTCTTTATACTTATGACTACACCAGGAATTCCTGGATTTATCCCCTCACTCTGAAGTCACAAGTCTATCAAACTACTATCAACTTCATAACTATGATTGAAAGGTAGTTTAGTTGTCAGATTAAGGCTTTTCAATCTGACTTTGGAGGAGAATACAGAATTTTTTCCTCTTATTTCAAAGAGTAAGGTATTCTGGTGAGGTATTCCTGCCCTTACACTCATGCCCAGAATGGCCTAGTTGAAAGAAAGCACAAACACATTGTTCACAATGCACTTGCTTCACTTTCTCAAGCTCACATTCCTCTTAAATTCTGATGGGATTCCTTTGTTAGTATGTGTTCACTGTTAATAGATTGCCTACTCCTGTTCTTCAAAACAAATTTCCTTTTGAAGTCTTGTACAAAAGGTTTCCAGATTATGCTTTTTTAAAACCATTTGGTTGTGCCTGTTTTCCATTTCTCAAGCCTTACAATAGCATGAAGCTTGAATTCAAAACCTCTAAATGTGTCTTCATTGGTTATAGCTTGTTGCACAAAGGGTACAGGTGTCTCAGCAGGTCTGGCAGAGTCTACATAGCTAGAACTGTTAAATTTGTTGAGAATGAGTTTCCCTATTCTCAGCTTTTCATGTCAAAATCTGATGCTGGAAATAACCAAAATTCACATGCTATTCTACCTATTTTACCTAGTTCTTCTTGTTCTACTTCATCTACCGAAGCTGTTCAAAATCAAGTTCCAAGCAGTCCTCCTACTGGGACAAATGCTCAAACCACAGTCACTCCCACCTCCACCATACCTATTATCAGTGAGCAACTGGTGGAAATACCTATCAGTGCTCCACCAGATGATCACCATGAGCTTAATCAGCAACAACCAATAGATGTACCTGCCATAACTCATACAAATCGTCATTCCATGGTCACCAGGTCCAAGAAAGGGTTGCTTAAAACCCAAAGCTTTTTCCACTGTCTCATATCTGGACAACACCGAACCACTAAATGTCACTCAAGCTCTTCAATCTTCAAAGTGGAAGCAAGCAATGGATGAGGAGTATAATGCCCTCATGAAAAATGGGACATAGAAGTTAGTTCCATATGCTGACAACATGAACCTACTCACAGCTAAGTGGGTATTTAGAATCAAATATAAAGCAGATGGAACAATAGACAGGTTCAAAGCAAGGTTAGTTGCTAGAGGGTTCCAACAAACTGCAGGTGTTGATTTCTTTGCAACTTACAGTCCTGTCATCAAACCTATTACAATCAGGATTTTTATGACACTTGCAGTCAACAAAGGCTAGCCTATACACCAGGTAGATATTAACAATGCATTTCTCAAAGGTGATCTCAAAGAAAAAGTGTACATGGTTCAGTCAGAAGGTTATACCTCTAAAACTCAACCTCAATATGTTTGTCAACTCATTAAGTCACTCTATGGACTTAAGCAAGCCCCAAAGGCATGGTATGACAAACTAGGAGCTTTTCTTATTTCAATAGGATTCAAATATTCTATAGCTGATTCATCGTTGTTCTATAAAAATTCTGGAAAAATTGTCTTACTACTTCTTGTCAATGTAGATGATATTTTAGTTACTAGAAACAATAATTCTGAGATTGCCAATGTAATTAACTTACTTAACAAGGAATTCTCCCTCAAAAACCTTGGTCGAGTAAACTATTTTCTTGGCATAGAGGTACAAAGAAGTAATCAGGGCATTTTTCTTAAACAAACAAAGTACATATCAGATTTGTTAAAAGAGGTAGATATGATATCGTGCAAACCTGTTCCTGCACCTAGTTGTACAAATGTTAAGATGCATAATAATGATATCAACACATTTGATCAACCAACTTTGTACAGGAAAGTAGTTGGATCTCTTCAATATCTTCAACTCACTAGACCTGAAATAGTTTTTTCTGTTAACAAGCTTAGCCAGTTCTTGCAGGCTCCAACCATTAATCAATGGAAAGCCTGTAAGAGAGTGCTTAGGTACCTAAGTGCTACCCTACATCGAGGGATCTTTAACCCTATACATAGACTCACGCTCCATGGTTTTGCAGGTAGTGATTGGGTAAGCTGCCCTGATAAAGAGTACTATGGGATATTGCATTTTCCTTGGCAACAATCCTATTGTTTGGAGTTCTAAGAAGCAAAGTCTTGTAGCTAGGAGTAGTAAAGAAGCTGAGTATAGAGCATTGGCTCTTGCCACCACATAAGTCATGTGGATACACAATTTGCTGCAAGAAATTGGAGTATCATCTGTCAAGCCTACTGTGTTGTGGTCTAACAACGCTGGAGCCATTTCCCTAGCCTCGCATCCTGCTATGCACTCAAGAACAAAGCATATCGAGTTAGACATCCATTTCATACGAGAAAAGATCACAAACAGGGAGATTCAAGTGTGCTACGTTCCCACAGAATCACAAACTGCTGATATATTGACAAAAAGTCTTTCTGCAAACCGATTCCAGTTCCTTGCTCAGCGACTCTGCTGCGATTTCCAGCCAGGTCTCATTTGAATGGGAGCATGTTATCATATAAATGAATTGTATTAATCTAAATATATTAGGAGGCGGTTTCCATGCATGTGGTCACGTGAGCTCATGCATGTGATCAAATCTTCTATATAAACTTGTAGCAAACTCATCTTGTAATCAGTTTTCAATGATAAATATATACGTTCTTATTGTATAACAAAAATCAACAATCAAATGATCAATCTCAACAAAATCAATCCAACCAGGTGAGTTGTTGGCCTTCAACATCATACATGGTGAGTTCGCGAGATTATGGTCTTCAACTCGAACAGATGAGGTGAGTATTAGTTTACTTTTGTTTTTTCTTACTTATTCATTATTATTATCTTTTGTTTTTTATTACTTTTTTATGAGTTAATTTGTTTTCTTTTACTTTATTATTAATTTTAGTAGTGTAGGGATAAAATGGGAACTTAATATGATGTCAAAAGAAAATATGAGTATTTAAATTATCTATATGTGGTGTCTTTAATAAATGTGGTGTACTTAACATATTGTGGTGGCATTAGCCACCGTCATATCATTATTGGATGACATATCGATGCGGTTTTCAAATAAAATGCTGGAAAATATATCAAAAACCTGGAAATTTAACATGATTTTTTATAGGTTGTTATAACTAACTTAAATACAAATTTTTATGTTCAAATTAATTATATACAAATTGACATGTTTATAATTAATTTATAAATATTAAATTATATGAAATATATCAATATGATACACATTCTGAAAATTTTCATACAAGATGTTGCTAACATGTGAAATGATTCCATTTTTTTAGCAAAAATTCAAATTCAATTGGGTCATTTTACTTGGGATCCAGAAATTTTACACTTTTGGAATTGGAACCTATTTATTATACTAATTTAAATCCGTAGATACGTAGCATACAAGTTTTTGCCTATTAATTTGGTTTCCCTCGCTATATCCACACACACAATTATATTATGATTTACCATTATAAGATTACTAGATATGTTCCCCCGCGATGTGCGGCATGTTATCTTATAAAGACAAAAAAATAATTTAGAATTATAACATTTAAGAATATTAACAATTTTTTATATTATTAATGATAATTGATAATGTAGTCTTGTCGAAATTAGAAATTTAAATCATTATTATGGAAACGTATATTTTAATTTTATTAAACTTACCAAACCTGTGAAAAACTTTGATCCACAAATATTTATGATCAACATAATCATAAAATGTATCTCTTAAACTAACAGTACCCTATTTTCACCGAGGGTTTGCGTATTCTCTTGAGAATAATTTTGTTCCTATATGCAGGATTTGAGTCGTGATTGGGATTAACAGTGAGATTACATAGAGTGATCTGTTTGATTCTTTTTTTCTTCTATTATTATTAGGTTTTTTATTGTTTCACTAGGGTTCTTAGTTAGATTGTGGTGTGGATACAAATCATAGATTTTTTAGCGATCATTAAATTGCATGTGGTTTGTGATCCTTTCTTTTCGTTGTTTTCTCTTGGATTTCTTGCAGGTTTAAGGTTTTGTCATCAAGTTGGCTACGAATATGAATAATGGAGGGTATAGCAGACTTGGATGAACCAATTAGGGTTGATGATCTGGGCGAAGAGAATGGATACAAAGAACATTATGCTTGATGGGGAGAGTGTGCACAACCAAATCACTTAATCCATATAGACTACTTGAAAAGATGAAGAATGCCTGGAACCCAAAACGGGGAATGACAACAATGGATATTGGCCCTAACTTGTTCTCCTTTCAGTTCAATTGTGGCAGGGATGTTGACAATATCCTAGCATTGGAACCATGGTATTTTGGGAAGAATCTCTTCATGTTGAAGGAACTGGGGACTGATAAACTACCATCCAGTGTGAGCATAACCAAAACACCTTTTTGGATTCGAATTTATGATCTTCCGATGAGCGCAATAAATATTGCTACTTTACAAGCTATTGGCAACAGATTTGGATCATTTATGGAGAATGATCATACATTGTTGGAATTAGTAAAAGTGTGCGGATAAAGTTCCGAATCTCTATCAACAAACCACTTCAAAAATGGACGTTCTTCTTGATATAAAAACCAAAAAATTTGTATCCCGGTTAAATACGAGCGTCTCCCAAATTTTTGTTTCGCTTGTGGGCTTATTGGCCACATTAAGGGTTGTTTGCAAATGATTGTGCTTTTAGAGAAGTGATTTGAATTGATTTTTGTAGAAAAATCAGACTTGGTAGTATTTGGAAATAAAGTGATTTAAAGCCAAAAGCTTGTAGAAGCTGTGTGATAGCAACTTCTCACAATCAGATTTTAAGTTATTCTAACAATATTAGATTGAAATATTAGATTTAAATACTCACTTTGATTTAAACAATCCGGACGGAATTGGTATACTGACTTTGATTTAAACAATCCGGACGGAATTAATATACCCGTCTAAGTGAATACTTGATTGGGATGCAAAAGAACAAGTAACTTTGTATTTGTGCATTTATAAAGGAATCAAGTTTCGAATTTGCAAATATAACAATATATGTCAATGTTATGGACACAATAGATACTCTTAAAGAAATTAGAGAAACCGTGAATTATTTGAATTTGAATTGAGATAAAGGATCGTGGGAAAACTCGGTATTGTAAATGCCTTGAACTAGAAGACCGAGTTTGTGGAATATTAATTCCTCAACTTGCATATATCCAGAAAATTATCAGACGATTTAACGTAGATAAAGTGCAAGCTGGGAGCACTCCTATGATTGGTTAAAGTGTGGACATAAGGACAGATCCATTTGAGTCTAAAGGAAATGACAAAAGAGCTATTGGAGATGAAAATTCTCTACTTAATTAAAATGTGCGTATTATTGTACAAAGCTCAATGCACTCAACCAAATATTACTTTCTCAAAGAACTTGTTAGTTATATTTTACTCAGGACAACGCAACATCTATGTAATGATATAAAAAACATTTTGACATCTAGAAGAAGTCATTGACATGAATTCGGTCTTCCCAAACAAGAGACTACAAATGCAATTGCAACCTCTAAAGGAAAATGTCAAATGCTCTCATATAGAGAGATAAAAAGATTACAAAAGAATATGTAACTCCTAAAGAAAATGTTGAAGCTACCCCCTACTCAGAAGTAGCATATACTACATTAGTTGGTTTTATTGATGTTGTTTATCTCATTGGCCAATTTAAAGGCCATTACTAAATGGTTATATCCTACCATGAGGAATATGATGAAATCTTGAAGATCCACCAAACATAACTCATTTAGCTATCTCATCAAGTCACGTAGAGATGATTATCCTACATGAAGGAGTTCTTGAGTAGTATGGTTAAAGGTTATCATCTCACATATATAAGAGACTTATGCCTTGAGTCCTACCACAGAAGACTTACCTGAACTTATGAAGATAATGCAGTTTGCAACAAGAAGCTAAACTACTATGCTACATAGGACACGATTATACGAAGTATATATCATAATTTTTTTCTATAACCAACAACCATAACCTTTCCTCATGATTTACGTAATCAAGGATGTGGAAATTTATAAAACTCTCCTAATAGATGTACGTATCAAGGGAGCTATGTAAACTTCAGGGGGAAACTCAACATAGGTGTGTTGCACTCTTTTTCCCTTTAACCAAGGTTTATTTTTCCCACTAGGTTTTGTTACTTGAAAAAAAATTTAACGAGGCAACATTCATGCACCATTCACCCTTTTGTTTTGGCACAAGGGGAACTGTTGAAGGAAAAACACACTAATGTGTCTTCGTCAAAAGTAACTGATTGAGGGGCAAATTAGGTGTTTCACTATATTCTTTGTATACATAAATCATACATTGTATACCTATATAAGAGACAATTCTAGAGAAATAATATACGCCACTTTCTGCCTATTTCTGTTTTTTTGTTCTCTTCCTCTCCTCTATATTTTTCTATTTTACTTTTATACTACCTTCAATTTCTTTAAATTTTATGAAATATTTATAAATCGATGTCTTTTAAGCCTTTTCTCCTCCTCCGTCCCTCTCCCCTACCCCACATTATTCTAATAATAACCCTACTATCCCTAAAAATTTTGTAATTTTTCAATCTACCATAATCTAAAAATAGAGATAACATAAGGGAAATGAACAGAGAAAATTGTAAAATACAGTTGAAGGTTTATTATCTATTCCTCCTACCTCTTTCTCTTATCCAAAGATAAAAGTGCATCTAAAAAATAGAGGTAATATTAGATTGAATGTTGGAGCCATGGAATCTAGATATGCTAAGTATGATGGTTGATAGAAAAAAGAAAAAGAAAAACATAATAATGCAAGCGTGAATTTTCGACTACAGATAATCGGGTGTTTATAGGCCTAAAACTTTAATTGATATTCTAGATATATGAAATATTTTCCAGCATAAGGTATGTAATGCGAAGTCAATATGCAGTTATAATTGTAATGTATAAAGATGTAAATATTCAGTTTTCTGTCTTAAGTGATTAACATGCTTGTGTGTGTATGTGGTAGAGCCATACTTGCTTCAATTCACAACAATTGCCACCGTCTATGGAAAGCACCATGGGATCAACTCGTTTTAATTTTAAAAAGTCTGCAGAAAAGTCAAATTTTGGCATTTGGAGAATTAAAATGAGAGCACTCTTAGTGCAGCAAGGTCTTTCCATGGCACTTGAAGGAGAAGAAACGTTTCCTTCCATGATGAAGATGGAAGATAAGCAACATACCATTATACTATGTCTTGGTGATATGGCATCCAGGGATGTGGCAAAGGAAACTACAACAAAAGGAGTTTGGAAGAAACTGGACAAGATCTACATGGTAAAATCAGTAGCTAATAGGCTTTATATGAAACAACGACTATATGCCTTTAAGATGTTTGAGGAAAAGTCAATTTTAGACCAAATTGATGATTTCAACAAAATTCTTGATGACCTTTAGAATTAGATGTAAAGCTAAAAGATGAAGATAAGGTATTGATTTTGTTGAGTTCACTTCTAAAAGTTTATGAAAACTTTAAGGATCCGATCTTGTTTGGAAGAGAAACCAAGATTACATTAAGAAAAGTTGAGTCTACTTTGAAATCAAAGGAGTTGCAGAAGGGAATTGATACTGGCTATGCAGAGAAGGATGGTGAAGGATTAATGATCAAGAAACCTAATCCAATGAAGTTCAACAACCATGGAAGAAATCTGAGTAATCTTACACAGCAGAATTTGAAACAAGAAAGTTTTTTAAATGTCACCTTGTTGGCCATTATTTTTTATCAGTTACAGTAGAGTATTGGATCCCATTCATTATCTTGTGATTAGAGAGAGAAAAGGAGAGATCTAGAGAGAGAAATACATTAGAGTAGGATTAAAGAGATTTAGCTCTAAACTTGTGTGTTCTTGGTGTGTATGTGTTGTGATTGTGCATAAGCTTGAATTCTGTACTCTTGGTTCTTAAAGAAGGATACTAAATCACTCTATGGACATAGATCACATTGATCGAACCACGTAAACTGGTGTTTTATCTTGATTTCTTATTTTTCATATTTCAGTTTTAGTTTGAGTGTTTGGTAGAGTTTTGGTTTTGTTTTCTTGATTCCCACAACAATTGACGCCGTCTGTGGGAATCCAAGAAGGAGTTAAGGAAACGAAACCACGAAGAACACAATGGTTGTGATGAAGTATGATGTGGAGAAATTCAATGGTAGGAATGATTTTGGTCTTTAGTAAGTGAAGATGAAGGCATTGCTAGTGCAACATGGTTTGTCTGGTGCTCTTAATGGTTCGAAGGGATTTCTAGAGAAGATGGAAGAATCCCAGAAGATGAAAATCATGGAGAAAGCACACTCTGCAATTATTCTATCACTTGGAGACAAAGTGCTTAGAGAGGTTGCAAAAGAGAAATCTGCACAAGATGTTTGGAACAAACCAGAAGAGTTGTACAAGAAGAAAACTGTGGTGAGTAGACTTTATATAAATCAAAGACTCTACTCATTCAAGATTTTAGATGATAAAACCATTGATGACCAGTTGGAAGAATTCAATAAATATCTAGAAGATCTTGAACGCATTGAAGCTAAAATAGAGGATGAAGATAAGGCTATTATGCTATTAAACGCATTACCTAAGTATTATGAACACTTGAAAGATGCCATTCTTTATGGAGGAGAATCTAAGACAAGTCTAGCTGAGGTGCAGACTGCTCTCAGAGCCAAGGAGATGCAGAATTCAAGTGAGTCAAGAAAAGATCCTCAGGCAGAAGGATTGAACATCAAAGGTGGGAAAACTTTCAAACAGTAGAAGAAACCATTCTCAACTGATCAAGGCAAGGAGCCTCAAAACAAGCCAAAGACCAATGGTGGAAAAGAGACAAGAAGATGCCACCATTGTAAGAAGCAAGGACGTCTAAAGAGAAATATTTTGAGTGGAAAAAGAAACAAGCTTAAAAGAATCAGAAACAAAGTACAACTGATTTGGCTAAAGAAGAACAAGATGCAAATGTTTGTAATATCACAGAAGGAAAGGCCGAAGAGAAGTGCATATTGGATTTAGGTTGCAGTTTCCACATGTGCCCCAATCTCAGCTGGTTTAGTGATTTCAGGAGTTACAGATCTGGATCAGTTATGCTTGGTAATGACCAGGCATGTCCTGTAGAAGGTGTTGGAAACATCAGGCTAAAGATGCATGATGGATCCACTATACTGTTGTCAGAAGTCAGGTATATTCCCTTACTCAAAAGGAACTTAATAAGTCTTGGAACCCTTGAAAACAAAGGGTACAGTTTCAAATCTCAGAATGGTTCTTATACATGTATTCAAGAACTCTAAGATAGTGATCAAAGGGGTTAGAAGGTCAAGCTTATACTATCTTCTGGCAAAAACATTAGTAGGAAATGTTGATAGTGTCATGTCTGATAGTTCTGTCATGTGGCATAATAGACTACGACACATCTGTGAAATAGGCATTAATAAGCTACTGAAGCAGAAACAACTACAAAATAAAGGCAATTTCAAAATTGATTCATGTGAAACTTGCATCTTAGGGAAAAGTAAGAAGAAATGATTTCATGTTAGTAAACATACCTCAAAGCATGCACTGGACTATGCCCACTCTGATCTGTGGGGGCCCTCTAAGTTTGAAACTTCTGGAGGGGGGAAGATATTTTCTGAGTATCATTGATGACTATTCAAGGAAACTATGGATATATGTACTTAGGAATAAATCTGGTGCTTTTACCAAGTTTCAAGAATGGTACAGTGAGGTGGAAGTTGAGAAGGGGACAGTTTTGAAATGTCTTAGAATAGGCAATGGTCTAGAATTTTTTGTCAGAAGAATTTCAGAAGTTTTGTAAGGAAAAAGGGATGAAAAGACACAGAACAGTCCCAGGAAATCCACAGCAAAATGGCATTGCTGAAAGGATAAACAAGACTACATTGGAAAAGGCGAGATGTATGCTACTCAGCTCTTGTTTGCAGAAGAAATTCTGGGGTGAAGGTGCTTCTAGTGCAACTTATTTGATCAATAGATGTCCATCTGCAGCAAATGACAATATCATACTAGAAAGAAAAAAAATTGAGTGGAAAGCCACCTGTATACTCTCATTTAAGAACTTTTGGATGGATGGCTTTTGCACATGTTAAGCAAGATAAATTAGAAGCAAGAGCATTAAGATGTGTAATGCTGGGATATCCAAAGGGAGTAAAAGGTTACGGATTCTGGTGTATAGAGCCAGGTGTGAACAAGTTTCTTATAAGCAGGGATGTTGTGTTTTTTGAAGACCAAATGCCACTAAAAGATGGAAACAAGCAACAAATAGTGTTCTCTACACCTAAAAAATGAATTACAAATCAAGGTGGAGCATACTGAGGATAATAATGACTTTGATACAGAAGCTGCTGATGACCGTGATTCAAGCTATGGTCAGGATGAGACAAATAACCTTAGTGAATATCAATTAGTCAGAGATATGCAAATGAGAGTGATCAAACCTTCCACAAGGTATGGAAGTGAATATATCACTGCCTATGCACTAAGTGTGTCAGAAGACACTGAATATTCTGAGCCAAGAAACTATAGAGAGGCCATTTAAAGCAAAGAAAAAAATCGATTGATCAGTGCTATGAAAGAGGAAATAGATTCATTAGAAAGAAATGAAACTTGGATACTAGTTGATAAACCAGAGAAGCAGAAATTAGTAAGCTGTAAGTGGATTTTCAAGAAGAAACTGGAATTTGCTAGGACAGAAAAGATTAGATTCAAAGCAAGGGGGGTAGCAAGGGGTTTCACACAGAAGGAAGGTATAGATTCCAATGAGATTTTCTCTCCTATAGTGAAGCACTGTTCAATTAAAATCCTATTAGCAATGGTTGCCCAAATGAACCTGGAGTTGGAACAATTAAATGTGAAGACAACATTTTTGCATGGAGAATTAAAGAAGACTATATTCGTGTCACAGTCAGAAGGATTCATACTACCAGGGAATGAAAACAAGACATGTTTGCTGAAAAAGTCATTGTATGGGCTTAAACAAAGCTCAAGATAGTGGTACATAAAATTTGACAGCTGCATGAGGAAAATTGGATATGTTAAGTGGTAAACGTGTTTATGCATGGATAATAGGTCGAGTTAAGTGTCTATTTAGTGACATTTGCATCCGTAATTGATCGTGTATTGCTCGTATTTGTATTATTGGGTAATTTGATATTTGTGACTTGTTTTAAAGTTATTTGGGTGAATTTAGACCAAAAATTCGAACTCGACTAATAATGGATGTTGAGAACAAGTTCCACAAGTAAAAAACCAAGAAAAATGGCCCCAAAAGCTGCAGGAAACTGAGCTCGGCCGAGCTAGTAAGTCTCGGCCGAGCTAGAAGGTCAGAGAATTCGGATTTTAGGCTGTAGAAGAGTCTCGGCCGACACAGTAATTCTCGGCCGAGACAGATTGATGCGTCTTATTCTTGTTTTTGAAAAGTATGTAGGAACTAACATTACTCGAAATCAAAGAAGTAGTGGAGCAGGATGGATACAACAAGGACATCCGGTGGGGCGCGATAGCCAAATAATGGAGCAAGCATAGCTTCCAACCACCATTTTAGTAGTAGCACTGTAAGTAAGCACCAAGTCGTACCTTTATTTTCCCACAAACTGTGGTTTTTAACCAAGTTTGGGGGAGGGGGTGTAAGTGGGACGATTTGACCGCTTTTAAGCTTTTTGAGCCTTGAACTTTATTTTCATATATTTTCTTGCTTTGTGCTAGCTGCGAGTTTCTTGTTTATTTATTGAGTGTTGGCCTGTGAGCCATAGTTGTATGGCCTGTGAGTCAATTGCTTAGTTGATCGTCTGGCCTGTGAGCCACTATCTTTGCAAGTTGGGTCATGTTTAGTTGTTATGTATTTTGCATTTTAGCTGAGTCTAGGATTGAGTCAACCCGAGATTATACCTTGATCGTAACTGCGTGTTTTTTAGGCAAGATATGGGAAATTGATAAGTGTGCAACTAGTTAATGATGATCATGATTCTTGCTTAAAATTTGGAAAAAATGACGTATGATAGAGCATGACATGTAACGAAGAATAAATTGAGCTTGTACTTGAGACTTGTGATCAATTATAACCCTGTGAGTTTTTGAGCCAAATTTTGTACTCCCATCTTTGGAGTAATATTTACATTCTTTCGGTGTGAATTCATTGGTTATATGTAGTCGTCTCTAGAACTTGCCTAGAGTCTTTATTGTGAATATGTCGGACATGATGTGATGTAGGAAATGATATTAGGCCTTTTTTTATTTTTACCCTATTATTCAGCCTTTAAATATTGCCCTTGCGCCCAACAAAATTTTCCGTTGTTAGCCCAATTGAGCTTTGTAGCATTTTCATTGATAGCCTTATTTTACAAGCCATATCCTTTCTATATGAAACCTTTGGCCCATTTGGACTAAGAGTGAGTATGAGGGAGGAGGATTGGAAGGTAGTAGGGAACCTTTGGGATTGATATGGATGAAAGATGGGAAGTTTTAAAGGAAGAAAGGAAATAAAAAAGATAGGTCATGAAATTGAGACTAAAATAACCTCTCCTAAGTGTTATGTGTTTAGAACCAATTCATCCCACTCTTTTCCCCACAAACGTTGATTTTCAACCAAGTTTTGGGGAGGGGGTGTAAAGTGTGATGTATTGGTCATTGTTTGAATAGTTATTCATATGGAAAAAAAAAAAATAATAAGAAAAAAGAGAAGAAAAGAAAGAGTTCGTTGTACATAAGTGTTATTCTTTTTGTTTAAAGGAGAGGTTAGGAGTCTAAAAGTGCTTAATTGCTTAAGTTTATGAAAAATTGGGTAGTCCCAAAATTGTGGTACCCAAGTGAAGCGTGAAAAAGCACTTAGGTTATTGTAAGTACTTTTGAGGGGTGAAGAAACTATCTTGCGGGAAGGTTTGCTGAAATTGGAGAGTGAGGGTTGAGTGATTGTTTTGAGGGGTGGTTGAGTAGAAAAAAACTCGATTAGTCCAAAGATTAGTCACTTTTATCCGAATATTTCCCACCTTACCTTAAGCCTACATTACAACCTAAATAAAGACCTTTTTTATCTTATATCACACATGTCAAGTATGAGGTTTGATTTAGATAATGGGCAAGCATATAGTAGGCATTGCATGTAGTCCAATGTGAGTGAATTAACTTTACCTTATATACTTGAGAGATGAGTGATACACTTAACCGGTAAGGATCACTTGTTGAAAGTATAGAGTCTCGAAAGTAGTCTAAGTTGCTATGTTGGATATGCTCGGATTATTATATTGTCTTGCTATATAAAAATGGATTTGAAACTATGTTTGTCACTTAAGTCGCCTTTAACACGTGTCTTTTGTGTTTCTTCTTTATTTTGCATTGTCCGGGACGAACAAAGGTTTAAGTTTGGGGGAATTTGGGAAACGTGTTTATGCATACATAATAGGTCGAGTTAAGTGTCTATTTAGTGACATTTGCATGCGTAATTGACCGTGTGTTGCTCGTATTTGTATTATTGGGTAATTTGATGTTTGTGACTTGTTTTGAAGTTATTTGGGTGAATTTAGACCAAAAAGTCGAACTCGACTAATAATGGATGTTGAGAACAAGTCCCACTAGTAAAAAACCAAGAAAAATGGTCTCAAAAGCTGCAGGAAACTGAGCTCGGCCGAGCTAGTAAGTCTCGGCCGAGCTAGAAGGTCAGAGAATTCGGATTTCTGGCTGTAGAAGAGTCTCGGCCGACACAGTAATTCTCGGCCGAGACAGATTGATGCGTCTTATTCTTGTTTTTGAAAAGTATGTAGGAACTAACATTACTCGAAATCAAAGAAGTAGTGGAGCAGGATGGATACAACATGGACATTCGGTGGGGCGCGATAGCCAAATAATGGAGCAAGCATAGCTTCCAACCACCATTTTAGTAGTAGCACTGTAAGTAAGCACCAAGTCGTACCTTTATTTTCCCACAAACTGTGGTTTTTAACCAAGTTTGGGGGGGGGGGGGTTGTAAGTGGGACGATTTGGCCGCTTTTAAGCTTTTTGAGCTTTGAACTTTATTTTCATATATTTTCTTGCTTTGTGCTAGCTGCGAGTTTCTTGTTTATTTATTGAGTGTTGGCCTGTGAGCCATAGTTGTATGGCCTGTGAGTCAATTGCTTAGTTGATCGTCTGGCCTGTGAGCCACTATCTTTGCAAGTTGGGTCATGTTTAGTTGTTATGTATTTTGCATTTTAGCTGAGTCTAGGATTGAGTCAACCCGAGATTGTACCTTGATTGTAACTGCGTGTTTTTTAGGCAAGATATGGGAAATTGATAAGTGTGCAACTAGTTAATGATGATCCTGATTCTTGCTTAAAATTTGGAAAAAATGATGTATGATAGAGCATGACATGTAACGAAGAATAAATTGAGCTTGTACTTGAGACTTGTGATCAATTATAACCCTGTGAGTTTTTGAGCCAAATTTTGTACTCCCATCTTTGGAGTAATATTTACATTCTTTCGGTGTGAATTCATTGGTTATATGTAGTCGTCTCTAGAACTTGCTCAGAGTCTTTATTCTGAATATGTCGGACATGATGTGATGTAGGAAATGATATTACGCCTTTTTTTATTTTACCCTATTATTCAGCCTTTAAATGTTGCCCTTGTGCCCAACAAAAATTTTCCGTTGTTAGCCCAATTGAGCTTTGTAGCATTTTCATTGATAGCCTTATTTTACAAGCCATATCCTTTCTATATGAAACCTTTGGCCCATTTGGACTAAGAGTGAGTATGAGGGAGGAGGATTGGAAGGTAGTAGGGAACCTTTGGGATTGATATGGATGAAAGATGGGAAGTTTTAAAGGAAGAAAGGGAAATAAAAAAGATAGGTCACTAAATTGAGACTAAAATAACCTCTCCTAAGTGTTATGTGTTTAGAACCAATTCATCCCACTCTTTTCCCCACAAACGTTGATTTTCAACCAAGTTTTGGGGAGGGGGTGTAAAGTGTGATGTATTGGTCATTGTTTGAATAGTTATTCATATGGAAAAAAAAAAGAAAAAAAAAAGAAAAGAAAGAGTTCGTTGTACATAAGTGTTATTCTTTTTGTTTAAAGGAGAGGTTAGGAGTCTAAAAGTGCTTAATTGCTTGAGTTTATGAAAAATTGGGTAGTCCCAAAATTGTGGTACCTAAGTGAAGCGTGAAAAAGCACTTAGGTTATTGTAAGTACTTTTGAGGGGTGAAGAAACTATCTTGCGGGAAGGTTTGCTGAAATTGGAGAGTGAGGGTTGAGTGATTGTTTTGAGGGGTGGTTGAGTAGAAAAAAACTCGATTAGCCCAAAGATTAGTCACTTTTATCTGAATATTTCCCACCTTACCTTAAGCCTACATTACAACCTAAATAAAGACCTTTTTTATCTTATATCACACATGTCAAGTATGAGGTCTGATTTAGATAATGGGCAAGCATATAGTAGGCATTGCATGTAGTCCAATGTGAGTGAATTAACTTTACCTTATACACTTGAGAGATGAGTGATACACTTAACCGGTAAGGATCACTTGTTGAAAGTATCGAGTCTCGAAAGTAGTCTAAGTTGCTATGTTGGATATGCTCGGATTATTATATTGTCTTGCTATATAAAAATGGGTTTGAAACTATGTTTGCCACTTAAGTCGCCTTTAACACGTGTCTTTTGTGTTTCTTCTTTATTTTGCATTGTTCGGGACGAACAAAGGTTTAAGTTTGGGGGAATTTAGTAAACGTGTTTATGCATGAATAATAGGTCGAGTTAAGTGTCTATTTAGTGACATTTGCATGCGTAATTGACCGTGTGTTGCTTGTATTTGTATTATTGGGTAATTTGATGTTTGTGACTTGTTTTGAAGTTATTTGGGTGAATTTAGACAAAAAAGTCGAACTCGACTAATAATGGATGTTGAGAACAAGTCCCACAAGTAAAATCCAAGAAAAATGTCCCCAAAAGCTGCAGGAAACTGAGCTCTGCCGAGCTCGGCCGAGCTAGAAGGTCAGAGAATTCGGATTTCAGGTTGTAGAAGAGTCTCGGCCGAGACAGTAATTCTCGGCCGAGACAGATTGATACACCTCTAGTAGTTTGGCCATATCTTGAAATCTACAACTCCGATTGAGGTGCAATTGGTGGTGTTGGAAAGCTGATTCAAAGAGCTACAAATTTGCATGAAAGAAGGAAAATCCAAAAATCACCATAAAACCCTCAAAAATAGCTTTGAAGTTGGAAAAGGAATGCAGTGTCGGCCCATTACTTGACCCACAAGCTAAAAAACGAATTTTAGACTTATTTTCCTATTTCAATTAGGTTTTATCCCTCTTTATCCTAGAGATGTACTCCTATAAATATCTCAAGGCTCTAGACATCAAGGAGAACTTTGACATTGATTCGAGAGCGCGGACTTGGAAATTCTGAAGAACAAGAAGACTCAAGATTCAACAACTCGGGTTTTATAGCTTTATAGTTTTAATGTTTTCTTTTTATAGTTTGTTCTTAGCGATCGCTACGATCGGCTAAGCGTTTATTTTCCCGTCTTTGACTATGTTGAACCCTAGACTGTTATTTATGTAACTAATTCAGTAATTGCTTCATTTAATTATGTTCTGAGATTACTTGTGTTATTGGATTACTCTATCTTTTATATGTTTGTTATGTGGACTGATCACCCTAGTAATAGGCATATAGCTGTCGCTAGGTCATGAATTCATAATCCGTAATTGTTATGCGTTTGTGCCCAAAAGTAGCAAAAAGTGCACTACAACATAAATGGCTTTATGTAACACTTCGTTTGTAACACTTTTAAAATTTTGACATTTATGTAACACTTTTGTAACACTTATGAATATGTAACACTTTCATGTAACACTTTTGTAACATCTGCGAATATGTAACACTTTCGTGTAACACTTTTGGAATATGTAACGCTTTGAACGTAACACTTTTAAATTGTAACACATTTAGGTAACACTTTTAAATAAGTAACACTTTTTATGCAACACTTTTGAATATGTAACACTTTTATGTAACACTTATAAATAAATAACACTTGTAATTAATAAAATTATTTATTTTATTTTAAACTAATTAAATATTTGTGGATTTATTTTTCTCATGTGACTTTTACTTTTATTGGTCTCATATGTTACATCTTAATTACCACAATAGAATATCTGTAACATAAGTGGTGAAAACAATAGACTCAGACCTACAAAAATAACAATTTATTAAAGCACCTAAAGATTTACTTATTCGTTATAGAAAATACATTAAATTTTATTTATGACTTATTTGTGTGTATGTATATATATACACACATTATATTTTTACTAAACAATAACAAAATAGACTTGTAGCTTTAACAATTTGAATACATTTCTTAAGTGTGAGAACCTAGACTTTGGACATTTGGTCATGTCTCTTCATGCTTGTAAGTTTATTTTTTTTATTTAAAATCTATAAAACACAATATTTAAGGTGTCTTATACATAAAATTATGGTAATTAAAGCTAATGATAGTGTCTTAAGATTTATATACAATAATTAGATGTATAAAATTAATGTGATATAAAATAAGTTATATATATATATATATATATGAGTGGATGAAAATGGAAGAACAATTAATGAAAACTTTGTGTCAAACTGATATGGATAACCTAAATAAAATTAAGTTAGATTGTAGTTTGATGAGAACTTAATTGTGAGCGTATTTTATTGATTTTACAATAAAATCTTGTGTATATATTGTTTTCCTTAAAAAAATAACTAAAAAAGTTATTGTAGCCTAGTGGTTAAGACATTGTGCTTAAACTCCTGCAATCTAGCAACCTGGGTTCGAAACCCAGCAATGACAGATTTTTAATTTTTTTTCTTCAATTAAAAGTGTTACATAAAGGGGGGTTATATGTAACATTTTTTAGTGTTATCATAAAGTGTTACAATTTAAAACATAATGTATCACTTATTAAAAGTGTTACTAAAGATCATCAAAAGTGTTACATTAGACTTTAGGTAGCACCAGCAAATGTAACACCAATAAAGTGTTACCTAAAGTCTATAGTAACATATTTTAGTATATATGTAACACTTTTTGGGTGTTACATTAGCTCATTTATGTTGTAGTGGTGGTTACTCGCTAGGATAACACAAAGTCGCGGTCACTTGTACCACGTTCGTGAGTACAACACCGTACCTACTCCGTTGCCTTAGTTCTCTATGCGTCTGATTAATATTCTTCTAGCGAGCGTCTCCTAGGACTACTTAATTGGATAGTATTAATTACTAAGTTCTTAGGATTAATTATACTTAAGGGATAACAAGGGTTAGCCAATCGTACCTGTTAATTCTTGGAGTAGGGGTCTGAGAACTAATTAGTTAAGTAGTTGCATTAGTTACATGGATATTCAGGCTAGGGGAATACTGGGTTAAAGGCGGGATACTTTTTATTCACTAGTTAATTCGTCTTTAGTTATTTGCATTAGTTAATTAAATCTAATCAAAACTTCCCCCTTATTATAGTTATATTATTAGTACTTATATAGAATTGGTTAGTACGATTATTTAGTTAATTCATGTTCTCTGTGGTATCGACCCTGACTTGCTCTAGCTACTGTTAGGAATAGTTAGGAAATAAACATCTTATTTGACTGCACCCGACAGTGCGATCAAATTTTGGCGCCTGTCACACCCACTCTTGTAAAAAAACTTATTTTATACTAATTTTTAGTCTTACAAAACCTGTATTTTTTTTTTTTTTCAAGATTAACGATTTAGAATACTTCTTCAAGACCCAAATTTCACCTACATATATTGACATAGGTTCAGGTCGAGTACACAGGTGTCACACTCCATTCAACACCATATTTACAGAAATATACATATTAAAGTTCCTTAGTTTGGACATGTTCAAAAAGATTATTAAAACACTAGCAAAAACATAGTGAGTCCAAGGTTTAGCCCCACAGATCGTCATTCATATACACGGGACTTCAAAACTTGCAGAAGCTCCAACAACATGCCAGATCAGCTCACGAGCTCATGCGTAGTCGAACTCACCTACAATGCAAGAACTATGTGAGCTACAGCTCAGTAAGCAGAAATCATGCATGACCAATACGTGAATGATGAGATGCATTTCACAAAGCCGTTGTTTTCAACTCTTTCTCAAAGAAATCATATTTGGTGGGAATTGGCTCTCGTCACTGACACAAACCTCCCAAAAATAACATTCATTGGCCATACTCGTGACTACCAAGGGTCCCTCCTCCCCCCTTATAGTCCACCCGAGATATCAGTGATGGTTGGTACGACCAAGCGGCTATCCTCCCGAGACTACCAGGGGTCCACCTCCTGCCTGCCCCCGCAGTCCACCGGGAAGTCTACCTCTTCCCGTACCCATCATCATAAAGGTGCTGAAGTGGGAACCTCTTCCGCATGCACGCTGTCACCGGAAGCATCTCGAGAGACACCACATACAATATGTATAACTCTCAATGTGCCAGTGGTGACCAACCCCAAAACATTATCAATCTATTAAATTACGTTATTTTGACTTCTTATACGTACACATGTAATCCTTGTAGATGCTAATGCTCATGATTGATGCACATCAGTTTGTTTCTAGCAATAGAATAAAACATTTTATACAAAGGTATGCAACAACACATATAACAATCAATTATCCCAAATAGTAAACACAAATACTATGTTCAAGCATTGTAGTTGGAGATGGATTTCTACTTACCTCTCCTTCGGAGTAGCTTTTGAAATTTCCTATTCCACAGTGGTAATCAATCTACGACAATTTTAAATCGAATTAATACACAATTTATCAAATTCCAGGTTGTTAAGTATTTTTAGTTCGGAATTTCCAGTTTCGTCGCATTTTAGTAATAATGCTCTAACTGTTTCTACAAAATTGATATTTATATGATTCAAGTTGGGTTATAAAGCTAACACATAAGACTACAACTTTTATGTTTTATGCTTCAGCAAATTCAGCCTACAAAGAGTTCAAATTTGGCATTTAAGTTACTACACCCTTAGTCACCTTACATATTATTAGAATATTTAATTCATGTGTAACTTGGGAATAGAATGATAAGAATCATAAACTGGAATCTCTTATTCTCAAATATGCTTACATGAAAAGAATTGTATATTTCATCTTTAGTGGATCACGCATACCTGTTGTGCTTCTAAATAAGTTTTCCTTCTCTTTTCCTTTATTGAAGCTTCATTCCCCCTCTATTGCCTTCCTCTCTTCTGCTTTTATATAATAATTATGTGTATTGCTCTCATCCTAATCTGGAAGTTGGTCACCGCCTATTCATTTTCTTTTAGGCGGTTGGTATTTTATTATTGTTATTATCATTATTATTATTATTATTATTGTTGTTGTTGTTGTTGTTGTTGTTGTTATTCCGACAATAAAATCTTTTACACATCTAACCCTTCCGCGTACTACAAAATGTTCTATATTTTAAACATGTCACGCGTAGTCTTAATTTTGTAGCATGTCCTAATATTTTTAGACTAGGGGGTTCTTGACTACCAAGGTAAACATCTCCATATTAGTCGCAAAATATAAAATAACACAATAAATGTAATAAATTAATTACCATAAAACTATCATGCAAATAGCACATAAAAATATGGAATGCATGAAATGCAAAAATTATATTGGCCAGTGAGTTGTGAGAGGCGCGGGTATTACATCCTCCCCCCCTTATAAAAATTTCGTCCCCGAAATTTACTTACTTGAAGAGTTCAGGATATTTGGCTCTCATTTCATCCTCTCTTTCCCAGGTGGCTTCTTCGACTGATTGATTTCTCCATAGCACTTTGACCAACGGAATTTCTTTGTTTCTGAGCCGTTTTACTTCCCTTAATAAAATTTGTACTGGTACTTCCTCATATCCCAAGTCTGCTTGTAGTTCTACAGGTTCACTGTTCAGGACATGAGACGGATTTGCAACATACTTCCTCAATACTGACACATGGAACACATTGTGTATTTGAGACATTGATGCTGGCAAATCGAGTCTGTAGGCAACATCACCAACTCTCTCAATAATAGGAAATGGACCAATGTATCTCGGACTAAGTTTTCCTTTCTTACCAAACCGCATTATTCCCTTCATTGGTGCAACTTTCAAGAATACTAGATCTCCCACTGCAAACTCAAGTGCTCTCCTTCTCTTATCCGCATAGCTTTTCTGGCGACTCTGAGCTGTTTTCATTCTTTCCCGAATCTGTGATACAGCTTCTGACATTTCTTGTATTACACTTGGACCCAAAAGTCTTCTTTCACCAACTTCATCCCAATGTATCGGTGATCGACACTTCCTACCATATAGTGCTTCATAAGGGGCCATTCCTATAGTAGATTGATAACTGTTGTTGTAGGAGAATTCTATCAAAGGTAGGAATTTGCTCCATTGTCCCTGGAAATCTAACACACAAGCTTTGAGCATATCCTCTAGAGTTTGTATCGTTCTTTCTGATTGTCCGTCAGTTTGCGGATGATATGCAGTACTGAAAGACAATTGTGTCCCCAGTGCCTTGTGTAAACTCTTCCAGAAGGTAGACAGGAATCTTGAGTCTCTATCTGAAACAATGGATAATAGTACTCCGTGAAGTCTAACTATTTCTTGTACATATATCTGAGCATAACGATCCATGGAGTAAATAGTACAGACTGGGAGAAAATGAGCAGATTTTGTGAGTCTGTCTACAATTACCCAGATAGCATCGTGACCCTTTACAGTTTTCGGCAATCCCACCACAAAATCCATTGTAATGTTTTCCCATTTCCATTCCGGAATCAGTAAGGGCTGTAAAGTTCCTGCCGGTCTTTGATGTTCTGCTTTTACCTGCTGACAAGTCAAACACTGTTCTACACACTGAGCAATATCTTTCTTCATACCTGGCCACCAATACTGCACCTTTAAATCTCGATACATTTTGGTAGCTCCTGGATGTACTGAATATAGTGTCGAATGTGCCTCTGCCATAATATCTCTACGAATGCTATCTACATTTGGCACACATAACCGGTTTTTGAATCTTAAGACATCATTCCCTGACAACTGAAAGTCTGAAGGCGTCCCTGAAGCGGTATCCTTCTTTACTTTAGCTAAATATTCATCTTCATTCTGTCCCTGCTTAATTCTATCAAGTAGGGTAGGCTGAAGGGTTAGAGCTGCTAGTCTTGCCTCTACTATTCCCAGTGGAACAATCTCGACATTCATTCTTTGAAAGTCTAGTAACTCTGGTCTCTGAATTAAAGCCATCAAGGTTGTACTTTGGGACGATTTTCTGCTTAAGGCATCAGCTACGACATTTGCTTTACCAGGATGATAGTTGATAACACAATCATAGTCTTTCACGAGTTCTAGCCATCTTCTCTGTCTCATATTCAGCTCCTTCTGTGTGAAAAAGTATTTCAGACTCTTGTGGTCTGTGTAGATCTCACATCGTTCTCCATATAAGTAATGTCTCCAGAGTTTTAGCGCAAATACTACTGCTGCAAGCTCCAAGTCATGAGTAGGGTAGTTCTTCTCATACTCCTTCAATTGTCTGGATGCATATGCTATTACTTTGCCGTTCTGCATTAACACACACCCTAAACCATTCTTCGAAGCATCACTGTATACCACAAAGCCTCCTGTCCCCGTTGGTATTGAAAGGATCGGCGCTGAGGTTAACCTCTTCTTCAGTTCCTGAAAACTCTGCTCACAAGCCTCTGTCCACTTGAATGTTATACTCTTTCTAGTCAACTGTGTTAAGGGAGATGCAATTTTCGAGAATCCTTCTACAAATCTCCGATAGTACCCAGCTAACCCGAGAAAACTACGTACCTCTGACGGGTTTGTAGGTTGTGGCCAATTGGTTAATTGCTTCAACTTTACTTGGATCAACTGAAATTCCTTCTCCTGACACAACATGCCCTAGAAATATTACTCGATCCAACCAGAACTCACATTTCTTGAACTTAGCGTACAACCGTTTCTCCTTTAGAATGTCCAAAACCTTTCTTAAATGCATAGCATGCTCTGCTTCATTCTTGGAGTAGATCAGAATGTCATCAATAAACACGATAACGAACTTATCCAAAAAGTCTTTGAATACCCGATTCATCATATCCATGAAAGCTGCTGGGGCATTTGTCAAACCGAATGGCATTACTAGAAACTCATAGTGCCCGTATCTTGTACTGAATGCTGTTTTTGGAATATCTTCCTCTTTAATTTTCAGTTGATGATAACCTGAACGCAAGTCAATCTTGGAGAATATGGCAGCTCCCTGGAGTTGATCAAACAAGTCATCAATCCTGGGTAAGGGGTATTTGTTCTTGATCGTAACCTTGTTCAGTTCTCTGTAATCTATACACATCCTCATAGTACCATCTTTCTTCTTGACAAACAAAACTGGTGCACCCCATGGCGAAAAGCTAGGTCTAATGAAGCCTTTGTCCAGTAAATCTTGCAATTGAATCTTCAACTCTTTCAACTCTGTTGGCGCCATTCTGTATGGTGACTTCGATATAGGAGCAGTCCCTGGATATACGTCAATTACAAACTCTATCTCTCTGTCTGGGGGTAATCCTGGGAGTTCCTCTGGAAATACTTCAGGGTATTCTTGCACCACTGCTACCTCCTCAATAGTCGGATATTGCTTCTCTTCCATACTCATAACACTTACTAGGTAGCCTTCGCAACCGCTTTCCAATAACCGTTTTGCTCTTACCGCTGATATTGTGTGATATTTAAACCTTTTTCTTACTCCCATAAAGACAAAAGATGTGTCACCAGGCGGCTGGAACATGATTACCTTGTTCTGACAATCTATTGTAGCACCATATTTCGATAGCCAGTCCATACCCAAAATCACATCATAATCATTCATATCTAATATGATCAGATCGGCATAAAGTTCTCTTCCTTCAATAGAGATAATACATGCTCGCAGAATCTGGTTAGTTTGTTTTGACTCTCCGGAGGGGATCACTACATTGTAACTAACGTCTGCTACATCAGGTTTCCTACCCAGCCTCTTCACATACTCAGTGGATGCAAATGAATGTGTAGCTCCAGAATCAAATAATGCAAATGCAATCGTATCACAAATGGAAACTTTACCTATTACTACAGATGTATTTGCTTCCGCTTCCTCCGTGGTCATGGTAAAGACTCTAGCTGGCGTCTTCTTTTGTGTAGCAGGGTTTGACTTCTCTGGACATACCGTGGAAATGTGTCCTGCTTTTCCACATTTAAAACAAGTCCGATACTCTGCAAAGCACTTCCCACTATGCGAACCTCCACATGTGGGACATGTAGGTTGTGTAACTGGTGGTTTTCCTTGTTCACCCTTTTGGCGCTTATTCTGATCCCATGTTTGTTGTCCTAGTTCTGGTTGAGAACCCGGCCTTGGACCTTGCACTTGCAGCGGCCTTTTCTTTCCATCTCCTACAAAACGAGGTCCTTGTCTTTGTATAAACTGGCGCCTAACCTCCTGAGCACGCTTGATTTTCATTTCTGCTTGTTCAGCAATCAACGCTCGTTCAGCAACTTGTGAGTAAGTTACTCCATGTATACCAGCCATACACACATCTCTATATAGCTCTGGCCTCAGACCTTCTAGGAATCTCTCTACCTTCAATGCATCAGTACTAACCATGTGCTCCGCAAACCTAGAGAGTTGCTTGAACTTAGCGATGTAGTCTGTGACATCCATTGCCCCTTGCCTCAACTGTATGAACTCGTTCATTTTCATTACTCGAACTGGGGCAGTGAAATACTTGCTTCTAAAAAGTTCTTTGAACCTATTCCACGTCATTGTCGCCACATCCTCTATAGTTTTCATTGTGTCCCACCAGTGTCCCGCACTTCCACGTAACATGAACGATGCGCACAATACCTTTTCCCCCTCAGGAACTTTACTATACAAAAACATGTTCTCTATAGTTCTAAGCCAATCCTCTGCATCAGTGGGATCCGTTGCACTCTCAAATGTTGGCGGGTTAAGCTTTCTAAACCTCTCTCCGATGACCTCTAAGTATTCAGCTCGAGGTTGTTGTTGATTTACACCGTTTCCTGGTTGTTCACCCACACCCCTTTGTTGGATAAGTTGTTGAATCTGTTGCGACTGTTGTTCGACTAATCCTGTCAACCGAGCCACAATCGCTTCCAGGCCAACACCTACTGCTGGTGCATTTTGTTCCTGTTCATTATCTCCTTCAACACCTTCTCCTCTAACGACCTCCATGATTTCTTTCTAATTTTATCGTCCCTCTGTCACAGGCCAATATGATTCATGAAATAATGAATGTAAATTAAGAATAACTAAAACTTACTGGCATGTCTGCGCTTCAGAAGTTCTGAGCTCATGTATATAAACAGTCTACAGGGCACAAACCGGGCTCTGATACCACTCTTGTCACACCCACCCTTGTAAAAAAACTTATTTTATACTAATTTTTAGTCTTACAAAACCTGTATTTTTTTTTTTTTCAAGATTAACGATTTAGAATACTTCTTCAAGACCCAAATTTCACCTACATATATTGACATAGGTTCAGGTCGAGTACACAGGTGTCACACTCCATTCAACACCATATTTACAGAAATATACATATTAAAGTTCCTTAGTTTGGACATGTTCAAAAAGATTATTAAAACACTAGCAAAAACATAGTGAGTCCAAGGTTTAGCCCCACAGATCGTCATTCATATACACGGGACTTCAAAACTTGCAGAAGCTCCAACAACATGCCAGATCAGCTCACGAGCTCATGCGTAGTCGAACTCACCTACAATGCAAGAACTATGTGAGCTACAGCTCAGTAAGCAGAAATCATGCATGACCAATGCGTGAATGATGAGATGCATTTCACAAAGCCGTTGTTTTCAACTCTTTCTCAAAGAAATCATATTTGGTGGGAATTGGCTCTCGTCACTGACACAAACCTCCCAAAAATAACATTCATTGGCCATACTCGTGACTACCAAAGGTCCCTCCTCCCCCCTTATAGTCCACCCGAGATATCAGTGATGGTTGGTACGACCAAGCGGCTATCCTCCCGAGACTACCAGGGGTCCACCTCCTGCCTGCCCCCGCAGTCCACCGGGAAGTCTACCTCTTCCCGTACCCATCATCATAAAGGTGCTGAAGTGGGAACCTCTTCCGCGTGCACGCTGTCACCGGAAGCATCCCGAGAGACACCACATACAATATGTATAACTCTCAATGTGCCAGTGGTGACCAACCCCAAAACATTATCAATCTATTAAATTACGTTATTTTGACTTCTTATACGTACACATGTAATCCTTGTAGATGCTAATGCTCATGATTGATGCACATCAGTTTGTTTCTAGCAATAGAATAAAACATTTTATACAAAGGTATGCAACAACACATATAACAATCAATTATCCCAAATAGTAAACACAAATACTATGTTCAAGCATTGTAGTTGGAGATGGATTTCTACTTACCTCTCCTTCGGAGTAGCTTTTGAAATTTCCTATTCCACAGTGGTAATCAATATACGACAATTTTAAATCGAATTAATACACAATTTATCAAATTCCAGGTTGTTAAGTATTTTTAGTTCGGAATTTCCAGTTTCGTCGCATTTTAGTAATAATGCTCTAACTGTTTCTACAAAATTGATATTTATATGATTCAAGTTGGGTTATAAAGCTAACACATAAGACTACAACTTTCATGTTTTATGCTTCAGCAAATTCAGCCTACAAAGAGTTCAAATTTGGCATTTAAGTTACTACACCCTTAGTCACCTTACATATTATTAGAATATTTAATTCATGTGTAACTTGGGAATAGAATGATAAGAATCATAAACTGGAATCTCTTATTCTCAAATATGCTTACATGAAAAGAATTGTATATTTCATCTTTAGTGGATCACGCATACCTGTTGTGCTTCTAAATAAGTTTTCCTTCTCTTTTCCTTTATTGAAGCTTCATTCCCCCTCTATTGCCTTCCTCTCTTCTGCTTTTATATAATAATTATGTGTATTGCTCTCATCCTAATCTGGAAGTTGGTCACCGCCTATTCATTTTCTTTTAGGCGGTTGGTATTTTATTATTGTTATTATCATTATTATTATTATTATTATTATTATTATTATTGTTGTTGTTGTTGTTGTTGTTGTTATTCCGACAATAAAATCTTTTACACATCTAACCCTTCCGCGTACTACAAAATGTTCTATATTTTAAACATGTCACGCGTAGTCTTAATTTTGTAGCATGTCCTAATATTTTTAGACTAGGGGGTTCTTGACTACCAAGGTAAACATCTCCATATTAGTCGCAAAATATAAAATAACGCAATAAATGTAATAAATTAATTACTATAAAACTATCATGCAAATAGCACATAAAAATATGGAATGCATGAAATGCAAAAATTATATTGGCCAGTGAGTTGTGAGAGGCGCGGGTATTACAGCGCCGTTGCCGGAGAACGGTTGAAATTAATTGTGTATCTTGTGTTAACAATATTCTCTACTATTTTAGATACATATTTTCTTCTGTTAATTAGTATTATTTATTTTCATTATTATTCGTAATTGGGTCATCCTATGTGCTTGTCGAAGTGCTACTTTCTGCAGGGATAACTGAATACTTCCATATCTTGGAAGCATCATAGAAAGGAGCGTGAGAAAATGAAGGAAGTATCATGCTTAAATTGGTCAGGGCCAAGGTGGAAACCGCCAGGGACTAAACGCTAAGGGACAAGGGAACCCGTCGAGCCAACGACGTAAAACAAAGGCGCTTGTCGGGAGGCAACCCGATGTTTATCGTATTTTTATTTTATTTAATGCATTTTATTTTTATTGATGCATTTTATTCTTGTTTTTGAAAAGTATGTAGGAACTAACATTACTCGAAATCAAAGAAGTAGTGGAGCAGGATGGATACAACAAAGACATACGGTGGGGCGCGATAGCCAATAATAGAGCAAGCATAGCTTCCAACCACCATTTTAGTAGTAGCACTGTAAGTAAGCACCAAGTCATACCTTTATTTTCCCACAAACTGTGGTTTTTAACCAAGTTTGGGGGAGGGGGTGTAAGTGGGACGATTTTGCCACTTTTAAGCTTTTTGAGCTTTGAGCTTTATTTTCATATATTTTCTTGCTTTGTGCTAGCTGCGAGTTTCTTGTTTATTTATTGAGTGTTGGCCTGTGAGCCATAGTTGTATGGCCTGTGAGTCAATTGCTTAGTTGATTGTCTGGCCTGTGAGCCACTATCTTTGCAAGTTGGGTCATGTTTAGTTGTTATGTATTTTGCATTTTAGCTGAGTCTAGGATTGAGTCAACCCGAGATTGTACCTTGATTGTAACTGCGTGTTTTTTAGGCAAGATATGGGAAATTGATAAGTGTGCAACTAGGTAATGATGAACATGATTCTTGCTTAAAATTTGGAAAAAATGACGTATGATAGAGCATGACATGTAACGTAGAATAAATTGAGCTTGTACTTGAGACTTGTGATCAATTATAACCCTGTGAGTTTTTTAGCCAAATTTTGTACTCCCATCTTTGGAGTAATATTTACATTCTTTCGGTGTGAATTCATTGGTTATATGTAGTCGTCTCCAGAACTTACCCAGAGTCTTTATTGTGAATATGTCGGACATGATGTGATGTAGGAAATGATATTAGGCATTTTTTTATTTTTACCCTATTATTCAGCCTTTAAATATTGCCCTTGTGCCCAACAAAAATTTTCCGTTGTTAGCCCAATTGAGCTTTGTAGCATTTTCATTGATAGCCTTATTTTACAAGCCATATCCTTTCTATATGAAACCTTTGGCCCATTTGAACTAAGAGTGAGTATGAGGGAAGAGGATTGGAAGGTAGTAGGGAACCTTTGGGATTGATATGGATGAAAGATGGGAAGTTTTAAAGGAAGAAAGGGAAATAAAAAAGATAGGTCACGAAATTGAGACTAAAATAACCTCTCCTAAGTGTTATGTGTTTAGAACCAATTCATCCCACTCTTTTCCCCACAAACGTTGATATTCAACCAAGTTTGGGGGTTGATCATTGTTTGAATAGTTATTCATATGGAAAAAAAAAAGAAAAAAAAGAAAAAAAAAAAGAAAAGAAAAGAAAGAGTTCGTTGTACATAAGTGTTATTCTTTTTGTTTAAAGGAGAGGTTAGGAGTCTAAAAGTGCTTAATTGCTTGAGTTTATGAAAAATTGGGTAGTCCCAAAATTGTGGTACCCAAGTGAAGCGTGAAAAAGCACTTAGGTTATTGTAAGTACTTTTGAGGGGTGAAGAAACTTTCTTGCGGGAAGGTTTGCTGAAATTGGAGAGTGAGGGTTGAGTGATTGTTTTGAGGGGTGGTTGAGTAGAAAAAAACTCGATTAGTCCAAAGATTAGTCACTTTTATCCGAATATTTCCCATCTTACCTTAAGCCTACATTACAACCTAAATAAAGACCTTTTTGATCTTATATCACACATGTCAAGTATGAGGTCTGATTTAGATAATGGGCAAGCATATAGTAGGCATTGCATGTAGTCCAATGTGAGTGAATTAACTTTACCTTATACACTTGAGAGATGAGTGATACACTTAACCGGTAAGGATCACTTGTTGAAAGTATCGAGTCTCGAAGGTAGTCTAAGTTGCTATGTTGGATATGCTCGGATTATTATATTGTCTTGCTATATAAAAATGGGTTTGAAACTATGTTTGCCACTTAAGTCGCCTTTACAACGTGTCTTTTGTGTTTCTTCTTTATTTTGCATTGTTCGGGACGAACAAAGGTTTAAGTTTGGGGGAATTCGGTAAACGTGTTTATGCATGCATAATAGGTCGAGTTAAGTGTCTATTTAGTGACATTTGCATGCGTAATTGACCGTGTATTGCTCTTATTTGTATTATTGGGTAATTTGATGTTTGTGACTTGTTTTGAAGTTATTTGGGTGAATTTAGACCAAAAAGTCGAACTCGACTAATAATGGACGTTGAGAACAAGTCCCACAAGTAAAAAACCAAGAAAAATGGCCCCAAAAGCTGCAGGAAACTGAGCTCAGCCGAGCTAGTAAGTCTCGGCCGAGCTAGAAGGTCAGAGAATTCGGATTTCAGGCTGTAGAAGAGTCTCGGCCGAGACAGTAATTCTCGGCCTAGGCAGATTGATACACCTCTAGTAGTTTGGCCATATCTTGAGATCTACAACTCCGATTGAGGTGCAATTGGTGGTGTTGGAAAGCTGATTCGAAGAGCTACAATTTTGCGTGAAAGAAGGAAAATCCAAAAATGAACATAAAACCCTCAAAAACAGCTTTGAAGTTGGAAAAGGAATGCAGTGTCGGCCCATTACTTGACCCACAAGCTCAAAAACGAATTTTAGACTTATTTTCCTATTTCAATTAGGTTTTATCCCTCTTTATCCTAGAGATGTACTCCTATAAATATCTCAAGGCTCTAGACATCAAGGAGAACTTTGACATTGATTCGAGAGCGCGGACTTGAAAATTCTGAAGAACAAGAAGACTCAAGATTCAACAACTCGGGTTTTATAGCTTTATAGTTTTAATGTTTTCTTTTTATAGTTTGTTCTTAGCGATCGCTACGATCGGCTAAGCATTTATTTTCCCGTCTTTGACTATGTTGAACCCTAGACTGTTATTTATGTAACTAATTCAGTTAGTGCTTAATTTAACTATGTTCTGAGATTACTTGTGTTATTGGATTACTCTATCTTTTATATGTTTGTTATGTGGACTGATCACCCTAGTAATAGGCATATAGCTGTCGCTAGGTCATGAATTCATAATCCGTAATTGTTATGCGTTTGTGCCCAAAAGTAGCAAAAAGTGGTTACTCCCTAGGATAACACAAAGTCGCGGTCACTTGTACCACGTTCGTGAGTTCAACACCGTACCTACTCCGTTGCCTTAGTTCTCTATGCGTCTGATTAATATTCTTCTAGCGAGCGTCTCCTAGGACTACTTAATTGGATAGTATTAATTACTAAGTTCTTAGGATTAATTATACTTAAGGGGTAACAAGGGTTAGCTAAGCGTACCTATTAATTCTTGGAGTAGGGGTCTCAGAACTAATTAGTTAAGTAGTTGCATTAGTTACATGGATATTCAGGCTAGGGGGATACTGGGTTAAAGGCGAGATACTTTATATTCACTAGTTAATTCGTCTTTATTTATTTGCATTAGTTAATTAAATCTAATCAAAACTCCCCCCTTATTATAGTTATATTATTAGTACTTATTGTTAGTGAACTCAACTCTTAAACACACAACTATACAGAATCTGGAATTCGCACAAAGATCAATTTGAAAACACACATGCAGTTCGGCCAAAGATGTAGCCGAGTTGAACTCACGCAGACCAGGAACTGAAAATGAATCACACACAGCTTTTACGTGGTTCGTTCAAGATGAACTACATCCACGGAGGCAAGACACACCCCAATCCACTAAGAAAACCAATCAATTACAGAGAATACACACAAGAAATGAAATGCCCAATTCTGTTGACAAATTAGGGCAGAAACGTTCAATCTCAAAATACTCTCTCTAATCTAAGAAACAAGGAAATTGCTCGACGTAGTGATCTTCCCCTTGATGAGAGCTTTACAATGATATAAGTATTGGAACTCGAAGGTAACTGTACAGAAAGTTCTAACTGAATGAAGTTGAGCTCAGCTACCGGACAAAAACGACGGTTTTCTTCGTCACAATTCTGAAACTGCTCCGTCACAAATGACGGTTATCCTCAACTGCCTCGAACCCGGTTTATTCTGAACAACTTGTCTTCTTGATGCTCAAACCCGGTTCAAACCTCCGGTTCTTCACTTCCTGATTCCGGTTCCACATTCCCAACACACCATATTACAAAGTATAGCTCACTTGATGAGATTGAACACCACCTCACAAATCTCCACCTCAATGAATCAAGTGTGCCTCTTCCTGCCTCATCACTGCCTTTCTGTTAATGCTCTTCATGACATTGCTCAAGCTGCAGCAAGCTCGAACAATGCTCCACTTTGTTCCCAGGTACACCCTTAGTAAGAAAATCAGCAGGGTTATGCAATGTGTGTACCTTCTTCACTTCCACAGAACCAGAATCAATGATATCTCTAGCAAAATGCAACCTAACATCAATGTGTTTTGACCTTTCATGAAATGCTTGGTGTTTCACAAGGTGTAGAGCACTTTGATTATCACAGTAGATTGCCACACACTTCTGCTTGATGTCCAAATCCCTCAAAATCCCTTTAAGCCAGATTGCTTCTTTGATAGCTTCAGTGAGAGAGATATATTCTGCTTCTGTTGTTGACAGTGCTACAACTGATTGTTGTACACTTCTCCAGCTGATGGCTGTTCCAAATAAGGTAAACACAAATCCAGAAATAGATTTCCTTGTGTCTATGTTTGCTACAAAATCAGAATCAGCAAACCCCTCCAATGCAACAGTGCTTCCATCCACTTTCTTTTCAAACTTCAGTGACAAGTTCACTGATCCCTTCAAATACCTCATCACATGTTTCAAAGCTTCCCAATGCTCAACTCCTGGGTTTGACATGAACCTGCTTACTAAGGACACAGCATAGGCCAAGTCAGGCCTACTACAAATCATTCCATACATAAGACTTCCAACTCCACTTGCATAAGGGATATTGCTCATATGTATGATTTCCTCTTCAGTCTTTGGGCATTGTTCTTTGGAGAGTTTCTTCTGTAGATTAACTGGAGTGGAGAGAGGTTTGGCTTCATGCATATGAAACCTCTCCAAAACCTTCTGTAGATATTGCTTCTGAGATAACCAAAGCACTCCAGCTTCTCTGTTTCATAGAATGTTCATGCCCAAAATCTTCTTGGCCTCTCCCAGATCTTTCATGTCAAATTCAGTGTTAAGTCTATCCTTCAACCATTGTACCCTCTTCTTGTTCCTGCTGGCAATTAGCATATCATCCACATATAATAGAAGGAACACTTTATCTTGCTTTGAACCTTTGTTGAAGTAAACACAACTATCATAAAGACTTCTTACAAAGCCAGCACTGATCATGAAGTCATTGAACCTCTTATTCCACTGTCTTGGACTTTGTTTGAGTCCATATAGTGACTTCTTCAGCAAACAAACTTTGTCTTCTTGTTCAGGAACAACAAAGCCTTCTGGCTGTTTCATATATATCTTCTCATTTAGTTCTCCATGTAAGAATGCTGTCTTTACATCCAGTTGTTGTAATTCCATGTCCTCTTGTGTAACTTTTGATAAAAGCAACCTGATTGAGCAATGCTTTACCACTGGAGAGAAAACTTCATTAAAATCAATTCCTTCTCTTTGTGTAAAGCCCCTAGCCACCAATCTTGCTTTAAACCTCACCTGTTTGGATCTTGCTGTCTCTAGTTTCTTCTTGTATATCCATTTAGAGCTTACAAGTTTCTGACCTCTTGGTTTATCCACCAATATCCAGGTCTCATTCTTTTCCAGGGACTCCATCTCTTCAATCATTGCCTGAATCCAGTGTTCACCTTCTTCACAGTCTAGTGCTTCTTTAAAACTACTAGGCTCTTGTGATTCCAGGTCTTCAGCAACACTTAAGGCATAGTAAACACTCCCTGCTTGGCCATAGAAATCAGGTCTATTGATTGTTCTTCTAGGCCTGTCCCTTCAATTGCTGTATTCTCTAACATTTTGTGAAGGTCCAGTTTGTTCTTCTTCTTCAGATGATGAATCACTATCTTGTAGATTTTCTTGTGGTTGAGGTGTGTGATCATCTTCAGCAGGATGCTCCACCTGAATTGATATCTCTTCTGTCTCTTTAGCACCATCAAATTCTTCCTTAGAGCCTGTAGAAGTGTAAGCCATCACATTCTCATTAAACTTTACATCTCTACTTGTAATTATCTTCTGATTTCCTTTCTCTAGACACCACAATCTGTAGCCCTTTATTCCATCTGGATATCCAAGAAATACACATCTTAGAGCTCTTGCATCTAACTTGTCTTGCTTGACATGGACAAAAGCAAGACAACCAAACACCCTTAAACCTTCATAACTTGGTTTCTGTCCACTCCACACCTCTTCAGGTGTTTTGAACCCAATCACTGATGAGGGTGACCTATTAATGAGATAACATGCTGTAGCAATGGTTTCACCCCAAAATACCTTTGGCAACCCAGCATCCAACAGCATACACCTAACTCTTTCAAGAAGAGTCCTATTAAGCCTCTCAGCAACTCCATTCTGTTGAGGATTCATTGGAGCAGTCCTGTGTCTCTTGATTCCTCTTTCTTCACAGAAGTTTGTAAACTCAGTAGAGAGATATTCCAGTCCATTATCAGTCCTAAGGTGCTTCAGCTTCTTCCCTTTGACATTTTCCAGTTGAATCAACCATGTTTTGAACTTATGAAAAGCATCACTCTTATTCTTCATCAACATGATCCACACCTTTCTGCTGTAATCATCAATCAAGGACATGAAATACCTTGCACCACCATGAGACTCTGTCCTAGCAGGACCCCATATGTTAGAGTGAACATAATCTAATGGCTCTTGAGTTGTGTGAACACCCTTTCCATAGGGCAGCTTCTTGGATTTGCCCAAAGCACACTGATCATAGAACTCCAGATCTTGATTTCCCATGTTTCCAATTACTCCACTTCTTGACAGTTCCTTCAACCCTTTCTCTCCTATGTGTCCAAGCCTCTTGTGCCATTTAACAAGCTTAGAACTGCTCAAGACCATATGCACACTCCCAACAACAGGTGAACCAATCAAGATAAACAACCCATTATGCTGTCTACCTTTTATCACCAATTTTCCATGTTTAGTGATATGCAAGAAGCCATCTACAGAGCTAAACTGACACCCACTAGTTACTAAAGAACCAAGAGATAGAAGATTTCTCTTAAGGCCAGGAACATATCTTACATTTGAGATGACTCTAACCACTCCATCAAACATCCTTATGCTCACTGATCCAACTCCTTTGACCTTACATGATTGGTCATTTCCCAGGAGAACATTTCCACCATCTTCTCTTTTCAGTTCATCAAACCATGACTGGTGTGGACACATATGAAAGGAGCAGCCTGTGTCCAAGACCCATTCCTTTACCATTCTTGATTCAGTAACATTTAATACCTCTGGAGGATCTTCTTGATGACCAATGGCAGCAGCTTCTGCCCCTTGATTTCCACCTTTCTTATTTTTCTTAGGACAATCCTTCTTCAGGTGACCAGGTTGCTTGCATTTGAAGCATTTCCTCTTCTCAACCCATTCATTCCCCTTCTTAGGATTAGAGTCTCCTGCCTTTGGATCCTTAGCATTCTGTCCCTTCTTGCCTTGCCAAGGTTTCTTGAATTTGATATTCAAACCTTCTCCAGATTGCACCATGCCTTTATCACCTTGAGTCTGGAAACATTTAGACCTCAGAGCCTTCACTATTCCATCATAAGATAGCTGCTCATCTCTCCCATACATCAAGGCATCCTTAAAGCTTTCCATGGATTTTGGAAGAATGTTTAACACCATCAATGCTTTGTCATCCTCCTCCAATTTCACATCCAGGTCTTCCAATTCTTCAACCATCTTAATGAACTCATCAAGTTGATCAGAAATTACCTTATCTTCAGTGATCTTGAAGGCCAACATCTTCTGCTTCAAGAACAGCTTGTTGGAAACTGACTTAGATTGATACAGATCTTCCAATCTCTTCCATGCTTCTGAGGAACTCTTGCATCTTGAGATCTCTCTCAAAGGTTTATCACCCAAACACAGAAAGATAAGACTGAGGGCCTTCTTATCCACTGATGCAAACTTGGGTTTCTCACTTTCTTCCCACGAATCCAGAGGTATCAATGCAAGATCAAGGCCATTGTGAACCAGTACTGCATTCATCTTGATTTTCCACAGTGTGAAATCATTTCTTCCTGTAAACTTCTCAAAATCCATCTTCATACCAGCCATTCCTTTTCTTCTTCAAGCTGTGAGAGTTGTTTCCCACAGACGGCGCCACTTGTTAGAGAACTCAACTCTTAAACACACAACTATACAGAATCTAGAATTCGCACAAAGATCAATTTCAAAACACACATGCAGTTCGGCCAAAGATGTAGCCGAATTGAACTCACGCAGACCAGGAACTGAAAATGAATCACACACAGCTTTTACGTGGTTCGTTCAAGATGAACTACATCCACGGAGGCAAGACACACCCCAATCCACTAAGAAAACCAACCAATTACAGAGAATACACACAAGAAACGAAATGCCCAATTCTGTTGACAAATTAGGGCAGAAACGTTCAATCTCAAAATACTCTCTCTAATCTAAGAAACAAGGAAATTGCTTGACGTAGTGATCTTCCCCTTGATGAGAGCTTTACAATGATATAAGTATTGGAACTCGGATGTAACTGTACAGAAAGTTCTAACTGAATGAAGTTGAGCTCAGCTGCCGGACAAAAACGACGGTTTTCTTCGTCACAATTCTGAAACTGCTCCATCACAAATGACGGTTATCCTCAACTGCCTCGAACCCGGTTTAGTCTGAACAGCTTGTCTTCTTGATGCTCAAACCCAGTTCAAACCTCCGGTTCTTCACTTCCTGATTCCGGTTCCACATTCCCAACACACCATTTTACAAAGTATAGCTCACTTGATGAGATTGAACACCACCTCACACTTATATAGAATTGGTTAGTACAATTATTTAGTTAATTCCTGTTCTCTGTGGGATCGACCCTGACTTGCTCTAGCTACTGTTAGGAATAGTTAGGAAATAAACATCTTATTTGACTGCATCCGACAGTGCGGTCATTGAGTCCAAGTATGACAACTGGGTGTTCATGAAAAGATTAGGAAATCGGATATTGAGTTTTCTACTACTATATGTGGATAACTTGCTTGTGGCAAGCAAGAATCAGGCTGAGATAGAAAGACTCAAATCAGATTTGAAGGAAGAATTTGAGATAAAGCAGTTGGGAGAAGCTAGAAGAATTTTGGGCATGGATATTACTAGGGATAGAAAGAAGGGTCTGCTTTGGTTGGAACAAAAGAATTCCATACAAAAAGTGCGAAAGAAGTTAAACATGAATGAGTCCAGATTAGTGTCAGTACCACTAGCTCAGCATTTCAAGCTCTTAGAGTTACAAAGGCCTAAAACAGATGAAGAAGAAAGGGAAATGTGCAAGGTGCCTTATTCTAATGCTGTAGAAAGCATTATGTATGTGATGGTATACACAAGACCTGACATATCTCATGTTGTAAGTGTACTCAGCAAATATATGTCAAATCCAGGAAAATAGCACTAGGAGGCACTCAAATGGTTGATGAGTTACTTAAAAGGCGCTGGGAATTATGAGATTATGTTTAGAAGAAGTAATGAATCTGTTGATTTTCTGAGGGGTTATGTAGATTCAAATTATGCAGCTAACTTGGATAACAGAATATCCCAATCAGGGTATGTATTCACTCTATTTGGTGTAGCTATAAGCTAGAGATCAATTTTACAAATCAGTTGTAGAATTATCAACTGCAGAAGCTGAATACATGGCAATGCCAGAGGCAGTTAAGGAGGCTGTGTGGCTTAAAGAAATTTTGTCAGAGTTTGGTTTGAAGCAGCAGTTAGTGAAGATCTTGTATGACTCTTAAAGTGCTCTTTACTTGGTTAAACACCAAGTTTTTCAAGAAAGGTCTAAACATATAGATGTGAGACATCATTATGTTAGAGATGTGATTGAGAAAGGAGATGTAGAAGTGAAGAAGGTGAGTACAAAGGAAAATGCGGCTGATATGCTTACCAAAGCTCTCCCATCAGAAAAGTTTAAGTATTGCTTGGATTTAATTCAAGTAATGCAGTATTGAAGGTTCATTATAGTTGGAAGAACATGTCCTACGTTAGGAAATGGTTGAGGGGTTTAGTGTGTGGATTTAAGGATGAAGATGGTGTAACAGGGTGGTCTTGGCTTCATGTGTAAGCTAGGTGGAGATTTGTAATGTTTTTTGGGACTTAGAACACTCAAAAAAGTTGGAAAATCAAATAGCAGCTTCGAATAAGCAGTTCAGAAAACTTTAAGCTAGAGGAAAAGACAACGATTTTTCAAACCGTTGCGTAAGCGTTGCAGAAAGCAGTTATAACCGCCTGAAGAACCATTATGGAAGCTGCATCCAGTTTTCAGTTTTATTTTGTTATTTTTTATCAGTTTTTGTACAATATTGGATCTCATTCATTATGTACCTTCTAGAGTATCACTCCACGCATCTTATCTTGTGATTAGAGAGAGAAAATGAGAGCTCTAGAGAGAGAAACACATTAGAGCAGGGTTAAAGAGATTTAGCTCTAAACTTGTGTGTTCTTGGTGTGTATGTGCTATGATTGCACATAAGATTGTATTATGTACTCTTGATTCTTAAAAAAAGGATACTAAATCGCTCCGCGAACGTAGATCACATTGATCGAACTATGTAAACCGGTGTTTTGTCTTGATTTCTTGTTTTCATATTTCAGTTTAGTTTGAGTGTTTAGTGGAGTTTTGGTTTTGTGTTCTTGATTCCCACAACATTTTTAAAACCAAATTTTGTGTATTATTTAATTGTAGTTTATGGGCAAACAAGTAACATTCACAAGGATATTTGAGATGTTCAACCAACAAAATACTTTCCATTGATGTAAATTTAGCTACAGTAATCGATTTGATTGAGGAGGAGTTTAATAAAGATAGGTTACATGATATTGAAGACAATTCTGATAAAGATCATATATATCATGAATATAATGAAATAAGTCAAGGAGATAATTATATTGTGTGTAAATTTGTTTGTATGGATATGAATTTAATATTCTTTTTGAAATGCTAATTTAATGTTAAAGGCATGTTTTATATACGTGGAATTTACTTATTTGTTGATAGTTACTGGAATGTTGGAAACCCTAGCTACATTCAATTGTGAAGGGTGTGGTGTATATTTTGGTAAGAGAAGTGTTTGCGATTTGATTATAAGTAAAAAAAAAAACTAAATTCTCCGTGTTGTATGAAAGTGAGGTTCAGTTACCTAAAATGAAAGTACTACTTCAAGCGTTGATCAATTTTTTCTCTGAACATGGTAGAAAGAGCAAGCATTTCCTTGAGATATTCAGTCATATAATAATATGTTTGCCTTTTCGTAACTGGGGAAGGTTAATGGAAACCCCAGTAATGGTAGCTCGCCTCATTTTTTTTTAAAATTAATGAACAAAACTACCATTTATTGGGAAGTTTTTTCTTACCTGTTGAGACTCCAAAATTTGACCAGCAATTATATATATGACAATCCAAAATCTTATGTTTTTATTTTTTTCTTATCTATTAGTTTCTTTAATATATATATCAACAAAAAAATATGGTTCTCTTGATATATACATTTACTCATGTTCATACATCTATTTACCAAAATAAAATGCATTTAACATCAATGTATAATAAAACATCTCATAACCGTGCATTACACAAAGAATTTAGTAGTAGAACTTAACATTACATCCTAATTAGATTAATTAAGGAAAAATAATATGTATCGTTTCATTAATTTGAAGAAAAAAAATTTAATTAATGTTTAAGGTAAAAATAAAGATTGCATTTAAGATAATTTTTAGGCGGAAAGAGTGAATTATTAAATGTCCCACATTTAAATTTTATATATACTAGTGATACTCCCACGCGATGCACATAAGTTTAAGTTAAAATAATGATTTTAATTAAACTAAATGTGAAATAATCTAATATCTAAAATTGTGATCGTTTTGTCTAAATAATATAAATATTTAGAAATTTTAATTAAATATAAATAAATAATGTAAATATTAGTTTCTCTCATGTTATGTATTAATTTAATATAACTTACATTATATTTATATGTGTGTGTATATATACCATAAATTAACATTAAGATAAAATATTAAATATAAAAATAATATATATATATATATATATATATATATATATATTCAAAATGATCATTTCTTATCTCCAACCCAAACACACATTAGTGTTTTTGTATCATTCTTGAACTATATGCATACACAAAAAGGTTCATTAATGAATGTCAAACAAACAGACATAAATATTATAAATTAAAATAATTTAAACAATATTACAAGAAATTAGTTTTTCTTGTATTTTTTTCATTTTATTATAAATATTTTAATTTATCTAAATAAAGTTTCAAATTCTAACTATAACTACTTAACTTTAAAATATCACATTTAATATTATACTTGGTGATTTCAGGTATACTAAATCTATAGTTGAAATAACGAAATAAAACATATGAGTTTTTTTAATATTTACTAATATCTTCATATAAATGTTGAAATTTTGCAAATGAATTATACATTTATATTGTCATTTATTTAAAGATACATATTGATTAATGTAAAAAAATATTGCTTAGGTAGCAAGTTTGAAAAAAGACATAGTCGAGATTGGTTAATGTGACATAGTATTTTTTAGGTGGTAAAGTCCAAAAAACCATTTAGCTTAGGTTGGTTAATTTACTTATCTAAAAGAAGTTTAGATTACAACCTGTAAGAAATCATAATTTATGTTGCAAAGTGTAATTCCTTATAAAAGTAATATTAGTAATGTGTGTGTGCGTGCGTGCGCGCGAGAAAATGTGTGTATGTGTGCGCGCGCGTGCGAGAAAAATCATAGGTCTGTCATTAATCAAATAAAAATTATTATTAAAAAAATGAATACTAGCAAATTTAATAATTTAATAAGCTTATTATAATCAAATATTATATTTTATTTCGGATTTAATAAAATACGTGTTCAATTATATATACATTGATTTTTCTCTCAACGTAATAAATGAAGAAAACTTGAGAAAAATCACGTCAGATAAAAAAAGTGATTAGCTGTGATTTTAATGAAATAGTCAAGTAGAATAATTTCTATAAGAAAATTATTTGAGTGACTTTTAGTTGTATTTCGAACCAATACAATATTGTTCAACCCACAATAAAAATTATCAACGAATAAATAATATAATATTTTAAATCAAGTATCTTATTATAATATATGTGATATAATTACAAATAAAACATTGTCAAAAGAGGATTTACTTGATGTATTATACATTGTAAACATATTAGAAATGAAAAAAAACAAAATTTGTAACTTTAAAAAGTAAAATAAATTTTGATTCTTACAAAATGTGACAACAACTTACCAGTTATAGACTTATAGTCCAAATTTTTTGGCTGAAAAGTGTTAATTACATAATTATCCATGTTGTGACTTATATTATATATAGGTTTTTTTAATTTATAAAAATATTTTTTCAATTCTAACAATAAATAACTGAAAATAATCATAAAATATATATAAAAGAAACATTAATAATTTATTTGGATATTTAAGATGTGATGTAAAATTTTACACTTTTTTCTTCATGTTCCTGCTTTTGTTATATGTTTTTCAACTTATCTAAATAAATTTTTAAGTTTTAAATTTAAATATTTTTTTTTTCTTTCTAAAGTTAGATTCTTGTTTGTGATTTCTAACATTTCACTTGGTGATTTCGAATATATTTAAATAATTCTTATATTTCAATAAATTATTATTTTAACACAATAAAATCTAGAAGTTATATAATAATTCCAATAACAAATTAAAGTCTGTGAATTCTTCAAAGTATAAGAAACATACATGAGATTTAGTTAACGTAAAAAAATAAAAAGATTACAAAGTGTAAAAAATATCATAACTTCGGATGCAAAGATTAAATTTCCTTAAAAAAATCATTTTAAGAAAATATACATTATAAAAAATATAAATAAGTAATTAATAATAATTTCAATAATATTGTTAATACACAAGCATACGTATGCTCAAAACTCTCATGCTCTCGTGAAAAAATAAATTTTAGTACACTTGATGATTTAGTAAACTGAGTACAAAAGTTTTACCTTTGATTTAGTAAAGTAGAATTCATTATTTAATCAATGATTATTCTCTCTGCGTAACTTAAACAATGAATAATATTCAATTAATATATTTTATTAGAGAATTATTTTACAATTTTTAGTTGCATTTGATTCACAATAGACACTCAAATTTATCATAAATATTTAACTAATAAACAATTAATTTTTTCCAATAAATATCTCATTATAACATATGTAATATTGATGTCAAATTGAAGATCGTGAAAAGATGAATAATTTGATATATTATGCATTGATAGGTATGGTCCAATCTCCCCGGGTCGGCCTAGCCCGCCAAACTGGTCAATTGGGCCCAAGAGCGCAAGCCCAACGTAGCCAAGCCCGTACGCGGCGTCCTTGGGAAGTTGAAAAGAGATCCACATGATCTGTTCCAACGGCCATGCAGATATGATTGGCGGATTTGTAGGGATTTTTGTTAGAGCTGTTATTGTATAGTATAAATAGGAGAATTATCGTGGAGATTAGGGTTCCAATTCTCAATTCTAGGATCAATACTTGTAAGATTGTACTCCGGTATTCAAGAATAAAATAATGAAACACCTCTGAAGGTTATTGCCTTCATCCGTGGACGTAGATCTCCGGATTGAACCACGTAAATTCTTGTGTTGCTCATATTGTTAGTGAAAACAACTCTTGAACACACAACACCAAAGAATCTGGAAATTGTACAAAGAAAACACTTCGAATTCACACATGCAGTTCGGCCAGAGTTGTGGCCGAATTGAGCTTACGCAGAACAGGAAATAGAAATGGATCAAACACAGTTTTAACGTGGTTCGTTCAAGATGAACTACATCCACGGAGGCAAGGCACACCTCAATCCACTAAGAACTTCAATCAATTACAGAGAATTAGCTCAAGAAATGAAATGCCCAATTCTGAATGCAAATTAGGGCACGAACATTCTATCTCTAAATACTCTCTCTAATCTAAAGTACAGGAGATAATGCTTCGTAGTTATGTTCTCCTCAATGAGAGCTTTACATGATATATGGATTGAAGCTCGAATGCAACTGGATAGGAAGTTATAACTGCAAGAAGTTACGCTGAGCTACAGGACAAATGTGACAGTTTTGCTTCGTCACTAACTGCAACTGCTTCGTCACAAACGGTAGTTACACCACCTAACTCGAACCCGGTTTGCTCATGACTAGTCTGTCTTCAAGATGATAAAACCCGGTTTAAACCGCCGGTTCTCCACTCCCTAACTCCGGTTCCACATTCCCAACACACCATATTACAAAGTATAGGCTCACTTGATGAAATTGAACATCACCTCACAAATCTCCACCTCAATGAATCATGTGTGCCTCTTCCTGCCTCACCACTGCCTTGTCTGTCAATGCTCTTCATGACATTACTTAAGCTGCAGCAGGCTCGAGCAATGCTCCACTTTGTTCCCAGGTACACCCTTAGTAAGAAAATCAGCAGGGTTATGCAATGTGTGTACCTTCTTCACTTCCACAGAACCAGAATAAATGATATCCCTAGCAAAATGCAACCTAACATCAATGTGCTTTGACCTTTCATGAAATGCTTGGTGTTTCACAAGGTGTAGAGCACTTTGATTATCACAGTAAATCGCCACACACTTTTGCTTGATGTCCAAATCTCTCAAAATTCCTTTAAGCCAGATTGCTTCTTTGATAGCTTTAGTGAGAGAGATATATTCTGCTTCTGTGGTTGAAAGTGCTACAACTGATTGTTGTACACTTCTCCAGCTGATGGCTGTTCCAAATAAGGTGAACACAAATCCAGAAATAGATTTCCTAGTGCCTATGTTTGCTGCAAAATCAGAATCAGCAAACCCCTCCAATGCAACAGTGCTTCCATTCACTTTCTTCTCAAACTTCAGTGACAAGTTCACTGAACCCTTCAAATACCTCATCACATGCTTCAAAGCTTCCCAATGTTCAACACCTGGGTTTGACATGAACCTGCTCACTAAAGAAACAGCATAGGCCAAGTCAGGCCTACTACAAATCATCCCATACATGAGACTTCCAACTCCACTTGCATAAGGAATATTGCTCATATGTATGACCTCCTCTTCAGTCTTTGGGCATTGTTCTTTGGTGAGTTTCTTTTGCAGATTAACTGGAGTGGAGAGAGGTTTGGATTCATGCATGTGGAACCTCTCCAAGATCTTTCATGTCAAATTCAGTGTTAAGTCTGTCCTTCAACCATTGTACACTCTTCTTGTTCTTGCTGGCAATCAGCATATCATCCACATACAAAAGAAGGAAGACTTTATCTTGCTTTGAACACTTGTTGAAGTAAACACAACTATCATAAAGACTTCTTACAAAGCCAACACTGATCATGAAGTCATTGAACCTCTTATTCCACTGTCTTGGACTTTGTTTAAGTCCATACAGTGACTTCTTCAGCAAACAAACTTTGTCTTCTTGTTCAGGAACAACAAAACCTTCTGGCTGTTTCATATATATTTTCTCAATGAGTTCTCCATGTAAGAATGTTGTTTTTACATCTAGTTATTGTAGTTCCATGTCCTCTTGAGTAACCTTTGATAAAAGCAACCTGATTGAGCAGTGCTTTACTACTGGAGAGAAAACTTCATTAAAATCAATCCCTTCCCTTTGTGTAAAGCCCCTAGCCACCAATCTTGCTTTAAACCTCACTTGTTTGGATCCTGCAGTCTCTAACTTCTTTTTGTATATCCATTTAGAACTCACAAGTTTCTGACCTTTTGGTTTATTCACCAATATCCAGGTCTCATTCTTTTCCAGAGATTCCATCTCTTCAGTCATTGCCTGAATCCAGTGTTCTCCTTCTTCACAATCTAGTGCTTCTTTAAAACTACTAGGCTCTTGTGATTCCAGGTCTTCAGCAACATTCAAGGCATAATAAACACTCCCTGCTTGCCCATAGAAATCAGGTCTATTGATTGTTCTTCTAGGTCTGTCCCTTCCAATGCTATATTCTCTCACATTTTGTGAAGGTCCAGCTTGTTCTTCTTCTTCAGATGATGAATCACTATCTTGTAGATTCTCTTGTTGTTGAGATGTGTGATCATCTTCAGCAGGATGCTCCACCTGAATTGGTATCTCTTCAGTCTCTTTAGCACCATCAAGTTCTTCCTTAGAGCCTGTTGAAGTATAAGCCATCACATTCTCATTAAACTTTACATCTCTACTTGTGATTATCTTCTGATTTCCCTTCTCTAGACACCACAATCTGTAGCCTTTATCCCATCTGGATATCCAAGAAATACACATCTTAGAGCTCTTGCATCTAACTTGTCTTGCTTGACATGGACAAAAGCAAGACAACCAAACACCCTTAAACCTTCATAACTTGGTTTCTGTCCACTCCACACCTCTTCAGGTGTTTTGAACCCAATCACTGATGAGGGTGACCTGTTAATGAGATAACATGCTGTAGCAATGGTTTCACCCCAAAATACCTTTGGCAACCCAACGTCCAACAGCATACACCTTACTCTTTCAAGCAGAGTCCTATTAAGCCTCTCAGCAACCCCATTCTGTTGAGGATTCATTGGGATAGTCCTATGTCTCTTGATTCCTCTTTCTTCGCAGAAGTTTGTGAACTCAGTAGAGAGGTATTCCAATCCATTATCAGTCCTAAGGTGCTTCAGCTTCTTCCCTTTGACATTTTCCAGTTGAATCAACCATGTTTTAAACTTATGAAAAGCATCTCTCTTATTCTTCATCAACATGATCCACACCTTTCTACTGTAATCATCAATCAGAGACATGAAATACCTTGCTCCACCATGAGTCTCTGTCCTTGCAGGACCCCATATGTCAGAGTGGACATAATCTAATGGCTCTTGAGTTGTGTGAACACCCTTTCCATAGGTCAGCTTCTTGGACTTGCCCAATGCACACTGATCACAAAACTCCAGGTTTTGGACTCCCATGTTTCCAATTACACCACTTCTTGATAATTCCTTCAACCCTTTCTCTCCTATGTGTCCAAGCCTCTTGTGCCATTTAACAAGCTCAGAACTGCTCAAGACCATATCAACACTCCCAACAACAGGTGAACCAATCAAGATAAACAACCCATTATGTTGTCTACCTTTAATCACCAGTTTACCATGTTTAGTGATATGCAAGAAGCCATCCACTGAGCTAAACTGACAACCATTAGTTACCAAAGAACCAAGAGATAGAAGATTTCTTTTAAGGCCAGGAACATATCTTACATTAGAGATGATTCTGACCACACCATCAAACATTCTTATGCTCACTGATCCAATTCCTTTGACCTTGCATGATTGGTCATTGCCCAGGAGAACATTTCCACCATCTTCTCTTTTTAATTCATCAAACCATGACTGGTGTGGACACATATGAAAGGAGCAGCCTGTGTCCAGGACCCATTCTTTCACCATTCTTGATTCAGTAACATTCAATACCTCTGGAGGATCTTCTTGAAGGGCAATGGCAGCAACTTCTGCCCCTTGGTTTCCTCCTTTCTTATTTCTTTTAGGACAATCCTTCTTCAAGTGACCAGGCTGCTTGCACTTGAAGCATTTCCTCTTCTCAACCCATTCACTCCCCTTCTTTGGATTTGAATCTCCTGCTTTGAAGTCCTTAGAATTCTGTCCCTTCTTCCCTTGCCAAGGTTTCTTGAATTTAACATTCAAACCTTCTCCAGATTGCACCATGCCTTTATCATCTTGAGTCTGGAAGCATTTAGACCTCAGAGCCTTCACAATCCCATCATAGGATAGCTGCTCATCTCTCCCATACATCAAGGCATCCTTAAAACTTTCCATGGATTTTGGAAGAATGTTTAACACCATCAATGCTTTATCATCCTCCTCCATTTTCACATCCAGGTCTTCCAATTCCTCAACCATCTTAATAAACTCATCAAGTTGGTCAGAAATTGCCTTATCTTCAGTGATCTTGAAGGCCAACATCTTCTGCTTTAAGAACAGCTTGTTGGAAACTGACTTAGATTGATACAACTCCTCCAACCTCTTCCATGCTTCTAAGGAACTCTTGCATCTTGAGACCTCTCTTAGCGGTTTATCACCCAAACACAGAAAGATAAGACTAAGGGCTTTCTTATCCACGGATACAGACTTGGGTTTCTCACTTTCTTCCCAAGAATCAAGAGGTATCAAAGCAAGATCAAGGCCATTGTGAACCAAAACTGCATTCATCTTGATCTTCCATAATGTGAAGTCATTTCTTCCTGTAAACTTCTCAAAGTCCATCTTCATACCAGCCATTCCTTCCCTTCTTCAAGCTGTGAGAGTTGGTTCCCATAGACGGCGCCACTTGTTAGTGAAAACAACTCTTGAACACACAACACCAAAGAATCTGGAAATTGCACAAAGAAAACACTTCGAATTCACACATGCAGTTCGGCCAGAGTTGTGGCCGAATTGAGCTTACGCAGAACAGGAAATAGAAATGGATCAAACACAGTTTTAACGTGGTTCGTTCAAGATGAACTACATCCACGGAGGCAAGGCACACCTCAATCCACTAAGAACTTCAATCAATTACAGATAATTAGCTCAAGAAATGAAATGCCCAATTCTGAATGCAAATTAGGGCACGAACACTCTATCTCTAAATACTCTCTCTAATCTAAAGTACAGGAGATAATGCTTCGTAGTTATGTTCTCCTCAATGAGAGCTTTTCAATGATATATGGATTGAAGCTCGAATGCAACTGGATAGGAAGTTATAACTGCAAGAAGTTACGCTGAGCTACAGGACAAATGTGACAGTTTTGCTTCATCACTAACTGCAACTGCTTCGTCACAAACGGTAGTTACACCACCTAACTCGAACCCGGTTTGCTCATGACCAGTCTGTCTTCAAGATGATAAAACCCGGTTTAAACCGCTGGTTCTCCACTCCCTAACTCCTGTTCCACATTCCCAACACATCATATTACAAAGTATAGGCTCACTTGATGAAATTGAACATCACCTCACACATATTCTTGCATGTTTGATTATTGTGGTTAAGCGTTTTGATTGTGGTTTATTTGATATCCGGGTTACGACTTTATCAATTGGCGCCGTCTGTGGGAAACCAAAGAGAAGTAAACCTTAGCATCATCCATAGCCGAATTACGTCAATCATGGTGAATACTCGCCAATCGGCTAATCCAACTCGATCTCGTCAGAATCCTCCCGTCGATCAAAATCCCCGTTGCCGCGTCAACAAGTTCAGGATCCACCCGCGGGGCAAATAGATGCACAACATCTTGCGCCTGCCAATGCGCCAGCACAGGGAGACCCTCAACCCACCCCTGACCTATTGCAGGCGCAACAAGCGTTCCTACGGGAACACGCTGCCTTATTCCAAGAATGGAATCATCGGCGCGCCGACTCCGGTATGCGCGCCGATAATGGTGCTGATCAGGTGGCAAGACATTCCCGCCAAGATCGATCTCGTGCATTCAACGAAGATCCGCACCACAGAGCCAAGCATGATCGCCGCCGTCATCGGTCCGTGTCACCCGGGGAGGATCGAAGTTCTAATGGCTCAAGGCCGCGCTGTGCTGACCAAGCCGCCGCTGATCGGCGCCGACCAGTTGATGTGACTAAGCAGGCTCGCCTGGAGAAATCTCGTTTACTTGACCCCATGGAACAGGAACAGGCTCAATTTGACGTCGAACTTGACAAGGTATTAGGCCTTGACGCTGATGGGGAAATAATCACCCCTTTCTCCCCGGAGATCCTCGATACGCCACTCCCTGAGGGGTTTAAACTTCCCCCAGTATCCGTCTACAACAGCACCGGAGATCCTCTTGTTGACACGCCACTCCCTGAGGGGTTTAAACTTCCCCCAGTACCCGTCTACAGCTGCACACCGCACCACTTGTGTAAAGTGTTCCCCGAATACCTTCAAGACGAGGTCAGAATTTGATTTGATTCTTTGCCGCGCGGCAACGTTACTTATTTCCGGGATCTTGCCAAACAGTTCTGGGCTCGTTTCCATACACGAGCAAAGCCTATGGCCACTTTGGGCGATCTCATGAACCTGGAGCAACGAGAGGGGGAGACCGTTTCCCAGTTTCTTGAACGCTTCACTGCGGAAAGCCTAAAAGTAGGTAGCCGGTCCGATGATGTTATTGTCACTGCTTTCAAGAACGCCTCCGAGCCGGACCACTTTACACCGAGCTCACGCGACATCCTCCGACCACTACCCGGACTCTATTCGGCACTGTAAGCAGGTTTGCCAAAGCTGAAGAGCAAACCCGACGCAAGCGGAAGAAGTATACTACCAAGAAGCAGTTAGACAAAACGCAAGCCGGGACTAGTACCCGGCCCAGTGCCTTTAGTCATTTGGGCAAAGGCAGGTTAGAACCTCGCAGCGATCCCCCTCAATTCACACCACTTATGCGATCAAGGACAGAAATATTTTCTGTTCACAAAAATGATTTGCGACCATGCCCACGGATGACTGCTCCGGCAGAGAAGCGTAATCGGGAGAAGTGGTGTGCATTTCATCATGATCACGAACATGACACTGAGGAATGTCGCGAACTTTGTAAAGAAATTGAGGACTGTTTGAAACTAGGTTTTCTCCGACAAAACATCGCTCGGACCAAGGACAGGTCTCAGCCAAACCAAAGTGGAGGTGCACAGCAAGGTCGGGGAGGTTACAATGGCAAAGGCCCAAGACCGAATAGACCCCAATGGCAAAACAACAGGTCGGGGTATAACAATTATCCAAGGCAAGACCAGGGTAATCGTCAACAAAATCAACCACAACAACCTCAATTGTTGCCACCTCCGCCACCTCATGGAGTCCCGGGGACAACCCACCGAATCATGTTGTCCACGAGATAATAAATGTGATCTATGGCGCCATGCCAACAGAGACTTCCCGAAGTGCCCTTAAAGTCGAAGCGCGCAGGCCTCCTTCCGAGGAGCCACGTCACAAGCGCCTCCATAAATCTGAAACAGTGAGTTTTACTGAGGACGATCCCGTTCCCGAGCTCACCCCTCACACTGATGCCATTTTCATTGACATGGTCGTGGCCAATGTCACTATTAAGCGCATTTTTGTCGACAACGGCGCTGTTGTAAGCGTCATATTCACTGACTGTTTCCAGAATATGGCTATACCCCGCGAGCAGCTCCGGCCTGCTCCCGGGCCTCTACAGACCTTCCCTCAGTGAGAGGTCCAACCTGAGGGAATTATCAACCTCCCTGCGTCGCCTGGTACATATCCAGCGATAAAAATTATTTTTGTGGATTTTTATGTGGTATCTTCCTCGTCGCCATACAACATGATCCTTGGTCGGGGCTGGCTGACCCAAGCCAAGGCCATTTGTTCCACATATCATTTAATTGATGTTTCCTACACCCCATGGAGAGGTTGCCATCCGTGGCAACCAGAGAATTTCCAAAGAGTGCATGTATGTTGCACTCAAGACAACCAAGGCTCCTAAGTCTCAATTTCAAATAGCTACTCTGGAACCCGCTCTGGGTGCTTCCCAGCCACTTGGAAATGACACCGCCGAAGTGCCCCTTGATTTTGCTAAACCAGAGCACACTGTCAAGATAGGTACAGTGGGTATGCCCTTGTTGCACAATGCCATCATCCAGACATTAAGGGTGTACCCCGAAGTCTTTGCTTGGTCTCCCCTAGATATGCAGGGAGTCTCTCCCGATCTCATCACTCACAAGTTAAACATTGACCCTAATGTGAAGCCAATAGAACAGAAGCGACGACAATTTGCTCCGGAGAGAAATGCAGCTATCCGAACTGAGGTTCAACAGCTCGTGAATGCCGACATCCTATTTGAAATTCACTATCCATCCTGGCTCTCTAATCCAGTAATGGTGACAAAGTCCAGTGGGGCCTATAAGATGTGTGTTGATTTTTCTGATTTCAACAAACACTGCCCAAAAGACTGCTATCCTTTACCGCCTATTGACCAAAAAGCCGAGGCCATTACAGGGTATAAGGTGCTTTGCTTCTTGTATTTGTATAAGGGGTATCACCAAGTCCATATGGACCGCCGAGATGCTATCAAAACATCCTTCATCACTGATTTTGGATGCTTCGCTTTCAAGAAAATGCCCTTCGAACTCAAAAATGCCGGAGCCACCTATCAGCGTCTTATGGACCACGTCTTCTGAGATCAGATAGGCCACAATGTTGAGGTATATGTCAATGACCTCGTTATTAAGAGTCTTTCTCCTACATCATGTGTGCAGGACATTGCCAAGACATTGAACACATTGCGGCACTATAATCTTCGACGTAATCCGGCTAAGTGTACTTTCGGCGTCGAATCGGGAAAATTTCTTAGGTACATGGTATCTCAGCATGGCCTCCAGGCCAACCCAACAAAAATTAGGGATGTATTAGATCTTCAGACGCCGAAGACTGTGAAAGACGTCCAATGTCTGACTGGAAGCCTCGCCGCTCTGAATCGCTTTTTATCTAAGGCAGCGGAGCGCCAGCTTCCCTTTTTCAAAATTTTGCGCCAGGCAAAGAAATTCGAGTGGACTTCGCAGTGCGACGAAGCCTTTGAAGCCCTGACACAACATATCAGCCAGTTATCCACTATGTCAGCGCCTCTCCCCGGAGAGCCCCTCTATATATACTGGGCCTCCGCTGATGAAGCCATTAGTGCGGCCCTCATCCGCGAGGGCCATGGCAGTCAACAGCCCGTGTACTTTGTTAGTTGAGCCCTCCAAGGGGTAGAAACCCACTACTCCGTGGCGGAAAAATAGTTTTGGCTCTAGTTATGGCGGCACGCGCCTACATCCCTACTTTCAGGGACATGCTATCCGGGTTCTCACCAATGAACCTATTCGCCAGATTCTTCTCAAGCCCGATGTATCGGGACGTTTGGCCAAGTGGGCAATTGAACTCGGGGAACATGATATAAAATTTCTACCTCACCGAGCCATCAAGGGTCAAGCTCTCGCGGATTTTCTGGTCGAGGTCCCATTCAATGACCCCGAGGCAGTCACATATCCTGGGACTACACCCCAAACCGACCCCGAAGCCAAAGCCAACAAGTGGTATGTATACGTAAACGGTGCTTCTGCTACCCGAGGTAGTGGAGCCCTGGTCCTCATTGGTCCCAATGGCATCGAAGTCAAATATGTCCTGCGCTTTCAGTTAACAAACAACAAGGCTGAATATGAGGCCGTCATTGCTGGGGTCCAACTCGCTAAAACCTTCGGGGCTTCGCATATCCAACTATACACCGATTCTGAGGTGGTCTCAAGCCAGATCAAGGGCACATATGCGGCAAAAGATGATACATTGAAAAGGTATCTGGCTTTAACTCATAAACTTTTGTCAACTTTTACCTCGATTGATATCTAGCAGATCCTCCGCGAAGAAAATACTAAGGCCGATACTCTTAGTAAAATGGCCTCCGCGGTCCCGTCAAATGTGTCTTCAGACATAATCGTCGAAGAAGCTACCCAGCCTTCAATTAATGAACAAGTGGTCTCTGTGTGGACTGATGCCGATCCCAATTGGATGACTCCGATCCTCCAGTATCTCCAGAATGGCACCCTGCCCCAAGATAAATTGCTTGCTCGGCAGATACTTTTAAAAGCACCGAAGTATACGCTTCATGACGGGGTCTTATACCGTCAGTCATACTTGCAGCCGAGCCTCCGATGTCTTGGCCTGGTCCAAGCCGACTATGTTCTTTGGGAATTTCACGAGGGAGCATGCGCAAGTCACATTGGGTCACGTACGTTGGCCAAGAAAGTGCTTCGGTGGGGATACTACTGGCCCACCTTGTTCAATGATGCCCACAATTTGGTGTCGAAGTATGACAAGTGTCAGCGGCACTCCCGAGTAAAGTACCTACCGCAAACCGAACTCATCGGCATACAAAGTGCCTGGTATTCATACAGTGGGGTATTGACATTGTAGGTCCGTTTCCTGTTGCTCCGGGGGGACTTAGATTTCTTGTGGTCGCCGTGGACTATTTCACTAAATGGGTTGAAGTCGAGCCACTCACTGTCATTACTGGTCAGAATATTCTAAAATCTATTTGGCGTAACATAATATGCCGATTTGGCATCCCAAGTAAAATCGCATCCGACAACGGCAAACAGTTTGCCAATGATCCCTTTCGGTCCTGATGCGAGGAGTTGCACATCAAGCAAGCTTTCACCTCGGTAGCTCACCCTCAACCTAATGGTCAGGTCGAAGTCACAAACCGCACTCTTGTTGACGGCCTAAAGAAGCGATTGGATCAGGCCAAGGGTCTTTGGGATGAGAATCTTCCGCAAGTTCTCTGGGCTTACCGCACAACGCCACATTCCTCCACCAGGGAGACTCCTTATAGCCTCACCTACAGCTCCGAGGCTTTCATTCTACCGAGGTGGGAGTACCCAGCCCTAGGCTTTTGCACCTTGATCCCAGGGCCAACGAGGAAGCACTCTAGACCAACCTTGACGAGCTAGAGTATCGACGCGAACAAGCTTTCATTCATCAAGCTAAGTGTAAACAGCGAACGGCTAGGTATCACAACAACCGAGTCCGAGGAACACAGTTCCAGGTGGGCGACCTCGTGCTTCGGCTAAACTCTGCCAGCAAAGCTGCCCCCGAAGGCAAATTGCACGCCACTTGGGAAGGGCCTTATCGCGTCGCTGCCGCTCACGCCTCCGGGAGCTATCAGTTAGAACATTTGGATGGCACACCGATGCCTCGCACTTGGCATGTCAGCAATCTGCGGCGTTTCTATCTATAGTTCCCCATGTCAAGTACTTATTCTTACTTTTAATTTTATGTACGTACTTTTACTTCTACGCCGCGGTACTTTATTTTTTTAGATTACTCTTGTATTTTTAATTGTTCCGACAATAACTATGAATAAAAGTTTTTACTACACTACTTCTCTTTTGCGCCGCGGGGACGCCCTGGCCTAAACTAAACGAATATTTATTGCATCAATAGTTAATTGTCTCCGGACTCATTGGTCCGTCCAGAGAGACCATAAACTTTGTCCCCGGACATGAATTCCCTCTCGCCTGATTCGTCTGGAGAGCTTATCAACTTTGTCATTGTACAAACGTTGACTCCCGCCTGATCCGTCCGGGGAGATTTTATGTCTTGTTTCCGAACAAGGGCTTATCTACATCCTGTACTCCCGAGTACTAGCTAATACATTACTTGCATCACATCGTATTCATACAATTAAAAGGAGCATCGCATCATGCTAAACATGCATCATTATTCTATTATTTGCAAAAGAACTTGTTACATACATGATCATTTTTTTCAAAATACATTTTATTTACAAAAATGCATTACATTTATAAAACAATTTATCTACTTATCACTTCCTAACCAATACCCAGCACTTCGGTGCTGAGTCCCGCCTCGGGAGCTCCTCCCCGTCCTTCGGGATATGGAAATACCTCGAGATTGGACCCCGGACCCCTCACTCCTTCGGTCTCCTCGCCGGCGGGGACTCAGTTGCCGAGCTGGCCCTGGAGTGTTAGCCCATCCCACAGGGTCCCACTCTGCGGGGGCCATCACTTCGATCTCCTCGGCCAGTCTTTGGACTTCCTCTTCTGCGACTACTACCAGGCTCGGTTCTCCGATCACAACTCCGGTAGGTTTTTTCACCGACCCCTTTGGCCTTCTCCGCGGAGCTTTCGAGGACTTCCCCTGGCTAGAGCTGGCAATATTCTCCTCCGCAGCACGCCGCCACCTTCTACGGCCTTTTACATCCTCGTACATGCTGAGGAGTATCTCTAACACTTCCCGCTTCCTAACCAGCTCTGCGGAGTCAGTGTGTCCGGCCTCTATCAGTACTGTTGTTTCCTTCTGAATTTCAGCAGTTCGCTCCTCGACCTCCTTGAAGGTTAATAGGCCGAACTCCGACAAGATCCGCTCGTACTCCCTTTGATGAACAAAGAGTCGCTCCACCTCGGCGCATTTTGACAAGTACTTCAGTTGGTGGTCCAAGGCTTTTTCTGTAGCCTTGGTTCTTGCATTTTCGGCCTCGGTTGCCCTCTTCTCAACACCGACCAGTTTTCTCTCCAGCTGGGGCACAACATGCTTCTGCAAGTTGTCCCTTTCGCCCCGAAACCAGTCCAAGGAGCGCATCAGCTGCTTTATTACGTTGTGCAGCTCCTCGGTGCTTTCCTGTTATCAGCAACATATCAATATTATACACAATAAGAGTCACACTCGCTCAAATTAAATCAACAGCGTTGTTCAATCTTTTCAACATTTTACACTCAGAGTGCCTGATACAACCGTTAAATCCCAAATACATCAGCAACAACATATTACATCTGGTTTCCTATCTACATCGTTACAGTTTATTTAAAATTGGGGGGAACTGACCTCCCCCGGCTCGGACCCTTCCGCTGCGGCTACCTTCTCTCCCTTCTCGGGCACTGCTTGGCTATCACCAGCACTCTCCTCCTGCTCCTCTGCTGCAGGCTCCATCCTCGGGGAGGGGGGGCCATGATCACGGCTCCGGCGTGAATTCCCCCTTTCTGAAGGCCAGTAACTCTTGTTCCTGGTCAGCGTCGCAGCTGGCGATCTCTTCGGCAGTCAGTACCCTGCCTTTTTCCGCCAACGCCTTCAGCAGGGGCCACTCCGGCACCTGAGCTAGCGCCTGATAATACGCCTCCTCCACGGCCCCGACGGAATCATAGTCATATCCGAATTCTGGACGATAAACGTCCACATCCGGATAGACATCTTTTATCTTCTCCAACAGCGTGGAACGGCTTGCAGTGTCGTCGACAGACACGAACCTCATTTGGTAATCGAGGAATGTGCTCGTCTGGAAGAGTTTACCAGCGAAGGTGCTCAGCAGGGCATCTTGGCCCTCGATTGCAGCCGCCTCCTTACCCTTTAGCTCGGCACGGAGCTCCGCCACCTCACCACGGAGCAATCCCGCCTCCGCCTCCACCCCCGCCAGCCGCACCACCTCTTTCTCCACCTCGGCGGCTCTTTTTCGTGCCTCAGCCAGGTCATGGGTCAACTTGTCATTCCGAGACCGGAGTTCCTTTAGCGCCTCGGCCAGCTCCTCTTTGGCCTCCCTCTCACTCCTCCGCCCGAGGTCCATTATCCCCCGAGCAAGGCGCAGTAGCTCCTCGGCCTCGGCCCTTCGAGGCCCAGAACACTTGTTTGACCCTGCCACCAAATAAATTGTTAGCAAGTTACAGTTTATTACAGGACATATATTATTAACTGTACCTCTGGGGCCGTTCCCGTACGAATCCTCTTTGCCTCCGCAGGAGGCGTCGATGATGGCTCCGGCCTCTTCCTCGACTGCGGCGTCAGGTCAGTCACCATCACTTCTTCCTCGGTCCCCTGCGACCGCCTTTGACTTGGAGACACCACCGCTCCTGGCTCCACCTCAGTAGTTGTCCCCTTCTTTTTTAACGCTGGTGGCATTGCGGGGCTCCCCGTAGTCTCTTTCCCGAAACGTCCCACTGCAAGCACAGCACATAGTTAGCACTCTTACCATATATAACAGCTTGCATAAACAAATAGTGGCCCTACCCTCCTCGGATGCCCCGGCCGACGACCCCTGACCCCGGGATGGGTTCTCCTCTGGTCCTCCCGAATAGTAGAGGCTCAACCCTGCCTCCTCCAGCTCCTCCTCTGAGCAGAGCTATTTAAACATGGCCACGGTGCGGAAGTCCTCTACTGACTCAGGCTCCACCACCGGGCACTGTCCACAACCTCCCCCTCCTCCACCTCGGGAGGGTTACACCCACCTTCACGAACACAAACTTTTCCTTCCAACCCTCTAGCTTACTAGGGTTTTTAACCTTAAAGCCACCCCGGGGCCTTGGGCTAAACGAATACCACCCCTTAGCCTTCCCAAAGGCTTTTAGTTGAAAGAAAAACCTAAAAATATCTACATCGGGCTCTACCCCGGCCCTCTTACACACTACCAGGAATCCCACCACCTGCCTCACGGCATTGGGCGCCAGCTGGCATAGTGCAATGTCGTAAAACCTCAATAGTTGCACCACGAACTCCCACAGCGGGAACCTAAGCCCCACCTTCAAATGGTCTATATACACCCCTACGAACCCCTTGGGTGGATAACAGGCTTGATCATTGGGCTCCAGCAAAATATATTATAAGTTAAACAAAAAATAAAATGACGGTATCATTGCTTCTACTTGCACCCGCGACATTCGCGGTGCCACCGCGGCAACCTCAAAGTCCTCCTCACAGCAGTCGCTAAAATCTACTGCTCGGGATACGGTTTCCATACCGTCCGTCCTATACATTGTTCTAATTTCCCTTCTCTCAGGGACTATGAAACGCAATGGCTCTGCGTCTAAGGGACTTTCCAACGTCCCCACTTCCCTAATCGAACACGAAGATGAAGAGGAAGACATACTTACTTGTTTCGAATTGTATGTGGATCAGGAATTTGCAGGGTGAATCACTTTTTCTCCCGCTCTTTGGCTGTCGCAAATTGCAAATGAAAGTGATGGAAACTTCCTGTACACGCTTTATTTATATAATCAAGAATTAACGGCCCAAATCGTGCCCTTTCGCATTCAACGCTTTTGATGCATGCGTGTTTGTCACGCGCTTCACAGTTACCTAGGCTCGTGGGGAACACGCGTCTTGGGATTTGAATCAACGTCACTTCAATTCCAGTTGGCTATTTCACCTCGGGTGATCTTAATTCCAACTCCGGTTGACTGCTTCACCTCGGGTGAGCTTAATTTCAACTCCGGTTGACTGTTTCACCTCGGGTGGCCTTTATTACAACTCCTGTTGACTGCTTCACCTCGGGTGAGCTTTATTCCGACTCCGGTTGACTGCTTCACCTCGGCTGAGCTTTATCTTAACTCCAATTTACTGTTTCACCTCGAGTGAGCTTCATTTCCACTCCGATCACCTACTTCGCCGCGGGCATTTGTCCTCTTAGCTCTGGCTGCCTATCACACTTCGGCATTGCATATCTCCACTCCCGTTCATTTCCTTTGAGTATTTTCGTCCGCTCCCGAGTGCTTCTGCGACCCCGAGGGTCGTTCGGTTCACACTACGGCTTCGATACAGCTTCAGCTACAACAATTACAACTCGGCCGGCAGACGCATCTTTTAAATCGAAGCTCCTACCTCACTCCGACTGGTGGGGGACATCTGATAGGTATGGCCCAATCTCTCCGGGTCGGCCTAGCCCGCCAAACGGGTCAATTGGGCCCAAGAGCGCAAGCCCAACGCAGCCAAGCCCGTACGCGGCGTCCTTGGGAAGTTGGGAAAAGCTCCCCATGATCTTTTCAAATGGCCATGCAGATATGATTGGCGATTTGTAGGGATTTTTGTTAGGGCTGTTATTGTATAGTATACATAGGAGAATTATCGTGGAGATTAGGGTTCCAATTCTCAATCCTAGGATCAATACTTGTAAGATTGTACTCTGGTATTCAAGAAAAAAATAATGAAACACCTCGGAAGGTTATTTCTTTCATCTGTGGACGTAGATCTCCGGATCGAACCACGTAATTCTTGTGTTGCTCATATTCTTGCATGTTTGATTATTGTGGTTAAGCGTTTTGATTGTAGTTTATTTAATATTCGGGTTTACGAATTTATCATGCATAAAACGGATAAGTAAAGTTATTGCATTTTGAAAAAAAAATGAAAGAAAGTTATTTACGTACCAAAAGTGACAAAAAGTTACCAATAAAATTACATAAATACCCACCATTCAGCTTTTATATGTAGATAGTTAGACATAGATGTGTTACAAATGTAAAATAGCCCATTTGTCCCAACCTACAAGTTGTTTACATATTCTATTTGGGTCATGGTCCAGGTGAATCTTTGCCTAGCAAACACAACCACACCGTTTTGTTGAGCACGGACCGGACCTTGTGGGTGGTTTGATAGCTCTAGCCTTTAGTAAGTAGGAGATGTTCAAGTGATGTTTGTAAATAAATGTGCTTCTAAAAAAGTGTTTTAAACTATTTTTTTTTTCATAAAATTTGATTTTGGTACTACTTGATAATAAAGTGGTTTTTAAAATAAGCTTATCGAAATTTGGGTTTTCGTGACTTCTCAAGAGCGTGTTTGCAAATACAATATGTACATTAAAATTATTTCTCAGAAGTATTTTTAATTTAAAGGAGTGTTTTTGAAATAATTTGGTGGTAAAATGGGGTAGCTTTGCATTGGGATTGGGTAAGAATTGAAATAAATTGATTGGGTCCAATTAATTGGACCTGGAATTAATGAACAGAGGGAGAGTGGGGAAAATGGAATGTGGCGCTCAAACGCCTCATCTGATGGGCAAGGCTGGCGCGTGGCTCCCACGCGCGCCTTAGGAGAGTGGCGCGGTGGGGCCCGCGCCATTAAAGCTGTCTGCCACCTAAATATATCCATTTTCCCCCTTTTTTTTAATTCAATTTCAACGGCCAAATCCACTGTTTCCGACCGTTGGCAAACATTTTAAAAGATAATCTTCCCTATAAATACATGCAAAAATATTCATTTTTTCACAAACATCTCTAATTTTCTCCCACTATTTCTTCATATTTGTCTGTTGCAAATTACTCTGTAACAACAAATTTTGCGTTTTAAATTAACAAACACAAAATACTTGTACAAATTAATTCCAACTGGATTAAATGAAGAACTTTGTAGAACTTTGTAGGTTACAATCTATATTCTTCAATCCTCTGATTCTTCTCTTCGAATATCTTCTTTGAATTTGATTATTTGGAGTGAAATCTTCTTCTTGATCTTCTCCGCCGCTTGAGTTGTTCTTCAATAACGTTGTCCGAAGGTCGAACGGCTTGATTCCGGATCGAACGCTACTTCTTGATGATTTTGACGAAGAACGTCTTCGAATCTTGAAGAATGTCTTCGCGAATCTTCGAGAACGTCTTCAAATCTTCAAGTGCTTTAAGTCTTCTGGATTTCTTGGAGTTCTTCCAACTTCTTGAAGCTCTGAACTTGTGTCTTCACTTCTTGACTTGTGTTGTTGTGATTTTAGTGGAGAATGAGCCCCTATTTATAGTGGTAGGACGGAGAAAACCCTAATGGGCTTGAGTCTGAACGGAGTCATATGATTGGTCCTTCATAATATCATTATCCATAAGATAATTATTAAATTAATTTTATTTAATTTAATAATTACTGCAACAACTTGACACATGGAACATTCTGATTGGTCCTGCATGACTTGATGTTAATCCTCAACTTCTTGGATAATTACTAAATTAATTTAATTTAATTTAGTAATATCTGCATCATCTTGACATGTGGCAGCTTCCCATTGGTCAATAAAATGTATAGTAAATTATAAATTAAATTGGCTATTTAACTTAGGAATTTTATTTATCCAATTCCTAATATTAAAAATAATCAATATAAAACTGATATTCAACATATATTTTATAATGTGGCCCATTTTAATTGAATACGAAATTTGTGTATCAACAAATACCCCCTCGAGACTTGTTCACGGACGGTGCGTCTTGGAGTGGATAAGTCTCGAACTGACTTTCGAAATTGCTCTGGACATATCGACACTTTTATACTTGCATCAAAGAATTCTTGAATTTGGACTTGGATTTGGACTTGTAGATAGTTTATACTCGTATCAAGGAGTTCTTCATTTGGACTTGAATTTGGACTTGTAGATAGTTTATACTCATATCAAGGAGTTCTTCATTTGGATTTGTAGATAGTTTATACTTGTCTCAAGGAGTACTTGAATTTGGACTTGAATTTTGAAGACCTTTTAAATTTGTATCAAGGAGCCTTGATTTGGATTTGAATTTGTTTTAAAGACCTTTTAAACTCGTGTTAAGGAGCCTTGAACTTGAAACTTGTTGGTAGCTTATACTCATACCAATGAGCTCTTGAATTTGGAAGTTGAATCTTCAACATAGTAGATTTGGACGGATTTGACATACTTGACTTGGAAGAATGGATTTTTCTGAAGTTGAGTTTGACAACCCAATTTAACGAAATCAGATAACTTGATACCCTTGGAGCTTGGAACCCTAAACTCGGAGCAACTTAGGAGAGAGAAACACAATATATGTATGTATGACTGATCTTAGAATATTTCTAAGCTGCCTACGTACCCCGGTGAAAGGGATCAAGTCATAACGTAGTTCAAATTGCCACTTTTGTGTTTTGTTTTTTTTTGGGAGGGGGGAGGGGTGCCGTGCACAGTTTATACTCATGCGGGCCATGAATGACTATTCTTTAACCACTTTAGCCAAAGTGGGGTAAGTTAGCATTTTAACCACATACTTTACCTTTGGTGGTCGCCGTGCACTGTTTATCCTCATGCGGGCCAGGAGGTTTTTTTTTTTTTTCCTTTTTTTTTTTGGATTAAATGAATAACTTTTTTTTTTTTTTTTTTTTTTTTTGGCAGCAGGCTCAAGTAAATTTCAAGAACTCCCCGTTTATCAGACTGACTCGTACGCCATGTTTAAGTTCAAGTAGGGCCTTTTCATTATCTTCCTCTTCTATATGTCTATCTTCGTGTTTGCTTTCTTGTTTGTCCGTCATGTAGCATGGGATGTCACCACGACCATTATCTTCCAAGATAGATGTAAGATTTGCTGTTGCATTGCCTTCATCTAACACTATTTTTCCTTGCTGAGCTAGCTGATGATCTTGTCCTTGAATATGAAGCAATCCTGGACTGGATGCCCTACCAAGCGATGGTACTTGCAGTATTTTGGGTCATCAGTTTGTCCAGCTTCTTCAGGCCGCTTCATTTCTGGCAACTCAATGAGATCTTCTTTGATCAAATCATCGAATATTCCAGAGACATCGGAGTCCAAGAACGAATAAGTTCTTTGCTGCTTCTCCTTCAAAGTTGATTTCCTTTGCTCCCTGTCTTGAGGGACATTCTTTCCCGTGGCATCATTGCTTCTTAGAAATTTGATGGGCATTGCACTAACAATCATGGAGTCTCTATTTTGATTTTTGGCGAAAGACTTGCCCCCATTGTTGAACTTATGAGACTCATGAATCGGGGGTCCATCAACTCCAACTCCAGCCACACTTAGCTCCATATTATGCGCTCTTGTTGCTAGTTCTTCAAATGTCCTTGGCCGAATTCCTTGGAGGATGTACCGAAGACCCCATTGCATTCCTTGAATGCACATTTCAATCGCGGAAGCTTCTGACAAACGATCTTTGAAATTGAGCCTCAGATTCCTCCATCGGTTGATGTAGTCAACTACGGCCTCCTCTTTCCAGTACCGCGTGCTGGTCAAGTCAATCATGCTGACGGTTCTTCGAGTACTATAGAAACGATTGAGGAACTGTTGCTCTAATTGATCCCAACTGTCAATGGAGTTTGCATCCAAGTCGGTGTACCAATCAAATGCATTTCCCTTCAGAGATCGAACAAATTATTTCACCAAGTGATCACCATAAGTTCCGGCATCATTGCATGTCTCAATGAAGTGGACGATATGCTGTTTAAGGTTGCCTTTTCCATCGAATTGTTGGCACTTGGGTGGCTGATAATCCATTGGCATCTTCAAGTTGTCGATTCGTTGAGTATATGGCTTGGTGAATGTGAAAGAAGACTTCGAGCTCCCCTCGAATTTATCTTTGATAGTCCCCATGATGATCTCCTTGAGTTGGTCAACGGGAATCATACCATCAACAGATACTTGAATCTCTTCTAGAGGCGTTTCCTTGTCAATGACATCGCGTTTTGCAGACGTTTCAACGTCACCTTGGCTTTCAGTTGGTTCTTTCCCCTGAGCATGACTTGTATCGCAGTTGTTAATCTTGCTCCTCAGGTTTTCAATCTTCGAGTCCTACTCTTGGACATGTTTTGTAAGTCCTTCAATGGCTTTAGTTAAACTTGCAAGTTGTTCTTCAAGATTTGAAGCGTTTATTGTCATGACTTGAGCTACTTCAGAACTTGATGAAGAACGAGGAGTAGAGCATGCAGAGTCGTCTTCCTCATTTGTGAAGTTAGCGGAGAGTTGCTTCGGATCCTTCTCGACAGCTTCAAGAGATGACGATTGTGATTGTAGTGCCTTGGACATGCTTCTTGTGATAACCCCAACACTAGTATTTGGAGCACTTGAAGATTTTGAGGAATTTATCTTGACCGTCAGAGCCTTTTGAGTAGTCATTGCTAAACTTCGAGGGTCTTCGTCAAAGAGAGAGATGAGAGGTAGAGATTGTCCCACCGGGAGTGCCAAATTTGTAACAACAAATTTTGCGTTTTAAATTAACAAGCACAAAATACTTGCACAAATTAATTCCAACTGGATTAAATGAAGAACTTTGTAGAACTTTGTATGTTACAATCTCTATTCTTCAATCCTCTGATTCTTCTCTTCGAATATCTTCTTTGAATTTGATTATTTGGAGTGAAATCTTCTTCTTGATCTTCTTCGCCGCTTGATTTGTTCTTCAATAACGTTGTCCGAAGGCCGAACGGCTTGATTCCTGATCGAACGCTGCTTCTTGATGATTTTGAAGAAGAACGTCTTCGAATCTTGAAGAATGTCTTCGCGAATCTTCAAGTGCTTTAAGTCTTCTAGATTTCTTGGAGTTCTTCCAACTTCTTGAAGCTCTGAACTTGTGTCTTCACTTCTTGACTTGTGTTGTTGTGATTTTGATGGAGAATGAGGCCCTATTTATAGTGGTATGATGGAGAAAACCCTAATGGGCTTGAGTCTGAAAGGAGCCATATGATTGGTCCTTCATAATATTATTATCCATAAGATAATTATTAAATTATTTTTATTTAATTTAATAATTACTGCAACAACTTGACACATGGAACATTCTGATTGGTCCTGCATGACTTGATGTTTATCCTCAACTTCTTGGATAATTACTAAATTAATTTAATTTAATTTAGTAATATCTGCATCATCTTGACACGTGGCAGCTTCCCATTGGTCAATAAAATGTATAGTAAATTACAAATTAAATTGACTATTTAACTTAGGAATTTTATTTATCCAATTCCTAATATTAAAAATAATCAATATAAAATTGATATTCAACATATATTTTATCATGTGGCCCATTTTAATTGGATACGAAATTCGTGTATCAACATACTCCTATAATGGCAAGAAGATCTTGGGCGAGAAATTGGTTCAATAATTCTTCGAACGCGGAAGAAAATTTCAATCCTCGTCCGCCAACTTTCACCACCAGGGTGAGAAATCCCTACTTAATATAAAAGTAGGATAGTTTAGGATGATGTGTCTCCACCACCTTAATTCTAGGCTTTAAACAGAAAAAGAAAAAGAAAAAAAAAAAAGGAGCCAACAAACGTTCCTCTCTCATCTTTTTTTTTTTATTTTTTTTATTTTTTTTTTATTTTGATATTTCCAACTATAATTTAAATTGCACATAATTTTTTTGTTCCTAATCTATATTCGACAAATAGTATATTAAATTAATCTTCTTGCTGGGATCTTTAGTTTAAAACGCATATTAAATATATAAAGACCAATTACTTAAGAACAAAATATTAGACTTAACATATGAATTATTATTTTTTTTAGTATTGAATTATTTGCTTAGTTTTGTAATATGTACATAATTAAATTATTTTTATGGGTTTGAGCCACAAGTATTTAAATTATTAATTTTATACTAAAAATTAATCTGATTCTTAAATTTATAATATTGATTGTTTCATTATAATATTTTTTAATATGTGGTTATTTTTATAAATTTTGTTTTTAACAAAAATTGTAAAAAGAGAAAATCCCCTATATTATTCCAGTATGAGGAACACACATGTCATCTATATCAAGAAACAAACGTGTCAGTCATACAGACTGTAGGAGTTTATTTTTATTTTTATTTTTAAAAGGAAAAAGAAGAATTGGAGGTACCAATCAATAAAATTATCTTCAATTCTTTTTCTTTATAACTTAAAATTTGAATGTTTGTAACTTTTCATATCAACTTAATTCTTGATTAAAAATATATCAAATTAATCATTATTCAAATAGACATCCATATTGCATGTAATAAATTTTTTGGATTTACATTGGTCAATTGTACAAAAAATGTATGTTAGAAAAAAAATATGGGTATGTTTGCTTATAATTTTTCTCAGTAGATTTAGGAATTAGGAGACCAAATTTCAATGAAGCACACTTATTAACTCTCTCAGCCAAGTTTGGCTCAGCATTCCCCAACCTTAAACAAACACACCCTATGGGTATTTATTTCCAATAACTTATTTCATGTCAGAAAAAAAATATGGCATACTACCAAAGTTCAAATAACTTATTTCACTTTTTTGTGAAATTGGGTTTAAAATTCGTATTGCTTACATAAAAAAATAAATTTTAATATTTACTTTATTTTAATACATAAAATATAGTAAAATATATACACACATGTATAATGACTTATATATGTTTTATAATGACTATATTACCACATATTATTAATGTAATAGAATATTTTGTCCCGTGCATCTCACGGACGAACATCTAGTTGGTTTAATAATATTATACTCCCTCCGTCCCGGCCTAATTGTCCTACTTGCTTTATTTGTTTGTCCCAAGCTAAATGTCCTACCCCATAAATGGCAAATTCTCCCACAATCTCCACCATCAAAATCTCCACATCCAATCTCCACCTTTGAAAAAGTCAAAGTAAACACAAAATCTGTTTTTTCTTAGTCTTCGTGCCAGGTCAAGGTAGGACAATTAGCTTGGGACAGAGGGAGTAATATTTAATTTTAATACATAAAAACCGAATTTTATTTTTTTTAGATTTCGAAATTAATTTATTTTTAAAAAAAAAAAATTGAGAATATAATTTTTATCTACAAATTATAAACACTAATTAATTAATTAATTAATTATATATGTTAAAATTGTAAATAAGATTTAATTAAATTGAAGATGTGAAAATAAATTGTGTAATTTTAAGGTGGGACCCTCAAATAGTGATAAATAGTATTAATTGGATCTGAGTTGCATTGAGGAAAATAGATAGCATTTGAATGAGATTTAAACTTTTAATGTGATAATAATGTGACAGTGATGTGTCATGTAACATTTGACTTTGCATTGTGAGTGCCCTAAATATTCAGTCCACTATCAACTCCGTGGCTAAAAGAAAAAAAAGAATAATCTGAGTTGTAGTTGTATGGGAAAGAAAACTGTCAGCAAACATTCTTTGTTGTGGCCATCTCCGCAAAATTCAGTTGTTTCGGGTTCCCACAATTTGCAAATCTTAAGCAAAGCACATCGGAATGAGGTTTATTATTTCTTCGAGATCGCCAAACTTTAGGTGAACCCACGTGCACTTCCATATGTCAAACCAACTCTAGTTAATTCTATAAATAGTTAATCTATTTAACGAAACAACCTAGAACAAACTCTCTGAATTTAATTGGTTAAACGCACAGGGTATTAAGATAATAGGTTAGACATGGTGATGGACCCACAAGCTCGGTCCAATTAAACCTTATTTATGTTATCTACGTGTATTAATTCACTAATTGCTACCAACAGGTATAAATTCACTACAATTACGAATTATGACAATACTCTAGCTGTAAATATGTGGCAAATCAAAATAGGTGATCAATATAATTCAATAACCAGCATATAAAAAACAATTAAACCAAATAACATAAATAATTACAAAACACAATTCAAGAAATTGTCACCGTAAGAATTACAAGAAAATCATACTAGGGTTCAAACATCGATAAAAAACTAGTCTAGCCGCACATAACGGCATTCAAAATCACAAACAAATTAATAGAACCGACATTGAAATCACAATTAAAACAAAGATAATCAAAACCGAACACTCGAAACGCTGCCACGATCCCCAAGCCTTTTCTCGCAATTTCTTCGCCTCCAGGATCTACCCTATTTCCTTCACAGGATGTATTTCAATTCCACTAACTTCTCTTGGGCTTTTTACTTATGGTTTTACAAAATGTTGGACTCTAGTACGATAGAAACTTGGATTCAATGGTGGGTTCGACACCATGTTGCTCAGTGTCGGGCCCAAATCGATACATACTCATCTTTCTTGATCCAAAAATATTTCAAATTCATTGAAATAAACAATTAAAGAGCAATCGAAGTAAATCAGACCAAAAAAGAGATAGGTAGAAAAATATAGAGCAATAATCAAAATATTTATAAAATTACAACCTTGACAACTAAATTAATACACATTTTTCTACCTATCACAAAGCACGAGGTGAAGCTCAATGTTATCTAATAGATAGCACAATAACTCACGACAGGTGTGTTGTATGATACATGGGGCTAAGTGGTATCAGAGTCATGGTCCCAAATGCAGTCAATGTGACGGAGATCCTCAGACTGTAGCAGTGGTAGAGGGTCAAAGAGACGACAATCGTTGAGCAATTTCAACTTTGGGTTTCATTTGTTGAAAATGGAATTAAGATGCAAATTCATTATCTACGTTTTGAGTAGATGAATTTAGTGTATTTATTTTCTCATATTCAATATGGATGAATGAGAAATTAATGCCTAAAGGTTGCAATTTAAACATGGAAAGTTGGAAGAATTAAAACGAAATGAGGGATCTTGTCCCATATGGAAAATATGGAGTACTTTGAAACTCCTTATTAAGAATATCACTTGATAAGGAATTATCAAGAGTGCTCCCTTATAGTGGACCCTAGTGGAATTTTGACCTTTGGCTATATGGTGCGAAGCACCATCAGAGCCCGAACTCGCACGTCGCAAATGTTGCATCGAGTCATTTTTAGGCACATTTTGCACGTATACATCGTCGAGCACATCACATTGAGTTGCTTTAGAGGTGCACGTACGCGTCTTCACGAAGAGTTGGAGGAGCCTTAAAATTTTGGCAAGTTGATCCGAACAAGTGGCTCGGGGGGCTCGGGGCCATTCGGGTTGGGTGCGATAATGTGGCACACCAGCGAGGCGGAACGGGGCGCACCAGGATGGATTGGTCCGACCCGCTAGCAATCGAGTTAGATTGGATCGTCTAGGGAATCAGATCCGCGAATGGGTGCGGCTGTTCGACAGCGGGGGCGACCTAGTGCCCAGCAGGGTGCGGGTTCTGCTGCAGGTGCGAGCCACCCGCAAATGTGTGCAATCAGGTTCGAACTGGTTCGGATTTGGTTGGTGCACCAAGGATCAAAAGGTGTCTTTTCTTAAAGGAACCATAACTCTTTGAAAACTATAAATAGACCTCCAGCAACTGCATTTCAATTCACTCCAAGATTTTTTCTGCATTTTGCATTCTAGTTCTCTAGCCCTCCCGAATTCCAATATAAGAAAGTCTCGAGTATCGAGTAGTTCGCCAAAATCTTCGATTATGTTGTGTTGCGATCCAAAGTTAAAAGTCATTGTATCTTGGGGAGGACTGCCGAAGACCGAGAGCGAATTCGGGGAAATATCGTCTTACGGATAGCAAGTTAAACTCGTACCTCGACTTTACAAATAGTATAATTAAGTTAGTCTTTCAAGTACACCACACTGATACAGCAGCGTAAGACGATATTTTGTGTATCTGGAAGATGTCGACCAACACTATTCATATACCACTTGTTCACGCCGAACGACTGGGGAAGTTCGATGGAGGCGAGTTCAAGCAGTGGAAGCAAAAGATGTTGTTCTACCTAATGACGCTAAAATTGTTTCACTTCCTAAAGGAAGATGCTCCCACCATAGATGAAAACGAGAAAGACGAGCATAAAAGGACGACATTGGACGCGTAGAATCACAGTGATTTCCTGTATTGCAACTACATCCTTAATGGTCTCGATGATTCTATCTACAACATCTACGCGGTTATGAAAACTGCTAAAGAGTTGTGTGAGTTGTTGGAGAAGAAGTACAAGAGCAAAGATGACGGGATGAAGAAATTCATCGTCAGAAGGGTCTTGGACTTCAAGATGATGGACTCCAAGACAGTCTTGGATTAAGTTCGAGAGTTGCAGTTGATCCTGCATGAGATTCATGTCGAAGGTATTCAACTAGGTGAATCATTTCAAGTAGCTGCTACGATTGGAAAGTTACCACCTATGTGGAAGGATTTCAAGAATTATCCCTAAGGATCAAGGAAGATAATCGAAAGTTCGAGGTCTAAAGAGGGAGGTCACACATAGAGGCAAGGGCAAACTTGGCCGAGTCGAATACTAGCATCAAGAAGCGAAAGTAGTCGGGTAAGAAGCAACATGAGCCAAAGTCTAAGAAGATTAGAGGCAACTGATACAACTGCACAGACCCAGACATATGGTTAAGGATTGTAAGTAACCTAAGAAGGATAATCGAAGCCAGACTCATTTTACTGAAGACGTGTTGACACCTCCGAATTTGTCTAATCTACACTTGACCCCCGTTGAGTTTGAAGTCATTTGGTGGATAATCCAATAGAGTGGTTCGTGGACATCGGCGCGTACGCACCACATATGTTCGAAAAAGGACATGTTCTCAAGCTACATGCCGATCACCGGTAGAAAGCTGCATATGGGCAACTTGCTACTTCCGACATAGTCGGGTTGGGAAGAGTGATGTTGAAGGTGACCTTAGGAAAAAAGTTCATTCTTGAGGATGTGTTGTATGCCCCGGATATTTGCAACAACTTAGTATCCGGCTCCCTGTTGAACAAAGTCGGGTTAGGCTAGTATTTGAGGCTGGCAAGTTTGTACTGACCAAGAATGGTCAATTTGTAGGAAAGGGCTACCTAGAGAAGGGGCTCTTTAAGATGAATGTAATGATTATACGACGCGAGATTAAGCGCAAAATAATAAAGTTGTTAATTCTTCTTACTTGGTTGAGTGTTCTAATTTATGGAGTGATAGAATTTGATACACACCAAAAGTGTGAACTCTGTGGTGAGGCAAAAAATGGCCAAAGCACCGTTCCTCTTAGTGGAGAGAAACACTTCGCCTCTAGAGTTGATCCATATTGATATATGTGATCTGAAACATGAGCAAACTAGAGGTGGAAAAAATTATTTCATTACTTTTATTGACGATTGCACAAGATATTGTTATGTATATCTTTTGAAAGGCAAAGATGAAGCTCTTGAGGCCTTTAAAAGTTATAAGAGCGCTGAGAATCAACTTAGCTTAAGAATCAACATAATTCGAAGTGACAGAGAGGGAAAATATGTGGCTCTGTTTGAAGAATTTTTCAAGGAACATGACATTATTCATCAAACGACTGCCCCTTTACTCACCTCAGTCAAACGGCATTACTAAATGCAAGAATAGAACTCTTAAGGAGATGATGAATGCTATGCTGATCAGTTCGGGGCTACCCTAGAACATATGGGGGGGAAGCCATTCTTTCAGCTCATCACATTCTCAACTTGTTACTGCACAAGAAAAGGGATTTAACTCCATATGAATTATGGAAAGGATGAAGCCTTCTTACAGTTATCTTAAATTGCGGGGGTGCCTGGCAAAGGTCAAAGTACCTAAACCTAAATAGGTGAGGATAGGACCCAAGAATTTTTATTGCAATTTCATTGGGTGTGCGAATAATAGTAATGCATATAGATTTCTAGTGCACAAGTCGGAAATCCCTGATATAAACAAAGGGATGACTATAGAGTTAAGGAATGAAACTTCCCAAAAAAGGAATGGAAAGAGACAAGTCCTGAAAAATTGGATTTTTTACGTTGTGAAGAGTTCTCTTCAAGAAGAAGAAGAGGAACTGAGGCGCAATAAAAGGATGAAAGTAGCAAAGACTTTCGGTCTTGATTTTCTAACTTATATGTTAGATAATGAACCAAAACCAATTCAAAAGGCGTTGTCCAATCTAGATGCTCCTCTCCAGAAAGAAGCTATCAACAACGAAACTAAGTCCATCATGCAAAATCATACTTGGATAGTTGATCTTTCACCGGAGTAAAAGCCTTTGGGATGCACGTGGATCCTTTAAAGGAAATATAAGGCTGATGGGTTAATTGACAAGTATAAGGCTCGTTTGGTAGCTAAGGGGTTTAAACAAAAGGAAGGATATGATTACTTCGACATATATTCACCCGTTACAAGGATTACGTCCATAAGGGTTCTCATTGCTATCGTTGCATTTCATAACCTTGAGATACATCAAATGGACGTGAAAATTGTCTTCCTAAATAGGGAATTAGAAGAGGAGATACACATGGAACAACCTGAAGGGTTTGTTGCCCCCAGACAAGAGCGTAAAGTGTGTAGACTCATTAAGTCCAATACGGGCATAAGCAAGCGTCAAAATAGTGGTCTGAGAAATTCGATAGAACTATGCTATCGAATAACTTCAAGATCAACGAGAGTGACAAAGGTGTTCACATTAAAGGCACTCCCGATGAGTATGCAATTGTTTGTCTTTATGTAGACGACATGCTGATCATAGGAAGTGATCGTGAAGACTAAGAACATGTTCATGAAGGATATGGGGTTGACCAATGTGATACTATGGATAAAGATCTCTAGGACACTCGAGGAAATTGTCTTGACACAATCTCACTATGTTAAGAAAGTACTCAAGAAATTTGAGGCCTTCTATCTCCCTCTGGCTAAGACACACCTGTGGATGTAAATCTACAAATGTTCAAGAGCCGATGAGAACCCATATCTCAACTAGTGTATGATAGGTAGTCTTATGTACCTAGCAAACTGCACTCATCTTGACATAGCATACTTAGTTAGAAACTTAGTATATCCACAAGTAATCCAGGAGAAGATTAGTGGATAGCATTGAAACGAGTGTTAAGGTATTTGAAGTATACCTTAAGCTATGGAATACTTTACTCAAGATATCCAGCTGTGTTAGAAGGATACAACGATGCGAACTAGATATCAGACACTAACAACTCCAAGTCCACCAGTTAGTTATTCACCATAGCTGGAGGAGTAGTGTCATGGAAATCCTCTAGACAGACATGCATAGCCCGATCCACAATGGAGTCGGAGTTCATTGTACTTGACAAGGCCGGCGAAGAAGTCGAATGGCTTAGGAATTTTCTAGAGGATGTTTCTTTTTGGAACAAACTAGTGCACCTAATAGTAGTACACTACGATAGTATGGCAGCTATTAGGAAGACACAAAGTTGCATGTACACATTTCTCGAAGACATAAAACCGTCAGACAACTGATCTTAAGTGGAATAATGGCCATTGACTATGTAAGGTCAAAGGAAAATATAGCGGATCAGTTAACAAAAGACATCGCTAGAAAGTTGTGCACAACACAATAAGGGGAATGGGGTTAAACCCACACACCAAGACCGAGCATCGCAGTAACTCAACCATGATGAGTCGAGATCCCACGAACTTGATTTCATGAGACAACTAAGTTATGAACGGGTCATTCATGCACTTGGAACTATTCTAAGTCACTCATTCTCGTAGCTGCCCAAATGTTTTCCTGATGACGTGTGGTAAGGTTAAGCGAATACACTTTTAATGACTCATGTACCGAATGTGGTGGGGTATTTCAGGCTACCCTTAGATTAAGTCATAAAAGGAGGTCACCTATATAAAAAAGAAGTGAGGCCGCTTCAAATTGAACACTTTTGAATCCAGGATATGGTCCACGGTCCTTGACGGACACAATGCGAGAATCGAAAGATATTATAATTGCCATTGTGGGAATGTTATTATCTTGGTGTACACAAAAAGCTTCCAGTTCAAGACGTCGTGTTCGATAAGCCGCGAGTACATCCGATAGAATCTCACTAGGGAAGGTTCAAAGCCGAAAGCTACCTATCTCGATGAAATGGCGGTTCATTGGGACTTTCTTGTATCACAATCCTTACGGTGCATGCATAAATGTTTATTCATGTGGGGGATTATTTAAATTGGCTTTGGAAGTTGGTGTTGACCAATCTTTGAGCAATTTCAACTTTGGGTTCCATTTGTTGAAAATAGAATTAAGTTGTAAATTCACAATCTACGTTTCAAGTAGATGAAGTTAGTGTAATTATGTTCTCAATACTTTTTGAGGAGATGAATTTAGTGTATTTATGTTCTCAAATCCAATTTTGGATGAATGAGAAATTAATGCCTAAAGGTTGCAACTTAAACATGGAAACTTGGAAGAGTTAACAGAAAATAAGGGAACTTGTCCCACATAGTAAATATGGAGTAAGTTGAAACTCCTTATTAAGAGGAGCACTTGATAAGGAGTTATCAAGTGTGCTCCATTATGGTGGACCCTAGTGGGATTTTAGCCTTTGGTTAAATGGCTTATTAAGAGGAGCACTTGATAAGGAGTTGTCAAGTGTGCTCCCTTATGGTGGACCCTAGTGAAATTTTAACCTTTGACTAGATGCATCCTAGGATGGTGCAAAGAACCCTCCGAGCCCAGGCATGCATGCGCACGTCGCACATGTCGCATTGAGTTGATTTAGAGGTGCAATTTGCACTTCGCACCGTATGCTTCATCGCAAGTAGCTAGAGGAGGCTTAAAGTTTTGGCAAGTTGGTCCGAACGAGTGGCTCGACGGGCTCGCGATAGTTCAGGTCGGGTTTGATAATGTGGCGCACCAGCGAAGTGAAACAGGGCACACCGGAATGGGCCGAAGCAACCCATCAGCGACCGAGTTGGATCTGGTCTCGCATATGCCCAGATCTGCGAACGGATGTGACATAGTGCCCAGCGGGGCATGAGCTCGACTGTAGGCGCGAGCCACCCGCGAATAGGTCCAACCAGGTCCGAACTGGTTCGGGTTCGGCGTGCCTTTATGAAAAGGCACAATAACTCTTCAAAAACTATAAATAGACGACCAGATTCTGCATTTCAATTCACTCCAAGATTTTCTCTGCATTTCCCATTCTAGTTCTCTAGCCCTCCCTAATTCGAATATAAGAAAGTCTCGAGTATCGTGTAGTTTTCCAAAAGCTTTAATTTTGTTGTGTTACGATCCTAAAGCTAAAAGTTATTGTATCTTGGGGATGATTGTCGAAGACCAAGAGGACTAAAGTTCGGGGCAATATTATCTTTCGGATAGCGAGTCAAACTCGTGCCTCGACTTTATAAATAATATAATTGAGTCAGTCTTTTAAGTACACGTGACCGAAACCAACAAAGGCATGCTCTCCAGTAGCGTAAATCATGGACCAGGTGAGATACGCCTGGTTCCGGCTCTACAGACTAGATGGGGTGCACCTGGTAAGGGCAGACTCTCCAACGACGATAAACCATATACTCCTAATAAGGCATGTGCCCAGATGGGGGTGGGGATAGCTAGTCGACTGGATAGAGTGGGCTCACAAGCAATGATACTCTATGGATTTCACTTATGACGTGTGGTGATCGCAGAAAGATGGATAATCGATTCGATAGAGCAAGTATCTTCTAAAAGAGGGAGATTATGATTACCGTCTGAGGGGCATGAATTTCATGTAATATGTCTGATGATTGAAGTGAACGTAGTTGACTCGATCGAGCAAGTATTTTCGCAAAAGATTGTTGGTTTTGTCAGATAAAGCCCCATATCGGCTAAACAAGGAAATGACATATAATTAAATATGTATCTCCATTGGTATGAGGCATTTTGAGAGTTAGCCCAAGAACGAAACCGTGCGGCTTGGCTCAAAGCGGATAATATCATACCAATGTGGAGATCAGGGGGGCCATCAGGGACTAACAAGATACTAGTGTTTATGTTGAAAGATATTACTTGTTCTGAAGACAGACATCATGCTGAAAGTGTGTTAGTGTTTATGCTGAATGATATTACTTGTTTTGGAAAAAATATATTACAGTGAAGGGTAATAGCTTTCTATATAAATCGGTGATACCTTTTCATCGATCCGAGCTTTAATACAGATGGCATGAATCTAAAATTCATACACTTGGTTATTTCAGAATTAGTGATAAATAAAATTGCCTCATAGCTTTGCACTATTTCTAAAAACAATAAATAATTCCTTGCTTTTGTAAAAAGACTTAAGTATGTGAAAATTCACAACCTTTTGTTTAATTATAATTTACAACATGATTTTCCAAGCATAATATAACACCTTTATCATTTTTTCAATTCAAATCCAAGTAAGTTTTAAGCTCCAATTGCTGGCCCAAACTTGGTGTTTTGGTTATCCCACTACAGATCTATAATCATGCAATAATTTTGAACCCCTAACTAAAAGAGAATATATGATAACGTTTAATGATTAGATTTAATGTTAAAACAATGCCATTTACATTGAGGCGGTAATGAAATTTCTAAAATTAGATGCATACGATTGAGCTGGTCATAATCCCAATTTCGGGTTCCACGTCAAAAGTTTGAGCCCAAAACTGAACATTTATAACAACTAATTAAAATGTCATGTTGCAAATGATAATTGGTCAAAGAGTCATGAATTTTTACGTAATTAACCCTTTAAAAAGGAGGTGAACATGTCCCATGACCTGTTATTGCTCATTGTGTTACCGATTTATTGATGTGACACATTTTTGTCTCGATGTGGAACCAATATTTCCCTTTGTACAACTGATTTTGGATTAAAATAATAATATATAAAAAAAAATAGAAATCATCTAAATGAATACAACGATATTATTAAACGTGGAATATTAACAAAAAAAATCTAAAACTTATTTATGAACAATAATATTGATAAAATTTCTAATACTAGTAATTATTATTAATATATATAAACCATAAGAGGGGCATTTTTCTAATTATATTTTTTCCTTCTAAATTTTTTGTAGCATTATTTCGTAAGTTTTTGTCAACTTTGGTAAGTCTAATACATTTTTACAATTATTTTAAAATACAAAATAACTTTCTCATTTCTTCTAATGCATTTTTATGCATAATATATCACATTAATCATCTTTTCAAGATCTTTAATTTGACATTCATACCACATATATTATAATGAAATATTGGATTTAAAATTTTGATGGTTTGTTGGTTAATTTTTTTAGTTTTATTTGAATATGGATTATGGGTAGGACTATAATATTGGGTTTGGGCTAAACTAAAAATTAGTTATATAATTTTGTTTCGAAAAAAATGTCTTCTATGAAATATTACAACTATTCAATTTATTTTATGAACATAAAATTTGTAAAATTTATTTCTTTAAATAACAAAATCTAATTTGCATTTTTATAATGAGTTTATTGAATTAATGAATTTGCTTAAATTTTTTTTCATAAAAAAAAAAAAAATTGTTAGTTTAACCACACTAAAAATTAGTTATATAATTTTCTTCATAAAAAGAAATTGATTTTTTATTGAGAATTTACAACTATTCAATTTATTTTATTTTAAATGAATTTCAAAATTTTATTTATTTAAGTGGCGCATGGGAGAAAAAAAAAATTTTAAATATCTGAATTCCTACTTTATTAACTTAAAATCAAATTTTAGTTTGTACGTTTATAATCATTTTATTACTTCTTAAAATTTTGCTAATAATTATTAATAATTATAATATTTTTTTGTTTGTTTAATCATGGTTGCTTTTATATATATATATATATATATATATATATATGCATACATCAATATATCGTGATTATTTTTTGTCCAAAGTGGTAGAGGTTTAGAGGGAGAGGGTGTATAAACCTCTAACTCAGTTTTTCTTTTCCAAATACTTTGAGCAGATAATTGTTGATTACTGTAAGAAACTAGTTCTTACATCAAAGCTTGTACAGTAAGCAAACTTAAGGTAGTAGGCACACAACAGACTACTCTTAAGCTACTTATAGTAAGCAATGCTCAGGTAGAGTTTTATGCAGCGGAATAATACAAATCTGTTTTCGTACAAGAATGCAATACATAAGTAGTATGCTAGCAACAACAATCAAAAGTAGTAAGGAAATACACACTAAGATTATAGTGGTTCAAAGGTGGGGGTAATCCTTCTACATCCACTCTTCCATCACATAGAGAAAATTCACTAATTTGTTCACACAGAACAAACTTAGCTATGCCGAAGTCTAAGTGCAACTTAGCTCCTTAATAGGTTTTTTCGATCATTGGAAGGCTACTCTTTTACTATACACACGTTCCTCAGAACACCTAATCTACTTTGAATCCCGAATTCAAACAAAGACTCCCCGTTCAAAAATTGCTCATTAGATTGGTTTAATAAAAGTTTTACTTCAACTTCTGGTAGCTGCCACTAAATATCAATTGAGATGTGGGAAAGCTTCCTTAATGAGAAGGATTAGAACTAAGACAAAGCTTAAGAGCTAGTTTGACTTGAATTTTTTCACTTGGATGCCTTCCTCCTTGCTTGTTATTTGCTCTTGTATACTTGACACAACCTCTTGCAAAATTATCAGAGTGGTGTTCTTTGAAGCTTTGAATTTGAAAGCTTGAGTGTTTGATACGAAGTAATTTCCAATGTTCAGTAAAATCGTAGCCTTTGCTCGTCCTCTATCTCCTTCTATTTAGAGTTGTTGGGATTTATTCTCGTTCAAGAATGATAAAAAAATATTCCAGTTGACATTTAATGCTCTTTGTATGGCTTTGGAGCCGTTTGTCCTTTCTACAGGGATTAGGTCAAAGTGGTTGCGACTTGATGTTAGTGTTTACAATATTATTTTTTATTTTCTTCATGTTATGTGTCCCCACTTAATTGGATAATGTGTACAAGATTTGAGTCTTGTATCCACTGGCTGTATTTTTTTAATATCAAAGCTCTGACTTTGACTCTGACTTTTTCACTGCTCACATAGGTGCTGCTTGCTTGCTAGTTGGATCTTCCTTGCTGCAAGTAATGTTGTATGCTACAAAAGCATAAGGGACCTTACTACATCCTCACAGCAGTCTCTAGTTCCTTACATCTTTCTTGGATTCCTTGGTGCTCGTAACCTAGATGTCTTTGTTGTATGGTTGATGTGACCTTTGTCTAAGTAAAATAGCTCTATCTATTACAAAGACTACAGAAATTGTAGAGGCGCTAGTTCCTACTTTACATTGTCGTTTTGTCATGATCAATGATAGGTAGAAAAATGTGCATTATTTATATTGATAGGAATGTGATTTTATTGCATTTTATTTACTATGCACTGTATTTTTCTACTTATCTACACACTTAAGTCAAATACTCCAAAGTTGTGTTTATTGTGAAATTGCAGTAAATTCGGAGTGCTTTTGGATTAAGTGGAGTGGATCGACAAGCAAAGGAAACACTGGGCCGGAATTGGCCCAGTTAAAAAAAAGAGTCGTATGGAAAAGAAAGTTGGGCCTGGCAGAAGTCCATAAAGTTTGATTTTGGATGGTAAGGGCTATTGGGCCTAATTCAAAAAAAAAAGGGACGATGGCCCATTTTCTACAAATTCCTAGTTGAGGACGGAAAAGAGGGGAAGCCCAACTAAGGGGCCTATAAAAGAAAATGAGGCATCGTATGGAAAGGTGTCCATACGGGAATTAAAGGCTGGGAGCAGAAGGCAGCAAGCGTTGTTTCGATCGTCAACTCCGTTTGATTTTATTTTCCGTTTATTTTAATTATGTCTTTCTTTTATCAAGTTTTAGACAATAGTTTAGTTATGAGTAGCTAGTTTACTTTATACTAGTTTGAAGGAATGTTGAACCCTAATCGTTTTTATGATTAATTGATCCGTAGTTGAAGTCTGATTTATTATTCGCAACTTATTTGTGTTACTTGTTCTTATGACCCACGATTGGTTGATTGCTTGATTTGATAGGACCTGTCGAATTAGGTTATTAATTTATCACTGCTAGGTTATAAAATTGTAATCCGTAATTGTTGTGATTTTCTAATCGCAAGTAGCAATAACGATTTATTCGTTAGGGGTAACACAAATCTAGGCCATCCGAATCGAGCGTATGTATTTGGAGTCTAGTCTGTGTGAGGTGATGTTCAATTTCATCAAGTGAGCCTATACTTTGTAATATGGGGTGTTGGGAATGTGGAACCGGAGTTAGGGGGTGGAGAACCGGCGGTTTAAATCGGGTTTTAGCATCAAGAAGACAAATTGTTCAGAGCAAACCGGGTTCGAGTTAGTTTGGGATAACTGTCGTTTGTGACCAAGCAGTTGCAGTTAGTGACGAAGAAAATCGTCACATTTGTCCGGTAGCTCAGCGTAACTTCATGCAGTTGTAACTTCCTATTCAGTTGCATTCGAGCTTCAATCCATATATCATTGTAAAGCTCTCATTGAGGAGAAGATCACTACGTAGCATAATTCCCTTGTACTTTAGATTAGAGAGAGTATTTAGAGATTGGGTGTTCGTGCCCTAATTTGTATCCAGAATTGGGCATTTCATTTCTTGAGCTAATTCTCTGTAATTGATTGAAGTTCTTAGTGGATTGAGGTGTGCCTTGCCTCCGTGGATGTAGTTCATCTTGAAAGAACCACGTTAAAACTGTGTTTGATCCATTTCTATTTCCTGTTCTGCGTAAGCTGAGTTCGGTTCAATTCTGGCCGAACTGTGAGTGTGAATTCAGAGTGTTTTTCTTCGTACATTTTTCAGATTCTTTGGAGTTGTGTGTTCTTGAGTTGTTTTCACTAACAAGTGGCGCCGTCTGTGGGAAGCAACTCTCACAGCTTGAAGAAGGGAAGGAATGGCTGGTATGGAGATGGACTTTGAAAAGTTTACAGGAAGAAATGACTTCACATTGTGGAAGATCAAGATGAATGCAGTTTTGGTTCACAATGGCCTTGATCTTGCTCTGATACCTCTTGATTCGTGGGAAGAAAGTGAGAAACCCAAGTTTGGATACGTGGATAAGAAAGCCCTCAGTCTTATCTTTCTGTGTTTGGGTGATAAACCGCTAAGAGAGGTCTCAAGATGCAAGAGTTCCTTAGAAGCATGGAAGAGGTTGGAGGAGTTGTATCAATCTAAGTCAGTTTCCAACAAGCTGTTCTTAAAGCAGAAGATGTTGGCCTTCAAGATCACTGAAGATAAGGTAATTTCTGACCAACTTGATGAGTTTATTAAGATGGTTGAGGATTGGAAGACCTGGATGTGAAAATGGAGGAGGATGATAAAGCATTGATGGTGTTAAACATTCTTCCCAAATCCATGGAAAGTTTTAAGGATGCCTTGATGTATGGGAGAGATGAGCAGTTATCCTATGATGGGATAGTGAAGGCTCTGAGGTCTAAATGCTTCCAAACTCAAGATGATAAAGGCATGGTGCAATCTGGAGAAGGTTTGAATGTTAAATTCAAGAAACCTTGGCAAGGGAAGAAGGGATAGAATTCTAAGGACCCCAAGGCAGGAGACTCTAATCCAAAGAAGGGGAATGAATGGGTTGAGAAAAGGAACTGCTTCAAGTGCAAGCAGCCTGGTCACTTGAAGAAGGACTGCCCTAAAAGAAACAAGAAAGGAGGAAACCAAGGGGCAGAAGTTGCTGCCATTGACCTTCAAGAAGATCCTCCAGAGGTATTAAATGTTACTGAATCAAGAATGGTGAAGGAATGGGTCTTGGACATAAGATGCTCCTTTCATATGTGTCCACACCAGTCATGGTTTGATGAATTAAAGAGAGAAGATGGTGGAAATGTTCTCCTGGGCAATGACCAATCATGCAAGGTCAAAGGAATTGGATCTGTGAGCATAAGAATGTATGATGGTGTGGTCAGAATCATCTCTAATGTAAGATATGTTCCTGGCCTTAAAAGAAATCTTCTATCTCTTGGTTCTTTGGTAACTAGTGGTTGTCAGTTTAGCTCAGTGGATGGCTTCTTGCATATCACTAAACATGGTAAAGTGGTGATTAAAGGTAGACAGCATAATGGGTTGTTTATCTTGATTGGTTCACCTGTTGTTGGGAGTGTTGATATGGTCTTGAGCAGTTCTGAGCTTGTTAAATGGCACAAGAGGCTTAGGCACATAGGAGAGAAAGGGTTGAAGGAACTGTCAAGAAGTGGTGTAATTGGAAACATGGGAAATCAAAACCTGGAGTTTTGTGATCAGTGTGCTTTGGGCAAGTCCAAGAAGTTGCCCTATGGAAAGGGTGTTCACACAACTCAAGAGCCATTAGATTATGTCCACTCTGACATATGGGGTCCTGCAAGAACAGAGACTCATGGTGGAGCAAGGTATTTCATGTCTTTGATTGATGATTACAGTAGAAAGGTGTGGATCATGTTGATGAAGAATAAGAGTGATGCTTTTCATAAGTTTAAAACATGGTTGATTCAACTGGAAAATGTCAAAGGGAAGAAGCTGAAGCACCTTAGGACTGATAATGGATTGGAATACCTCTCAACTGAGTTCACAAACTTCTGTGAAGAAAGAGGAATAAAGAGACACAGGACTGTCCCAATGAATCCTCAACAGAATGGGGTTGCTGAGAGGCTTAATAGGACTCTTCTTGAAAGAGTAAGGTGTATGTTGTTGGATGCTGGGTTGCCAAAGGTATTTTGGGGTGAAACTATTACTACAGCATGTTATCTCATTAACAGGTCACCCTCATCAGTGATTGGGTTCAAAACACCTGAAGAGGTCTGGAGTGGACAGAAACCAAGTTATGAAGGTTTAAGGGTGTTTGGTTGTCTTGTTTTTGTCCATATCAAGCAAGACAAGTTAGATGCAAGAGCTCTAAGATGTGTATTTCTTGGATATCCAGATGGAATAAAGGGCTACAGATTGTGGTGTCTAGAGAAGGGAAATCAGAAGATAATCACAAGTAGAGATGTAAAGTTTAATGAGAATGTGATGAGAATGTGATGGCTTATACTTCAACAGGCTCTAAGGAAGAACTTGATGGTGCTAAAGAAGATGAAGAGATATCAATTCAGGTGGAGCATCCTGCTGAAGATGACCACACATCTCAACAACAAGAGAATCTACAAGATAGTGATTCATCATCTGAAGAAGAAGAACAAGCTGGACCTTCACAAAATGTGAGAGAATACAGCATTAGAAGGGACAGACCTAGAAGAACAATAAATAGACCTGACTTCTATGGGCAAGCAGGGAGTGTTTATTATGCCTTGAGTGTTGCTGAAGACCTGGAATCACAAGAGCCTAGTAGTTTTAAAGAAGCACTAGATTGTGAAGAAGGAGAGCACTGGATTCAGGCAATGATTGAAGAGATGGAATCCCTGGAAAAGAATGAGACCTGGATATTGGTGGATAAACCAAAAGGTCATAAACTTGTGAGTTCTAAATGGATATACAAAAAGAAGTTAGAGACTGCAGGATCCAAACAAGTGAGATTTAAAGCAAGATTGGTGGCTAGGGGCTTTACACAAAGGGAAGGGATTGATTTTAATGAAGTTTTCTCTCCAGTAGTAAAGCACTGCTCAATCAGGTTGCTTTTATCAAAGGTTACTCAAGAGGACACGGAACTACAACAACTGGATGTAAAGACAGCATTCTTACATGGAGAACTCATTGAGAAAATATATATGAAACAGCCAGAAGGCTTTGTTGTTCCTGAACAAGAAGACAAAGTTTGTTTGCTGAAGAAGTCACTGTATGGACTCAAACAAAGTCCAAGACAGTGGAATAAGAGGTTCAATGACTTCATGATCAGTTTTGGCTTTGTAAGAAGTCTTTATGATAGTTGTGTTTACTTCAACAAGTGTTCAAAGCAAGATAAAGTCTTCCTGCTTTTGTATGTGGATGATATGCTGATTGCCAGCAAGAACAAGAAGAGTGTACAATGGCTGAAGGACAGACTTAACACTGAATTTGACATGAAAGATCTTGGAGATGCCAAGAAGATTTTGGGCATGGAAATTCTGAGGAAAAGAGAAGCTAGAGTTCTTTGGTTATCTCAAAGGCAATATCTACAGAAGGTTTTGGAGAGGTTCCACATGCATGAATCCAAACCTCTATCCACTCCAGTTAATCTACAGAAGAAACTCACCAAAGAACAATGTCCAAAGACTGAAGAGGAGGTCATACATATGAGCAATATTCCTTATGCAAGTGGAGTTGGAAGTCTCATGTATGGAATGATTTGCAGTAGGCCTGACTTGGCCTATGCTGTTTCTTTAGTGAGAAGGTTCATGTCAAACCCAGGTGTTGAACATTGGGAAGCTTTGAAGCATGTGATGAGGTATTTGAAGGGTACAGTGAACTTGTCACTGAAGTTTGAGAAGAAAGTGAATGGAAGCACTGTTGCATTGGAGGGGTTTGCTGATTCTGATTTTGCAGCAAACATAGACACTAGGAAATCTATTTCTGGATTTGTGTTCACCTTATTTGGAACAGCCATCAGCTGGAGAAGTGTACAACAATCAGTTGTAGCACTTTCAACAACAGAAGCAGAATATATCTCTCTCACTGAAGCTAGCAAAGAAGTAATTTGGCTTAAAGGGATTTTGAGAGATTTGGACATCAAGCAAAAGTGTGTGGCGATTTACTGTGATAATCAGAGTGCTCTACACCTTGTGAAACACCAAGCATTTCATGAAAGGTCAAAGCACATTGATGTTAGGTTGCATTTTGCTAGAGATATCATTGATTCTGGTTCTGTGGAAGTGAAGAAGGTACACACATTGCATAACCCTGCTGATTTTCTTACTAAGGGTGTACCTGGGAACAAAGTGGAGCATTGCTCGAGCCTGCTGCAGCTTGAGCAATGTCATGAAGAGCATTAACAGACAAGGCAGTGGTGAGGCAGGAAGAGGCACACATGATTCATTGAGGTGGAGATTTGTGAGGTGATGTTCAATTTCATCAAGTGAGCCTATACTTTGTAATATGGGGTGTTGGGAATGTGGAACCGGAGTTAGGGGGTGGAGAACCGGCGGTTTAAACCGGGTTTTAGCATCAAGAAGACAAACTGTTCAGAGCAAACCGGGTTCGAGTTAGTTTGGGATAACTGTCGTTTGTGACGAAGCAGTTGCAGTTAGTGACGAAGAAAACCGTCACATTTGTCCTGTAGCTCAGCGTAACTTCATGCAGTTGTAACTTCCTATTCAGTTGCATTCGAGCTTCAATCCATATATCATTGTAAAGCTCTCATTGAGGAGAAGATCACTGCGTAGCATAATTCCCTTGTACTTTAGATTAGAGAGAGTATTTAGAGATTGAGTATTCGTGCCCTAATTTGTATCCAGAATTGGGCATTTCATTTCTTGAGCTAATTCTCTATAATTGATTGAAGTTCTTAGTGGATTGAGGTGTGCCTTGCCTCCGTGGATGTAGTTCATCTTGAACGAACCACGTTAAAACTGTGTTTGATCCATTTCTATTTCCTGTTCTGCGTAAGCTGAGTTCGGTTCAATTTTGGCCGAACTGTGAGTGTGAATTCAGAGTGTTTTTCTTCGTACATTTTTCAGATTCTTTGGAGTTGTGTGTTCTTGAGTTGTTTTCACTAACAGTCTGACCTATTATCCTAATTATTAATGTGTTTAATGAATTAAACCTAGAGAGTGTGTTCTAGGCTGTTCAATTAAATAGGGTTAGCTAATGATCGTATCTTAGTTGACTATTCTTAAGGGATAATTCGGGCCGACAGAGCTTGTTGTCGATCTAGGGTTAGAAGGTTGAGGGATAATAATCAGGTTTAATTAGTTAATTAATTTGTAGACGAATAGGGGGATACTGAACTGAGAACTAGTATTACTTTTGATAGTGGTTTAAGTCGATTATTATTTGTTTAATTGAGTCTTTGACATAGTTAGTTATTTAATTGTTTATTTGATTAAGCTTAATGATTAGTTTAATACAATCAAAACCCCCTTTATTTACTTTTATCATTTAGCTATTAATATTAGAAGCATAATTAATTCATCTGCTCCTTGTGGGATTCGACCCTTACTTATCGTTGCTACTAGTTAGTAGAGGTAGAGAAGGTAGTTAATTTGACGTGCCTCTACAGCGCGGTCAAATTTTGGCACCGTTGCCGGGTAGCGGTGTTGAATTAATTTAGTTTCTTTTATTAATTAATACTAGTTTTAGTTACTTTCATTCCTGTTTACTGTTCTCGTCAAATTAGTGAATTCTGTCGTCGCACATTAGCAGACGGACGCTACATTGGGTCATCCAATGTGCCTGTCCATTCACAGATTTTTGTAAATTTGTTTTCCTCTCATATACGTTCAGCATTCTATTTTTTATTTCCTCTTTTCTTCTTTGTTTCTTGTAGCGTCCCTATATACTATTTCGGAGAAGTTTATGTCGGTTAAGGATTGAGATCAACTCCATGGAAGTTATGACTTCAACTCAAACTTTAAGAGAGTTTGTCAACCCCGTCAATACTGAACAATCGTTTTGCATTTCATTTCCTGATTATAATATCCACACAAATTTTGAGCTTAATAGTGATATTATACACTTATTACCATTGTTTCATGGTTATGCAGACGAGGATCCTTATAGACACCTAAAGGAGTTCCATTTGGTGTGTTCGGTAATGAAACCTATGGGAGTCACTGACGAACTGATCAAGCTACGGGCTTTTCCATTTTCCTTAAAGGGCATAGCAAAAGATTGGTTGCACTATTTGACAGAGACTATCACCACATGGACTCAGATGGAACGACTATTCATACAGAGATATTTCCCAACATCTCGAGTAGTCACAATACGGAAGGAAATATGTGGTATAATGCAAATGCAAGGAGAGTCTCTGTATAAGTGTTGGGAGCGATATAAGAAGATACAGTGTTGGGAGCGATATAAGAAGTTGATAGTGAGTTGTCCACAACATCAGTTCACCGAGCAACTTCTCATTTAGTATTTCTATGAGGGGTTGTCACTTATGGACCGTAATATGATAGATGCAGCTGCGGGAGGAAGATTGGTTAATAAAACTCCAGCAGAGGCCAAGGAACTCATATCAGACATGGCAGCTAATTCCCATCAATTCGGCGTTAGGGAGCTTCCGCCAAAAATGGTAAGGGAGGTAAGTGTTTCGTCCGTTAAAGATAAATTAGAAGAACTTACCTCTTTTGTCAGAAAGATAGTCGCCTCCGGAACTCCGCAGGTGAAACCGTGTCGGATTTGCGACACACTTGAGCATACCACCGATAATTGTAAACTACTAACAGACGAGATCGATGCACATGCAAATGCTGTAGGTACTGGGAATTTTCAAGGGAGAAGATACTATCCTTACTCTCAGTCTTATAATCCCGGTTAGCGGGATCATCCTAATTTCAAGTATGGGAACCAGCAACCACAAGTAGGTGAACAGACTCGACCGCCACCACCGAGGGGAATGTATTACACTAAACAGCCAGCTGAGCACACATCTAGCCCGTCCTTAGAAGACATCGTGAAAACCATGGCCACCAACACTGTTCAATTCCAGAAAGATACGCAATCGAGCATAAAGAATCTGGAGACGCAAGTGAGTCAATTGGCCACCGCCGTGAGTCGACTGGAAATCATGAATAGTGGAAAGCTACCTTCCCAACCCGAAATAAATCCGTGGAATGTGAGCGCCATTACTTTGCGAAGTGGAAAGCAGCTTGGAGAGCCTAACAAGCCCGGGCTGAAAGAAGAGAACATGATAAGCGAAGAAAACGCAGACGAAACAGAAAAGAACGTGGAGAACAACGGGCAACAGTTGCACATTGGGACATCTAGTGTGCCGCATCACATTGGGTCATCCAATGTGTCGAGTCCAGAATCGATTGTTGAGGTAAAATCTCCTATTTCTAATTCTGTTATTACTAACCCGTTGCCATTTCTTTCTAGAATAAGAAAAGCCGAACAGGAAAACAAGGAGAAACAGGTCCTTGATGTCTTTCAAAAAGTGGAGATCAAATCGATGCGCATCTATTTTTCAGCGAAGATCTATATTTTCTCCACCGAGTTTTTAAAGTTTAAAGTAATTAGCCATATAGAGCCTGATGGAGTGTTGAACAAGGTATTAGTGGACGTGCCACATTTGAGACCTATTCCAAAACCACCTTGGTGCGAAGTTTGAGAGGGTGAAAGTTATCACAGGGATTAGAGGGTTGACTTGAGGAGGCTCGCCTTGATTCACAAGAAAAAAAATGGCAGTAGTCGTCTTCTCGTTGACCCGGTGACCTCCTTTCCTTACTTTATTGCATTTCGCTTTACCTTTCATATGTTAATTGCACATCTACATGCGATTAAGTTTGGGGGGTGACTCGCAGTGAAGTAAATTGTATATACATATTAGTTTGCATTTTATTCCTGTACTTTCTTTCTTTAATTATTAGTTGCTTTAGTTGTTCTTTGTTATTAAAAAAAAAAAAGAAAAAAAAAAGGGAGGAACTCGCGATGATGACTCGAGTGTTTTTGGTATTGGGGGTGTGTTGCTTCGGTAGAAGAGGTCGGCTTATTTAATATATTCTGGTTAAAATTGCTGAGATTAAATGACCCTGAAGCTGTGTGGAAGGGATAACATTGTGTCTGAATTTGTCCCGATTAAATTGGTTTGTCAAGTATGCTTCACATGTTAAATTTTTATTGCGTTATTTTATGTTTATAATAAGTTGGACTTGAATTGGTAAAAGATGGAGTAGTTGTGGATACCACCCCTACGGATGGAAAATAATTGTGTTTGGGTTAATGGTGTTTAGTTGAAAAAAAATTGTGAGAAAAGATGGTGAGGGGCTGAATCAGCTGCCTGCTCGTAGGGGTTCGAGTGTGAAAATCAAACAAAAGCAAAAATGCAAATCAATAATAGCACACGGACTAACCTACGAGTGGTGTGGAGCTGCTGACCTCACCCACAATGAAGAAAAAAAAACAAGAGAAAAAGAAAAAAAAAAGAAAAAAAGAAAAAAGAAAAATTGGAGAAATAAAGGGGTGGTCCTCGATACGAAGTCTAATCCAATGGTCCGACTAGTTCTTGTTTCGTTAGTGTATATATATAAAAAAAATCGAAAAAAAAAAAAAAGAAGCATGCTTGACAAAATTTTGGTTCAATTGCGGGAAGTTTGGACTGCGATGCCCTTTTCACCAATAAAGTTTAGTGAGGAGTTTGATTTCAGTCCGGAATTTTGTGTGCTTTAAAAGAAAGTTTGTGCTTCTTCCTACCAAGTGACGGAAAACCTAAGTGTGTTTGGTAAGGTGTCTGAGCGAGTGAAAACTTTGTTTATTTCCCCTAGTTTGTTTGTGTGCTAAATTGCTTGAGGACAAGCAATGGTCTAAGTTTGGGGGGATTTGATAGGTAGAAAAATGTGCATTATTTATATTGATAGGAATGTGATTTTATTGCATTTTATTCACTATGCACTGTATTTTTCTACTTATCTACACACTTAAGTCAAATACTCCAAAGTTGTGTTTATTGTGAAATTGCAGTGAATTCGGAGTGCTTTTGGATTAAGTGGAGTGGATCGACAAGCAAAGGAAACACTGGGCCGGAATTGGCCCAGTTAAAAAAAGAGTCGTATGGAAAAGAAAGTTGGACCTGGCAGAAGTCCATAAAGTTTGATTTTGGATGGTAAGGGCTATTGGGCCTAATTGAAAAAAAAGGGACGATGGCCCATTTTCAACAAATTCCTAGTTGAGGACGGAAAAGAGGGGAAGCCCAACTAAGGGGCTTATAAAAGGAAAGGAGGCATCGTATGGAAAGGTGTCCATACGGGAATTGAAGGCTGGGAGCAGAAGGCAGCAAGCGTTGTTTCGATCATCAACTCCGTTTGATTTTATTTTCCGTTTATTTTAATTATGTCTTATCAAGTTTTAGACAATAGTTTAGTTATGAGTAGCTAGTTTACTTTATACTAGTTTGAAGGGATGTTGAACCCTAATCGTTTTTATGATTAATTGATCCGTAGCTGAAGTCTGATTTATTATTCGCAACTTATTTGTGTTACTTGTTCTTATGATCCACGATTGGTTGATTGCTTGATTTGATAGGGCCCGTCGAATTAGGTTATTAATTCATCACTGCTAGGTTATAAAATTGTAATCCGTAATTGTTGTGATTTTATAATCGCAAGTAGCAATAACGATTAATTCGTTAGGGGTAACACAAATCTAGGCCATCCGAATCGAGCGTATGTATTTGGAGTCTAGTCTGACCTATTATCCTAATTATTAATGTGTTTAATGAATTAAACCTAGAGAGCGTGTTCTAGGCTGTTCAATTAAATAGGGTTAGCTAATGATCGTATCTTAGTTGACTATTCTTAAGGGATAATTCGGGCCGACAGAGCTTGTTGTCGGTCTAGGGTTAGAAGGTTGAGGGATAATAATCAGGTTTAATTAGTTAATTAATTTGTAGACGAATAGGGGGATACTGAACTGAGAACTAGTATTACTTTTGATAGTGGTTTAAGTCGATTATTATTTGTTTAATTGAGTCTTTGACATAGTTAGTTATTTAATTGTTTATTTGATTAAGCTTAGTGATTAGTTTAATACAATCAAAAACCCCCTTTATTTACTTTTATCGTTTAGCTATTAATATTAGAAGCATAATTAATTCATCCGCTTCTTGTGGGATTCGACCCTTACTTATCGCTGATACTAGTTAGTAGAGGTAGAGAAGGTAGTTAATTTGACGTGTCTCGACAGCGCGGTCAATCAAAACTAAACATAAATTCTCTAACAATTTTCCCATTTTCGAGGATTTCAAAACTCTAAGCAATTTAAAGTACTCAAAGTCACACAAAGATAAATTGTTGGTTAAAAACTATTATCATCAAAATGTACATCTATGAAGTAGGTATGATGCAAGATTATGAGTTTTTAATCAGTCCATGCCAAACAAAAATAATCTTACATCAAGACCTCTAAGAGCTGTACAGATCTTTTACCTAGCAACATTTCTTTTCTTGTTTGAGTGATACTTCTTACACTGCAGCTTGGCATACTTGTTGGACTTCCTCTTGCTCTATCTTCTCTTTCAGATCCCACCTTTTTTAGGATTTGTTAGGATCATTCTGAATGTATCTCTACCATTTAGAGTACATTTTATGTTCGATATTATTATACTCGTAATGCAAATCTGGTGTTAGATCTTCCATCTGCCACCATTCATTATAATGGGAAATTTTGTAATGTTCCCACTTCTCTCCTTTAAGCTCGATATTAAATGGAAGCCTACCCATATGTAGATCTTTCGAGTAAGCTTGCAGTCGATGTCCAGTAATTCCTTTGACATTATTGTACTTTCCTTTATCCAGTAGATACTTCAGTCACTCTTCATCTATCAATCTCTTCTGGTGAAGGATTTCTCTTTGTTATCATTTGATAAACTCGAAGATCCTCTAAGTCCTTCTATGAGCAGTGTAGCAACCAATCTTCATATTTCGAGAGAATTGACAGATTTGGAGAGGTATTATGTTGTCTTTGGGTGGCAGGTTGTTGTGAGTAAGTAGGCATATCATGAGGGATCATTCCTATAGCAAGATAGATTTCATGCAGGTTAGCATTGGATTGTTCATATGCTCTTCATTCGTTCTTGTATATCATGCATGGATCTCTCAAAATCTTATTGTTAACGAGCTTTCCATGGCCTCCTGCCCCTATCTTCTTTGCTCAGCAAGGAACCATTCATGTTGTTCTCTATGTTGACATTCAACATGCTTTGTCCTCGCCTCCTCTTTCCCATTTCAACCCCAGTATGAGCATCATCAATATCGATCCCAGTATGAGCTTCCAGCAATGTTTGGATATTGACCAGCCATCTTTCTTGTCTTTGCGAAGCTGGGAGATTTCTTCATGTAGGGACAGTAGACTATTATTATGCTCTTTTTGCTTGTCTCCTACTTCCGTTGCGAGGCCCACAACTTTTCTGTTCACAAAACTGCTGAATTTTTGCACAAGTTTCTCTATCTATTCTCTCTCAATTCGTGCACCGTCCACGAATTAGTTCTTTAGGTACTTCATGCTCTTTGGAAGTAATGTTACTATTTTGCAAATGGATCTAAGAGTTTTGATAACCCCAAAATAATTATTTCCCATTACCTAGCATAGATGTTTTACTGGTTGCTCAGTAGCCAAAAATCGTACGCTCAAATCGTTCCATTATTTCCTGCATCTCAATTATTGTTTACAGATTTAGGTCCATGTGAGATTGTCGAAGCCCCACTATGACCTCATTTTCCATCTCAAGAGACTTCCCCTCTCGTTCCTTTTTCCTTTTTACGGCATTCTAGGCTACGGTAGAAAGGTGCCTTAGGTGCTTCTGTAAGTGAAATTCCTCAGAAGAGCTTGATCAATTTCTCCCTTTGATTTCAGTAACTTCTGGACTACCTTCAATTGAAAATACTGGGGAGGATCTTTCTTCCTTTTAATTTCTTTCACATTCTCATGTGCTCCTGCAACAATGTTTTCATATTCCTTATGAACTGGTTTAGTTGGCACACCATCAGTAGTGGCCGGCTCATATTGTTGCATTTCTTCAGCTAGTTGATGTTCCCCCTCAACTGGTCCAAATGGGTTGTTCAATAGGTTGAGTTTGAATCTCAGTTTATACTGCAACATTTTCATTATCTTGATTCTTTGCTTCATTTTCTATTTTTACATCACTATAAACAACATATGCCTACTCCTTAGATAAATCACCTTGTTTCTCCGTTGGCTGAGCTACTAATTTAGTTATTGAACTTGCTTCAGTACAGGTAGCATCAGCTTGCACCTTAGCCAATGCTTCTTCTACATCCATGGCTAGAGTTGTTACTTTACTTTTTGTACTTACTTCATCATAACTTTCTGCAACAGTTGATTGTACTATTATAGAATCATCATCAACTTATTGCGACGAGCTTCCTGGTCCCCTTACCATAGGAATGGTGTGCCTCCGATTGGTGTCTCTTTGGTTGTGCTCCATCACTTGACAAAGCAGCTCAGGATCATTAGTTTTATCTTCACCATTGGAGTCACTATCATCAGAAGAGCGCTTCAAGGCTGCATTTTCCTGTAGGCAAGCCCTTCTTAAGCCCTTAATATGATTACCAAAGTCCCTGAGTGTCCGTTCTTCGTCAACCCAATCTAGCCAATCCAATATGGCAGGGTATAGCCTTACCCTATTTGTTCGCTATATGTCGTATCTTTCCATCTCCTTCTCCAGTAACTCTTCCATGAGCTTATCTTCTTTTGGCTGGGGAGAGGCAGCATTTTGGTCGGCAGTAGATCTAAGTTCATCTTCTACTGCACATGGTTCATCCCCTACTGCATAGGGTTCGACCTCTGCCTATGAAGTGTGTTGGGGGACTGCTTGATGGGGCCTCTACTGAGGCTGATTCGAGGCTTCTTCTGTTGCCTCTTCTTAGGTTGCTGGGGTAGCATAGGGTGATTGTTGGCTTAGAGACGGGATAGAGAGGACAAAATAGGAATCAAGAGTTGTACACACTTGATCCTGCATTACATGTACTGACTCACGATCTAGTGAATTCGATCGTGGTGATGAGGGTGTTGTCTTAGGCTCATCAAATAGTTGCCAAACAGTTGAGGTTGATCATCGCCAATGCTCTCTTTCACTTTCTCTTCTTCTACGACCCTAGAAGAAATGATTGATTTTCTTTGCAGGCCTCAACTATTGAGATCTTTTCTTGTAAGGGGGTTTCAACTAAATGGTCTTGTTCTTGTTGACCATAGTAGGAAGCACTAGGGTGATCTCTCCCTCTTCCTCCCTTCTCTTGGAGCCTTTCCTTGTATCACCAATTCAATTATCCTTCCCTAGTTCCAACGCCACCAATAATGCCGATACTGAGACTGTATAGAACGTAGTTGAGCACGATTCTGTAGCACTTGCATCATTTCGTCTTATTAATTTGTTCCACTAGACGAGTGAAGTGAAATAGTGGCATGTTCACTGGTTCTTGTTTCCACACTGCTATCATCGAGCGAAATTTGGGACTAGTACACGTATAATAACTCCCATTTTTGCACTCTATGTTGCGACTAAACATATCATGCATATCTTCGGACTCGGGGAGAAAAGTGACATTGGTAAAGGATTCATGCACGTTCACTATCAGCTGGTCGCCTATAAAATCACTCTAGCATTCAAGTAGTAAGTCGCCACTATAGATCTTCAGCTACGCCAAACTGAGCCCTTCCTTCTGCATATTATAGATCTTGGTGAGTGTGGAAGGAGTGATCTCAACACTACTCTCCGCCATAGTGGATGTTATGGTGCTTTGTTCACCCTTTTGATCACGAGTGACCTGTGCAATTTGGTAGAACTGATCCACAAAGCTCTCTTGGTATGTTGGTGCATGGGCACCAAGAAAGAAAGTCAAGTGATTCAACGATAACTTCCACTATATCATCTCGATCAACCGAGATCCTTGGTTTCTCTCTATTATCCATATCCATAGATACTCGAGAGAAGCAAGACATCCTTCAATAAAGTCAGGATTTTTTTTATCGGAGTAGATTTCTTGGTTGCTTTTGAAGCTTATTTTAGAAGAAGGTTTGAAGATCTAAAAACTAGATCTTTAAGGTTTTGTCTCAAAAAGATGTTATCGAAAAGTCTTTTCAAAATTTCTAGGTTTAGAAATATATATATCCTTTCATTATAGATAATCTGAAACGACTCTTGGTTCACTTGGCAAGAAATCAATGTGATCTGAATATTCAAATTCATTGATGGGAAAGTGAATTTATATTAGTGGTTGCAATTTAATGGGTTCATTGGTCAAATACAAACCGCCATAACTACCTCTGTGTACAGGCAACTATTATAGCGCAGTAAATGACGTGCGCATTAAATGCGGGAAAAGAAAGGAATGTTTTCCTGCTTTAAAAATTGTAAATTTTTTAAGGTTCAGCACACTAAATGCTATGAGAAATTATTAATGTTATAGCAAGGATGCAGTAAGCTTGAGATGTTCTAGACATTATATACTTACATTATTTGTTTCACAGTGAGGTTACTGCAGTAAGCTTGACGAATCACCGTATGTCAGCTTACTATATTTGTCCTCACTGCATTTTTTGTTGTAGGCATTTTTGTGAATCACCACGAACTATCTATTATCATCCTACTTATAGCATTTCTTGCTTACAGTATGTAATGTATCACCATGCAATACATATAGTATTTCTCCTCACTCCAGTAGGGTCATAGTAACCTTTTGGTTAGCTGTTTAGAGTTTTTTTAGTGTTTCCACCAACAACAAACTTTCCTATAAAGTTTTTTCCTACATATGTAGCCTCCCTAATTCGGTCCTAAGCATATTGCACAGAGGTTTAGTTAAACTATTAGCTAATTGTGTGTATATGGGTATGTTTCCAAGTTTAACATCCTTCTTTTCCACATGGTCGCGAATAAAGTGATGTCTTACTTCTATATGCTTGGTCTATGAATGAAGAACTGGATTGTGTGGGATAGCAATGACACTCATGTTATCACGCATTATATGAGTTTCTCTTGCAAGTATCCTATAGTCCTCCAATTATTGTTGCATCCATAGTATTTGCGCACAGTAGCTTCTAGCAACAATGTATTTTTGCCTCTGATGTAGATGTTGTCATAGATTGCTATTTTTTGCTAAACCATGAAACTAGTCTATTTCTAAGAAATTGACAAGTTCCACACATACTTTTGAGGTCAATCTTGCAACCAGGGAAGTCAGAATATGAGTATCCTTTGAGATCAAATCTTCCATTCTTAGGTATTACAACCCTACCCCAGTTGTGCCCTTAGATACCTCAGGATTCTCTTAGCTACTAGGAGGTGAGACTCCTTAGGTGCTACTTGGTATCGTGCACAAACTCCTATAGGGAATAAGATTGTCAAGTCTGCTTGCTGTAAGATACAGAAGTGAGCCAATAAGTCTTATATACTGTGTGATATCAACGTCCTTTCCATCTTCATCTTTGTCAAGTCTAGTTTTTGTACTCATAGGAACGCATACAGAGGTTGAGTTGTCTTTCCCAAACTTATTGAGTAGTTCCTTTGTGTACCTCAATTAATTGATGAAGATGTCATTATCCAACTGTCTTACTTGAAGTCCTAGAAAGAAGTATAACTCTCCCATCATGTTCATTTCTAACTTCCTTTGCATCAGTTGGGAGAGCTTCTTGCATAGTTCTTTGTCAGTTGACCCAAAAATAATGTTATCAACTGAAATTTGGACTAACAATGTATTCTTGCCATCTTAAATTCCAAATAAGGTCTTGCCTACAACACCTTTCTGGAATTCGTTTTGTAATAGATACTGAGAGAGGGAGTATCATACCAAGCTCAAGGTGCTTGCTTAAGGCCATACAATGCCTTTTTTAACTTGTAGACTCTATTACTAGTTGAATCATCAAACCCTAGTGGTTGTTCAACGTAGACCACTTCAACTAGAAGTCCATTCAAGATTGCACTCTTCATATCCATTTGGTATATAGTGAAGTTGCTATGTGCTGCAAAAACCAAAAATATTATGATTGCTCTCAAGTCTGGCTAAGGGGTAAATGTTTTATTAAAATCTATGCATTCCTCCTAATAGTAGCCTTTCGCGACTAGCCTTACCTAATTCCTTGTAAAAAGCCTGACTCATCCAACTTGTTTTTCAACACCCCTTTGGACCCAATTGCACCCCGATGAGTAGGCCTGGTCACCAAATTCCAAACTTCATTTCTCTCAAACCTATTGAGCTCTTCGTACATGGCTTGTACCCAGCTAGGCTCACTTAGAGCTTCCTCATGGGTACCAAGTTCCGTTTGAAATACGAAGCAGGAGAATATGACTTCATAAGGTGCAGATCTCCTTTTCCTTATTATTTATCTTTTAATGATGTTTATTGTTTCCAATACAAATTAATTGTTTACGATTCCAGAGATAAAAATAGCCAATGGTCAAATAAGCACATAATACAGTTTTCCAATAAATCGGGAGATTGACAATAGCAGGGTAGTAATTCCTAGGATCTTTTGGGAGTTGTATGCAGCAGGTCAACCATGAATGCCGGTTATGCATACAATCCATACCTCAATAGCTTTGGGAGAGGCATTGAGATACATTATAGAAGCCTTATAATAATTAGAGTGTGGTAACTTGATAATTCATATGTAGTTGCTTAATAGGATAATAATTGAAATCAAACTCCAAGAATAGTCTGTGATTTTTGAATACATTTAACGTGCTCTTAATTTATTCATTTGTTATGCGTCTTTTGTTCTTGCATATTGTTTAGTTAGTTAATAGAATTACAAAAACACATTGATCTAGTAGTCTAGATAAAATTAGGCTAGTTTATTGTAGTGATTCACTAGGGTTATACTTATCTCTATGAAATATGATAATCCTTGCCACTAATTATTAACTACAAGTGCATTTGCAATTAGCTGATAGAAAATAAAGTTTATGTTTTATGGTGTAACATGTAGTTCAGTTTCAAATTTTAATTTTGGTGATCTAATTTGGTTTCGGCTACTGAACCAATCATTGCTCGCCCATATCCCCAACGTCCACAAATACGGTGTAGTTCGTTTTCTTTCTTTTTTTTTTTGTTTATCCCAATTTTTTGTTACTTTCCATATTAAAATGGTTACATTTATCTAAAATATCTCTACTAAATGCTTGTTGGACTTATCATTAATTAAGTACTTAAAAATAAATAAGGATATAAGAAAATTTATGAGTTAAGTTTTTGTTTTTCCATGTTTTTCTTAATATGCTGTGAAAAACTAGATGTAATTATATTTTTTATCTTTTTGCAAGGGTGGAAATATCACGTATTATGAGCCATATGGGATGATGGAAGTACTTATTCACCTTTGCGTGAAATAATTTGATCTAACTTTGGTTAGTGATATTGCACAAAAGCCCATGAGTCAACAATTAGTAAAAAAATAAACGCCAAATCACACACTACTCCAATTGCAAGCTAAAAGTACATATGCATCAGCAGCACCAATTAAGGATCAAGGGCAATGGATCCACCACCCCCTTCTTTCTTTCCCCACCCTGACTCCGCCAACTCCTCGCCGCGCTCCCGCCCCGACTCCGCCTGGGATGACACCCTCCTTCCTCCCGTCCCCGGCGCCAAGCTCCGCCTCATGTGCAGCTACGGTGGCCACATCATCCCCCGCCCCCACGACAAGTCCCTCTGCTACGTCGGCGGTGACACCCGCATCGTCGTTGTCGACCGCAACTCCTCCCTCTCGGACCTCCACTCCCGCCTCTCCCACACCCTCCTCAACGGCCGCCATTTCACCCTCAAGTACCAGCTCCCCACCGAAGATCTCGACTCCCTCATATCACTCGCCACCGACGAAGACCTCGAGAACATGATCGAGGAGTACGACCGCACCACAGCCGCCTCGCCCTTGAAGCCATCGCGCCTCCGCTTGTTTCTCTTCCCTACTATGCCGGAAACCGCCGCTTCAATGGGCTGTTTGCTCGATGATGCCAAGTCGGAGACGTGGTTCGTCGACGCGTTGAATGGCTCCGGATTACTCCCGAGAGGTCTCTCGGAATCCGCCGCCATTGATAACTTGGTCGAGCTTAATAATGGCATGGGCAACAGTGATTCTTGTACGGATCTCGAAGCTCAGAATAATGAGTCCAACATTAAGCAGGTTATTGCCAAGAGTCAGGAAGTGGTAGTGGATTCGCCGCCGGTGGTGGAGACGAGTTCTTCATTTGGGTCGAGTTCTTCGACTCCATCAATGGCGAATCTGCCACCCATTAAGGTTAGAGCTGAAGATTATCTGATGGCGGGGCTGGATGAACAGTTTTCGCATGTGAGTATTGCAAATTTTGCTTCACCGCCGGTGACATATCCTGGCTTCCCCGCCGTCAGATCTGGTGGAGAAAATCAGGTTATCTGTGATGATGAGAAATCGGAGAAATCAGAACATGGGACGGTGGCGGCAAGTGGACTGCGGAAGCCACCACTGCCATTGCAGCCGGTTCAAAGGAAGCTTGTTGATATTCATAATTTACCGTCGCCAGACTCAAAGCACGCTGGAGGCTACAACTTGCCTTCGCCTGACTCTGTTGCCAGGTATCTCACTCTTAAGTCTTAACTAATAATAATTATTATTAATGAGTGTAGACAATGGGCATCAACGGGTAGTCATTGGGATGATATTACATTATTCTAAATTATATCCTAACATGTCATTATATAAAATGGCGTTATTAATAGGAAACCGTTTAAAATAATTGATATCATCATGTATTCATTCTCATTAATCGCGTTTCATTAGAGCTAATGGGAACAAAAATACCTCGCTCTCTTATTTCCGGATCTCTCATTCAAACTTATTAATCACATTTTCACCCAAAATACCATTTTCCACTTATAATATTATCTATAAGCATATCATGTATTGCATATAAATGGAATACATAATAATATAATATTATATAATTGATGTAATATTTAATCTAAAATTATAGAATATATTATGTTATACTAATATTACAATAATATTACCATAAAAAAATATTACAATAATATTTTTATTTCTAAAAAGACGTATTGTTATTATTTTCATATCATTGTTATTGTTATTTTAATATAATAACATAATATCATAATGAGTAGGTCTTTGGTGCACCCACCACACAATAAGCTTATTGTGCATTCCCCAATTTAATTTTGGAATTACATATATAATAAGGGCTGTGTTTAGATGTCACCAAACTGATGGTGGCGTAGTGGTATAGCGTTGTTGTATGCACGCTGAGGTCTCGTGTTCAAGCCTTGCGTAGCGTGCAACCTTGAATTTTTTTTTTATTCTGTAAAACAAATAATATATATATATATATTAAGGCATGTTTGTTATTACGTAAGAGACATTAGCCCAAGCCTTGCGTAGCGTGCAACCTTGAATTTTTTTTTTATTCTGTAAAACAAATAATATATATATTAAGGCATGTTTGTTATTACGTAAGAGACATTAGCCTAGGTAGTAAAATCCAAAATTGTTAGATATTAGGGCACGGGTTCGAATCCCATCTTCTCCAATTTTTTATATATGTGCACTTTTTATATTATTTTAGACAATGTAATATATTATTTTAAAAAATTATATATTATTCAAAAAAAATGTGTATACCTGTAACATAACATATACTATTACACAATATAATATATACTATTACGCAATATAACATATACTATTAAACAACAGAATATTTAAAAAAATTTATATATTATTCAAAAAAAATGTGTATACCTGTAACATAACATATACTATTACACAATATAACATATACTATTAAACAACATAATATATTATTAAAAAATTGTACATGTAACTATAACATATACTATTGCGCGATATAACATTTACTATTGCGCAATATAACATATACTATTGAACAATATAAAAAACAGAGCAAAATCAAGGTTCGAACCCGCGCGCCTGAACCGTACTTGTTCGTGTCTCACCGCTGCACCACATGTTGTTGTAAATTCATCCAAACAAGGCCCTTATATATATTCTTAATTTCAAATTAAATAAGAAAATTCACAATAGTGCAATTGTGTGTTGGGTGCACACAAGTTTTTGCCTATCATAATACATATACTTACTATTTTGTAGTTAATATATAAAATTAATATATACATATATATATAATTAATAAAGGACAAAATTGGAACTTTAATTGATTTTTATTTTCTTTGCAAGACTTCAAACCAAGCAACACTAATTTCATTATGATTTTTATTGTGATTAATCCCTTAACTATTTTATTTTTTATCAATTCCGAATTAATTTATACCAAGTGGCCCTAACGCATGTCTGTGCCAAACATGTAATGTATTTTAGACAATTCAGTAACTATTTAGATGATAAACAAATAATATTATTAAACAACAAACAAGTAATAATTCATTATGATTATTATTGTGATTAATCCCTTAACTATTTCATTTTTGTATCAATTCCAGATTAATTTATACCAAGTGGCCCTAACACATGTCTGTGTACCCAAAATGTGTAATATAGTTTAGATAATTCAGGAACTATTTAGATGGTAGACAAATAATATTATTAAACAACAAACAAGTAATACTTTTTAGGGAACATGTACTCCATCGGTCCAATATAAAAAGCCATATTTTCAAAAAAACAATTGTCCTAAAAAAGAGTCTAATTCAAAAGTCAATCTTTTATTTTATTGGTCAAAGTTAAAAAATAATAATATTAATTTCACGAATAAGTCAATGTAGTTGAGTAAGAACAATACTTGTATAAGTGAGAATTCAGTATTTTTAGAAGGTGATTTCTGTCTAAATGGTTAAAATTAATAAAAAAAAAAAAGTTGTAACTTTCTTTTAAACTGAAGGAGTACAAGTACAACTATTTTGAGATCTAGATCTGAATGCACTCGATGCACATGAGTTTTTGCAAGATATTATAAACACGAGCTATAATCATTTTAGGTAGTTAGTGCATTAGGGACCACTCTAAATTTAAATGTCCTGAAAACACAAAGGTTAATTAAAAAGAAATTTCATAAATCGTGAATTCAAATGTAGGGTTCACGAGCACTGTTCATCTATGAGCAATTGAGACATTTATTAGGCTCGTAAATTTATAATTAATGTGGGAAAAAGATAATATATTAATCCTAAACTATTGGGAAGTAGTACATATAATGTGCACTATTTGTTAGATCCACATAATTAATGTTTTAAATTGCAATTTTTCGGTTCTTTATGATCCAAACGAAATGCTCTTTTGCAAATGACATTTTTTATAGTATATAATGGGATTTTGTCTTCCTACTCAGTGATTGCAGCATTGCATCAGCTGGATCCCTACCTAGACAAACAATCTACCAAGATCCAACTCAACTTATAAACCGAGAAAATCGGGTTCACCTTCAAGCCGACCCGAAGATAAACAACACCACTCAAGATCCAAGCTCCCAAATTCCACAACAAAACCAACAACAATTCATTCAAAGTACACATTACATCCAACACCCTCCCTTACCCATGTCCTCCTACTACCCCATGTACCTCCACCCCCAAACACAGCAACCCGACCAACAATACCCGGTGTACTTGTTGCCTCAGGCTCAGCCCTCCTATGACCGCCCATTAACGCCGCCAGTTTATCCCGCTAAGTCAGAGATGGTGGCAAACATGCACCACCAGATGGGCGGTGGACAAGTGATGGTTCAAGTTCCGACACATCAGTATCAACAGCACTACATTCAAATGTCGCCTCAGGCACAATCTAATACTGCTGTCGGTGGTGGTGTGGGGCCTGCTTATGGATATGAATATACTCCTCATATGCAAGATCAGGGTTATTATGGTCAACCAGTGGCGGCGGCATCAGTGCCACCACCTCAGTACCAGACTATGACTCCAGCGACTGCGGTCATGTTCACTCAGGCTTCAACTCAAATTTCTCCGGACAACAATGCACCACAATCCTCGTGATTTGTCAAAATGGAAATAAATTTAATGGTTATTGTTTTGAATCTTTGATGCTTGAAATTATTTATCTATGTAATGATCCGAAAAACACTAAAGTTACTATATATGTAATTTTCTCTTAAATTTCCTAGTTAGGTAAGTCATGCAACTTGCTTATAAAAGGAATTGTTTACACATTCTAATTCAACTGTCCACAACGAAAAGATTGGTCAATTCCAGAGCGCAATAAATTTTATATCAATTAAAAGCTTGATTCATAAAAAACTGTTGTAGAAATATAAATTTGGTCACTCCAATGTCTACCAGCTAACCGTAAGTGGACTGTGTAGTTGATAGAAAGTGGCAATCAAGGTTGCATCCCACAAAGACTAGTGAAGATGAAACATAATCAGAGTACTACAGTGTCCTACAACAACCTCATATCTATGCAAATCTTATAAGATTCGTTTGTTGTTTATTACCCTACTTACTAATTATCCAGACTCTAAGATAAAATTAAGAGAACAATATACTAACTAACTATCACTATTAGGTAATTTAACAAAGGGTTTAACAAATATTAAAGACTATCTTAGGATGTCGATTTCAGAATTACTTACCGTATAATCATAGACAATTGCACATTCAGACGTTATATGAATTACTATGATTATTATGCTTGTCCGTTATACGACTTCGTGAGTATGCATTTTTAAACCTCCTTCCGAAGTATCTAAGGATTGGATTATAACAAACAACCATAAGTTGACATGTCTATAAATCCTAAACATACCTAGGAAATACCCCCATAGTATGCCCTCTATTAGGAATTGTGCCTTGAATCAGGTGGGTTCGGGTCGATGTTCGTGTCAAGGTGGAGGCTTGAATTTGAAGTGCGTTGGAAGAAACGCAACTTGGCCAGAAGGCAACACGGTCGCGTTAAATTGTGGCTAGAAAGTGATGCGACAAGATAAGGCGACACAGTCACGTCATTTGTTGAACGCGGTCGCTTCACTTGTTGGACGTGGTCGCGTCAGTTGAGGTAGCGCAGAAGATAGGCTAACGCGTGTTTAGACCCAGTTTGATCTGTTCTGTATCTAGGATTAGGTTGTGGGGTTATAAATAGTCCTATTATCTTTGTGATTTGTACAGACAGAGAGAGGTTGTCAGTTTGGGGTATTCTAGAGTTGGTATATGTTGACTATTTGGTACTCGTTTGGTCTATAATATTCAGTGTGCTTTTGGAACTCTATTTTCGGGTTTAAAGTCATTTGGTCAATAGAATATGGAGAATTTATTTTGGTCGAGTGTCCATTAATTGGTACTCAATTTATCTCCGTTTGTTAGGATGGAGAGTCTGATAGTTGACCTAGGGTCAAATTTATCTTTGTCCTATATTGTAACACTCTTTGATATATTGATTGGTTCTTCTTATTTAACACTGGACGTAGCTAACAAGTTGCTAGCGAACCACGTTAAATTTGGTATGTTTTGCTTTGTTATTCTTCTCGTTTATCATCTGTTTGTGTTTATTATTTCCCAACAAGTGGTAACAGAGCTTGTTACAAGTGTTCGCTGTATGGTGGGAAAGATATCTGGAGTAAATATGAAGATCAACAAATTTGTGAGTGAATTTGGAATTGAGGTGCAGCTTTATCCGAAGAAGTCGCACGCTGGTGGGTTCAAGTCAAGGTGGAGATTGTTAGGAATTGTGCCTTAAATCTGGTTCGGTTCGGGATGACGTTCGTGTCAAGGTGGAGGCTTGGATTTGAAGTGCGTTGGAAGAAACGCGATTGCGCTAGCAGGCAACACGGTCGCGTCAAATTATGGCTAAAAAGTGACACGAAAGGATAAGGCGACGCGGTCGCGTGGCTTGTTGACGCGGTCACTTCATTTGTTGAACACGGTCGCATCACTTGTTGGACGCGGTCGGGTAAGTTGAGGCGGTGCAGAAGATGGGATAACGTGTGTTTAAGCCCAGTTGATATGTTTTGTGTCTAGGATTAGGTTTGGGGGCTTATAAATAGTCCTATTGTCTTTGAGATTTGTACAGACAGATAGAGGTTATTAGTTTGGGATATTCTAGAGTTGGTCTTTATTGAGTACTTGCTACTCGTTTGGTCTTGAATATTCAGCCTGCTTTTGGGACTCTATTTTCAGGTTTAGAGTCGTTTGGTCAAGTGTCCATCAATTGGTACCAAATTTGTCTCCATTTGTTAGGCTAGAGAGTTTGATAGTTGACGTAGGGTCAAGTTTGTCTTTATCCTATATTGTAACACTCTTTGATATATTGATTGGTTCCTCTCATTTGGCCGTGGATGTCGCTAATACGTTGCTCGCGAACCATGCTAAATTTGGTGTGTTTTGCTTTGTCGTTCTTCTCATTTTTCGTCTGTTTGTGTTTGTTCTTTCACAACACTCTCACCTTCTGGTCCTATATAGGTACATATTATGTCATATGTTGTTTATCCACCAATACCCTCTCGTTCTGGTCCTATTTTGGAGCTTAGGTGATCAATCTATCATAACATCATCCATTCCTCAACATATTCAAAAACATAAAAAACATAAAATTAGAGCATACATCAAATAATTTTACATTCATAATTAATATCTACTCTCTAGCCCTATGATTTCATACAACTACTCCATAATACTAAAAAAAAATTAAATAAAGTTATTGTTCAACAATAAACTGAAAATAACATAATTAAAGTACTATTGTCAACCATCAATTCCGAAAAAAGAATCTTCGACATCCTTCTCCGGCTTCCTACAACTGCAGAAAACTAACCTAAAACTGCTACCGGAACAATGTGCAAAAAGTACTTTATATGATGTATAACTGTTGTTAATGATGTAAAAAAGAACCCTAAGGCTAGGAATTTATAAGAGTATGCAACCGTAGGTTTAGGTCGGGATTAAATCGGATAAAATCCCAAAAAAATGCATCATACGGAGAAAACTCGCCATTTTTCTAGACCGAATAAAATGCATACATTCGGTCTAGCAAATGCTAACCATTTATACATGTGTTTCATGGTCAGTGCAGGAAGTTAGACCGAATCAAGTGGGTATATTTGTTCTAGCAAATGCTCATCGTTTACATTGTTTTAAGTAATCAACGCAGGAACCTAGATCGAATCACTTGAATGTATTTGGTCGTGCAAATTGCACTTTTTCTTCTTCTCATTTTGCTTCGTCTTTTGAGCTTCTCCACTTCATCTTGGGCGTACCCAAAGACTATTTTGGGCCCAAATTTCTAATGTCTTCTTTCCAAGGCTTCTTTTATTCATTATCTCAAAAAATGCGTTGTTTTATATTGAAAACACTACAAAACTAAAAAAACAAGTGAAATCCGCCAACATATAAAAACGTGGGTTAGGAAGTACCAATTTACGCAATAATGCACCATTCTAGCTATGAATATGTGCCTAAAAATCACGTAAATGTGAATTATCAAATTTGTAAAAGGTTGGCTGAGTTAATACCACGGAACAGTCCGTCAACTTGAACTTGAAAAAATTAAAAAAATTTAGGAGCTCCGTATATTTTTTTGTAGCTAGATAGATAATATATATATTAGACATAAATAAAATTAATAAAGTTAATTAGTCGAGCGGATAAGTATCTTTGTGAGATTTTTGTTGTTTGGGATCAAACCTTGGTTTGTGTTGGTCTATTATTTTTAGACCTTTTTCCAGCATTGGGCCTGGACCTTTAAGTGGGTTCTGATATTGGTATCGAACCCTCACTATGTCTTCTGTGCCTTTTTGCCTTTCGAGAAAGGTGTTGTTTAGCCACCAGTTCGACAAGCTATCAAAAAAATTTCAAATGCTATTATTTTTTGACCTTTTTTTCAGCGTTGAGCCAGGGCCATTAAGTGATCAATAAATATAGAATTTTCCAGCATTGGGTCCAGCCCATAAGTGGGTTGTGGTACTGGTGCACAAGGCCCTGTGTAGGCCCTCTTTTTTAACTTGATTTCAGGGACTTAATTAATAATATTATTATTATTTTAATTACAACATTTCATAAACAGTTGGGAATAAATACTATTAACATCTTGATTAATACTTTTCAAAAATAAAAATTGCAGTTTCTTTTTTAAAAAAGAATTGGGGATAAATCATTGAGGAACTTGATTATACAGATTTATTATGAAATGAGAATTGTAGATATACACATACGAAAGAGAAAAACAATAGAGACTTGTAGAAGTTTGTGTTAAATTTTTCAGGCTAATCCATATGGTGTAACATGCAAGGTACATCTAATTGTAAAAAAGAACTATTTGCGATTTTGTTATTATTTGTTTTTCCATTAGTTGAATCACATGACTTTGACTTTATTTTTATTTAAATATTAATACACACACACACACACACTTTTATGCATTATTAAATAATGTAATATACAATATTATATGTGGTTTAGATTTATATTTTTTGGATTGAAATATTAAAATTTCAATATTATCTAGTGAATTCTTGAATTATTATCAAACTGAATAATATATTAATTATTATTTTTAAATTTTATTGATTACATAAATAATGTAGTATGTACAAATATATTTTTCTAATGCCCAAAGTGAATATTTAGTTTTACTTTTAGGATTAAGTTTTAAACATGATATGTATAAAAAAACGTACTTATGTAAATATCATCGTGTTAGTTTAGTAATTAAAGTTTAATTAATAAAAGTATTAAATTATATATCCATTTTACTCAATTATTATGGAGTTCTTTTAATCTTTTTCTTTTCCTTGTTCTTATGATAAAAAAAAAATCTTAATATTGTGCAAAATCGTAAAAAATACACATTTAGTTTTTCTACAAAAAAATTCGCAATGTGTTCCTTTTGTTGAAGATACATATTTCAACATTGCATTATATAATTGGAATTTAGTTTTCGATAGAGTTTCTAGAGTGAAAAAGTCCCACTTCTGTCTAAAAAGCCTAGTTTCTCTCACGCTCTTGCAACCGCTTCCCCCCTCTTGATTGTTGCGACGGCGGGTGAGAATTTTCCAATCCTTCTTAATAAATGTTTTATTATGGACCTAAACCCTTCTTTTGAACAAATGTTGCTAGAACTTTTCTAAATATTATTCAAGGAATGTCAGTCGCTGTGAAGCTAAAAGGAAGATTGGTGAAGAAATTGTTCGATCGAAGTGTTGCTGAAGCATATGGATCTACTAGGTTCTACTGGGGAACACCAATTGTTCAGTTCTCGAAAGCCAAAACTGACACCTTAGATTCGCAATGTAAGTTTGTTCTAATTGGAAAATTTTCACATGGAAGGCCCCCTAGGACTTTACAGTCGAGTTTGTCTAGATTTGGTATTGTTATTATTGTTTTTATTAGGGCGATCACTAATAAACATGTTATGATTAGGCTTAATAATGAAGAGGATTTTCAAAGGCTTTGGTCGAAACAGATTGTGCATGTCTCATGTTACCCGATGAGGGTTAGTAAATGGTCCAAAGATTTTACTACTGTCTGAGTCATCTGCGGTTCCGATTTGGAATTCTTTTCCAGAACTTTCGTTGTATCTTTTTTATAAAAAGGAACTTTATAAATTGCTTATCTGATTGGGGTCCCGTTGAGAATAGATGAACCTACGACTAATAGATCTTGACCTAATATTGCTAGAGTTTGTGTAAAACTTAATTTGGCTAAGTATAGGCCTAAGGAAATATTTATAGGATGTGGAGAAAAACTAAGTACACAGAAAGTTTCATATGAGAAAATTCCTAGTTATTGTTCTAAACAAAAAACGCCTTGGCCACATAACTTTAGACTACTTTAATGATGATTATAAAAAGAAAATAGCCGTTAAAACCAATTTGAAAGTATTTGAACCAGGAAAAAGCTAAAAAATAATGGGCCCCCAAGATTGATCTCTTTAATAAATTTCAAGTCAAACATCTGGCTAAGGGACACTCTGACCACAACCCTTACTTTTGTCTATGCTTTCTAAGGAAAGGTCTCATAATCCTTCATTTAGGTTTTTAAATGGTTGGACAAAACATCATGGTTTTCTAAAGGTAGTTGAAGAGTCCTAGGTTGATCCTACTAGTCAAAGGCATGGTGAATGTCCAACAAAAATTGTTTAGGCTTAAAGCTTGCCTTAAAAAATGGAAAAAGAATCATGTTTGGTAATATCATGGATATAGTTAAAGAAGCTAAAAACAAATTGGTTGAGCAAGAAAATAATTACTTGAATAACCTTACTAATCCAGAAGTTATCCTGCTTAAACAAGACAAGATGAGTTTACTCATGCCTTGTCTGTGGAGGAGTCTTTCTGGAAACAAAAAATCAGCCTATAAATAAATAAAGAAAGGGGAGAAAAATATAGCTTATTTTCATGCTTTAGTAAAAAAGAAAAGATCTAAAAACAGAATCTATAAATCATGGTTTAATGATATTAGTGTTAATGAGCCTTCTGTGATTGCTTCAACTGCTTGTCAATTCCTAAAAGAAATGTTTCCCATTGAGGTATGCGACTTGAATAACCCCATCTTTAGCACTATTAAACCCCTCTTGAATCAAAATGATGCTGAAAAGTTGATTGCTGCTTCTGATTTAAAGGACGTTTATGAGACTGTGTAAAATATTGAAAAGGATAGTATGACATATTTTGGTGAATTTTATGCTCTTTTCTTTTAATGTTGTTGGGATCTGGTTAAAGAGAATTTGTTTGAAGATGCTAAAGATTATTGTCTAGGTTTACCAATGCCTAGAAGTTTCACCTCTATTTCCTTAAGTCCTAAGAAAGAACACTCTGTAGTTTGGGCTGATTTTAGACCCATTAGCCTTTATAATGTCATAACATTTTTCTTTACTAAATTGGTCAATAATAGGTTGTTTCAACTCCTTACTACATTAATTCCACCTTTCTAAAGTCGATTTGTGCCTACTACGGATATTTCGGATAATATTATTCTTGCTCAAGAAATGATCCATGGCTTACATGTTAAACAAAAATGGCAGGATGATTTTGAAAACAAATTTCCAGAAAACATTATGATAGAATTGAATGGGGGCTTCATATAAAATTTTGGGGCAATTGGGTTCCCTAGGCTTTTTATTACTATGTGGCTAATTGTGTTAATAATTCTTGGTTTTGATTGTTGATAAATGGGTCCCTTTCTAGTTTCTTTAAATCTAGTAGAGGTATTAGACAGGGAGATCCCCGTTCTCCTAGTTTATTTGCACTATTTTCTAATGTGTTCACTAATGGATTGCTTGAACTATTTGAGATCTATCTTGGGTTGAGATTTCAGTAAAACTTTCTTCTTGTCCTTTCCCTCTCTTTTTCTAATGATATAATAGTGTTTACTTCTACTAATGTGGCTTGCTTTGGGAAACTTGTTAATTTTCTTTCTTGTTTTGAGAGTGCTTCTGGCCCAAAAATAAATTACTATAAAAGCCTTTTATTTTTGGCGAAAATACCACTGTTTATAGGAAGAAGAAGATTTTGGAATTGTGTAATTTCATTGAGGGAGGGGAGATTAGAGCTGATAAAAAATGTGTTAGTCTCTATTCCTCTTTATACTTTGAGGGTTGTGTGCCCCATAAAGGTTTATTGTTAACAGACTACACAACCTATTCAACAGTTTTCTATGGGGCTCAAAATTAAAAGTTAGGAAATTACACCGGTCCTCATAGGAAAAAAGTGTGTTTTCCTAAAAATGGGGGTTTGGAGTTAGGAATATTTATTATATCAGCGAAGCCTTTGCAGTTAGTGCGTGATGGAAATTCAGGACTTCCATTGTGCTTTAGTGTAAAGTATTGAAGCAAAATTATCTTTAAACAACCCACCTCTTCAATGCAGATTTTGGAAGGAACCAATCACGCTTTTGGAAAAGATTACTTAACGCTCAACTCCTTACTGATGCAAATCGTGTTTGGAGAGTAGGGGCAGGTGAATTGACTCTTTGATTTGATAATTGGTGTTTTGATTCCCCTTTATGTATAGGGATAATTACAAAATGGCCGCCAAACTATTAGCACTTTTTCACTTCGGCATATGAACTATTAACATCGACTAAACTTCCGCCAACCTATTCAAATATTACTACTCGAAAGCTGCCAGCCATAATACCACCTAAATCCATTGCACACCTAATTTTGGAAAACACCCTTTTGGGACAAAATTTGGGCGGTATTCTGGCGGAGAGCTTTCGAGTAGTAATATCCAAATAAGTTGGCGACAATTTAGTCAATGCTAATAGTTTATATATAAAAGTGAAAAAGTGTTAATAGTTCTGCGACCATTTTGTAATTATCCCTTATGTATAATTGTTGAGGTTTTTAACTACGATGATTTGATTAAGTCTTATAGGGATATGAATGACTGGAAATTTAATCTGTTATATAATATGCTAGTTGCACATGTGGTAGATAATATTTGCCTTTTATCTATTAATCCTGAATAACTTGATACGCCTGCTTAGAAACTTACCTCAAATCATCTTTTCACATTTTCTTTAGCTTGGAATACCCTGAGATTTCGCAAACCCTTAACAGTTTGGCAATTCATGACGTAGCCCATATCCGTTCTAAACACTCATTCAATGTTTATTCTAAGGTTGATCAATTGCTGTGTTCCCCTTGATGGCAACCTTAAAAAGAGAATTTTGAGGTCATTTTGATATATCCTTTTGTTGTTGTACTTATGAAGAGACCAAACATACTTTGATACACTGCATGTATTCCTTGTTGATATAGCAATCCTTTGCATCCTTCTTTTAGATTGAAATCACTCCCAGTTGTTATGTGAAGTATCTTGTGCTCTGGTTTGTTAAGAAACGTAGTTACGAGCATATTATAATTTATTTTCCTTTCCTTGTCTTTGGTTCATTTGGTATGCTCGTAACATGGATAAATTCCTAAATTCAGATGGTTCCGGCTACCCTTGATCCAACGAATGGTAGTAAAAATCTTAGAATTGCTTTTATGGCTGATATGTTGCTTGTTTGGTCTTGGAGAGGAAGCTAGCACATTGCTTCTATTTGGCAAACAAAAAACCCATTTTTTAGTTCGACGGTATCCCCCAAATAATGGTTTCTTAAATTAAACATTGATGAGGGCATCTAAAGGTAACCCTAGCTTGGCTGAGGGATTAATTTGGAGCTCTAATACTTGTTTTGTTTGCCGGATTCTAAAAATTCTTGAACTCTTCCGATACTATTACAATTAAACTAACTACAGTAGTTGAGGGCTTACGCCTTAGTCTTAAACTGGGCAATTCGATAGTGTGACTCGAAGTGGATGCTTTGGCTATACTTATGTTGCTTAAAAATAATGTAGTAGGGTGTGGAACATCCGTATAGTTTTGCAGATTTTTATGAAGCTCACTGAAAAGTTTGAGATGAGAGCTTCGTACATCCACATGAAGGAAAACGAGGCTACATATCACTTGGGAAATAAAGCTATCCAAGAAGAAAGCATCTTCGAAATTCCGGACATTGATTTATGTAAAATACTTAAAGGCTTTTTTTGTATAGATGCTTTAGGCCTCCCCAATTTTAGATTTTCCTAAGTTGCCCATTTTTGTACTAGTTTAAGAATTGCACTTGGTGTAAAATTTCCAAAATGCAGTTATATACAGGTTTGAGGATCTGTGACAACACTTTTTATAACCTAGTAGTACTGCAAGTATACTGTGCAACAGTAGCTACTAGTGAGTAAGGTCGATCCAACAGTGACTTTTACTTATGTTAATTTAATACCACGAACTGAATAATCCAGATCTATCTAGACTCTCGAATAAAATTGATTGTTGTGATTAAACTAAAACTAAATTGTAAGTAAAATAAATAAACAAGTAAGACGCTAAAATAATGCAAAGCAAATAACGATGGAGAAGAAATCAATATTGACGTAACCTAGGTTTTAATTTCGATTACGTTCTCCTATGTTCAATTACTCTATTATTCTGGACTTCTAAACCGACTTCAAGTTCATATTAGGCAATCACTACTCTAGTTAGCCCTCATCTCAGATGATGCTAACGTGTTGATTACGTACGAATAATTACCCTCTCGGGCTAACTATCACTTATGAAACTCCAAAGGAATCCTAAGATCAATGCCTACACAAGTATCTCACTCCTCTCGGATGACCATTAATATTTATGTTATGTGTCGTAAGCCTATTAACAACCCTCCCCTCCTGGGGGTCGAGTTATTAAGCAATTAGAATAAAGTAATTAATCAGATTGAATTAATAGAACACACATAAACACATAAAATAAGAACATTGAACAAAGTCTAGAACACGAATGATAATCAAAACATAGTAAAATGAAAACCTACTTTCTAGCCCTAAAATACATAGGGTGTTTAGATACTCATGTTCATAACTAAAACCAAGATACGTTCATAGACAAACATGGAAAGAAATTAGAAACAAATTACAATAGATCAATCCCAGAATCTTGAATCTTGATATTCGCCACTTGTTTCTTTCTCGCCAATTCAATGCTTCAATCTCTAGAATATGATGTATGATGATAACTTCAGGCTTAGATAACCCTAATATGCTTGGAAGGATTGGGATTGAAATGGGCCAAAAATCGGCCCAAGGCAAAAAAAATGTGTGAACCGGCTCAACTGATCCCGCCGGATTAGACGATCTATACTAACTCTTTAGAAAGCCTCGATGGATCCGGCCAGATTGGGTCTTATGGGCTCCTCATTGTTTTCCTCCGAAAACATGATACGACTGGATTGGATGAAACCATCCAACCGGTTTGGGCTTGTTGTCTTCTTCTAAAACTTCACCATTTTTTCCTTTTCTTGCTCATTTCTTCTCCAGACTTCGTACAAATGGAATTTTAAGCCTAAAATTTTACCTTTAACTACAAATACAAGCAAACACATTATTCAGCTCAAGATAATCAATATAAGCATATAATCACCAAATTTGTATGAAAACACTACCAAAATACTAGGATACATCAGTCTAAATGCATGCATACATTACGTGTATCAACCTGACTCAATCTCCCCATCACCATGATGGTTTTGCTTAAAAAAAAAAAAAAAAAAAAACATTGCATTATGTATTTTATCCTTTTTAAAGATAAGTTTTTAGTGATGTCACATGTGGTATGTGATTAAATAACGCTTCTTTTATTTTGTAGTTTTAAGAACTTGAGAACATTAACGACTTTATAAATCACATTTATTCTTGAAAACTGCATCATGGTCATAAACTTTTCTTCGAAGCACACAAAAGCATGATTGATAATATTTTATAAAAAAAATTCAATGTCTAAAGCATGCAAACTGAATCAGTTCAAACAAATAAATATGATTTTTTCTGTAGTAGAACTTGTAAGATTTTTGTACTATGGAGAACTCTTTCTACAAACATAAGAAATGAAAAATGGGATTGTATTGAATAGTGTATCAACTAGAATGACATTATGGTTCTATTGAAAAGGAAGAACTACTTATTTTGCATAAAAAATTCTCAATAAATTATATAAGGAATAATATTTTATTATTGATAAATGTAGTCAACTCAAACTGATTGTTGGGTTCAAACTCATAATACGAGATTAAAGTTTTGATGGTTCATAAAATATTAGTTTCAAAGCTTTAGATAAAAAAATAAGAGATAATACAGAGTTGTGGCAATTCCACCAACTTTGATATGAAATTGCTCTTTTGGGTGGTGATTACATAATCTCAGAAGAAACTAAACAATATATTGTGCATGCCATCATTAATCCTCTATATCGATAAAGAGATTGCATGAAATTGATAATTGTAAAAAGTTGAAAGAAAAGATGTCAAGCTTGAAAAGATGCACACTCATATGCCATTAGCTGATATACTCACTAAAATCTTCCAAAAAAAAAAAAAAAAAAAAAAGAAAGTTAAAAATTGCATCTTCGAAATCTACTCCAACGAAAAAGTCTAACTTCATTGAAGGAAGACTTGCATCTCTCGAGTATTTACGGATACAAATGGCTAAGAGAAATAGAGGATCTCAGTTGACTGAGACAATATGGAGGAAATTATCTTCGAGTCATCTGACCTTCTTTCTTGGTCCCTACACACCAAGACATTCGGAAGACTTGGTGGAGCAGTTCTACTCAACTGCGGAGGTCACTCGCAATTTCAGGGGTAAACCAACCACCACCACATACACCGTAAGGAGGAGGACCATTGAGATGACTCCTTCTGCGATCACCAAGATCTATTCTATGCGAGATGAAGGATTGACTCCAGCACAACTAAAGATCTTTGGTGGAGAGCTACTGCTTGAATGTTGAAGGTGTTCACAGGTGACCAGCAAGTAGTAAATGTGCATGAATCGTGTACCAAGGTTAATTTCATTCCTGAGTTTGAGTTTCCACATGATATATGTAGCCGTAGTATAGAGTACAAGACTGCGAGTTATGATAAGTGCACTAGTCCCAAATTTTGGTTGATGATCGCTGTGTGGAAAGAGGATTCAGTGAACTGGCCACTTTTCCTCTTTACTTGTCTATTGGAGGAGGTCACGAAGATGAAAGGCCGAAGGAGCTATGGAATTGTGCTCAACTATGTTCTCTACCATCTCGGTACCAAGCGAAGGGATGAAGAAGAGAGAAGGGTGACCCACGCCCCTACTGCTCCTATTGGGAAACGGAAGATGATGGTTCTGAAAGCCCCTTCCAAGAAGAGATTTCAACCGTTGAAACCTGTAAAGGAATCAATCATTCTTCTAGTACTGTTGCAGAAGAGGAAGATGAAGAGAATACTTCTGAGGAAGAGCCCTTACAGAAGAAATTAAGGAGGCTGGTCAAAGCTACCTCAAGTCCAGCAGTGTCAGGCAACACTTTGATGAGCCTGAAGCAGCAACCACCGCGATGACCATCTTCTGATTGTGAGCCAATCCACGTAATGCAGGAACAAGAGAACTCCACTCTTGATCCTTATATTTTTTTTTCTATATTGCCTCTTAGCCAGAACCCACCCCATGGTACTTCTACAAATTAAGAAAAAGAAGCAAAATCAGATGCTTTGAATCAGACTCACGATTCGCTGGTTCAAGGAGAAAACCTAGTAGGCAACCTCCACTACACTTCACTGGAAGAGGTCGAACCTCATGAAGTAGGGGGATGAACTGTGTGCGGCAGAAGATGAACTAAGAGTTAATACCAAACAAAACGCTGCCTCTCCCCAGCCACATGCAGAGGATAAGCTCATTGAGGAGCTGGTAGAGGAGGAAATGGAAAGATATAACAGATAGTGCTCTAATAGGGTAAGGTTGTACCCTACCATCTTAAACTAGGATAATATGGGTGAAGAAAAAAATGGGTAACATCTTGGGCACAATGTAAAGACATTGCTGAACTGACCTAAAAGGACTTTGATGATCACATTCAGGCAACAAGAAGGGTTTGCCTAAAGGATAAGGCTGCCCTCAAACACGCTGCTGATGACAATGACTCCGATGGTTAAGATGAAACTAAAAGTGAAAAGGTGTCCCGTCAAGTACTAAGGCACACCAGAATATAAGCTCATTAGAGGTACGAGGATCCAGTGGTAAGGGGACCATGAAGCTCGTCACAACAACCTGCTAACAATTCAACAATAGAACAACCAATTGCTCTAGAAAGCTCTGAGGAAGATCAAATTCTACTATCTGCTATTTCAGACCTAGGCAGGGAATCTCCAATGGATCTGCTATAAGAGAGGGCACAGTAGACAAGGCATCAGCAATCTCTCAAGATTCTCATGAAGCTACCAAAAGCGCAGAACTGCAATCGCCAATGAATATCTTATTGATGAAGTGGTAGCAGACAAGGCAGTTAGAACTTCACAGTTCGCCGATGAACCTACTGTAGGAGAGATTGTAGCAGATGTGGCAGTGCCCATATCTGATACACCAAGTGTACTGGCGCCAGAGAGTACAGAAGGTGGGATCTCAGAAGTAGTAGAAGATGTAGAAACTACTTCGCAACAGTAGGAAACCGAAGCAAGTGAGGAGTAGTTTCAGACACTCAGTAACCTTGCTGAAATTGCAACACCCTCTGCTGAAGATCCAATTCATAGTGTTGCTGAAGTAATCATACTTGAAGATACTCCAGACTCATAGCCAGTTGAACAACATGACGATCAACAACCATTGGATTACAATGATACCCCTTCCCAAAGCAATGCAAATGAGAAGTAAGATTATCTGTTGGAAGCTGAGGATGTGGAAAATGATCCAGTTGTTGCTTATGGTACTGTCAGGCTATATGATAAAGTGGCAACTACTATGGAGGATATAGTAGAAAATTTAAATAATATAGCGACATAACAAGAAACGGAAGAGGCACTAGTAAAGGAGAAGGTTGATGCAACTTGTATTGAAGTACGCTTGGCAAATAAAGTAGCAACTCAAGCCACAAAAGGAAATTTGGCTACAGAGCAAGCATATGCTGCATGTACTGACGCAGGATCAACAGAAGATGCAGTGCCTCAGCCAAAGGAAGCTGAACAAGGTTTGTTAAGAGAGCCAGCTGATGCAGTTTGTACTAATGCAAACCCTACAAAGCTGAGACTCAAGGCAAATCAGATTCTGGAGTAGAAGTTGAGTTGCCTACTCAAGCTCCTAACCAGCACGTAGGACCAATTGAGAGGGAATGGCACCTAGGTAAGTTCACATAGCAACATGAGAAGGCCACTACTGACGGAGAGCCTACTGGACAGTGTCATGGAGCAACAATATAAGCTTCAGCTAGAAGATCAAAGAAGAGATACGGTGACCACCAGCTCCAAATTCTGCAACCTCAATTGGCAGTTCTAATGAAGACTTGGATATTCGAGGGAGTAATGAGCCATTACCTCTTGAAGAATTCCACTTACATAAGTGACTCAGACACCTTTCTAATACAACACAGGCGGTAGCCAAAAGCTAGAAGAGTTGAGCGGAGATGTCTCTTGAGTGTAACAATGAAACCCTAGTGGGAATTAGGCAATCCCATGTAGAGCTAAATCTGCCTGCGAGTGCTGCTATGCAAGAAGTACTAGAGAGATTTGATTGTACACTGCAAGCAACTGAGTTCTCGGTACAACAGCTGCAAAGAGAAATGACGCTTCTGGGGTACTCAAAGCTCTTGGATCTATTTGGGAAGCAGTATCCTTGGTTCCCAAGAGCATGTGAGGCCTAAAGTTCCAGTTTGTAAATGAAGCACGAGCTGAAAGGCAATGGATGGAGGAACTTGTCAAGAAGTTTAACAGCTACGCCAATGGACAAGTCACTGACCTCATATCCATCATGAAGGAAATGCTGAAAAAGAAAAAGGACGGACAATCCTTGAAGGATGAATTCTCCCTACTGCGGTAGGAAAAAGCCGAGGACAGAACAATATTGGTCAATATCCTAAACATATTGGGAGCACATACTGAGATCAATATGTTGATGTCAAAAAGGGGGAAGAGGAGGCAAGGGAAAGGCGTGCTAAGTAACAACAAAGAGAACAACAAGAGCAGTTCATTATTGCATAAAGAAGACAAGAACAGGAAACCAAAATGAGAGTACAACAACGAAAAACTCGCGAACAACAAGATCTTTGCAGAAGTCAAAAGCAAGAGTGCGTCATATCCTTGACAAGGAAGAAGCTGAACTCCATGAGATCTATCTTGCTACAGGAATAATTCATTACCCATCTGTTCACAGAAAGTAGCCTGCCACCTCGAGTGTAGGAAAGAAGGATGCCCCTCCCAGTCTATCAAAACCTCTCTTAGTATGAAGGTTGGTTGCTACATGACTGCACATATGAGAAGCTAGATGATCTTCGTACTTACCAAATTCCAACAGAGAGAAATACTAATGAAGAGGAAGTAGGATGAGTAAAATCTTTAATTCCAAAAATTAAGTTTTGTACAATAAAACCTCAATTAGTAAGCATGACTATATTATTTTACCTAAACATCATTTTTAAAGTCCATTCTACTGTGAGAGGAAAAACAAAATAACATTCGTAAAGAGATTTTAGGCAAGACACAATATGGAATCGAAGTCTTCATTCTCAATTATCATTTCACCATCTGAATGCAATTTTCAATATATACAAGCATATTTTAGATGTACATACATACATAAATATATATTTATATTTATATTTGCTTAATTTGTAGAATCTTATGATTCTACAATCCGATCATACGATCTGATTTTATAGACCGTCCACCAATCCAAGTTAGAATCATAATTTTAACAAATTTGCTATAGACAAGCTGAAGAATATGGAAGACAAATACATGTAGGAGTACTTCCATTCCAGATTGAGCTCAAAGGCCTGAAATAGGAAAGATACAAGATCTCCCCTTCTGATGAATAGCTGAACGAAGACCTTACCTCTGAGGTGCAGCTTGAATACAGGAACTTTGAATAGAAACTGTATAGTGAATGGTAGAGGTGCACTGAGAACGATCTTGACAGATCCAGAAGGAGTAGGGATCTGAAAGATGTAGACATAGCAAGACATAGAGGCAGAATGCATGCCAAGCATCGTTTCACAAAGTGTCACTGGAAGAAGAACAAATGGTGAATTACTGTCGGGTAAATTTTTCTTGTTTATAGCTCTGGGTGTAAGATTGTTTTGATTTGACGCATGGTTTCTGTAACTGTAATAGACAGGCTTATCTAATGAAAACAATTATCACTCTTGCTAAATGATTACAGCTCATAATCTTACATCATCAGTTTTGCATTTTAAGTACCTTTTGATGAATAATATTTATACTAATAGTTTGTTTTTTGTGACTTTACGTACGGTTTTACTTAGAGTTTTGACATCATTAAAAAGAGAAAAATTATTAGAAAATTTATATCTAGTTGTTATAATAGCAAAACTTCCTCTAAGGTAAGAACTAATGTCCCCAGAAATTATGTAAATCTTTGTAATAGATAGGAGTAGTTCTACTAAGGCAGAAGTTGCAGCAAGCAAACAACAAGATCATAAAGGTTACTTGAAGCAACAAGTTCGCTATCACTGCGAGGAACGAAGAGAGTGCAATGACCACACATCACGATTACTTATGTCCATCCAACATACAATATTGCTTGCAACAACGAAGGTACAACCAATAAGCAAGTAGGAGCCATGTCCACAGTGTGAAAATTAAGGTTAAAAGTCAGGGTATTCGAATTCAAATATATTTCTGGTGGAGACAAGTTTAAAACCTTATACTGACTATCCAATAATATGGGGACACGTCACTTGATACAAATCAAAAGCAACACTGGACACTGACACTAAGCCTCAACCATTTTGACCTACTTCCTACGAGAAAGGACAAACGGCTATTTTTCGTACAAGGAGCATAAATTTTAGCAACATTATTTCTCTCTCTTCAAGGAGAAGGAATCTCAACTGCTATAACTAGAAGGAGATGGAGGACGAAGTAAAAGCTACTAAAACTCAAGCATTCAAAATTATTTATCATCAAGCACTCAACATTCTTATTCAGAGCTCCAAAGCAGACACTCTGATAATCATACCAATGTGCAAAGAATACTAGAGCAAGATAGCAAGCAAGAAAGAAGCAAGTGAAAACCAATGCTGCAGCATCTCTTAAGCCAAGCTAGCTCTCAAGCTTTACTTTGGTCCTAATCCTTCTCAAACAAGGAAGCTTGCACATATCTCAACTATATTCAAGTTTAGAGGCAACTACCAGAAGGTGAAGAAAAACTTACATTAAACTAATCTCACGAAAGATTTTTTAAACAGGGAGTCATCGTTTGAATTTGAGATTCAAAGTTGACTTGTGTTCCAAGGAACATGTGTACAATAGAGAAGTAGTCTTCAGAGGATAGACACAAACTATATTAAGGTGATATGTTGGACTTAGACTTCGGAGTAGCGAAGTTGTATTATGTGTAAACTTAGTGAATTTTACCACTATGTGAGAGAAGAGTGGAAGAAGGAATAACCCCACCTCCGAACCACTATAAATATTGTGTTTACTTTTATACTGCTTTTATTATTGTTGCTGGCATACTACTTGTTTACTGCATAGATTTGTAAAAAAAATGTTTAAGCATATTCCACTGCACGTAAAACTCCTTGAGCATTGGTTATTGCAAGTTACTTTAGGTTAGTTTGCTTTGTGCCTATTGCCTAAGTAAGCTTATTGTATTAGCTTTGTTGTAAGAACCAATTTCTTGTAGTAAGCAACAATCTTGAGCTTAAAGTATTTGAAAAAGAGAAAATCGAGTTAGAAATTTATTCACCTCCCTCTCCCTCCTGCCTTAAACCTCAACCACTTGGGACCAACAATAAGGCTTCAGAATTTAGGTTCATATCATGAATGTTTTGAATTGAAGTTTTTCGCATAATGTGTTGTAACTTGTAAGCATAAGGGATGGAACATGTAGAATTTAGATAATGGTATAAACGGAATCGACATTCAAGATGATATATTTATTTATATTAGAAGCTGGCGCTTGGACATGACATGCTACATTAGGTTTAACAAAAAGTTCACATTAGATAATGTTTTTCTTAACTAATGTGTCTAATATTTATTTTCCTAAGTAATACAATGATTAAATTAGAAAAAAAAAAAGGCTATTTAGAATTATTAAATACTTGATATTACATAATGTAATACTCCCTCTATCCGACCTTATCTTACACACTTTCTGTTTTCGTTCTTCCCAGGCGAACTTACACACCCCTTAAAAAGGAAAGTTATAACGCAATCTCCACCCTCAATCCACCTTTGAATAACAAAATCCCAAAAATTAACTTTTCTTAATACTTGTGTCAACCCCCCTGTGCAAGATAAGGTGGGACAGAAGGAGTATTTAATAAAACTTTTATAGGATAAATATATTTCCAGGCATGTGTGGAGAACTTGTACAAGTAATAGCAATTCAGATCTCTTGCTTACACTACGACTGAGTTTGTTATGGTTGGCAGGTGCTGAGAAACTGTTGGCTGAATAAAATAAGGTTGGACAAAGTAGGTTGGGGATAAAAAGGGTGTTTTGTTACGTTGGTTGTAGAAAAGGTTGGGAGTTTGTTCATAATATTTAATTGAAAAATGTGATGGGATGTCTGTAGGACTTAGGTAGGAAATGATTGGTTAAATATTAAAGTAGGTATTGAGAATCGTGATTGAATGATGATGCGTATTATTGTTGGTTGATGATTTTGGGTTGTTTGTGTGTTATTTTAATTTAAGGAATATTTATATTTAATTATTAATATAATTGTACAAATATTAATTAAATTTAAAATAATTATATTTAAATATAAAATTAATTGGATTTCAAAATTTAATAATAATTAAGTAAGATTTTGTTTACTCCAGTTACCCCTTTATGGTATTTTCTAAGAATTTCTATTTGACATTATTTTGTTTAATAAATCATTTAAAAATAAATCTACTTACTAATTAATTAATAACTTCTGAACATATTAATAAAGAACTATCAAGTATAGATGAAAGATATTAAACAACCTCCAACATGGTGAAATCGACCTTAATACATGTCGTCTTGCCCCATTTTACTCCATGCGACAGCGAGAGGGAGGAAGGGAGGGGGGGGGAGGGGGGAGAGAGAGAGAGAGAGAGTACCTGGAGCGAGCAACAAGCTGGCAGAAGCAAAGGGGCAACAGGCTGGCACGGAGATGATATGACGGCGGCAAATGGCACAGTGATGGAATGTGTGCGACAGTGGGGCAATGGCGGACGAGACAACAACGGCCAATGGCACAAAGACAGGAGGGGTGCGATGGTGGACGAGACGGCGGTGGCGGCGATGGCGGACGAGATGACGATGGTGATCGAACGGAGACGGAAGAGGTGTCGACGGCGGCTAGGATTGGGGGCATTTGGGGATATTTACTGAAGGTGAATAAGTGTGTGAAAGTGTGATAAGGTTAAGAAATAATTAAGTCATTTCTTAAAAAAATACTCCCTCCGTCCCGGCCTAATTGCCCAACTTGCCATATTTGTTTGTCCCAACCTAATTGTCCTAGCCCATAAATGGAAAATTCTCTCATAATCTCCATCCTCAAAATCTCCACTCCTAATCTCCACCTTTGAAAAAGTCAAAGATTCCATAAAATCTACTTTTCCTTAGTCTCCGTACCCGTCCAAGGTTGACCAATTAGGCCGGGACGATGGGAGTATATATTAAGTACCACTCCCAAATTTTTGGAGGAGAAAAAAATAATTAAAGAAAAAAGCTTAACAACAACGGCTGATAAAAACCGTTGTTGCTCAGCAAATTCTTTAACAAATCAACAACGGTTTTGTAAACAACAACAGTTACTTTTTAAAAGACAACGGTTTTGAACAAAAACCATTGTCTTTGAAGGGTTGTAGTTTAGCAGATTTCTTGTAATGCTTAAATGCTTGACTGTAGGCTTCATTCCGTTCAAACTTGCTTTCCTTTTTGAGTATCTTAAAGAATGGAACACTTCTTTCAACAGATCGAGAGATAAAGCTGGTGAGTGCCATAATCCTTCCATTTAACCTTTGCAACTCCTTCAAGTTTCGCGGTTCTTGCATTTCTAGGACTGCCTTCACCTTTGTTGGATTGACCTCTATTCCCCTCTCAATGACCAAGTAACCCAAGAACTTTCTTGATGTTACTCCAAAAGCACACTTGTTAGGCTTTAGCTAAATGTTGTGGGCTCTTATAACCCCAAATACCTCATACATATCACTTGAATGATTTTCCTTATTTTCACTCCGGATAAGCATATCATCTATGTAAACTTCCATGTTCCGCGCGATCTGGTGATGGAACACCCTATCAACCATTCGCTGGTATGTTGCCTTTGCATTTTTTAGCCCAAAGGGCATGCAGACGTACCCATAAGTTCCACACACCACCATGAGGGTTTATCGTAATCTGATGGTAGCCCTGGTAATCATCCATCATGCTGAGTAGTTCACATTCCGCTGTGGAATCCATCAGTTGATCTATTCTTCGTAAAGGATAGTGATCCTTGAGACATGTTTTATTAAGGCCTCGGAAGTCGTGACACATCCTCCGTGCGCCTGGTCCCTTTGATACCATCACTGCATTTGACATCCACTCGGGGAACTGCACCTCCACGATGTGCCCTGCCTCTAATAACTTCACTACTTCACTCGCGATCGCCCTATCCTTTTCTTCACTGACATGTCTAAGCTTTTGCTTGACTGGTTTGACAGTGGGCTCCACATTTAATGAATGCATCACGATGATGAGATCTATTCCCCCCATGTCCGCTGAACGAAAAGCGAACAAGTCTATTCATTCTCAAACATTCTATTATGGAGGCCAATACTTCGGGGACCAAGTATGCCTCCACTCTTGTGGAGAACTTTGTCCCATCCGCGAACAATTCCACACTCATTCTTCTTGTGGTATAATTTGTACTTCTGGATCCTCCTCATCCAGCTCCATTGCCTTGAACTTTTTGCTGCTCCCCTCGGCATAGCTTCGCACGTCGCTCTTCTGGCCAGAACCTAAGGCTTCCTTAATCGTGCTCATGTAGCACCTTCGCGCACTATATTGATTTCCCGATACTTCCCCACATCTTTACCCACCGCAAACTTCATCTTCATGTGGTAGGTGGAGATGCCTGCCTGGAAAAGATTGAGTGAAGGTCTTCCCAAAATGACATTATATTGTGATGGAGCATCCACTATCATGAATTTTACCATCCTTGTTTTATCATGGGCCCCCTCTCCCAATTGGGTCTGCAATGTGACATAACCCTTGGGGTGTATAGAAGCCCCACTAAATTCGTACAAAGAAGTTTCCACCGGCTCCATCTCCATATTGAGATCTATCTGCTTGAAGCACGTTTCGAACATTATGTCTACCAAACTCCCAATTTCCACAAAGATTTGTGCCACTGAGTATCCAACAATGTCTCCTATTATAACCAAGGTTGTGGCTATTGTACTGGACCATAGTCACGTGCCCGAACCCAATTGTTGGTGATGAGCTAAGCTCACCTACTTCGTGATATTCTTTTTCGCGCCATGCGCGGGAACTTCTTAAGTCAGCCTTTCGCTCTCGGTTTGTATCTGTGTCAGTGGGTCCTCCCACTATCATCTATATGCACCATTTCTTCCCCTGGGTATCCTTCTTCGATTTCTCCTGGACCTCCTTACCCTCTCTCTGACTTGGGGCTTTCTCCCCACTTTCTTTCCTCTTGTTCCTATTATCTCGCTCCTTTTTAACAAATTCCACCAGTTGCCTATCACAAGTCATCGTCTCGATTTCATTAGCCAGGTGTCGACATAAGTTGGTACTATGCCCGAACTCGTCGTGGAATTTACAAAATTTATTGTTGGGTTTCTGAGGCCCATCTTCGCGACTCGAAGAAAGTCGAAAGTTCAGATGGTCATGTGCTATCTCGAAGAATTTGGCCTATTGTATGTTCAACTGAGTGTAGCTTGTGTAACGATTGTCTTTGTCAACTGACTCCCTTTTAAGGGTTTGATGTACAGAAGCATTCTTCTTTTCGGGTTGGAATCTCCTTTTTTCTATTACTTTATCTTCCTTTCCTTTTCCACTTTGTGCTTTCTCCAAATTGATACACTTGTCCGCCTTTTCCAGTAGTTCGTCGAAGGATCGCGGAGCCCTCTTAGCTAGGGATCTGAAAAAATCCTCATCATATAACCCTTGAGCCAAGGCGTTGATCTTGACATTGGCCGTAGCCAATGACACCTCCAGGGCAACTTTGTTAAACTTCCCGATGTATGCTCTAAGTGTCTCGTTGGCCCCTTGCTTGAAGCTGAGCAGGAACAAGGTCGTTTTATATTGCTTCTTGGCGCTTGCAAACTTATGCACGAACTGCAAACTGAAGTCGAAAAAAGATTGTATAGTATTTGGGGCCAGCTGCCCAACCACTGATGTGCGGCTTTAGTGAGCATGGTGAGGTAAACACGACACTTCACTCCATCACTGTATCGGCGCAGGAGGGCACCATTCTCAAACCAAAGGAGATGGTCGTACGGGTTAGTCGTCTGGTCATATTCATCTGCTAGAGGTCTAAAATTCCCTGGTAGGGGGTCCTGCAAGATTTCCTCCGAGAAGGGTAATCCTGCTGCCCGGCGAAAATGTCTTGACTCATTACTCTGGCTCGACTCCTCCAGTTCGTGCCTTAGTGCTTCCAATTGTTGAGCCACTATATTGGCGGTACTCACCTACTGAGCTACCTCGATGTCCGCTACCTCTTCTTGCTCAGTTCTTACTTGGGTTGCCGCTGGGGGATGAGTTCCCCGAGTAGTAATTTCTCGAGGGGGTAAACCTTCTGCTCCGACCTCCTCTGTGATAGGGTCATAGTGAAAACCCGATTGGCTCATGTAGCCTGTGTAGTGCTACTGCGCGCTTCCGTGGGGGGTGGAGTTCCAGTGACTCCATGGGGAGGGCACTTAACCTCATCAAATTCAGATCGCAGATTGCGCTCCAGGCCATCGTTTGTCATGCTAAAATGGTGCAATATGAGAAAAATGAGAAAGAAAGGGGGAAAGGATTCTCTCATCATATCTCGAAATAAGAGAAATCTTTTTCCACAGACAGCACCACTGTAGTGCCTTTATGAAACAGGTCGGGCACTTAAAAAAATACAATAAAGTCTACCTAAAATGGAACTGGTGGGAATCAGTGTTTTGTTCTTCGAGTATGTTGGTTATCTGGCTCGGAACCTGCAAGAACCAACACCGGAGGAGGACTCCAGTGAAGAGCCTCCGACGCTCAAGTCAGCAATCGGATGATTGAATTGAAGTGTATATGTGCTTGCAAGTGAATAGTAATATTTAGTGAGTCATACATTAGTGAAGAAGAAATATGAAACTTTATATACTTACCAGAATAAGGTTTAGGGGTAGAAATGCCCTTTTGCATATGCCAACCCATTCCTAATCCTAATCAGCACTCTGAGAGTGGTAGTTAGCCGTAAGACATGTCAGTGGTCCCCCACCTTTTGCAGAAGGAGAACGTCTGTCAGTGTACTTACTGACAGTTGGTTGCTTTTTGGCCCACTCTACGATGGTTTCCCATATCCTTCAAGGTAGTTCAGTTCGTGCTCCAGGCTAGTGTAGTTCGCATTTCGTGCTCGTAACCCCTGAGCTGCGGGGTGAAAGTAATTCACTTTGTGCTTCGCGGTCCGATTACCCTTCATATGACGTGCTAGTAGTTGAGCCCTCTACTAATTTAGTTCATGCTTCAAGGTGTGTTAGAAAACATGATGTAAAAGTAAAACTAATACAAGAAAACTGAAAACATTGGAAAGTATGGAGGTTAAAGCTCATAGCTACTATTTCATTGAAGTTCAAAATGACAGGGATGTTACATAAATAGAAGGCCTATTCTAGAGTGTTGTTACATAGATGGAAGACAGTTGTACCACAATCAATGACTATAATCTGCTGTACTATTCTGATGCATTAGTCAATTATATATCAGTAACTATAGCTAATAGGAACAACAATTAATAAATGCTACGGATGCATGCAGTGTGCATGCTCTGATGTGCATGCTTAGTAAACTAGCTGCTTCTATTCACCATTCTAAAATCCCCCCTCAATCTGAGCGAGGTGCAGGGATGACCTTCAGCTTGCTTCTGCAACGAGTGAAAGATTGCCCCGATAATGCCTTCGTAAGCACATCAGTAGTTTGATCAACACTTGGGACATGTTGCACACTCAAGATCCCTTCACTGACTTTCTCTCTTATAAAATGCACGTCTATCTCCACATGTTTCATTCTTGAGTGCATTATGGGTTCATGGCCAAGCACTCTGCCCCAATATTATCAGTCCAAATGATTGGTGGCTTTGACAACCCAACTCCTGATTCCAACAATAAGGACTTAACCTAAAGAACTTCTGAAGCACAATGTGCAAGACACCTATAGTCTGCCTCTGTAATCGATCTGGACACTGTGTGTCGCTTTTTAGAACACCATGACACTAGATTATCCCCAAGATACACACAATAACCATAGATGGATTTTCTGTCATCCAAATCCGTTGCCCAATCTGCATCCGCATATCCTGTCAGAGTGGAGATAGATGATTTAATGATGGCTATTCCAAAATTGTTGATGCCTGCCAAATACCTCAACAATCTTTTTACTGCTCTCCAATGAGTGTCTAAAGGATTTTGCATATACTGATTGAGCTTATTAACACTAAGGAGATTTTTGGTCTTGTGATGGTTGTATACTGCAGCCCTCCAATCATGCATCTATATAAAGTGACATCATTTAATTGCTCTCCAGTGGATTTTGACAATGCAGGGGAAGTCACCATGGGGGTTGGTGCATCCTTTGACTTTCCCATTCCAACCTTCTTCAATAATTCCCTGACATATTGTTCTTGAGACAAATGTATCCCATATTCAATGCATTTTACCTCCATTCCAAGAAACTGGTGTACTTTTCCAAGGTCTTTCAAAGAAAACTGTGTATCAAGGAGCTTAATCGACCCTTCTATTTCTCCTTTGTTTTTCCCAGTCATTAAGATGTCATCTACATACACCAACAGAATGACACATGATCCATCTTTGAATCTAATGTACAAGGAGTTATCAGCAACTGACTGCCTGAAACCAAGATTTTTTAGAACATACTTCAGTTTGTTGAACCAAGCTCTGGAGGCTTGCTTCAAGCCGTATATGGCTTTAGATAGTTTACAGACCAATCTTTTATCCTTTCCAACTTCAAAGCCTGGAGGCTGCTGCATATAGACCTCGTTCTCCAGTTCACCATTGAAGAAAGCATTGTTCACATCCAATTGTCTCACATCCCATCCTTGACTTACTGCAATACTCAAGACTGTTCTAATAGTAACAGGCTTAACCACTGGACTAAACGTCTCATCATAATCAAATCCGGGGGTTTGAGTGTATCCTTTTGCCACCAATCTAGCCTTATATCTTGCTAATGAGCTATCTGCATTTCTCTTAATCTTGTAAACCCACTTACATCCCACAACTCTCTTATCTGCTGGAAGTGGCACAAGAGTCCAAGTTTTGCTCCTTCTCATCGCTTATAACTCTTCTATCATCGCTCTTTTCCATTGAGGGTTATGCTGAGCTTCCTCAAAGGATGAAGGCTCATATTCATCACTTAGGTAAGCAGTGTAGATCTTTGGTTTTCTAATTCCTGCCTTGGCTCTTGTTCTCATTGGATGAAGATTTCCAACAGGTGCAACCTCCCTAGTTGTACTTTTAGCAATATGTTCAGATTGTGTTAATAAATCAATTGGTTCTTGAGGTGTGAAAGAGTGAGTGGGATCAGAGTTTATAGGACTGGGACTTTGAGAGCTTTCAGAGGTTCTGTCATGAGATAAGCTAAGGGCATGATTATGAGCAGGGTTATTATCACTTGTATGGGTAGAAGTGTTAGCAGGTGGGTCAATGTTTGCTGAAATAATAGGGATGGCAGGGACAATTGTTTCAGAGATCAGTCTAGACTCAGGAGTGGGCTATTTTTGTTTGTTGTGATCAGAAAAGGGGAAAATGGTTTTATAAAAGGTTATATCTCTGGTGATTATGGTTTTCCCAGAGGGTAAAAGAGCATTGTATCCTTTATACCCTTCTGAGTAACCAAGAAAGGTACTAGGTTCAGATCTATGGTCAAGTTTGGACTTAGTGTAGGGTCTCAGATTTGGATAACAAAGACATCCAAATACCTTTAAAAGCAATATGTCAGGTTTTTTGTGATAAAGAGACTCAAAAGGAGATGTATATTTCAGTATTTTGGAATATATCCTATTAATGATGTGAACAACTGTTTTAAAAGCATCAAGACAAAAATTTTGAGGTATACTTGCTTGAGTCATTAATGCCAATCCGACCTCAACTATATGCCTATTTTTTCTCTCAGCTAAACCGTTTTGTTGAGGGGTGTAGGGACAGGATATTCTGTGAATGATTCCTTTGTCTTGAAGATATATGGAGAGGTTTCTGTATTCCCCTCCCCATCACTTTGAAGGGCTTTTATGTTTTTCAGAAATTAATTCTGAACAAGGGATTTGAAAATTCAAAAAATCATTGAACACTTCTGATTTTAGCTTGAGGAAGTAGATCCAGTTATATCTAGTAACTTGGTCAATGAAGGTAACATAGTACTGATATCCATTTATGGATTTCTTTGGGGCTGGTCCCCACAAATCACTGTGTATGAGATCAAAAGGGTTATTAAAAACAGAATCTGAATTAGTGTAAGGTAGGGAATGAGCTTTGGATGAAAAATAAGCAGAACAAGGTAATAATTTCTCATTAATGGAAGCTTTGAGGTTACAATCTTTTAATGCTTTTGACACAATTTCAGAAGAGGCATGGCCTAACCTATTCTGTCAAACATCTATTCCTAACCTCTTCTTGGAATTAGAACTAAAAACAGAATAACACATTGGATTGAAGGTACTGTTCATCAGTCTTGGATGTGAACTTGATTGACTGGGAAAACCTAAGACTCTAGGGGTGATAGTCTTCTTGGCATTAATGAGCTCAAACTTGTATAAACCATCTTCAAGACTCCCTTGAAGAAGAATTGTTCCATTGTCTTGATCCTTAACAAAACAGTTAGATGAGTGAAATTAAAAAAACACATCATTATCTCTACAGAATTGAGAAACACTTAGAAGGTTCTTTTTAATCTCAGGAACATGAAGAAGATTATTAAGTTTGAAGATTTTATCCGGATTTGAAATCAGAAGTACCAATATGAGACATTAACACACCTGAACCATTGCCCAAGTGCAGCTTGCTACCACCCTGGTAATCAACAGCTATGTTAAGATTTCCCATGTCATAAGTCACATGACTTGAAGCACCAGAGTCTGGAAACCAGGTAGAGTACTTTGAGTAAGTGTCCTGCTGAGGAAAGTTAGTACTTGCTTGATTTGCCTGTGGAACATTCATGTATCTGCTGTTGTTGGGGAAATTATTCCTGTATCCTTGGTTGGTGTTGTTATTGAGAGGTTTATAGCCTTGATCTTTGTAAAAGCACTTTTCAGTGGTGTGTGTGTTGTTAAATCCACAAATGTGGCAGAAAAGTTTCCCATTGTTGGGATATCTACCACCTCTACCACCTCTTCCAAAACCTCCCCTGCCATATCTACCTCCATTGTTTCCTCCTCTTGCACTGTTGTTGTTGTTGTTTCCTCTACCTCTTCCAGCAGAACTGTTCTTGTCTCCTCCATGAGATGCCATGTTGGCAGTGGACAATGCTGCTTCATCAGAATTGCCAGACAAACTTTCAAGTCTGTTCTCATAACTCAATAGAAGCACACACACATCTCTGAGAGAATATGCATCTATCTTCGATGTTACTGACACCATCACAGGATTATAATCCCCACTGAGTCCACTGAGGACATGCATGATTCGGTCTTCATCACTCAGCTTTTGTCCTGCTGCTGCAAGAGCATCACATCATGCTTTAATCTTGTTTAGATAATCTTTCATGCTCAAGCTGCCTTTTCTTAGACTTTGCAACTCCGGCTTGAAATGCATCATTTTAGCTTTGTTTGGCTTGATAAATTAGTCTCCAAAGTGGTCCACAGCTCACATGTGGTCTCCAAACCAACCATCATGACAAGGATACTCTCACTGAGAGAGGAGAGTAACCATGAAGCAAGGAGTTGGTCTTGCCTTTGAAACATTTGGAATTCAGGATTTATCCTTACCATTTCTCCTCCTTCATCTACAAGAAATTTTTGTGGTGCTGAAATCTCTCCAGTTAGATATTCTTCGAGTCCATAGGCCCTTACTGCTGCCAGAATTTGCTGCCTCCATATGAGGTAGTTATTATCACCAAGTTTTACTGAGACTGCCTGATTTTGTGGTTGCACAACTTGTATTTGACTTGATGCAGTGGTCACATGTGTGTCGCTTTCAACCTCCTTTCCAGTGGATTTATCCACTGCTTTTGCAGTTTTGCTAGCATTGGTGTCATCTCCCATCTTGGGGATGTATTTTGCTCTCAGAGAGTGTTTCGAGGCTGATTTTGACAAGTAATAGGAAGGGTGGTAGTATCAGAAACAGGATCTTTCAATCCTGCTCTGATACCATGTTAGAAAACGGGATGTAAAAGTAAAGCTGATACAAGAAAACTGAAAACATTGGAAAATATGGAGGTTAAAGCTCACAGGTACTGTTTCATTGAAGTTCAAAATGACAGGGATGTTACATAAATAGAAGGCCTATTCTAGAGTGTTGTTACATAGATGAAAGACAGCTGTATCACAATCAACGACTATAATCTGTTGTACTATTCTGATGCATTAGTTTATTATATATCAGTAACTACAGCTAATAGGAACAACAATTAATAAATGCTACGGATGCATGCAGTGTGCATGCTCTGATGTGCATGCTTAGTAAACTAGTTGCTTCTATTCACCATTCTAACAAGGTGGGTGTGCCCATTATAATACCACAAATACCATGCACGTGTGAATTCGTAAATGTAGTGAAACATAAAATTAACATTAAAGTGTAACACATGATCTCATGAATAAGAATAACTGACTCTTAGACGAAGTTGGATAACTCAAATGACAGAGCATTTACTACCTAGGCATTTGGTCCTAGATTCGAATCACCGTGAGAGGGAGGAAAGGGTTTTTCTTTGGAGAAAAAAATTAAAAAAAAAAAAAAATAGCTGACTCTTAAAACTACTGCCTTAACGGGAGCATTTTTCCGTTGACTTTGAAAATATACTGAAACAAAATGGGGGAGCCTTCCCCCCTTCATCTCCATCCTTTCCTTGTTCCTTCTGTCTGTCTCCTCCCTCCTCCCCCCCCACACAGTTAGTGAGAGAGAACTGCGCATGAGGAGGTTTGATGGCGGAGGAGACTGATGATCCTTCACCTCAGTTAACAGGCATAGTCATAATTACTCTACCCCCGCCTGACAACCCTTCTCTCGGCAAAACCATTACTGCTTTCACTTTCTCCGATCATCAAACCTCTACATCGCAATCACCCAATCAAGTTGATGAACTGCCGACGCCGCCGCAGAATCGTGGCCCTCAATGCTCATCTCCATTCAGAAGTTTCTTCCTGAAGAGCTCAAAAACTATTCTGCCGATTCTGTGTCTCTCTCTCATCGCCCTGTATGTTTGGGTCTCGATTTCTCGCGAATCCTTCTTCCAGCTACCCGATGATTTTGAAAACGACAATGATTCTCAGGAGAACAAGTCCCAGCGTACTTTTGTTTTCCCATTGTATCAGAAGCCTAATAGGGTCAATGGTGAATTGGGAGAAATTGAACTTAAACTTGGAAGATTTGTGGGTTCGAATGAATTTGTTGATACTATGACTGGAGGAAGGATTAACCCGAAATCAGTGTCCGTTGCTTCCAAGATCGATGCTGATAGTGTTATACCCGTTGGCGGCAACATTTATCCAGAAGGGTATATTTGATTGCTTGTTTAACGTTTACTGATCACTTGCCCAATGCACTTTTTCGTTTTGATTCAATTCGGAAGTCTTTAGACTTTGATGCATGTGAAATTCGCTATGGTGTTTAACTGAAGCACTACTTTTTTTCCTTTTACAACTTTCTGCACAAGAAATACCCTTTTGTTGTGTAAAAATGAAGGACGGGGATTTATGTCGTATTTGATCCATAGTGATGATGTGCAGAGATAGTGAACTAAGGTTACATATGACTATGACAGAACAAAATTAAGAGCTAACACATGCATGAAATTTTAAGAGAGTGATGTCGAGAAGATGAACGGATATCGTACTCTTTTTACCCTATGCTCTAGTAACTGCTAATATCAAAGTTGGATCTTCTGAATTAAATTGGAATAAACTTAGTCCAAAATGAAGCAAACTCTTTAGTTTTACAAATATAGTTTACTTTAGATTTGTTGCAGAGCTGATATCAACCTACATAGGAAGCTTAATCATAGATAACGTTTCCTGTGCCTATGGCTGTGCATTAAATCTGTTTGCTGTCAAGTCTTTATTCCCCATTTGTTATGACTTTATATTAGGTTTAGTATGATATGCTGTTGATTTACGTTTGCCTAGTTATTGAAATAAGCCTACGGTGTATTAGCATGTGGTATCAGTAGTATCTGTTACTTTAGTTTCCTTAAGAGAAACCTCTTCTGCCCATTTAAAAAAGTTCTTGGCATCTGCCCAGACGAATCAATTTCCTCTTCTCGTGTCTTGACGTAAGTTATTGGAATCGATTTCCAAAGGTTTCTTTGTGCTTATTGTTGTGCTGTTCACTTGTTGGGAATTAATTGCCAACTTGGCATAATCAACTGTCTATAAGAACCACCAAATGCTTACTTTTTTAATCCATGTTTGTTAAGGGTTTCTTTTCTTTTTAGAGCTTTTTATGCAATTTTTAGAATTTTTTATTTAGAACCATCAAATATACCTATAAAATGGTGCTAAATCCTTGAGAAGTTCAGAAGTCTGCTTGCTTTGAGTGATGTACTGCCTGTTTCTAAATGTTGTACTACCTGTTTCTGTTTAAGGTGACCAATAATATTACGATCGTCATGGATATCAGATGAATTAAAATAATAGTTTCACGCTTAATTTTCTGCAGGCTCTACTATACATACTTGCATTTTGGGAACCCTCCGAGACCTTTCTTTCTTGATATGGATACTGGGAGTGACTTGACATGGATCCAGTGTGATGCTCCGTGCACTAGTTGTGCTAAGGTCATTCCTATTGGTTTTTAGTCTAACTGTTGAAAAAGAAGAATATCAATAGAAAATTTATTGTTGATCTCTAGGATTGTCCACCTGTTCCATGTTTATATTCATATTAGTCAATTTTTTAAATTAGTTTATTGAATTCCTATTTCACTGCCTTGTATAGCTTAGTATTTGAATACCATTCTCCAGATCAAAGTTCAGGAAGCTACGGCTTCTGGATATATAACGTTTCTGTGAAAGCAGACAGTTGCATTAGGAAGATATGGTACTCGCCATCAAATTATATTCATCAAATGGTCTTCAAAATTTTCATGGCAAAGTTTTTTAATAATGATCTTTGAAATTTACACTATCTTTACATCCTCTATTTGACAATTTCGTGCAAATGGTCCCTTCAACCTGCTATAGCTATAAATTATGATAAAAATTTCAAGATAGTTCTGGATGCTATGTGTCTATTGCTGTTGAATGAGAGAAGTTTCTCCTCTTCCAACCCGTTTCCTTCTTGGGCTTGTCCAACTATTATCATGAGACTGTAGTCATAACTGTTTTGCAGGGTGCTCATCCTTTCTACAAACCGTTGAAAGCTAATATTATACCACCTAAGGATTCTTACTGTCTTGAAATTCAAAGAAATAAACTGATCAGAGGCTGTGAGTCTTGCCACCAATGTGATTATGAAATAGAATATGCAGATCATAGCTCCTCCATGGGAGTGCTTGCAAGGGACGAGCTATATTTAAACATTGCAAATGGATCTTTAGCCAAATCAAAAGTTGTTTTTGGGTAACATTATAATTTTTCCTGTTCAATCTTAGTTTTACATTTTCACAATGAATTATGACATTTTTAAATACGTTCTTTTTTAATAAGCCATTGTACTTCTGTTTTATTCTATTGAGCCCTTAAAATTGTAGTCATGTTCCCATTGAGGACTTTTTAAGGATTCAATGTGAATAAAATTGAAAGTTGAAAGGGCTCTATAGGACAAAGTAATACACTAAATATTGCCTGCAAAATCTTCAATATGAACAAAAAACAAAAGTTCAAGAGCTCAATAGAATAAAATAAACGTATGAAGGGTGCTTAAAATAATTTTTGCCCTTATTTTCTTTTATCTTTATAATCAATGAGTGCTTATTGCAGTTGCGCATATGACCAGCAAGGTATACTCCTGAACACAATGGGGAAGACGGATGGGATTCTTGGACTTAGCAGGGCAAAGATCAGTTTCCCTTCTCAGTTGGCAAGCCAAGGAATCATAAAAAATGTTGTAGGACATTGTCTTTCTACAGACACCAGTGGTGGCGGTTACTTATTCTTAGGTGATGATTTTGTTCCTCAATGGCAGATGGCATGGGTCCCTATGCTTCAAAGCCATGATTCGTGAGTATAGTTCAATATCAACAGGATTCGTTCATTTTGTCTTTATGTTATAACTTTGTTTATTGCACAAGTATTTCATAGAAAATGAGAGAGAAGCATGCAGAACTTGTCGTCGTTTATTATTGGGTTCCAGTATTCTAAGAATCTAAATGATATGTATATCTCCGTCCTTTATTTTCTATTTTTTTGTTTTTCTTTTCTCATTTTGCCCCTGTCTTGATTCTTGTTGTTTCTCTCAAGATAGACCCAGTTGTTAACAACTAAAAATTCAACCCATGTACAGGAATACTTATCAGACAGAAATTGTAAAGGTGAATTATGGAAGTAAGCACGTCGGGGGCAATGTTAAGAATGGACAAAGCCGGATAGTTTTTGATAGTGGCAGCTCCTATTCGTACTTCACAGAAGAAGCATATAATAATCTTGTCAATGTTGTAAGTAAACAAATCGTCTTTAATGAAAGTATTTGGATTGGAAAGAGAGAATTCATCTTTGTTCCTCTGTATTTATCTTTTAACAAATGTGTGATTTCAGCTAAATGATACTTCCAGTGAGAGCCTTGTGCCTGACATGTCAGATACTTCATTACCCATTTGCTGGCGAGCCAAGTCCCCTTTAAGGTACTGGATATGTGTCTGTGTCTTTGCATGTCTAGAGTAACAAGAAATAACCCTGTATGTGTGTGTGATATCCAATTCAGGACCTTTAACACTATGCATTACGTTCTACATTTTCTCTTGCATTGTTGATTTTTAGGGGGTATTCACTATATCATTTTTAGGTCTGTGAAAGATGTGGGACAATTATTCAAACCTCTGAACCTTCAGTTTACAAGCAAGTGGTGGGTTGTGCCTAGAAAGCTTCAAATACCTCCTGAAGGCTACTTATTAATCAATGTGAGTATTTTCCTCCTATGTGAGCATTTTCCTCCTATATGTTTTTTTTATTTTCCATAAAATTGCGGAATTATCGGAAAAGACTTGTACTGCTGCAGCGTAAGGGAAATGTGTGCTTGGGCATCCTTAATGGCAGAGAAGTACATGATGGGTCCACTTTTATACTTGGAGGTATGGAAGATTAAATAAAAGAATGTTTCATGAGATGGCATGTTGGGTTATATATAATATATATATTGGGTGATCATCTCTACCAGATTGATATATCTTCATCATCCTATTTGCTTTTGAAGAAGTAACTAAAATTAGTAGGTCTCTGAGATAAGAAGTGTCTTTTTATGAGAAATCAGCAGTTGTCATGATTTGATTAAAATGACTTATTTCTTTGGCCTTTTTGTTTTGATAAGAAATGGAATATTCTATGAATAGTAAGGAAAATTTATAGAGGAATCCCAAAATGAGAATTTTTTTTTACAATTAAACTAAAATATTCAAGCCTTGGTGAATATCAGAAACACGAAGCTCCCAAAACTCTTATGATCTGAAATTCACCACGCAACCCCAAGTTTGAATCATACCCACATTTTGTCGAGATTCCTCCACACTATCGAAGACTTATTTTCTTTGTATCTTATAAGCCCGACTAAATTGATAACAAATCACAAAAGAGAAATATCTTAATGGGGTTATTCATGGGTTACATAAAATATTTGAGGGTGGAATTGTTAAAAGAACTTCATGTGCTTACAGAAGTACCTAGAACCAGGTTGAAGCACCGCCCTATTGCTTCTGCTTTTAGCTTCAAAGAATCAAACTGCTTAAATATGGACCTTTTTGTTTTGCTCTTTATTAGAGGACAAAACAAGTATGTGCTCTTTTTAAGCAATGGCAGGAACTCCCTTAGTCTCTCTTAGCAAAATCTGATAGTAATATTTGATAAATGTAAAAATATCTAGTGCAAAGTCTATCGAAAGCATTTTATGTAAAAAGTAGAGCACTCCAGGGATAAATTTTGATTTCTTTGTGTATCGCTGATGGATGTTAACAGATATATCGCTGCGTGGTCTACTTTTTGTGTACGATATTGTAAATGAGAAAATTGGGTGGGTTCAATCAGACTGTGCCAGGCCACGAAGATTCGAAAAGCATTCTCTATACTGATGATCCCTCAGATTGATAGAATTTCTTGCAACAGTGCCACTATTTGTATACAAACATGAAATATTAGAGGTAGTTCTTTTTTTTTTTTTCGTTTTTCTTTTTGTGTCGGGGAACAAGAATTTGGCACAGGGAACTAGAAGTTTTTTGTAGTAGTAAGGTCTTCCATTTTTTCTTTTGCAGGGGTCTTTCGTTTTTGTGCAGCCTTAAGTTAGATGGTCTATATATTGCATAGAAAAGTAATAATCCCCAGCGGATTGCTTCATCCTCCTCCTCCTCTTCTTCTTCTTCCTTTTCTTATTCTTTTTTATTATCATTATATTAACTGTCGTCGCTGCTAAATTAGTACTCTCTCTCTTTGTTCATTTGCTTGAAATAGTGAGGTGGTTTGTTTAATAGGGAAAAGCAGGATTCAGGTTGGGGCTTGAACGTAAGCAAATATTAGTAACTATAATTTATAAGGTGCAAGATAGCATATAGTTACTAAAATTATACACAAACTCTATGTTTGGTTGGGGTTGGGGGTGGTTCGGGTACTGTTGGCTGAGGACAGTGACTGTAGTTAGTGGCTGGGAGAGTTAAAAAGTGATGTTTGTTTGGGTGCTCTGGGTAGTGGTTATAGTGTAGGATATAATTTTTAATTGTAAAATATGATGTGATGTATGTATGAGTTTGTTAATAATGATTAATTTTATGATTAAAGTGGTATTGAAACTTGTAGTGATTTGTAGTAGTTAGGCCAACCTCTGAAAACAAACATACGGAGGGGCTGGGCCAACTCATCAGGGATCGGGCTAACCCCAACCAAACATAACATATCTTCAACTCATTATATTATTGGCAAAACATACAAATATATCTCAACGTTTTACGATTTTAACAAATATAGCACAACTTTATAATGGTTACTGATCAAATCATAAGTCATCGAGATTTTACAATTATAGCCTCCGTCTAAATTACTCAACATGGTAGATGGAGGTCCACGTGCAAATACTTAATCAGGGAATTACTAATGCAAAATATATAAATATATTCCAACGTCTCACGTTTTAAATAAATCTAGCACAAAATTTCAATAATTGCTAATTAATTCACAACAAATCATAGTTTATTAATTCTATCGGCAAATTTAATAGACTATAGTACTGTTCAAACATTCATTAAAAAATTTTAAGTGCTCTTTTTTAGTGTTTAAAATTATAAGTTAAGTCGCCTCTATGAGAGACGACTCTCCAAAAACTATCAGATACTGTTCATAGTCGTCCTTCATAGGGCAACTTTCGTTTAATTTTTTATTTATTTATCTGTCATAGTCGCCTCTGGGAGAGGCGACTTTAATTTTTTTTTTGAAAAGCCTCCCATAGCATAGGCAACTTTCACATTTTTTATTTCTTTTTTGTCGTTCGTTTAATAAACCAGATTTTGAATTAGTTGATTGTAAAATTGTTTGGTGGAGTGTTTAAAATATTCCCTTGTTGCAACTTTTGTCTCCTATTTTGAAATAGGGTTGTATACAAATCAAATATTTTTTATTCGATTCGTAATTCGAATTCGATTGAGATGATTTGAATTCGAAAAAATCGAATTCAAATTTGAATACGTTATAAGATTCGAATAATATTCGAATTTGAATATAGTTGTATTCGATTCGCTTATATATAATATATTTTAAAAATTAAAAAAGAAATAATACATATAATACTAAATATATATATAATATATTTATATAACTATATATTTAAATAAATTTATATATAATGGTATATATTATTAAAATTTGTAATTATTTTTTTTTAAAAACTAACAATATTTGAATATTTAAAAAATAAAAATTATCTATTTATAAAAAAAAATTCGAATCTCGAACTGAATCGAATAGTTCGAATATTTCTCACGAATCGAATTCGAATCACCAGTTTCAATTCGATTATAATTCGATTCGAATTCGAATTCGAGTTTATATTTGCGAATTCGAATAGAATTTCTTAATATTCGATTCGATTCGTTTACATCCCTATTCTGAAATCTCGATAGAACGTGTTTCATTATTGTTGACGTTCAATACATACATTTATAAATAAAAATACAAGATCAAGAATTCGAGTATGCTGGAAATTGTGAGGGGCGACGAATTTAACCGAATCTAAATTTACTGAGAAAAACTTGCAACCAACCTGATATGAATATAATTAATTCGCTTTTAATCCGAATCAACTCAAAATAAAAAAAAAAAATTAAAATATAATCCCATGGCATATGCATGAGGTATTGCAGCAAGCCTGCAAAATATGTGACTTGTACAAATATTGATAAAAAAATTATAACTCCACCCAAAACAAACGACCCAAAAAAAAATAATGTGAAAGTCGCCTCTGCCATGGAAGGCTTTCCAAAAAAATATAAAAAAAAAAAGTTGCCTCTGGGAGAGGCGACTATGACAAATAAAAAAAAAAATTAAACGAAAGTCGCCCCTGCGAGGGGCGACTATGACAGTATCTGACAGTTTTTTGGAGAGTCGTCTCTCAAAGAGGCGACTTAACTTATAATTTTAAACATTAAAAAAAAGCACTTAATTTTTTAATGAATGTGTGACAATACTATAGTCTATTAAATTTGCCAATTATATCATCTTTGATCAATAAATTAGTAATAGGGAGTTTTTTTTTTTTATCATCGTTTAAATTGAGCTTTCACATAAGAGCAAGGCGATGACGGCGAGGCAACGACTACAACCTTGATCAATAAATACAAACCAAATAGCCACCACAACTAGACCTCCACCACCGGCAAATTAATATTGTCACCTATTTTAAGTCTTGTCCAATTATTCTAGCCTTCAAATTCTCTCATTAATGTCATCGCCTAGCCCAAAACTTGAAAAATCTCCTCTCGCCATGGTCTTGTACAAGAGATGGAGAGATCTCTTCTCATGATGGCATGCATACTTATTTTTCTGATTTTTTCTTAACGACAAGTGAGATTTCAAAGTTATTCGACCCAATTTGATTCCAAATAATTGTACGCACTACAAGAAGAGAAAAGAAAAAGTCTTCGCCTTTTGAGACAATAAAATATTGTCCCAAATATTGAAAATTATAACAAATACATTATTAGAGGCACCTTGTTGTCATTAATTAGTTATCTCAATAATCTCATCACAAATAATATATTTGAGGTGACAAAAGTATGTCAAGTATTTTTGCAACAATTAGTTGTCTTTAAATGTAGTCTAAGAACTGTGTCTTAAATAATATGTACATCGTATATTCACATAAACTTATTTTTAGAAACGACAATTGTCGTTCCAAAGAATGTGTCGCTAAAGGCTTCTTTTTTGTTGTAGTGATATGAAATAGATGAAAATTGATAGGCTGTGAATTAATTAGCAATTAGTGAAACTTTGTGCTAGATTTATTAAAAATGTGAAACATTGGGATATAATTGAATATTTTGCATTGGTAACTTTTTGGGTAAGCGTTGTCAAGACTTCCCTGGCTCCCTGCCACGTAGACTAATTTAGACGGATACTATAATTATTAAATTTTTAATAAGTTGTGATTTAATCAACAGTTATTAATATATTGTACTAGATTTATTAAAGAATCGAAACATTGAAAAAAAGTAGGGACAACATCCTTTGTTAGTATGATTGAAAATAAGGCGTTCTTGTGAATACTAAATTTCACGTGCATTGGTTGTGCGGATCCATAAAAATAAATTATTATTTATATTGATAATTATTCTGAAAAAGTATTACCTTTAAGTATAATATTTATCTTCAGAATAAGTAATGTATCCCTCTTTACATTAAAAAGAGAGGGTGAAAATCGCTTTCTCGCCACGTGCCGGCACCGCATTCACTCTCATAAAAAAAATACGCGTCTGTACTCCAAAACTTCCAGCTATTTTTCTCTTAAAGTTTACTAGTAACACTCTCACGCGATGCACGGAAATTTATTTAAAAATAATAATTTAACTAAATTAAATATTATATAATCTAATATTAAAAAAATTGGAGTTGTTGCATTCTAAACCAAATAAATATTTGAATAATTTTTATTAAACATATAAAAATTATAAGTAATATAGTTATTCGTTTGTGTTCACGTGATATATGGATTTAATATAACGTATGTTTTATAAATGTATTATATTATATATTAACATAAAGAAATGAATATTTAACAAAAAAAGAAATTTCAGAACATCAAATTGTTGTGGGAGCATATATTTAAGTGATAATGAATAGTCAAACAAACACTAATATTATCTTAATATTGAACTTAAACATATATTTAGTGTGTATGTATCCATATTGATATGTGTGGACATCCACAAATAGCTCAAGTAATAAAGAATATTCAAACAAACACAAATATCTAAATATCATAGAACTCAAAATATATTAAATATAATAAAGTGAATAATGTTATATGTAAATTAGTGTTTTTTTTTTTTTTTCTCATTTTATTTAGATACTTTAACTCATCTATAATTTTAAAATTTTGAATATACCTATTTAACTTCCTCTTTAAAAAGAGACTACTAATTTTATAGATTTAATATATACTCAAATACATTTCAAGTTTAAATGATTCTTGATACTAACAAAATAAATTCAAAGATCATTCAATAGTTGGAATAACAAAATAAAATATATGAGTTTTCAATATGCCTTAAGAATTTCATTTATGTTGAAACTTATTCAAATAAATTCTATAGTTTTTTTATAAATATTAGATTTATTAAAAGATACAAATTTATTAATTAAATAAATAAATTAATTAGTTTGAAAAATTTTGAAAAATAGACATAGTTGAAGTTAATTAATACGACAAAGTAATGTTTAGGTTGCAAAATCTAAACAAATTATAAAGATCAGGCAGATTAATTTTATTTTATTTAGAAAAAAATTAAATTGCAACACGTATAAAATCTCACAGTTTAGGTTGCAAAGTGTAAAATTTCAAATAAAAATAACATAATAAATATAAAGTATGAAAAAATGAATAAGTAATAAAAAAAATTCAATATTAATTTTCATAAATAAATAAATATATATATATATATATATATATATATGTGTGTGTGTGTGTGTGTGTGTGTGTGTGGAAGTCGCAGTCCTGCGGTTAACCAACTAAATTTAATATTATAACAAACTACAAATTAATATTTATAAATATAATTATTTAATAAGCCGATTATTAAATTATACTTTAACTTTTATTTTAAATTTAAGAAATTACATGCTTAATCACTTAAATGATGAATTTTATCTCGACACATAAATAAAGAAAACTTTCGGTCAAATTAAATAAATTAATTAGTTTTTTGCTTTTAATAAAATAATCAAGATAGTTATTTTTTTATTAGAGAACTACTTACCTAATTTTAGTTGTATTCTGGTCCTAGACTATAGTACAAACCATCTTAAACGCTCAAATCTTATTCAAATAATCAACGAACAAACAATATAATATTTCCAAATGAAATATCTAATTATAATATCTGTGATATGGATATCAAATTTTCCTAAAAAAATATGAGTGTCAAATTAAAGATCTTCAAAAGAGCTTTAATTTGATATATTATACTTCCTCCGTCCCGAATGAACTTGCATACTTCCCTAATCGGGGTGTTCCATCCCTTTTGCACATTTTTCCTTTCAGGAAATAAAACTTTACATCTCTACCCCACATTAATCACATAATTACAAATCTGCCATCACATAAAGGTAAAAACATATTTAACTAAGGCAACATTTATCAAAAAGTAACTTTTCTTAATATGTGTGCCGGATGACCAGTGCAAGTTCATTCGGGACGGAGGGAGTACATAATTAAAAATAGGCTCGAAATAAAAAAGTTATTTGCAGTTTAAAAGATTAAAATAAAGTTTGATTTTTACTAAATGTGACAATAACATACTATATCCGTTGCTTTTTATATGCAATTTTAATTTTGGATTAGAGAATCAAAATACAGGGGAAATGGTATATCATCAACCAAATTTCCTATCTCCTCACAAATCCCTTAAATTTATAGTAGGATTTCAGTTGAAGGCTTAAATTTTGGAAAAGTGTCCTAATTAGGGGGTTGAATATTGGAGGTTCTCAATTCAAGGCCTGGATTTTGAGTTTTTCTCAATTAGCGGGCCAGATTCTCAATTCAGGATTATGTATTCAAAAGTAGGATATATTATTCGATGTGCGAAAGATTCAGTACGGAGTAGATAGAAAGTTCCAGTACAAAGTATATTTAAATTTTCTATATATATATATATATATATATATATACACTAATGTACATTCCATATATCAGATAATGTGTTCTATTTTTCAAGAGAATAAAATTCAAAATCTGGACCTCTAATAAGAAAAAACTCAAAATTCAGGCCCCTAATTGAAAACTTCTAAAATTCAGGTCTCGAATTAATTTTCTGAAACCTTCTAGTGGAATTTCCCAATTTATCATCATATTTTGTTTATATTATCTTTCTTCCCATTTATATATGATACTCGATATGGTAAATTAGAAAAATAAAGTTTTTTAGAGATAATAGTACTGATAATATTGGAAAAAATATAAAAAATGCTAAACAAACATCTATTTAAAAATAATTGACAAAACCTAAAACTATATCTTACCAAAAAAATTCATCTAATAAAATTATAAAAATGATACTGATAGTAATGAAAAAATAGTAAAAAAAAAGAAAAAAGACATCTATTTAAAAATAATTGACAAAACCTAAAACTACATCTAATAAAAACGGAAGTAGTACCAATTATGGTCCAAAATTTAAGACGAAATGCAAAAAAAAAAGGGTTTAACTAATCTAGTTTTTCAGGCCAATAAATAATATTTAATACATATAATTAGCTAAGAAAAAATATTACTTTTCAACTCATTATAATATTTGTGATATGAATGTCAAATTAAAGCTCGTGAAAACACCATTTAAATGATATATCTTACATAAAGGATTAAACATGCAAAAGTTATTAGTATTTTAAAATATTAAAATAAAATTTAAAACTTACTAAAGGTACAAGAACTTACCAAATTGTGGAGTAAAAATTAGGAGGGAAAGTTAAAATTACAAAAGTAACCTCCATTTTACTTTTATATATACTAGTATTACTCTCGTGCGATGCAGGGAAGTATGTTAACATTATAGTATATTTTAACAAAATTAAATACTATATGATGTTATTTTTTAAAATGTGAACCTTGTACGCTCAATAAAATAAATAATTCAAAATCTTGAATTATCATATAGTAAAATTTTAAATAGCGTAAATATTCGTTTCTCTCGTGAAATTTCGGATTGAATATATACTTATTATTTATAAAAAAAATTATTATTACAAACTAAAATTAAAATAAATATTAAATATGACAACTAAAATACATATATTAAAATTATTTTTTTAACCCAAATGTTACTGTAAGCAGTCTATATCCTTCTTAACCTATGCGAATAACCACAAATAATCTCATTAATTACATATGTTAAAATAAACATAAATATAATAACATGTCAACTTATTAAAATAATAATTATAAGATAATAAAAAATAAAATTGAATAATTTATGAGAAAATTTAATTTTCTTTTAAATAATCTAATATTTGTTATTGTTAAAAATAGTCAATTGATTCATTTTTTATTATTTAATTTCCATTATAAATAGTGTAATCCATAATAAAAAACCAAAACTTACTTCAACTTAAAGTAGATGAAAAAATTATTAAGTTCATAGACTATATGTAAAAATAGATTGGAAACAAAAAACTTGTTAATATTTAAAAAAAAAAAATGTTGAGAAACAAACAAACTGACAGAATGGTGATAGTGCAACAACAACTCTTTAGGGACAAATACATGAATAATACACTTGAAAATGCCCAACTTGCAATTGGAGGGGAAAATAATTTTCTTTATTACATATTTGGCTCCATTTTATTTAATTAAACAAAAACGCATATTTATATGTATATAAGTATATAGATTGATTTACCGAATAAAACCAAGATAGAAAGATACATACAATAAATAAATAAATAAATAAAAGTATATATAAAAAATAGATTTTTTTATAAAAATATTTAACTAATTCTTACAATCTAAATTTGACACCAATAAACATGCACAATACGTACTGAGATATAACCAAATAACCAATCAATATAAAATTATCTTTATTTTATTAAATATCACACTTTTATATATATGGTATGTATGTTAAATTAAAGATCATGAAAAGATAATTAATTTTATATATAATATGTAAAAAATGGTTATGATACAAAATACTATTTATATAAATTTGGAAAAAGTACTTCTTAGAAAGAAGGAAAAAAAAAAAAAAAAAATCAAAAGCTCGCATTTGTACAAATAACTGTAAATAACATAAAATATAATGATTGAGATTTGCAATTAACAATCTTAGCTTTCTTATAACTTTTATATATGTGTAGATTTTGTAATATGTCTACATTCAAGTTCTAACTATAAATATTTACTTGTTCATTTCTAAAATTAGTTTCTCATTTGCAGCGTTTAATATTTTACTTGATGATATCAGATATACCCAAAATATTTCTAAATAAATTCTAACATTAACAAAATAAAATTCAAAAGTGATTCATAATTCGAATAACAATTTAAAGTGTGTGAATTCTAAAAAATACTTAAATATGTTTATATTTTATTTGGTATTGTAATTTATTCAAATAAATTTTATATTTATAATACAAATATTATATCTATCTAAATATAAAATTGATTAGTGAAAAATATTATATCTATCTAAATATAACTTTTATATATGTGTAGGTTGCAAAGTGAAAAATCGATGAAAGTACAGATAGCATTCTGTAATTAACCCTTAATAATATTAGAATCATGGTGACTTCCAGATGTTATTGGTGGTGGGTTAATCTCAAATATTTGTAATTAAAGTTGTTGCTAGAATTGAGCAGTACACTACAAGGAAAAGGGTCTTTTGAGACCACAAAAAAGTGGTCTCAAATAATGAGTATTTGCCACAACTTAAGCAAAGTGGTCTCAAATAATGAGTATTTGTCACAACTTATGAGCATTTGTCACAACTTTATTGTCGTGTCAATAACTCCGTCGCAAATAATATATTTGTGACCACAAAAGTGGTCTCAAATGCTTCTCAAATATTTTTTGCAACAACTAGTTGTCTCTAAAAGTAGTCTTAAAGTTGTCTTAAATAATTTGTAGAGAGATTTGTAACAACAAGTGGTCACAACTAACTTATTATTAGTAACCACAATTGTGGTGTCAAAAAGTCTTATGCAAAAGACTTCTTTTGTTGTAGTGGTATGTGGGTGCCACGTAAAACAAGAGGACTGAGTTAAAATTGATACCAATTAGTATATGTATTTCTGGGATCTTATATATACTGAACAACTTTTTGAATTATGTACAATTCGAATATTTTTATACTTATATACTTATTTAAGTTTTTTGTTGATGGAAAAGTTATCAATATTGTTCTGTCGGTAGTTTTGAATTTGCTACTGGAACTTAATATACTGATATAAATATGTTCAGGTTATATGTTAATTTGTTCGATTTGAGTCTTTGGAGTTTAGACTACAAAAAATTTAAAAGAAATCTTATATGTAGTCTTCTATAATACTTTGAACCTTCTTTTCAATATAAACATATGTGTGTGAAATAAGAAAGAAATTAAATCACAAAAAAATATAATAATAAATTAAGTCATTCCGACTATCTTGGCAACTTAGGAATTTGAGTTATTTCGGCACCGTTTCGATCCCTCCGGACCGAAATAACAATAGAACGTTCTGATTATTCCAACTGAAACGGAATGGAGTCAATAACTATGATTAATGGCAGTCTTTGAATGCCTATTAAGAAATGCTAATTTCGTACTTGTAGTTTATATTACTTGACCAGTACTTTATTGATTCAAAATAACATTTTCTATATTTCTAACTCTTTTATCTCTTATTTAAACTTGGAATTCATTATATCTGAAATAATTTTTCTTTTAAATCTTACACATCCAAAAGAATTCAAAGCCCACTTAAAAGAAAAAAGCAAATAGATACGATTAACATTAAAGTTGCGACATGTCAATTTTGACATCTTACAGAAAAAAATAATAATAACAAGACTCCTATTAAAAAATAAGAGTAATGTTGGGACAGTGAATAGAATTTTGAGATCTTATAGAAAAAATACTTATACTCCTATTAAAAATAAGATTATGTTGTGACATAATGAATAGGTTCTATGTATTGTAAAATCAAAATAAGATTAGTCAAGATTGAAATATATCAACGATATAATTTATAAAAAAATAATAATAATATAATTTTATCACGTACTATTAGTTCAATAAAATAGATTTTATCCCGTGCATCACACGGGCGCACATCTAGTTTTAATATAAATACTCATACATTTTCAGAATAATCCCTTTCTTATAAATGTATAAGAGAATTACTCATTTGCTGCGTGGGAGCGGTCTGAGTGTTACCAAAATATTTGACCATGATTTTGAGATATTCAACTAGCGCTTATCAGAACATAGCGAAATTTAGTGACCAACTAACAATTTTAATTTTAAAAAGTATTAACTAATATACACAACAAAATCTAAAATTTATGATTCGTATTAGGATAAAACCAATAAACTATGTTGATTAATTGTACAACAGGTATATGAATCTTAGACTCGTGTAATTCGAATCATAGGCAACAAGGTATTAATGTTGATGCCTAAAGGTATTACATGTTATCGGTAAAAGTATTATGATGGAACGATGCAATCCGGCACGAGTATCACGATTTATGCTTAAATGCATAACTTGTTGGTATTATAATACCTTTACCCAGTTAAAATGATACTTCTAAGCATAAATATTAATACATTTTCACCTTAATACCTTTACTTTGAACATATAATACCTTTAGATATAAATACTAATACATTTATACCCATGACCCGACTTGCATGGATCTCAACAGACCTTCTCTTAGAGAGGACGACAAATCTACATGAGTTGATGGATAATTAATGCAATATATATATATATACATATATATATTTATGTTAAAGATAATGTATATGTATTTACTAATTAAAGATATGAAAAGTGACGATGAACATTTTTAGCCAAACAGTAAAAAAGGGGTCTCTTATGCACCAGTTACATGGGTCTTAGATCTTTGTAATTCAAGTCATGGGGAAAAAAATATTAGTATCTATATCTAAAGGTATTATATGTTCTGGGTAAAGATATCATGATGAAAATATATTAAAATATATACTTAAAGGTATCACTTGTTCTTTACCCATAACAAGTGATACCATTAAGTATAAATCGAAATACTAACCCTCGGATGCACCGTATAATTGATGCACATGAGACTTTACTCATAGTAAATACATAGATGTTTTTTAGCCACTTTTTGAATTAAGTAACTTAATTAACTACATACCCACCCCCCAACTCCAACTCCAACTCAGCCAACTCCAACTCTAACCTATAGTCCACTCCCCCGAGCTCAAAATATTAAACTTTTTTTTACCCCGCGGCAGCCACCACCGACCACTGTCGTTGTTGCAGCCCCCGCCGCCTGCCGCCGTAGAATGTGTTGTTATTTGTGAAGTTATTTCTGTGTCCTTACCTCTTTAGGCTAACCCTCCATTCAACTCTTACAGTCGCCAGAAATTGGAAAAAACTTGCAAACAACAACAAGGATAATATTCGGGTTCCAAGAAAAACTTTCAATTTTAAGTTAAGATGTACTTATCGATATTCTTGAGGTGTTGTTTTGAGCATTTTTTTATCTTTGAACTTGTAGAACAAACGGAATACCCACTTTTTTGTACTTACCGAAAACTGAGATAAAAAAGTGGATTTACAGATATATCGATGCATACAGGTAAATCGATGCATAGTGCATCTGCACACACACACAGACACACACACACATACACGTGCACACACATACACACACACACACATATATATATGTCGATGTTAGAATTCATATACTTAGTTTTAAACATCAGGATATGTATTGATATGCTTAATTGTTGCATTGACAAGAAATTGTTTATCGACGTCAACATATCATAAACTAGTTTATCGATACTTGTTGTGTAAGAGCGTCGATAAAATAGTTCATGTCAATAAAACACTAGGTGGTGGTCCTATATATCGATGGTCATAACTTAGTGGTATATATGTACGTCGATAAATTAGCATGTGTGTCGATATTCTTAAATTAGGTGAAATAAGGTTTGCAGAATCACCAATAATTCTGGTGATTGGTGTTTCTCTATTTATAAAGCATAATTACAATGATACAACAGAATCCCACAATTTGTGGGATAAATATGCGTAATTACAGAAAAGAATATTTACTAATAATAAAAAGTCAACCTAATTAATCATTAATCTTATTATCCCCCGTCAAGCACTGCGTGGGATGAAGACAAACGCAGAGCTTGGAGCGTAGAAACTCGAAGGATGGACGTGGTAGGCTCTTTGTGAAAATGTTAGCTAGCTGGAGATGAGAAGGAACGAAACGAGTAGCTAGCTTACCCGATAAAACGAGCTCACGAACAAAATGATAATCAAGATCAATATGCTTAGCCCTCTTGTGTGCCACCGGATTCTGACTTAGGAAGATAGCACTCTTGTTATCACATAGGAGAGTAGGCCTGGAGGAAGGAAGTGAGCGGATCTCATGAAGCAAATTTGTGACCCAAACCAGCTCGGCAGCTACATTAGCCATAGCACGATACTCAGACTCACAACTGGAGCGGGCAACAGTTGGTTGTTTCTTGGCACTCCAAGAAACGAGATTTGACCGGATGAAGATGGAGTAGCCATAAGCAGAACAACGGGCCTGATTGCAACGAGCCCAGTCAGCATCAGAATATCCCAAGACGGAAAAATCATGATTTCGTTTGAAAGATAGCCCATAGTGCACAGTGCCCTTGACATAGCGAAGAATCCTCTTTACCGCCAAGAAATGATCATCCGTAGGCGAGTGAAGAAATTGACTGACCGTGCTGACAGCATATGAGAGATCAGGACGAGTAACGATAAAATACTGAAGAGCGCCAACAAGAGACCGATATAGAGTAGGATCACGGAATGGAGTTCCCTCACTAAGAAGAGATTCGCCCGCTGGCAAAGGAGTGGAAATAGGCTTAGCATCTAATAATGCAGCACGTTTAAGGATATCATGTGCATACTTTGCCTACCCAACAAATAAACCAATGGAAGTGTACGAGACTTGAAGTCCAAGAAAGTAATTAAGGCGACCACGATCCTTAATGGCAAATTCACGATGGGTACGAGAGATAAAATTTTGCAACATAGAAGAATCATTTCCCGTAATAATGATATCATCCACATATAATAACAGATAGATAATAGAGCGTCCGCTGTGAAAATGAAAGAGTGAAGAGTCACTGCGACTCTGAAGAAATCCAAGGCTCGAGAGATATGTGCTGAACCTCTGGAACCAGGCTAGAGGGGCCTGACGAAGATCATAAAGTGCTTTCTTCAACTTACAAACATGATCAGGAAACCGTAGATCCACGAAACCAAGAGGTAATGCCATTAAGAAACACATTCTTGACATCAAGCTGATGAAAAGGCCAATTGTGCTGAACGGAGAGAGCCAAGATTATTCGGACAGTAGCAGCTTTCACTACCGGACTGAAAGTGTGGTGAAAGTCAGTGCCAGAAATCTGGGTAAAGCCTTGAGCAACAAGACGGGCTTTGTGGCGCGCAATTGAGCCATCAACATGAAACTTTGTACGAAAGACCCATTTTGAACCAACTATGTTTGTGCTAGGGGGGCGAGGCACTAAGTCCCATGTGTTGTTTGAACGAAGAGCATCAATTTCTTCTTCCATAGCAGCAAGCCACTCGGGATGCTTTGCAGCAGACTTGAAACCACGAGGCTCAGAAGTGGCTACAAGAGCAGATAATAGGGCGGTAGAAGCCAAGTCAACAGGGTAGCGAGGCTTGAATACTCCAGCGCGTGCCTTGGTGACCATAGGATGAAGTGAAAAAGGTTGTATGGTAGGTGTCTGTTCGACAGGAGGTTCGGCAGGCGGTGAAACAGGAGTAGGAGCCTCGGTAAGGGCTGGCCCAGGCGGATTATGGGTTGGATCGTGCGTTGGAGTGGTATGGAGTTCAGCAGCATCGTCCAGGGCTGGGACGATGCGCAGGGGAGCGGAAGCAGGCACGCTAAACCGAGCAGGGGTAGGCAATGGATAAATCGCAGCATCTAAGAAAGTGGAAACATCCAAATCAGAAAATGGAGTTGTGGACGAAGTTTGAGAAAACGGGAAGCACTGTTCGTCAAACTGGGCATGGCGAGTGGTGAAAACTTGAGAGGATTCTGGATCATAACAACGGAAACCTTTGTAGATGCTACTATATCCCAAGAAAATGCAAGGATGACTGCGAGGTTCCAATTTATGAGCAGCATAATCTCGGAGATAAGGAAACACACGGCATCCGAATGGTTTAAAGTTGGCATAATTCGGAGCGTATCCAAATAGAAGCTGAAATGGAGAGGCATCTCGTAGCAGTGGGGAAGGCAGCCTGTTAATTACAAAAACAGCAGTAGCGAATGCATCGAGCCAAAGAGAGGCAGGAGCATTAGCATGAAATAACATAGATAAGCCAGTTTCAGTGATGTGACGGTGCTTACGTTCTGCCCTACCATTTTGTTGAGGTGTGTAGGGACAGGAGAGCCGATGATGAATACCATTCAAGTGCATAAAATCACGTACTTTCAAATTCACAAATTCAGTCCCACCATCGCTTTGAAAAATCTTTATTTTACGAGAAAACTCTGTGCAGACAAAAGCATGAAAACGGACCAGTATATCATAAAGCTCAGATTTAGCACGCAATGGATAAATCCACGAAAATCGAGAGAAGTCATCAATAAAAACAGCATAATAGCGAAATCCATCAGAAGTGGTAACAGGTGCAGGACCCCATAAATCGCAATGTATTAAATCAAGAACATTGTCGGCCCGTTTTTCATTCAATTGAAAAGAAAGTTTCTTGCTTTTTGCTAATTGACAGGAAGAGCAAACTGTAGGGTTTGGCAAAACGGAAGTAACAGACAAATGTCCAAGTTTATGTAATAATGAAATAACGGAAAATGGGACATGCCCCAGGCGTAAATGCCACAAATTAAAACTAGCCTTCAAGACTTTATTCCGGATTGAGGCCACCAAAGCCGGAGTCCCCTTGTCAAGTAAGTATAATCCTCTATCACACCTTTCCTGAGCTAGAGTTTTCTTTGTCACCCGGTTTTGAATTGTAAAGAGCTTGTCAGAAAAAATAACATCAACAGGAAAGTCGGAGGTTAATTTACTGATAGATAAGAGATTTTTGGTGATATGAGGGACCACCAAAACATTATTCAACTGAATTTTGCCAGACAATTTACGAGAACCAATATGCGAGATATTTAAAGCATGACCATTGCCAACAATAACAGAACCGTTACCGGAATATGGCTCGTAAGAGTCCAGTGCAGTAGGCTGATTGGTCATATGAGCAGAGGCGCCCGAATCAAGGTACCAATCGGGAGTGGAGTCTGAAACATTGCAAGATGATGTGAAAGCCTGAGCCAAATTGGCAGAGGAAATAACCTATCGAGCACCGAGATATTGGGGGCATTTGTCTGCATAATGATCCCCACGACAAATTTGACAACGAGGGGTATATGGTTTGCGCCCCCCGTTGTTCGAACCTGTATTGGTGGTCGGATTGGAGGAGCCACGGGATTGTGAACGCTGACCTCGAACAACAGAAGATCCATGATTAGTGGACTGCCCACGTCCACCATGTTGCTGCCCGCGACCATATGACTGGTTTCGAGGAGTCGTCGAACCGCAATCAGCCATGAAAGCGGCCTGAGGAATGGAACCCTCCATTGATCGGAGCATGAGGTCATATTGCTTAGCTTGGTTCAACAAATCCCGGAAGGGGGGAATCGGAGAGAGAGCCATGCGAGTGTCCGCAAAACTGGCAAATTGAACACCCAAACCACGCAAAAACCAATGACTCTTATCGGTGACGTCCGCCAGATTACCAATAGCATTCAGTTGATCACATAAAAGCTTGAATTTCTTACCATATTCTTCGATAGACGAGTTACCCCGACGAAGAGAAAGAAGTTCTTCTCGGAGTTGATGCTTGCGTGATGCCGAAGAGTAAACGCTTTCAAGGGTTAACCAGGTGTCCCGCGAGGTAGACGAATCAATGACTTCCGAAGCAGCATCTTCGGAAGAGAGGTATACAGGACACTCAGAAGCTTCCTATCCTTCATCTTCCAAGACGTATAAGCAGGATTGACCGACGAAGCGCCGGCAGCAGAAGTGATGGTGGGCGACGGCGCAACAGCGGAGCCGTCAAGAAAGACCATCAAATTGAAGCATTCGGCCATATGAACGATTTGATGATGCCATGGGAGATAGTTCGTGTTATTCAACTTGATAGCAGCGACCATGTTGATCATGGTTGTGACAGGTAAAGGATCGGGAACGGGAGCAGCCATGGAAGTTGCAGGCGAGAATGAGAGAGAGAGGGAAAAAAAAGAAGAAGAAGATAGCTATTCACCAGAGAATACCAATCTGGTGGGCAATTAGATTGACGGAGGAGACGAGTCCGTCGGCGGCAGGAAGAAGAAATAGGTTTAGAATCGGATGGCTGATACCATGAAATAAGGTTTGCAGAATCACCAATAATTCTGGTGATTGGCGTTTCTCTATTTATAAAGCATAATTACAATGATACAACAGAATCCCACAATTTGTGGGATAAATATGCGTAATTACAGAAAAGAATATTTACTAATAATAAAAAGTCAACCTAATTAATCATTAATCTTATTATTAGGGTTAGGGGTTCTAGTGACTTCTTTTATCAATGCACTTTGTTTATTGATACAATATTATCTTTATCGCTGTAAACTTGTGCATCGATAAATGGAGGGTTTTTTTTCTGGAAAACCCTAACCCTAATATTCTTGCACTTGTTATTTATTTATTTATTTTTTCCTACTGGCAAGAATATGTCTTTCCAACTTGGAAACATTTATTTTCCAGATGGCGATGGACAACGTCGAAGATGAAATTACACTAGTACATTCTTGATTTTGGAGTAGGGACTTTTATGAGGCTAGTAGAAGATATGACATTTTGTTATCTCGAGAACTCATCCTTTCTCGAATTTATAGAGGAGTTCTATAAGGTGATCAGAGGAGACCGACGCCTGTGCGAATATGTTGTTCGGTGTTTATTACCGAGTAAATAGAGTTGCGATAAGGGATACGTGATAGGATCGGACCGTCATTTGTAACGTCCAGCTTGCTGTATGTCAGTCCCAAAATTCTACATTTTTCTTGATCCGAATCCCACTTCGATGATGTCGTATCTATGCATGACAGCCAACCATTTAGTAGCCATTGCAGCAATCAGCAAGAAACTTTAAAGCAATTAATTGCTTCGCATGAATAACTTTTAAACTTGCAATTTTAAACTTGCAATACTCTGCAGTCAACTTGATTCTAACTATAAGCGATACCCAAGCAAAGGTTGTGCTCCTGTTCGGCCCTTCATGCCAAGGGCCGTGCAAAATTCTTCCTTCGAGGCTAACGAATTACAACAGACACACCAAACTGTTCAAACATACGTTGTGGATACATGCACTATGTTGCATAGCTCATTGCCTAGTCATAACCCAGGTGGGTATTCGTCATTGTTGCATGATGTTGGATGATTGATAGGGTCATACTTGATTACTGTGCCGATAACAATTTTTGTCTTCTCTTTTATCAGTTATAGGTTTAGATGATGAATATGATGTCCAAACACACCACAAGTCATACGATGCTTATGATGAAGATGGGGCGGACACAGATTATGACGTGGGGGGCAGGTGTTGGAATAACACAGATAAAATAACAAATATTTTTCTTACTAATAACTCTACTCTCCTCCATCGTCTTTCCACCAACACCGAACTCCTTAATCTCATTGTTTTTAGATGGGGTGAGTGTAATGAATACACTCAGTGGAGACTATGCATTGTTCACATCAAATTGACTATGCAAAAGAAAACATGAAATGCATACTCATAAAAAAATCTATTCAGCAACAAAAAAATCTAGAGCATGGTGCCCCCAATGACCACTTAACAATCACATACCTATTTATGGTCCCTGACTCTTGAGCACAGTGCCTCCAAGGATCACTTCACGATCCCGGGCCTATTTACCGTCTCTTGCTCATATATTAATGCGCAACAATATTAATCTCAATATGCACGGTGGGCTACCCCAATGACCACTTAACGATCCCTGAACTATTTATGGGCCCTAGCATCCTCTCAATATAAATCATATAAGCAATCAATCATGATTTTACATCACATAATCAGAATAATATGAACAATAAACCACTGTATAATTAAATAAACCTCACCTTAAAAGTTTACTTCGTGATAAAACCGCGTGAGTAAAATGCAACAATCCTAAACCTCGTAACCTCAGTTGCCAATGCTTTCATATATAATATTTTTTCTTAAATTAATAAGGTACGTACTAATTAAAAATTATTAAAAATAAAATAAATTAGATCAACTCCTAAATCATATCATCCCCTTACAACTCCATTATCCCCGTACTGTAATAGAAAACAACCATCACATTGTATCCACAACTTACGCATATTTCACACAATATATGTGTACCCACTACTATGTTATATACTTATTGTGCAACACACACACTCTTTCACTTTATTTATATACACACACATGGACTCTACCACTCACACCCATCATATACTCCCTCCGTCCCAGTTAACTTGTCCTATTTTCCATTTTGATCCATCCCACTTAACTTGTCATACTCATAAATGACAATTAAAGGCAACAATCTCCATTCTCAAAATATACACATTCAATCTCCACCTTTAAAAAAGTCAAAGATTTCATAAAATCTGTTTTTTCTTAATATCTGTGCCCGGTCAACTGTGACAAGTTAACCGGGACGGAGGAGTGTAACGACAATACCTCTAACCTATAATATAGACCCACACATTAGATTTCTTATATATATATATATATATATATATATATATATATATATATTATATCATACATCTTAACACAGACTCATGCATTAAGTGGTATGAATATGTGTATATGTAGAGCACCAATATAACACAAACACACACTGATGTAGACGTAATTATTAGCAAGTATAAGAAATCTTATATATAGACACACACATTATAGATATTTCTCATATACATAATTTTGACGCAATCATTAGAACACATCGCGTGCATCAATTTTATCTCTCTCTCTTCTATTTTCTTTTTTAAACAAAACTCCATTCAGCTTTTCCTAGAAATTTATGCAGAAAAATATATTTATATATATACATATTACACAAACTCATTGAAAATCGAAAGATAATAAACTAAATTCTACAAATAAAATTAAACATGTTTTTCTTCAGTAGCAGGAGAAGATGTGAAAGCCCTCATTTCCCCTTTTCCTTTCGACAGGAATATTCCAACTCTGGTTTAGAAGTTGTAGAAAATAAAAATTTATTTATATATATGGACTCTCAATTAGAGTTCTATTTGAATTGGGCTTTTATTCCATCGGCTCATAAGAAAAATTAAATTCTCCATTAATATATGGGCCTTTAGCAAAATTAATCAATTGGGCCATTTATAAATAATTTTTAAGGATCTTAATTAAACCTTTATTAAATAAATTTGAATTGATCTTTGTCGACTAAGAGATTTAGTCTAATATAAATCGGACTTATCTAGATGTGGGGCGTTACAACTAAGTTGGAATTAGACTTCAGTGTAGCTAAGTTTGTACTGTGTGAATAACTTAGTGAATTTTCCTCGTATGAGGGAAGAGTGGATGTAGAGAATTACCCTCACCTTGAAATCACTATAATATTTGTGTCTACTTTTATATTGCTTTTACTTACTGTTGCTGGCATACTACTTGCGTACTGCAATGATTTGTAAGAAAACGAATTTGCATAATATTCCAATGCATAAAACTCTACCTGAGCATTGCTTACTTTAAGTAACCTAAGACCAGTCTGCTTTCTAACTACCGCCTTTATGTTAGCTTACAATATTAGCTTTGTTGTAAGAACTAGTTTCTTAGAGTAAGCAACAAACTACTGCTCAAAGTATTTGAAAAAGAAAAATTGAGTTAGAGGTTTATTCACCCTCCTCTAAACCTCTACCATTTGAGACCAACAAGTGTTATTAGATCAGTTGATTTCACACATCAATCTTCTTTGGTAGCTAAACTAGATCCAGTCATTTTCTAGCCAGAAAGTATGTTTTTTAACCCTAAAGTATAGACTAGTAAAAAAGTCACAACAAATGGAAACTTCTTCAACTAGGGCTTCTATAATTTCCTTTGAGGAGTATGAGGACTATTCTATAAGGATGCAAGCACACTTAGCATTTATGCATGATGAGATGTTGTCCAATCATCAATAAAAATCCACCAGTAATCATGAAGATCAACACTGTTGTGCTAGTGGATTGTCAACCTGCACCTCATTCCTGGTAGAAAAGCCACGTATTGAATGGAGTGATGCCGATAGAAAAAGGTCCAATTTGGACAATCTGGCCAAAAATGTACTTTTTGCCACATAGGAAAATGGTACCTTTAGTAAGGTCAAGGCATGCAAACCTGCCATGGACATTTGGGATTTGCTGAAGGAGATCTGTGTAGGCTCAGCTCTGCTTCGTGATAATAGAGTAGATACAACAACTCTAAACTTTCAGCTCTTCAAGGCAAAACTTGGAGAGTCTCTGAATGATCTAGATGCTTGATGCACAACAATTCTACATGAGTTAGTGTCTGTTGGGGAAGACTACTCCTAGTAGGAGATAAATACCAAGTTGCTGCGAGCTCTCACATTGGACTGGGATGTTAAGACTATTCCGATGGCAAGTTCAAAGACGCTAGGTAGGAAGAGCATTCCCGCCTCATCTTTGATCCCAAATACTTTGGATACAACATTTATCGGAGAAAGAGAGAAGAAGAAGAAGAAGAAGAAGAAGAAGAAGAAGAAGAAGAAGAAGAAGAAGTGTGCTGCTATAACCAAAGCTCTAGTAGCATGCAGCCCGTCTGTAGAACTCCAAATGGTTCCAGTAACCACCATAGTGCCAAAGCAGCAGCTTCAAGTTATTGCTGAGAAGGAGAAAGCGCCTGACGAGATGGCTTTACGCATGAAATGTTTTACACGAGTCATGAAGAAGCATCCAAGAGAAAACCTCATCCAAGCCCCATACACCAGGCCTACAGAAACCCCAAGGATAAGAACGAAAGCTGAAGATCTTGGCTTCAACTGCAGGAAGACTAGTCACTTTGCAAGGGAACATTCATATCCCAAAGTGCACAAGTATCCTGACTAAGTTCACAAGCAAAGATGGGATAGAATAATACAAGAAAACGCTCAGTTAAAGGCTCTCTTGAGTGGAGCAAAAGCCATCAATGTTGTTCGACTATCTTCAAGGGAACCTACAACATGTGAAGATTAAGACTTTGATAGCAACTCTTCATATTTTGAAAGTGAATCACTCATTTGTCCCATGACAAAAGAGATTGACGATCATGCAGAGGTAGATTCTCCCGATACCTCTTTAAGAATGGAGACTCAGAAAGCTTACTCATTTCGTTTAGATAGATTATGGCCGACTTTGACTTAGTCAATCAGTCATATGAAGAGCTGAAGGCTGAGAGCATGCAGCTTCTTGGAGAAAATACAATGCTTACAGTTGAGCTTGAGAAACTTACAGCTGAAGCAATTGCCTATTGTTATCTTCGAAAAAAAGTGAGTAAGCTGAAGATGTCACTCTCCCTTCAGGTTGTGAAGTAGTAGAAATAGATGTCAACCATCATATCTTTCAGTAAATCATCTAGGAATCTGGATGAAATTCTGGATGTTCAGAGAAACCTATCTGACATGACAGGAATAGGATTCTCTGACACAGTCTCTAACTGTTAAGCTGTAAGTACTTCTAATGATGTTCCAGCAGTAAGTACATTTGAGAAAGAATTTCTCCCTATACAGTATAAAGGTAAACCAAGAAGGAAGGATAATATTCCCAAGAAGAAACCTAGACTGGAATCAGGCTGTAAATCTAACACGGGGAAGTCAACTGTTGAAAACACACCAGGTACGTATGCAGTAGGAAGCAACAATATGCATAAAAAATTGGATACTAGATGCAGTAACTTACTACAACAACCTAAAAGTAACCAGTAGAAGAGTAAGATCGATGCTCGAATGCTTCCAGACAAGGTAAGGAGGAATCGGCCCAGGTCACTCCAAACTAGAAAGCAACCTACTCTTGGTGCACTAGAAAAACGAAAACCATCCGAGGTGTACATTAAGCAAGCTGGCCAGAAAAATAGTCTACTCAGTGGTTCAAACATCCTCTAACAGTTCCTATACACACGAGTATTCAACATCAATTAATAATTAAATCAATTAAATGGTCCATGTTATAAGATTTATGATCATGTTACCTGAAAGAACACACTGGAGGCCATCCATGAAGTTGGAAGCAGCAAGAATTGGCATCATTGTTGCCACATATCTGACGACTTCTATCTCGTTGGTGTAAGCATATCCCCACATATTACGTATTAAAAGCATAACAAGTCCTACTATAATGCCCTCGGTTATAGCCATGCCTAGGACCACACCCACAGCTATCTTTGCTGCTCGTGGATGGCCTGCACCCAGCTCGTTGGAGACCCGTGTGCTGCATTCATAAAAATATAAGGGTAAGAGTACAATATAGACATTGCACAGAAAGATTAACATTTAATAGGTCTCAGCTTATCTATTTTCGCAATAAATTTCTAACACAAAGAAATTGTATCTCACGTTGTTGCATACTGTTCTGTTTTTGTACAACACAAAGTACTAGTACTTCATGTTGAAGAGGGTCCATGTAAAACCAAATATTGGGTTTTATATAAATCCGTACACATATATATAAATACACATATGTAAGGATATATTTTAGAATGCATTGAGGTTGTTTCTTCGAATCCACTTAGTTGCAAATCATCAATGGCAATGGTTATGAATGAAGGGTCAATCATACTATGGAATGAAATGAGGGAAATTGTTAATAAAAGGGGGTAATGATTGACTTATGTATTATGTACCAAGTACCATAAATGGGAATGAGTCCTCATTCATTGCCCCTAAACCCCCCAACCAAGCGGGCCCTTAATATTATAACTGAAATAAACTTGCAGGGTAATCTAACTGACCTCACAGCACAACTGAGTCCAAATGGGATCATCCAAACTGTAGAAGCTGTATTAAGGCTGCAAAGGTAATAATAAAAGAACACTATACAGTTAGAACAACTATAATTGTTCTCAATTTGAATAACTAATAACAAATTGATAAGGGAAAGCAAAAGAGAGTCTCAAAGTCATACCATATAGAAAGAACAGAGGTTTCCAGCTCAGGATTCGGAAGAAGACCGGAGAGTAGAACCATCATTTCGAAAGACCATGCTTCCAAGCTGTTTAAAATGCAGAAATATACTCTCTTAGCATCTTATTTATTGCACGAAAGCTCAATGTAATTTGGGTAGATTGCAAGATTTAGTCCTGCAATGTACTATAGACAAGTTGCAGTTCTGCCAATCCAAATCAAAATTTGCTCCCACAAATTTAGTCCTAATGTGACCAGAAATCTGACTGAAAATTTTCATGACCAATAGAAAAAATATTACATTGCAAATTTTGATTTGGACAGGATAAAAAGTGGGACAGTCCTACAGATACAGGACTAAAATTGCAATATTTCTGATCAAATACACGCTGTCTTCTATAACTTACCAAACCATGACAGCTGAAGGGACAGCAAGTCTAACAAAAGTAAGGATATTATGCAATGCTTCCCCTGAAAATCCGGTCCATGTTTTCGAACAAGAAGAGGAAAACTTGATGTAAAGAGACAACAGAAAAGCATTCATCCAATACGAGATAGCATTCGCCACAGCAGCTCCTCTGCTACCGAATCCAGACTTAAACACGAGAGTCCAGCACAAGAAGAGGTGCAACAATGTGGTGATTCCGGAACTTATCATCATAGGAAAGACGATGTTTTGTGTTTGCAAGAACCTAACTTGGCATTGCAATATAGCATATCCAAAAATGCTCGGAATCATAAAACGAGCATAGTTTCCAGCTTCATGGGATATACGAGGGTCTTGGCCTAAAGATTCTAGAATGGGACCGGTGTTTGCCCAGATTACTGCAAGGGGTATGCATACAAGTAAAAGTACAAACATGGCCCTCTGCATGTGTATGCCCAACATATGATACTGCTTGGCCCCATAGGATTGACCACATAGTGTGTCTAATGCACTAGCCATGCCTATCTGAGTATGTACCAACAGCAATTTCAGATCAATGTGAAGAATGAATTGTAATGTCTAAATTGGTAAAAATTGAATTTATTATAAATGGTAAAAACTTCAGTAAGACAGACGATTAGTTAAATATGCTCAACTCTATTATATAGACCATGTTAATCATCTTTAACCCAGATTATTAGACTATTTAACTATCCGTATTGACTGTCTTACAGGAGAATATCTCTACCAGCATCATTTAATGGCAATCAGGGGGTAAGCAGGGGCACTTCAATGAAGGTGTTTGCAGTAGATTATGCTTTCGAAGTTCTTAAGTGATTCAGTTTTAGTCGGGCATAAATTTTTTCCATCCTACATAACAAAGCACAAAACCGAAAGTTTGGACTTATATTATTTACATGTAAAATTATAAATTAGAGAGTGAAAATGGAGGAGAGGGCTGACCAACAAACTGAAACCGGTGACAGAGGCGAAGGAGGTGGCCATTGAAGCAGCAGCGAGAGCCAATTCTCCTAAATGGCCTACAAACATCACTGAGATTAGCTGCAAACAAAACTGCAATAGAGACACTGCTATTAAAGGCCCCGCCAGCCATAATTGCTTTCTTAATTCCTCCAAGATTGTTTCTCTTTTATCAATATGACAGCCATTTTCATCTACGTTTTGAACAAGTGATGCGGTGAGAGAAGATGCATTTTCTTCACGCCTCTCCATAGAATAACCGAATTGAAACAGAGGAAGGCCTCAGAGCATAAATATTCGTAATGTATGGCGTTTCAGATTATAATAATATTTTGTTGCAGGAAATCGTTTTGTCGAGCTTTCCGTGTTTTGTCGTATTGTGGATGGTAAAAATTGTGTGAACTGATTATAGCGTTTCAAATTCGTTTGACTAAAACCAGTAGCATGATACTAATAATAGCACTATCACGTATTACATTTACGCTGTATTTGTTAACGGATTAACTGAGGGGAGAATCTGAGCGCGATCTTTTATAAATTTAATGTTTGATTTGGTATAAAATATAGTAAAATTTTTATTTTTACGTTTCGAATCAAATTACATTGGTTAGAAGAACTTGACTCCAATCAGGCCGCTCAGATTTTTTATTCCAAATAGCACGGATCGGGTTGTACATCACGGCAAGATCAAGGAAGGGGCTACACCTTCATTGAAGTGCCCCTGCTTACCCCCTGATTGCCATTAAATGATGCTGGTAGAGATATTCTCCTGTAAGACAGTCAATACGGATAGTTAAATAGTCTAATAATCTGGGTTAAAGATGATTAACATGGTCTATATAATAGAGTTGAGCATATTTAACTAATCGTCTGTCTTACTGAAGTTTTTACCATTTATAATAAATTCAATTTTTACCAATTTAGACATTACAATTCATTCTTCACATTGATCTGAAATTGCTGTTGGTACATACTCAGATAGGCATGGCTAGTGCATTAGACACACTATGTGGTCAATCCTATGGGGCCAAGCAGTATCATATGTTGGGCATACACATGCAGAGGGCCATGTTTGTACTTTTACTTGTATGCATACCCCTTGCAGTAATCTGGGCAAACACCGGTCCCATTCTAGAATCTTTAGGCCAAGACCCTCGTATATCCCATGAAGCTGGAAACTATGCTCGTTTTATGATTCCGAGCATTTTTGGATATGCTATATTGCAATGCCAAGTTAGGTTCTTGCAAACACAAAACATCGTCTTTCCTATGATGATAAGTTCCGGAATCACCACATTGTTGCACCTCTTCTTGTGCTGGACTCTCGTGTTTAAGTCTGGATTCGGTAGCAGAGGAGCTGCTGTGGCGAATGCTATCTCGTATTGGATGAATGCTTTTCTGTTGTCTCTTTACATCAAGTTTTCTTCTTCTTGTTCGAAAACATGGACCGGATTTTCAGGGGAAGCATTGCATAATATCCTTACTTTTGTTAGACTTGCTGTCCCTTCAGCTGTCATGGTTTGGTAAGTTATAGAAGACAGCGTGTATTTGATCAGAAATATTGCAATTTTAGTCCTGTATCTGTAGGACTGTCCCACTTTTTATCCTGTCCAAATCAAAATTTGCAATGTAATATTTTTTCTATTGGTCATGAAAATTTTCAGTCAGATTTCTGGTCACATTAGGACTAAATTTGTGGGAGCAAATTTTGATTTGGATTGGCAGAACTGCAACTTGTCTATAGTACATTGCAGGACTAAAACTTGCAATCTACCCAAATTACATTGAGCTTTCGTGCAATAAATAAGATGCTAAGAGAGTATATTTCTGCATTTTAAACAGCTTGGAAGCATGGTCTTTCGAAATGATGGTTCTACTCTCCGGTCTTCTTCCGAATCCTGAGCTGGAAACCTCTGTTCTTTCTATATGGTATGACTTTGAGACTCTCTTTTGCTTTCCCTTATCAATTTGTTATTAGTTATTCAAATTGAGAACAATTATAGTTGTTCTAACTGTATAGTGTTCTTTTATTATTACCTTTGCAGCCTTAATACAGCTTCTACAGTTTGGATGATCCCATTTGGACTCAGTTGTGCTGTGAGGTCAGTTAGATTACCCTGCAAGTTTATTTCAGTTATAATATTAAGGGCCCGCTTGGTTGGGGGGTTTAGGGGCAATGAATGAGGACTCATTCCCATTTATGGTACTTGGTACATAATACATAAGTCAATCATTACCCCCTTTTATTAACAATTTCCCTCATTTCATTCCATAGTATGATTGACCCTTCATTCATAACCATTGCCATTGATGATTTGCAACTAAGTGGATTCGAAGAAACAACCTCAATGCATTCTAAAATATATCCTTACATATGTGTATTTATATATATGTGTACGGATTTATATAAAACCCAATATTTGGTTTTACATGGACCCTCTTCAACATGAAGTACTAGTACTTTGTGTTGTACAAAAACAGAACAGTATGCAACAACGTGAGATACAATTTCTTTGTGTTAGAAATTTATTGCGAAAATAGATAAGCTGAGACCTATTAAATGTTAATCTTTCTGTGCAATGTCTATATTGTACTCTTACCCTTATATTTTTATGAATGCAGCACACGGGTCTCCAACGAGCTGGGTGCAGGCCATCCACGAGCAGCAAAGATAGCTGTGGGTGTGGTCCTAGGCATGGCTATAACCGAGGGCATTATAGTAGGACTTGTTATGCTTTTAATACGTAATATGTGGGGATATGCTTACACCAACGAGATAGAAGTCGTCAGATATGTGGCAACAATGATGCCAATTCTTGCTGCTTCCAACTTCATGGATGGCCTCCAGTGTGTTCTTTCAGGTAACATGATCATAAATCTTATAACATGGACCATTTAATTGATTTAATTATTAATTGATGTTGAATACTCGTGTTGAAACACAACTGCCTAAGAGATTATGGGCAAAGGCAACCAACAGCACGTGTTATACGCAGAACATATGTCTTATCAACAAAGATCTGGATAAGAAACCCTCTGAGCTGTGGACTGGAAGAACACCTAAGATATCATACTTCCATATCTTTGGTTGTAGATGTCTTGTGCTGAAAAACGGGAAGGAACGCCTAAGTGCTTTTGATGCTAAATCAGACGAAGGAGTATTATTCAGAGATTCCTCTTTAAGAAAATCATATAGAGTGTTCAACAAAAGAACACTTGTGGTGGAAGACTCGCCACACGTGGTCTTTGATAAACCCACTGCAAGCCAGAACGAGACGGAGGGATTATAGCAAGGGTAAGAGAGATCAGGTTGGAAAAGAATAAGGAACAAGTTCCTTATGTGGAGATCCAACAACCAGCTCTAGCTGAAGAGAATTATGTAGCAGCTGAAGGAACTGTGAATCCTATAGCAGAGGCTACAAAACCAGAAACTATAGCACAATAAGCAAACTAGCAAGTTGTTGTGAATTAAGGTTTCGAACCAGATAGGAGATGGCTCATATATCATCCACCAACCTTGGTCATAGAGAGAGTAAATGCAATAAGGACAAGAAGATATACACCTTATGAAGTCATGTTCTCCTGCTTCGTATCTCAAACAGAACTTGGTACCATTGAGGAAGCCTTATGTTGGAAATGGTGTGGTGCAATGTGTCTCAACACAATGCTCCAACACTTTTCCTATCTCATTCTTTTGTAAATATGTTTTTGCCTTACTTGGCCTTTATGTTTGACTAATCTTTTATTTTGTTAGATGTTTGCAGGTTTTTATCAGTAAGACAAAAAGGGGGAGATTGTTGAGGAAATAAGGTGTTACACACTTTCTGGAACACATTATTTCTGAAGTTTATTTTTGACTTTATCTTACTGATCTTTTTCGTGTTTTATTATTTATATTCATAATTTTGTTATTGTCAGTTTTTGTTAAGTTTTTACTATCTAGAATCATGGGGAAGTTATTTTCTTAAATAACTTCCAATGGAAGTTTTTATCCAAAAGATAAACTTCCAAGGGAAGTTATTATCTAAAAAAGTAACTTCCTATCCTTGATTCTATAAGCACAAATTCCTATCTTTCTCTCCCTACCCACGTTTTTGTCTCTTATTATGGGGATAAGATCATGGGATCCATTTGATCTTGCTCCCTCTCTCTCTCTCTCTCTCTCTCTCTCTCTCTCTCTCTCTCTCTCTCGTTTTTCTCACACATTGTAACCGTTCTGTAGGTGTGGAACTCTATAAATACAAGTTCCCACGAAGATAGAAGAGAACCACTCCGTCAAGGTTCCTGCGCCCTATAGAGTGTCTTCAACAGCTGCAACAACACCTCAAGTTGCACACACGCACTCCCACTTTTTCTTTGTGGGTTGTGTCGGGATCTTTTGTGTGTGTATGTGTGCATGTTAGTATTATGAATTAGATCAATGGTGATTTTTCTTTTCATCTTGATCTATGTAATTTTGGGATGTATTGTCAATTTACTCTTTTGTTGATTAATAAAGTTTGACTCCAGCTTTTGAATTGCTTGAGATTAAACTTATTCCGTTTGTTCTTTGTTTCCTTTTTGTTTTATTTGTTTGTTTCCGCTACTATTTGTTTGCTCTGTTCTTGTCTACACAAAAGAACCCAAGGTGTTGCAGTACTTGTTGCAACACATTGCGCAACACTTCGTGCTCTGCCCGGGATCAGATTTTCACAAGTGGTATTAGAGCACACACTTGACGACACTAATTGGGATCCTGCGAGAGAATTATGGAAATTTCGTGTGAGGTGATGTTCAATATCATCAAGTGAGCTATACTTTGTAAAATGGAGTGTTGGGAATGTGGAACCGGAATCAGGAAGTGAAGAACCGGAAGGATGAACCGGGTTTTAGCATCAAGAAGACAAGCTGTTCAGAATAAACCGGGTTCGAGGCAGTTGAAGATAACCGTCATTTGTGACGGAGCAGTTGCAGAATTGTGACGAAGAAAACCGTCACATTTGTCCGGTAGCTGAGCTCAACTTCTTTCAGTTAGAACTTTCTGTACAGTTGCATTCGAGCTTCAATCCTTATATCATTGTAAAGCTCTCATTGAGGAGAAGATCACTACGTCGAGCAATTTCCTTGTTCTTTAGATTAGAGAGAGTATTTAGAGATTGAGTGATTCGTGCCCTAATTTGCATCAGAATTGGGCATTTCATTTCTTGAGTGTATTCTCTGTAATTGATTGAATTTCTTAGTGGATTGGGGTGTGTCTTGCCTCCGTGGATGTAGTTCATCTTAAACGAACCACGTTAAATTGGTGTTTGATCCATTTCTATTTCCTGTTCTGCGCAAGTCCAGTTCGGTCACAACTCTGGCCGAATTGTGTGTTTGAATTCAGATTGTTTTTCTTCGTACATTTCCAGATTCTTAGGAGTTGTGTGTTTCTGAGTTGTTCTTCACTAACAAGTGGCACCGTTTGTGGGAAATCAACTCTCACAGCTTGAAGAAGGGAAGGAATGGCTGGTATGAAGATGGACTTTGAGAAGTTTACAGGAAGAAATGATTTCACACTGTGGAAGATCAAGATGAATGCAGTATTGGTTCACAATGGCCTTGATCTTGCTTTGATACCTCTGGATTCGTGGGAAGAAAGTGAGAAACCCAAGTTTGCATCAGTGGATAAGAAGGCCCTCAGCCTTATTATCTGTGTTTGGGTGATAAACCGTTGAGAGAGGTCTCAAGATGCAAGAGTTCCTCAGAAGCATGGAAGAGATTGGAAGATCTGTATCAATCGAAGTCAGTTTCCAACAAGCTGTTCTTGAAGCAGAAGATGTTGGCCTTCAAGATCACTGAAGATAAGGTAATTTCTGATCAACTTGATTAGTTCATTAAGATGGTTGAAGAATTGGAAGACCTGGATGTGAAATTGGAGGAGGATGACAAAGCATTGATGGTGTTAAACATTCTTCCAAAATCCATGGAAAGCTTTAAGGATGCCTTGATGTATGGGAGAGATGAGCAGCTATCTTATGATGGAATAGTGAAGGCTCTGAGGTCTAAATGTTTCCAGACTCAAGGTGATAAAGGCATGGTGCAATCTGGAGAAGGTTTGAATGTTAAATTCAAGAAACCTTGGCAAGGCAAGAAGGGACAGAATGCTAAGGATCCCAAGGCAGGAGACTCTAATCCAAAGAAGGGAAATGAATGGGTTGAGAAGAGGAAATGCTTCAAGTGCAAGCAGCCTGGTCACTTGAAGAAGGATTGTCCTAAGAGAAACAAGAAAGGTGGAAATCAAGGGGCAGAAGCTGCTGCCATTGACCATCAAGAAGATCCTCCAGAGGTATTAAATGTTACTAAATCAAGAATGGTAAAGGAGTGGGTCTTGGACACAGGCTGCTCCTTTCATATGTGTCCACACCAGTCATGGTTTGATGAACTGAAGAGAGAAGATGGTGGAAATGTTCTCCTGGGAAATGACCAATCATGCAAGGTCAAAGGAGTTGGATCAGTGAGCATAAGGATGTTTGATGGTGTGGTCAGAGTCATCTCAAATGTAAGATATGTTTATGGCCTTAAAAGAAATCTTCTATCTCTTGGTTCTTTGGTAACTAGTGGGTGTCAGTTTAGCTCAGTAGATGGCTTCTTGCATATCACTAAACATGGAAAATTGGTGATTAAAGGTAGACAGCATAATGGGTTGTTTATCTTGATTGGTTCACCTGTTGTTGGGAGTGTGGATATGGTCTTAAGCAGTTCTGAGCTTGTTAAATGGCACAAGAGGCTTGGACACATAGGAGAGAAAGGGTTGAAGGAACTGTCAAGAAGTGGAGTAATTGGAAACATGGGAAATCAAGACCTGGAGTTCTGTGATCAGTGTGCTTTGGGCAAATCCAAGAAGCTGCCCTATGGAAAGGGTGTTCACACAACTCAAGAGCCATTAGATTATGTTCACTCTGACATATGGGGTCCTGCAAGGACAGAGACTCATGGTGGTGCAAGGTATTTCATGTCCTTGATTGATGATTACATTAGAAAGGTGTGGATCATGTTGATGAAGAATAAGAGTGATGCTTTTCATAAGTTCAAAACATGGTTGATTCAACTGGAAAATGTCAAAGGGAAGAAGCTGAAGCACCTTAGGACTGATAATGGATTGGAATACCTCTCTACTGAGTTCACAAACTTCTGTGAAGAAAGAGGAATCAAGAGACACAGGACTGTTCCAATGAATCCTCAACAGAATGGAGTTGCTGAGAGGCTTAATAGGACTCTTCTTGAAAGAGTAAGGTGTATGCTGTTGGATGCTGGGTTGCCAAAGGTATTTTGGGGTGAAATCATTGCTACAGCATGTTATCTCATTAACAGATCACCCTCATCAGTGATTGGGTTCAAAACACCTGAAGAGGTGTGGAGTGGACAGAAACCAAGCTATGAAGGTTTAAGGGTGTTTGGTTGTCTTGCTTTTGTCCATGTCAAGCAAGACAAGTTAGATGCAAGAGCTCTAAGATGTGTATTTCTTGGATATCCAGATGGAATAAAGGCTACAGATTGTGGTGTCTAGAGAAGGGAAATCAGAAGATAATCACAAGTAGAGATGTAAAGTTTAATGAGAATGTGATGGCTTATACTTCTACAGGCTCTAAGGAAGAATTTGATGGTGCTAAAGAGACAGAAGAGATATCAATTCAGGTGGAGCATTCTGCTGAAGATGATCACACACCTCAACCACAAGAAAATCTACAAGATAGTGATTCATCATCTGAAGAAGAAGAACAAACTGGACCTTCACAAAATGTTAGAGAATACAGCATTGGAAGGGACAGGCCTAGAAGAACAATCAACAGACCTGATTTCTATGGTCAAGCAGGGAGTGTTTACTATGCCTTAAGTGTTGCTGAAGACCTGGAATCACAAGAGCCTAGTAGTTTTAAAGAAGCACTAGACTGTGAAGAAGGTGAACACTGGATTCAGGCAATGATTGAAGAGATGGAGTCCCTGGAAAAGAATGAGACCTGGATATTGGTGGATAAAGCAAAAGGTCAGAAACTTGTGAGTTCTAAATGGATATACAAGAAGAAACTAGAGACTGCAGGATCCAAACAGGTGAGATTTAAAGCAAGATTGGTGGCTAGGGGCTTTACACAAAGAGAAGGGATTGATTTTAATGAAGTATTCTCTCCAGTAGTAAAGCATTGCTCAATCAGGTTGCTTTTATCAAAGGTTACTCAAGAGGACATGGAATTACAACAACTGGATGTAAAGACAGCATTCTTACATGGAGAACTCAATGAGAAGATATATATGAAACAGCCAGAAGGCTTTGTTGTTCCTGAACAAGAAGACAAAGTGTGTTTGCTGAAGAAGTCACTATATGGACTTAAACAAAGTCCAAGACAGTGGAATAAGAGGTTCAATGACTTCATGATCAGTGTTGGCTTTGTAAGAAGTCTTTATGATAGTTGTGTTTACTTCAACAAGGGTTCAAAGCAAGATAAAGTCTTCCTTCTATTGTATGTGGATGATATGCTAATTGCCAGCAGGAACAAGAAGAGGGTACAATGGTTGAAGGACAGACTTAACACTAAATTTGACATGAAAGATCTGGGAGAGGCCAAGAAGATTTTGGGCATGAACATTCTAAGAAACAGAGAAGCTGGAGTGCTTTGGTTATCTCAGAGGCAATATCTACAGAAGGTGTTGGAGAGGTTTCATATGCATGAAGCCAAACCTCTCTCCACTCCAGTTAATCTACAGAAGAAATTCTCCAAAGAACAATGCCCAAAGACTGAAGAGGAAATCATACATATGAGCAATATCCCTTATGCAAGTGGAGTTGGAAGTCTTATGTATGGAATGATTTGTAGTAGGCCTGACTTGGCCTATGCTGTGTCTTTAGTAAGCAGGTTCATGTCAAACCCAGGAGTAGAGCATTGGGAAGCTTTGAAACATGTGATGAGGTATTTGAAGGGTTCAGTGAACTTGTCACTGAAGTTTGAGAAGAAAGTGGATGGAAGCACTGTTGCATTGGAGGGATTTGCTGATTCTGATTTTGTAGCAAACGTAGACACAAGGAAATCTATTTCTGGATTTGTGTTTACCTTATATGGGACAGCCATCAGCTGGAGAAGTGCACAACAGTCAGTTGTAGCACTGTCAACAACAGAAGCAGAATATATCTCTCTCACTGAAGCAATCAAAGAAGCAATCTGGCTTAAAGGGATTCTGAGAGATTTGGACATCAAGCAAAAGTGTGTGGCAATTTACTGTGATAATCAAAGTGCTTTATACCTTGTGAAACACCAAGCATTTCATGAAAGGTCAAAACACATTGATGTTAAGTTGCATTTTGCTAGAGACATCATTGATTCTGGTTCTGTGGAAGTGAAGAAGGTACACACATTGCATAATCCTGCTGATTTTCTTACTAAGGGTGTACCTGGGAACAAAGTGGAGCATTGCTCGAGCCTGCTGCAGCTTGAGCAATGTCATGAAGAGTATTAGCAAGACAAGGCAGTGATGAGGCAGGAAGAGGCACACTTGATTCATTGAGGTGGAGATTTGTGAGGTGATGTTCAATATCATCAAGTGAGCTATACTTTGTAAAATGGAGTGTTGGGAATGTGGAACCGGAATCAGGAAGTGAAGAACCGGAAGGATGAACCGGGTTTTAGCATCAAGAAGACAAGCTGTTCAGAATAAACCGGGTTCGAGGCAGTTGAAGATAACCGTCATTTGTGACGGAGCAGTTGCAGAATTGTGACGAAGAAAACCGTCACATTTGTCCGGTAGCTGAGCTCAACTTCTTTCAGTTAGAACTTTCTGTACAGTTGCATTCGAGCTTCAATCCTTATATCATTGTAAAGCTCTCATTGAGGAGAAGATCACTACGTCGAGCAATTTCCTTGTTCTTTAGATTAGAGAGAGTATTTAGAGATTGAGTGATTCGTGCCCTAATTTGCATCAGAATTGGGCATTTCATTTCTTGAGTGTATTCTCTGTAATTGATTGAATTTCTTAGTGGATTGGGGTGTGTCTTGCCTCTGTGGATGTAGTTCATCTTGAACGAACCACGTTAAATTGGTGTTTGATCCATTTCTATTTCCTGTTCTGCGCAAGTCCAGTTCGGTCACAACTCTGGCCGAATTGTGTGTTTGAATTCAGATTATTTTTCTTTGTACATTTCCAGATTCTTAGGAGTTGTGTGTTTCTGAGTTGTTCTTCACTAACATTTCGGGTATTGCAGTTTTGAGTAGTCCAAATTTTGGATGGTTCTAAGTATCCTATGTAGAAGGTTAAAATGCATGCTTATATCAAACTTATTGATGAGTGTGTGTGGAGACCCATTTATTATAGTTGGACCACTTCAAATTTTATCTAATTAGATGGTGACTACTTGATAAGAACAACTTCGGTGAAAGATGATGATTCAATCTCCTAAGTCACAAAGGAAAATTTTCGTCCATTAAACTCCAAAGAGGAAATCCTATCAAAGGAGTGTACAACCCTTTATTTAGAATATTTGAAGGTCAAGGTTGTAGCCGAAATCAGAAAGAGAGCCCTTTTTGGTCGTGGAAATCAGTCTCAAGGTCGAGTTGAAAATGATACAAATCATGAACAACAAGGTTCAAGTGGTTGAGTTCCATACAACATAGATGATTTTCGGATTATGACACTACCTTGATAAAGATGGGCAAATCTGGTGGTGACTATTGGTTGTGATGAATTTGGAAGAAGAGTACGAGAAAGATGATGTAGGAGCATGCTGCATTGATGATTAAACTCGAAGATATAGGTGCTGCAAAAGGTGTCACAACACCTTCCTCAACACTTTCAGAAGATGAATTGCAGAAGGTGTCGCAACACCCTACTAAACACTGACATAAATGCAGAAGATGAAGATTTAGATTATGATCAGTTGTAGCACGCGTTCTTGGAAAATGCTAAACTAATGAGGAATTACTATCATCAAGAATCAGTATTTACATAAAAGGATCATGAGTTTGAGAAGGTAAAATTGAGTTGATGCAAACATTCAAACACAAAACTCAGGTACTTTTGAATTCTATGATCTTTTGTCATCTAAAATGCATTGCAAAACTGATCTTGATTAGTGTAGTTGATTTGGACTTCATACCTTGTTTGAAGAATACAAAGTTTTAAATTTTGTTAAAAAGTGTGATGAATCTTTTCATTACTTTTCATTTATGAAAATTGCATTTGTTCTAATCATTTTGATTTTGATTCATATATTCTTGAGTTGAGTGATAATCTGAAAAATAAAATATTTGAGAATCAATTTCAAAAACACACTTCTGTTGTTGGTGATAAAGCATATAAAATTGTGTTGAATGATAATCATGTTTCCTTTGATTAATTTTTAAATGGAAAATAATCCAAGGACGATACTTTTATGTGTGATTATTGTTCATTCTGTACACATTAGCTTTTATTGCTTTATCTGTCTAGTAGACCCTCAAAGATGCCATGGGCTGATAAGTATTCTGATGTTATTTATTCTTCTTTGAGTGTTAATATTTCAGGTTCATGGTATTGTGGTAGCCGCTATCCATGTCATATGATGGGTACAAAAGGCCTCAAGAATTATGAAGAATGTTATAGAGGCAGATTTACTTTTCGATGTGGTGCTATAAGAAGAATCATGGGCATAGGAACCTTAAATGTGGAAGACTCACCACACCTTAGTGATGTCTTTCATGTTAAGGGTGATTAATGGCTAACTTGATCAGCATTAATCAACTCTGTGATAATGATTCTTTCTTTCAAATTTGAGACGGATGTATGCACTATTTTTAACCTTAATAAGTGTGTTTTGATAGGTATAAGAAGAATGAACTATTGTTGCTCATTAAAGACGAAGTACCTTGTCATTGTGCTCAAATTGTGAAGTGCAAATATGGCACCAAAAGTTTTCACATGTGAATTCTGGAAATTTTCGTAGGCTGGTAAAAATTGAGGCTATTAGAGGCCTACGCAAGCTTGATGTTAAGATTGTTCATGTGGTTCATGCAAAAAGGGTAAGCTATCTGAAGTATCTCACAATGTGTTGTCACAATTAGTACCACACATGGGTTCTGAACCATTTCGCATGGTCATAGTTGGGCTAATTGAGGTTAATATCTTGGTGAAAATATTTGTTGTGTTAATGAATTTTCTTGTGTTCCATGGCTTGAATTATTTTTTGGAAAAGTCATAAACTTTTGAAGTCTTTAGAAAGTTATTTAAAATGATTTCATACATGCATAGAGTCATAATTTCTAGGACAAAATATGTTCTTGATAGTTTTTTTTTTTAAAAAAATCTTAATTTACTTCTTTTGTAATAAAAGGGGTATTTTTCAAAATTTTCAAACGCCTAAAACCTCCCAATAAATTGGGATTGTTGAATGGAAAAATTAGATTTCATTTTGATATTCACTCATGTTGCATTACGTACATAAGATCTTTCTAAAAGATTTTGGACGTAGGCCCTCTATATAGTATATCACTTTATGAGTAGAGTATTTTTGAGATTATGGTGCACAATGACTCCCTATGAAACTCTCAAAGGGAAAAGACAAATCTTGATTAGTTCTATTTATTAGTTTGTTGCTATAATCTAAATGATGGTGAAAATATGGGCAAATTTGATGCAAAATGTGATTAAGAACATTCTCTCGGATATCCTATAGATTGTCTTGTTTATAGGGTGTTTAATGTTAAACTTGATATATCCAAGAAATTGTTAATGTTGTTTCTGATGATCTTTCTGATCTTGCAAGGTAAAAGAGGATGACAACATTCTGAACCTGTTGGATGTAGAAGAATCCTAAAATCAGTCTAATGAAACTGCTGTTGAACCTAAGGTGCTGCATCACCTGTTGCAACACCTAGTGCAACACCGAACTAGAATGTAGCAGTAGATTCAAAAACTGATGCAGAACAAAGCTCAAAAGATCACTCTACCAGGAAAAACATATTTACCATTGTCCCCTCCTAACAGAATACAAAGGGATCATCCTCTAACTCAGGTTTTTGGTGATGATGGAATAAGAACTAGGAGGAAACGATAGAGTATACTACTCTAACATGGTAAGACTTTTTTATTGCTCACATTTGCTTTCACTAAGGTAAGTTCTTTTTGTTTCTTGTCTAACATTAAACCAAAGAATGTGATTGATGTTTAAAATGATATTTGTATCAATGTTTTTCATGATGTGCTAAATTTGTTTGTGAGTTGATGTGTGGGATCCTGTTCCAAGTTTTGAGAAGGTCTTCGTAATGGGAACAAAGTGGATGAATTTGGTAATATAACCTACAATAAATTTAGATTTGTTGCTTAAAGTTATGCAAAAGTGGATGAAGTGGACTGTAATGAAACATTTGTCAACTTACCTAAACTTGAATCTATTTGGTTCCTACTTGTTGTGTCTTATTTTCTCTATGTCAATTTTCAACACATGGTTGTTGAAACGAGTCTTTTTAAATGATTATTTTGTTGATGAAACTTTGTTGAACATCCTATAGGATTTGTTGATCCATATAAGCCTAACTATGCTTACTAGCTTAAGAAGGCCCTATATGGATTTCAACAAACTCCTAAGGCTTGGGATGATAGGTTGACTTATTCTTTGCTTCAACTTGGTTTCATAAAAGGTGAATTTGATGAAACTATTTTCGTTAAAATGACATTGAAATAATTGTTGCTCATTTCCATATAGTTGATATAATTTCTGGTTCATCATGTAAAATGCCTTGAATGACTATGTGCAGTCTATGTTATCTATATTTGAAATAAGCTTAATTGGTGACCTAAACTTCTTTCTTGGTCTTCATTTTTAAAATTGCATAAAGCGATTGTTAGGCCAGAGTCTAGATATTTCATATTTCTTGTGAAAAGGTTTCATATTGAGAATTCGATGCACATGAAAACCCCTCAAGGATCCTATTAGAAGGTGTGTCAGAAAGTGTTATAGAAAGTGTTCGACAACACATTCTATAGAAGTATGATAGGGACCCTTCTGTAAGTGAAAGCCAACACTCTGTATGTTTGTTTTAGTGTCTTTGTTTATGCTAGGTACCATATTGACCATAGAATCACTCTTTTAAATATTGTTGAAAGCATTATTTAAGTTTGTTTATGATGCATTTAATCTTGGAATATGGTTTACTAAAGATACTAATACAAAGATTGTGGGGGTTTATTGCCTTAGTTTATGTGAGGATCTAGGTGATTGGAAGGAACATATCAGGGGTGTATCCATCTTGGATCATCGATAGAATCTCATACCACACTCATTCACCAAACACATAAACTTAGGGTTTTTTTTTTGGTGCTTTGGTGGGAATGAACATAATTCAGATTAAGCACATTATGAGTGAGAAACAGCTGACTTATACCTTCACCAAGCTATAGACTTCTAGAGATTTTCTCTCTTGAGGAAATCTCATGGTTTGTGTGTTCCATAAACAGTGGTGCAGTAAGTGTTATAACACCTTGTACATCATTGTTATAACACTATCTTTTGCATGCATTCTTTTATGTTCTTGTTTTTATTTTCTTTCAACTTACATTGAGTTCTCAGAATGCTTTGCTTTGTGAATAGGTGAGTAATGTTAAAATTATTAATTATTTTGTGGATTTTAGATTGTTGTCACTTTTTTAAATCCTTTACTAACCTTATGGATTTTATTTAAGCCATCACATTTGTCTGATTTTTCTTTCTCCAGTCAGATTTTTCTTGGTGATGACTAATTGTCCAAGGTTATGTAAGTCTCCTCTTTCAGATATGTTCAGATATGGAGTATCATCTTGCAAAACATGATCAGAAAATTTTGATCAAAAGTGACGTGCAAGGTGGTGGATCACTTGGGAGTTAACAAATTTTTCTTGATCTACAAAATAGTTTCTAAGTTTTTCATTACTCACATTATTTTCATTTTGCATTCTGATTGATTTCAATATATGTTTGTGTTTATAAAAAAAAAATCAATAGAATAAATAGAAAAAAAAAATCCTTTTGCATTTTCATTTAGGTATTGATCTTTGGTGAAACTTAAAGAAGACTGATTTCATTAACTCATTAATTGTGCAAAGACATGGACATCTTAGTAACCACCCACTTATTTTTTAAGGTGACCTTGTTTTGTATGGAATAGTGGGTTGTTGGTAAAATTCAAAGAGTCATGTTCTTTGTCATGTGAGTTGGATTGTGTATGTGTATAAGTGTAAAATATTCCATCATATATTTCACACAATAAAATCTTCATGAAATTTTGCTTACTTGAGTTAATTTGTGTGGTTATTGCTTTGTGTAGTCAAGTCTAATTTGGATGTCGAAGTGACTAACACCCTTAACTCATTTATAGCATAATTTGTTTATTGAATTTTAGTCTGACTCTTCACCTTCTCTATCAATTCCTAACGTTTCATCTTCTTTTGCAGATCAAACATCGAAATCCATATCTTCTCACCCCTTCAATTTTTCAATTTGAATATGCAGGTGTCACAACTCAGTTGTGACACACGAGTGCTGCAACACCTTCTGTAGCGCAAACAATTTCAGGCAGGAATTTGAGCATTAATTGTATAGGATGAAGAAGCTTCCATTTCAGTTGCTTGAAGAACCTGATATCCACTCAATGTTGAAATTCCTTCTGATTTTGTCCAAGGAATTCATTTGGTTGATGAAAGACCAAGCATGTGAAGTGTCTCAAAAAAATGCAAAGAGGAATTTCTCGATACTTACTGAATCAGGTTATGGATAAAAGAAGGTATTACAGGAGGGCATGACTTGAGCGCGTTGGAGAACTAGGCTAAATCTGCAGAAAGTGATGCAGAAGATGCTGCTGAAGGTGTTGGAACACTTATTTCAACACCCCATCTTGAAGTTCCAAAAGGTCATCCAAATAGTGTTACTGAAAAATGTGACAATTAGTTGTTCACAATGACAACATCATTCATGAAGTCACTGAAGAAGACATTAATATGGAGACCACATTGGCTGACTTCATAGTTTCTCTTAGGAATGCACTCAACAAGAAGACTCATTCTACTCCCTTATATTCTCTATTCATTGTTGTGAGTATGAAGCTGAAGAAGAATAAGAAGAGGGGGAAGAAGAATGTCTTGAAGAAAAGGAAGGAGAAGATCGAGAAGCTAAGAAGAAGAGGAACCATGTCTAGTTGATCAACAAGGTGATGTTTCTAAAAATGAGCCACTCAAATATGAATGCTTACTTCATTTTTTATTTTACTATAATAGTTAATAGAAGAGGGAGCATCTTATGAGGATATGAAGGTTTAGTTGAAAGAAACATTCATTATGTCATTTGTGAAATAAGAGTTGTTTAGCTTGTTGAGTAAGTTGTGAAGGAAAATTTGCATGATGAAAATTGTGGATAGAATTTGTTCTATTAAGTTTGGTGTTATCTAAGTGAGGGGGAGAGTTTATGAAAATGTTCCATGTCATCAGTTTCTTCTATGAAGTCTCAATGGTTGATGATAAGTCTTAGACAACTCCCACATGTCATTGTTAGTGCCTCAACTGGAGGTGTTATAACATAGTGTCACAAATACCAACTCCACAATTTCCTCACTTACTTCTGAAAGATACCCTCCACCATATTGTTTACTTAAATTGGTCTTCAAACACCTCCATTGCCGCTCATTAACTGATGCGTTGCTGTAGAAGATAAGGGTAGTTTATTTTGTATATGTTTTGTACTCTTATTGGAAAATCTACTACTTATTTTGACTATGGCAACTAACTTTTATGTTTGTAAGTGTTGATCAGCCTTGATAGGAATCTTTTGGCAAGCTTCTCACGTAGATTTGACCATTAACAAAGATGACATTTCTGTACCACCATTAACCAAATCTGGTATTCTACCACATGTTCCAGATAGTGTTGGAACACCATCCTCAACACCAATGTATTGAACGAGATCTTTCTTTCCTTTATAAAACGAGGAAGTGTACCAAATATGATTTCTGGACAAAAAGGGGGAAGAAAGTGGTGTTGTGTAGCTGCTGGTGTGTCTAGAGGTGCAAAAATCAAGATGGTACAGAAGTTGAGGATGATGCTGCAGAAAATGGAGCCTTTAGTTGTTTTACGTAGGGGGAGAAACTAAGGGGGAGTGTGACTGTTTGAGTGTCAACACTCTTTCCTTGTTACTTCCAGTGTGTGTTTTCTCTAACATCTTAGTTTTTTGTTTTGTTTTGTAGGTTTTGTCCAGTAAGGCAAGGGGGAGGTTGTTGGAAATAGTGAGGTGCAATGTGTCTCAACATAATGCTCCAACACTTTTCCTATCTCGTTCTTTTGTAAATATGTTTTTCCCTTACTTGAGCTTTATGTTTGACTAATCTTTTCTTTTGTTAGATGTTTTTAGGTTTTTATCAGTAAGACAAAAAGGGGGAGATTGATGAGGAAATAAGGTATTACAAAAAGTGTTTCAACACTTTCTTTAACACATTATTTCTAAAGTTTATTTTTGATTTGTCTTACTGATCTTTTTCTTGTTTTATTATTTTATATTCATAATTTTATTATTGTCAGTTTTTGTTAAGTTTTTACTATCTAGAACCAATGGAAGTTTTTATCCAAAAGATAAACTACCAAGGGAAGTTATTATCTAGGAACTTCCTATCCTTGATTCTATAAGCAAAAGATTATCTATCTCTCCCTACCCATGTTTTTGTCTTTTCTTATGGGGATAAGATCATGGGATCCATTGATCTTATTCCCTCTTTTTCTCTTTCTCTCTCTCTCCCCCATGTATTTCTCACACATTGTAATTGTTACTGCATGTGTGGAACTCTATAAATACAAGTTCCCACGAAGATAGAAGCGAACCACTCCGTCAAGGTTCCTACGCCCTATAATGTATCTTCAACACCTGCAGCAAAACCTCAAGTTGCACACACGCACTCCCACTTTTTCTTTGTGGGTTGTGTGATCCTTGTGTCGGGATCTTTTGTGTGTGTGTGTGCAAGTTAGTTTTATGAATTAGATCAGTGGTGATTTTTCTTTTCATCTTGATCTATGTAATTTTGGGATGTATTGTCAATTTACTCTTTTGTTGAGTAATAAAGTTTGATTCAAGCTTTTGAATTGCTTGATATTAAACTTATTTCGTATTTTCTTTGTTTGTCTTTTTTGTTGTATTTGTTTGTTTCCGTTATTATTTGTTTGCTCTGCTGTTGTCTGCACAAACGAACCCAAGGTGTTGCAGTACTTGTTACAACACCTTGCGCAACACTTTGTGTTCTGACCGGGATCAGATTTTTACTCCTTAAATGATCCTAATTGGGTACAAGTCATGCAGGAAGAGCTCAATAAGTTTTGCGATGAATAATGTTTGGAATTTGGTTCCCAGACCTACTCATCAAGGAGTAATTGGGACCAAATGGGTGTTCAACAACAAGCTAGATAAGTCAGGGCTTGTTACCAGGAACAAAACAAGGTTAGTTGGTAAAGGTTATTGGTAGGAGGAAGGGATTTTGATGAAATATCTAGACCTGAAACAATCAGAATATTTATGGCTTTTGTTATATACAATAACATCACTATATACTAGATGGATGTGAAGAGTGCATTTCTGAATGGACTTCTAGATGAAGAAGTCTATGTTGAGTAACCACCAGGGTTTAATGATTCAACTGGTGATAAAGTCTACAAGCTAAATAAGGCACTATATGGCCTCAAGCAAGCACCTCGGTCTTGGTATGATACTCTCTTTTAGTACCTAGTCCAAAGCGGATTCTAGAAAGGTGTTGTAGACAAACCTTATTTAGGGTCCAAGATGGCAATAGTACATTGTTAGTCCAGATTTATGTTGATGACATTATGTTTAGATCAACTGTTAATACTATGCAAGAAGTTATCCAGTTGATGCAAAGAAAGTTCAAAAACAGCATGATGGGAGAGAGCTTCTTTCTTGGACTCCAATTAAGATAGTAGGATGATGGCGTCTTCATCAATCAAGTCAAGTACACAAAGGAATTGCTCAAGAATTTTCGGAAGGATAACTCAACTTCAGTAAGCATTCCTATTTGTTGTAGAAGTTTGTGCACGTTACCAAGCAGCACCTAAGTAGTCCCACCTCCTAGCAGCTTAGAGCATTCTGAGGTATCTATCGGACATAAACTGGAGTAAGGTTGTGGTACCCAAGAGATGGAGGATTCAAGCTTAAGGATACTCAAATTCTGACTTCGTTGGTTGCAAAATTGTCCACAAGAGCACGAGCGAATATTGTCAATTTCTTGGAAATGGACTATTTTCATGGTTTAGCAAAAAATAACAATTAATTGCAACGTCTACCGTAGATTCAAAATGCATCGTTGTTGGAAGCTATTGCGCGAAGATACAGTGGATGCAACAACACTTGAAGGACTATGGGATACTCGCAAGAGAAACTCCTATAATGTGTGATAACACTAGTTCGATTGATATCATAAATAATCTAGTTCTTCATTCTCGGACCAAGCATATAGAAGTAATACAACACTTCATTCACAATTTTGCGGAGAAGAAGGATGTCAAGCTTGAAAACATTTCCACAAACATACAGTTAGCTGATATATTCACTAAACCTCTGTGCGAATATCATTTCAATATGCTTAGGATAGAACTAGGGATGCTAATAGTCAATCAAAAGGTTATTGTAACCATACTGAAGTGAGGGAGAATGTTGTAAGTATTTCATGATGATTGCATACTGTGAGCAAGAGTTGTTGTAAGTAGGATGACAGTAGATAGCTCGTGGTGAAACATGCAGATGTCTACAGTATGAAACACAGTAAGGAGAAACACAGTAAGCTGACATACTGTGATTCGTTGGAGCTTATTGCAATAACCTTACTATGTCACAAACACTGTAAGCATTTAATGTCCACAACATCCAAAGCTTACTGCAAACTTGCTGCGGCATTAATATTTCCTCGTACCATTTAGTGTGTTGAACCTTAAAAACTTTTTAGTTTTTAAAGCTGGAAAACATTCATTTCTTTCCCCGCATTCAATGTGCACGTCATTTACTGCACCATAGCAGTTGTCTTTTCACAGAGGTAATTATGACGGTTTTACTTGAGTAATTCATCCATTAAATCCCAGCCACTAATTCAATTTCATTTTCCCATCAATGAATCTGAACCATTCAAATTGTACAAATTTCTTGCCAAGTGAACCAAGAGTCATTTCAAATTATCTACAGTTAAAGGATATTATACCTGAACTTAGAAAGTTTGGAAAGACTTTTCCATCATATTCTTGAGTAGAAACACTAAAGATCCATTTTTTCTAATCTTCAAAACTTCTTCTCAAACAAGCTTCAGTGGCAGCCCTAAAATCCACTTCAAACAAGAATCTCGACTTTATAGAAGGACATCTTGCTTCTCTCGAGTATCTTCAGATACAGATGGTAGAGAGAAATAGAGGATCTCAGTTTTGATGGAGACGGTATCACAAGTTATCGTCATATCATTTGACCTTCTTTCTTGGTGCTCACCTACCAAAATATCAAGAAAAGATGGTGGCATAGTTACTTGGCTGCAAAGGTTACCCATGATCAGAAGGGTGAACCAACCACCATAACATGCAGAGTGGAGAAAGTAATATTGAGATCATTTGTCCCACCCTCATCAAGATCTATAGTATGCCGGAGGAAGGATTGACCCCGTTGCAACTAAAGGTCTATGGTGGGGATTTGTTGTTGGAATGCTGGAAGATTTTACAGGTGACCAACATGCAGTGAATGTTCACTAATCCTGTGCCAAGGACACTTTTCTCCCGGAGTTTGAGTATTTGCACAATATGTTTAGTCACAGCATGAAGTGTAAGACTAAGAGTTATGATAAGGGTACCAATCCCTGATTTTACCTGATGATCTATGTGTGAAAACAGGAACTAGTGAACTAACCACTATTTCTGTTTACTCGTCTAAGGGAGGAGGTTACGAAGACGGAGGGCTGCAAGTGATAATGAATAGTGCTCAAATATATTCTGCACCGTCTCAGTATCGAAAATATTAGAGGGGAGGAACTAGAAAGGGCAAGTAGATTGGTGGTACAATGGAAGGTACCAGGAGAAGTGAAGAAGAAAAAGAGGGAAGGGTCACCCATGTGCCTAATGCTGCGATCATAAAAAATAAGGCCATTTCTCCGAAGCCCCTTTTCAAGAAGAGATCTCAACAGTTGAGACCTGTAAAGGAGTCAATCATTTCTTCTAGGATCTTAGAATAAGAGGATGTGGAAGAAAGCAGTGCTAAGGATCAACCTCTACAGAAGAAGAGAAGGAGGCTAGTTACAGCCCATCTCAAGGAAAGCACTATCAGGTAGATCTTTGATGAGCCTGAGATATCATTCTCATCATCACGATATGCTTCACTTGATTGTGAGCCAGTACATATAACGTAGGATCAAGGGTGTACAACTCTTGAATCCTATGATGTCATCTATATCCTGCCTCTGAGCCAGCAGTCACCCCCTGCTACCTAAGCATACCAAGAAAAGGCAGTAGAATAAGCCTTAAATCGGCCCAAGTGATGTCGATTCCTACACAGGCACCATCAGGAAGGCCCCAACACACTTCACAGGCAGCGATCGAACCTCGTGAAGTAGGGAACAATGTGCAGCAAGAGATGAACTTCGACTTGTTATAGACCAAAGGGCTGCTCTTGCTCAACAAATAGATGATTAGCTCATCGAGAAGCTCTTAGTGAAGGAGATGAAAAGGTACAACGGATGGCGTACAAATAGGGTAAGGTTGTACCCTGCCATCCTAGATAGGTCTGACTAGGGTAAGAAAGAAAAATGGGTCACCACCTAAGCATTGTGTGAAGATATAGCCGAATTAACCTCCAGGGACTTCATTGTTCGCACTAAGGGCATAAGAAGGGCTTGTTTGCTGGAGAAGGCGACCCTAAAGGGCCATCCTGACTACAGTGACATCGACAGTAAAGATGAACTAATGAAGCAAGCGACTTCATAAAGTTTTGAATCTTAACAGAGGAGAACTCGCGGGGAGACACGAGGTGTTAGTGGTAAGTGGCCAGGAAATTCGTCGTAACAACATGCTGACAATTCTACAATAGAATAGCCAATTGCTGCAGAAAGTTCTGAGGAAGGCCAAATTCTACTATCTGCTATATTGAGAATTACTAAAGTAGCCAATGGATCTACTATAAGGGAGGATACAATAGACAAGGTTGTAGCAACCTCTCAGAATGCCCATGAAGCTACTAAAATTAAGGAACAAGTAACTAAGGCAGACGCTGCAATCGCCAATGGATATACTATTGATGAAGTGGTAGTGGACAAGGCAGCAAACACTTCCCAGGTCATCGATAAACCTACTGTAGGAGAGATTATGGTAGACAACGTAGTGCCCATCTATCAATAACCAAGTGTACAACCGTCAGGAAGTACACAAGATGGGGTCAAGGAAGTAGCAGAATATGAAAAGGCTACTTTACATATGCAGCAAGCAGCAGAAGTACAGGTGGAGTAGGAGCAAACACCCAATATCCCTGTTGAAGTTGTAACTCCTTCTGCTGCATAACCAGTTCTAACTGCTATAAAGTGATCAACCATTGAAGACACTCCAGACTCTCCGTCAGTTGAACTAAATGAAGAACAACTTCTAGATTATAAGGATACTTCAGTACATACTTTTTCTAAAACAACCACAGATGAGGTGGAAGACTATTTATTGGAAGATGAGTATATTGAAGCTAATCCAAGAAGTGAAGAAGCCATGGAAACTCTTAGGCACAAAAAAAAAGCCTATCATTGAAGAAGGGTTAGAATCCATGAGAATCCTGATGGAACAGGAAGAAGTAGAAGAAGCAATGGCAAAGGGGGAGGTTGATGCTACTTGTACAGAAGCAAGTTTAGCAAATGATGCAGCAACTCAAGCCATGGAAGGAAGATTAGTTGCGGAGCAAGCAGATGGTACCTATATTGAAGCAGGATCAGTAGACGATGTAGTGGCTCAGCAAATGGAGAAACAAGAAGGTTTGTCCTAGGCACCGACAGATGTCGATGGTATTGATGCAAACCTCATAAATGCAGCAGTGGCTCAAGGCAAATCAGATGATGTAGTAGATATTATGTTTCCTACTCAATCTATGAACCAAACACTAGACCAGTTGAAGGGGAACAACAATCAGCTGAACATATACAACAAAATGAGCAGACCTACATGCTAAACCAACTCATGAAATAACTCCAAAAATTGCTGATGAAGCACAAGAGAATGTGGAAGAAATTCGATGTCAGAAAGCTCCTTTCACAACAACCTCAACTGAAAGTAGTTCAGACACTACTGAATTCTAAGGGAGAAATCGTTCAAATTCTATTGAGGATTTTCATTCATAAATGCGGCTAAGGCACCCTTTTATTATGCCCAGAATGTAGAAAAACTACAAAAGAGCGAGAGGAGGCGTCTCTTGAGATATGAGGTTATCGTGGGGTAAGAGAATCTCATGTAGACCTAAATCTACAAATGACAACCGTAATGCAAGAAGTAATGTAACATTTAGAGAGTACTATTTCAGCTACTGAGCAGTCAGTACAACATCTACACAAAGCAATGGAGAACAATGCTTATGGGATAGTAAAAGCTCTTGGATACTTTTGCAAAGAAGTAACCTTACTTCTAACGAGCATGAGAGACCTAAAGAACCATTTCGTGAATCAAGCACAAATTGAGAGAGGATTGATGGAGGAACTTGCCTGCAAATTCAACTACCACGTGAATGGACAAGTAACTGGCCTCACATCCAGAATGAAGGACAAGCTACAGTCCATAAAAGATGAAATCTCCCTACTACAGTAAGAGAAGATCGATGATAGAATAATATTGGATAATATCCAGAGGATGCTGGAGTGCATACTGGAATTAATATTGATGATGTAAAAAAGGGGGAAGAGAGGCAAGGACAAGACATGCTGGACAACAGAAAAGGATATAGCAAGAATAGTTCGTTGTTATATAGGGAAGGTAAGAGCAGGAGGCCAAGGATAAAATAAGAGAATAGAAAACTCACAAACAACAAGATTTCAAGAAATCCTTGCATAAGTCAGCAGTAAGAGAGCAGAACATACTCGAGAAAGAAAATGCTGAACTCGATGAGATCTATCTTGCTATAGGGTCCCTGATCAACCTGTTCACCTACAGCAGCCTACAACCTCAAGAGAAAGAATACATGATGCCATTCCAAGCCTATAAATACTCTCGAAGTACCAAGATTGGCTGGTAAGTCTCTCTCAGCAAGACTTAGAGGGTCTTCGTACATATCAAATCTCAACAAGGAGAAATCCTTCACAATAAGAGATTGATAAATTGAGAATGCCTAAAAATTCGTGAATACTTTAAGTACCTACGAGCATACTTAAAGGATTTACATGCTGGTAAATTTCCATTCCAGAGTGAGCTTAGAGGAGCGAATTGGAATTACTATAAGATTTCCCCTCTGAAGAATCGTGCCTGATGGAAGATCTAACACCAGAAGTGCGGCTTAGCTATAGAAACTTTGAACAGATCATGTATAATGAATGGTGGAGCTTCACTTAGAAGAGGCAAGAGGAAGAGCAAGAGCAAGAAGAGTAAGGATCTAAGAGATGAAGATTGAGCAAGAGGAACAGGAAAAAAGTATGCCAAGAAGCAGTTTACCAGACGTCATAGGAGAAAAAGATCAACTACTGCTAGGTAGAAATTATTTACACCTCTTTGTGCTCTTAATGTAAGATTATTTTTATTTGGCATGAACTCATTGTAAACTGTAATACATAGAATATCTAGTGAAATGAATATCCTTTTGCCAAATGATTACAACTTGTAATCTTGCATCATACCTAATGCACTAATGTACATTCTTGATGATTAAATTATTTTTGGACTAACATATATTTTTTTTTTTTTTTTTTTTTTTTTTTGTGTGACTTTAAATATTTTATTGCTTAAGAGTTCTGACATCATCAGAAAGGGAGAAATTGTTAGGAAATTTATGTTTAGTATTGATGATGTGTAAATCTCAATTGTGAAGTATGAACTAGTGCCCTCGTGAATACTGTATTCATTATAATGGAAAAGGACTAGTACTGCTTAGTCTAAGTCATAGAAAGCATGCAGTAAAGACATCAAGGCTACATGCAGTAGTAAGGTTGCTTATGCTGATCTAACATACAACATTGCTAGCAGCAAGGAAGGTCCAACTAGCAAGCAAGGCATTAGTCATGTCTACAGTGTCGAAGTTTAAGTCAAAAGTCGGAGGATCGATTTCGAAAATATAGCCAATAAAGACAAGATTCAAATCTTTGACTATCCAATTATATAGGGACACATTACTTGAAAAAAAGATAAAGCAACACTGGCATCAAGCTGCAACCACTTTGACCTAATCTCTTCAGAAAGGACAAACGACGCTAAAGCCGTATGAGGAGCATTAAATGTCAACGAAAATATATTCTCACTCTTCAGTGAGAAGATATCGAATTGCTATAAATAGAAGGAGATTGAGGATGAAGAAAAGGCTTCCAATTTATTAAGCAACTGAACTTACTTTGCACCAATCACTCAAGCATTCTTATTCAAAGCTTCAACGCATACAACACTCTGATAATCTTTCAAGTGTTTGTGTAATGTATACAAAAGCATATAGCAAGCAGCCAAAGCATTCAAGTGAAGATTCAAGATGCATCCAGATTCTCAAGTCAAGCTAGCTCTCAAGCTTTGCCTTGGTCCTAATCCTTCTCAAACAAGAGAATCTTGCCCACATCTGAACTGATATTCAAGTTTAGAGGCAGCTACCAGAAGTTGAAGAAAAACTTTCATTAACCAATCTCACAAGCGGTTTTTGAACGGGGAATTATTTGTTTGAATCCAGGATTCAAAGTAGACTAGGTGTTCCGAGGAACATGTGTATAGTAGAGAAGTAGCCTTCCGAGGATAAGCAAATACTATTGTAAGGAGCTAAGTTAGACTTGGACTTTGGCGCAGCTAAGTTTGTACTATGTGAACAACTTAGTGAATTTTTCCTATGTGAGGGAAGAGTGAGTAGAAGGATTACCCCCACCTTCGGACCACTATAATCTTTGTGTCTACTTTTATATTGCTTTTACTTACTGTTGTTGTCATAGTACATATGTACTGCAATAATTTGTAGAGCTATAGAAGAAGAGGAAGTGGTAGACCCCAATGCTGAGAAAAAACCTCTACAGCGGAACAGACGGGGACTAGTAAAAGCCCACGTCAAAGAAAGCACTATCAGGCTACTCTTTAATGAGCCTAAAACATCACCCTCACCTCAAACGTCACCATCTCCTGACTATAAGACGATACATGAAATTGAGCAGCAAGGATCAACAACTCTTGAACAATATGTTATTAACTTTATTCCCTCTGGAAGCCTAAACCCAACCTATGCACCTTTGATATCTCAGGAAGTGGAGAAATGGGTCACCACCTGGTAAGAAGGTTATACCCACTGGAGATGGCAGCCTTGAAATGCACTACTGACGACGACTTTGAAGACGAGATGAAAGAAGAAGAAGCAAGAACACTTCATCAAGTCGTAGATCACAATAAGAAGTTACATGAATCTAATGTAGGAGAGGTTACATGATGTGGCGAGAACTATCCCTCATGGCCAATGGACCTACTAGAGAAGTGGTTATAGTAGAAGATACAGTAATCAACTTTGTGGTCCTTGGTAAATTTATTGCAGGAGAGACTGCAATAGACAAGGTGGTAACCATCTCTCAAACACCGAGTGTACCGAAGCAAGGAAGTACGCAAGATGGAGTCCAAAAAGAAGTAGTAGCAAAATTAGGAGAGACTACAACAACAAGCAGCAACAGCAGGAAACGAACAAGTTCAAGCACCCAACACACCTGTTAAAGTTGAAACTACTATTACAGACCCAGTTCAAGCTACTAAAGGAGAAGTACAAAATGAAGAAACCCTTAATCCTCAGTTAGCTGAACATAATGAAGATGAGCAGCTCTTGAACTATGAAGAAAGCCTAAGAACAACTCTTTCCAAGAGTAATGCAGATGTGGAAGAAGACTATCTATTGGAAGATGAGTAACAGGAAATGGATCCAGATCTTGATTCAGCCATTGCAAGTAGGAGCCTAAAGACCAAAATGACTATGCTAAAAAGATGAAGGGTACTGCAATGGAGTTAGAAGAAGAAGAAAGGGAAATAATGGAAAAGAAACACACTGATGTTATCTGTATTGATGCAGATATAGAACATGAAGTAGCAGCTCAAGGCACAGAAAGCGCTGTAGTAGACACAGAGCAAGCATAGGAGTCTACTAAACAACCTACTGGGCCAGTTGAGGGGGAAGAGCAACATGAGGAAGAGCATTATCAAGAAGTGCATCATGAAGAAGAGCATCGTGAAGATGAACCTCATGAAGACACAAATAACAATGTTGTTGGAGGACATGATCTTGCAGAAGTTGAAGAGCTACAAGACCCATCTTTAGCCATCCCAACTGAAGTAGATCTAGATGTTGATGAAGAAATCCAAAAGACGAAGCCATCCAGCTCTCTTGAGGAGTTTCATTCGAAGTGGCTCAAGCACATATTGGCGGATGCAAAAGTAGCATGGAATAGACAAAAGAGACGGGAGGCGGAGTCTCTAGAAAGGGAAAATGAAGCCTTTGTGGAAATTGATAATCCCATGTGTATTTAAACATGCAAACTACTATTGAACTCCAAGAAGTACTAGAAAGATTTGATCGTACTATATCAACAACTCACTTTTCAATGCAAAATATAGGCACAATAATAAGCAGCAACACTTCGGGAGTTCTTACTACTCTGGGATCAATATGTGAAGTTGTATACCTAATTCCACAGAGCATGAAAGACCTCAAATACAATTTTTCAATCGCAGTAAACGCGGATAGGGAAGCTATGCATCAACATAAGGTCAAACACTGTGCATTTTTCAATAGACAAGTTGAGGGCATTGCGTCTACTGTTTGAGAAAAGCTCAAATAAAATACTATAGGACTTGCTTCCATGCAAGAAGAAATCTCCTAGTTGCAAAAAGAAAGAGGAGCTGATAAAGGCATTCTAACCAATTTCAGGCCCTACTAGAGATGAATACATTGGTGAATATTGATTATGCCAAAAAGGGAGAAGAAGAGATAAAGAAAAGGGCTTGCTGAACGTCAGGAGATGGAAAGCTTAGGAGAGGAAGAACAAGAAAACAAGAAGAAGAGAACAGGAGAGAAGCGGAGGAATGGAAAGCTCAGGAGATCAAGGATCTTGATCAATTCATGGCATATGACACTACGATAAGAAGTGCGCTTTCTAAATCAAACACCATCTGCATGCGATATTCCTGGCCACCGGATATTTCATATGATAGGGAATTAGCCTTAACCTTCAGCCACTCCTACCTTCTCGAATCTAATGCGTTATGGGAATTAGCTCAAGAATTATAGTAATAGCGAGTTCACAACACTCAGAGCCTCGCACATTCCATATGATAGGAATCCAAGCAAGAGAGAGATTGACAATTAGATATTGGCATAAATATTCAGATACTTTGATCACTTGCATGATGGACATTGCAAAAATCTTGAAGGTGAAACTAAACCTCATCTGCAGGCTTATACACAATAATTTCATGCTGGAGTACTTCCATTTCGAATTGTGTTTAAAGGAGCAAAACAAATAGTGAAAGTCTTGTCCCCATCTATTGAATGGTGGCTAATGGAATATCTAACTCCAGGAGTGTAGTATGAATATAGGCATTCTAGACAAATCATATACACATGGTGGAGATATACTGAAAATAACCCATATCGGTCTAGAAGGAGGAGGGATCGAAATGTTGAAGACAAAGGGAAAGGAAGAAGAAGATAGAAACCCAAGCAGCCATGTAAACCTCATCACTGGAGGAAGAGTAAATGAGATATTGTTGTAGGGCAAATATACACTTTACTCTAGTTTTTGTATCCTTAGCGTAAGATGTCTTTGTTTGCTATATACTCAGTGTAACTGTAACGAGATCTTTGCACTTTTGGTCCCACAGGACATCTCTGTTTTTCATTTTGGTCCCAGCAGTTGCAAAATGACCCCATTCGAATTGACAGTTGCAAGAGTAGTCCTTTTGTGCAAATGTAGTCCCAGAAAAAATGCAAATTTAGTCCCAAACCGTTTCAGCATAACATTTCGCCCACGTGCGTGTTATATGCCCATTTGCTGATTTCATAAACAATTTTTAAATATTTAAAATGACGTCATAAATATAATTTTTAAATAAAAAAGCATTAAATGAAAAAAACAGTAAAAAACGGGCAGATTTAGCCCCATTTCCGGAACCCTAACTCTTCACACCCAAATTTAACTTCGATTTCACACAATTTGGCTTCAATCTTCCAAATTTTCGTGGGTAATCAACGATTAGCAACGAAATCGGCAAGATGGTGATGCGTAGGAAGTGGATGGTGCACTACCCAGCTCCAGACTATGAAGAACGTGAGTATTTCTTGTTCACTTTTTTTTTTTTTTTTTGTGCTTCCAAGATTTGTTTAGAGATTAGGCGATGTTGAGATCGTTTTTTCAAGTACATTTTCCATAACTTTTTGTGTAGTAGTGTTGTTGTGTGTTTAGCCACTTTTCCATGAATGTTTTCGAGGTTTGTTGATATGTGTACTACATCTTTATACATTTGTTGTTTAGTGTGGTCCAACCCATGTGAATAGGCTCCCTTTAACAGTACAGCCTGTCCCACTTGCGTTGGGGTGGTCATTGTTAATGAATTTTATGTTGAACTTATGGCTTTATTGGTCTTTGGATTGAGTGGGTGGGTGTCTGACCACTTTATTTATTATTTGACAGGTGGTACCCCTTATTGGTACACTTTTAAACTGAAACATGGGGGTGTTGTAGTAAATGACTGGGAGGGGTTGAAGTGGATAGAAGGGACCTGTTCTGCTTGGGATTGTGTAGATTCAAGAAGTATTAGCATAAGGTATCTGCAGGGTTTGGCTGAACAGTTGGGTTATATGGGCAGTAAAAGGTTCTATGGCATGGTGGAAGGAATTGGGTTGAAGGAAGTGGATAATGAATATGACCTGTGGATGGTCATACAAAGAGGGAAGGGGAGAGAGTTCACACTCTTCCTTGAAGGAAGTAAGAATGAAGTTTCTGACCAAGAGGAAGAGATTGAGGGTGAGGTTGTGTTGCTGCAGGAGAGTGATAAGGTTGAAGATCTTGTGGATAACCTGAGGAAGATAGTTTTATTCAAAAAGCCAAGGAAGGTAAAGCACCATCAGAAGACATCTCTACCTCATGAATACACAGTTGAGGATTCTAACCTGGGAAATCAGCTTGCAATTATTGATTTGGATGAAGTTGAAGGGAGCAGTGAGGATGAGGATTATGAGGAAAAAGAGGATAGTTGTGATGATTTGCTGGATGATATTATATACCAAGAGAATGTAGACCTGGATGCTGAATGGTTGGGGCCTAGACTAGCAATAACAGCTAATGAAGAGGATGAAGAATCTGAGAGTGAAGGCTTTGGAGATGACATACACAGCAATGAATCAGATTTTGATTCCATTTGCAGTGATGAGGATGAAGCAAACCATGAGGATTCTATAGTGTTTAGAGCTTCTTCTGTCATGAATCCTGAGTTCAGGATTGAACAGATCTTCAGCAACAAGACACTGTTCAAACAAGCTGTTAACAACTATTCAGTCAAAGTGGGTCATGCCACAAGATTCACCAAGAATGATGGGAGAAGAATATATGCCAGATGCAAAGCAGATGGGTGTGAATGGCATATAAATGCATTGAAGGTGAAGAATGAAGAATCTTTTCAGATCAGGCAAATGGACTTGACTCATACATGTCCAAAACAATACACTGTGGACAATGCAAATTCAAGGTGGCTGGCAGAGAAGTTTGAGAAGGAATTCAGAGCTGATCCAAAGAGAAGTGTGAAGGGGTTTAGAAGGGAAGCCACTGAGAAACTGGGTTGCTACATCTCACCATTCAAGGCATATAGGGCAAAACAGAAGGCATTGAAAATGATTGAAGGCGAAGGCACTGATCAATATGCTAAATTATGGGACTATGCTGGTGCTTTGATTGAGAACAATCCAGGCTCCACAGTGAAGCTTGAGGTTGATAATAGTCCAGCTGGAAATAGATTTAAGAGGGTGTATATTTGTTTACATGCGTTGAAACAGGGTTTCAAGGTAGGTTGCAGGCCTTGGATTGGGGTTGATGGCTGTCATTTGAGAGGGCCTTCACCTGGAGTGCTTCTAACAGCTGTGAGTATGGACCCCAACAATGATCCTTACCCACTGTCTTATGCTGTTGTGGGGGTAGAGAATGAGGAGAATTGGGCTTGGTTTTTGGATTTGATTAGGGAAGATTTGATGGGTGAGAGGGAAGATGTGTATGCATTTATGTCTGATAAACAAAAAGGGTTGATAAATGCTTTTGAAAGGGTTATACCTGGTGTTGAAAACAGATTTTGTGTGAGGCATTTACATGAGAATATGAAAAGGACAGGTTTTAGAGGAAATGAATTCAAGAGGCTGTTGTGGAAGGCAGCTAAAGCTACAACAGTCCCAGCATTTGAGAGGGCAATGGAGCAGATTGGGCAGTTAGATGAGAGGTGTGTTGCATGGCTCAAACACAAAAAACATCCATCAGAATGGACCAGGTCACATTTTAATACTTTTGGAAAATGTGATACTCTGGTCAACAATGTGTGTGAGAAATGGAATGCAGCTTTGCTGGATGCTAGGGAGAAGCCGGTTCTGACTATGCTAGAGTGGATCAGAGAATACTGTATGTCTAGGCTACAAAAAAACAGGGACAAATGTGAGAGGAAATGGGAAGGACAATTGATTTGTCCTAGGATAAGGAAGATTTTGATAAAGATGATAGATGATTCAGCTGATTGCATTCCCATGAAATCAAATGAATACATGTATGAAGTTAATAGCTCTGATGGATCTAGATATTCTATTGACTTGTTGGCCAAATCTTGTGACTGTAGAAAATGGGATATCAATGGCATTCCATGTAAACATGCAGTGAGTGCAATCAATTGTGCTGGGAAAGATCCAGAAGATTTTGTTCATACATGTTATTCTGTTGAAACCTATCAAAATGTATATGCTCATCATATTGAACCCATGAATGGTGAGGAGCTATGGAAAAAGACAGGCTACATACCACCATTGCCACCGAAATTTGGGAAAAAGAAAGCAGGTAGACCAAAGAAGGCTAGGAGGTTTGATGTTTCTGTTGAGGATTCAAATGGGAAAAAGAAACTTAAAAAGGAGGCCTTGAAAAATTTCCCAAGCAATCATTCACAGTGACCTGTAAGCACTGTGGGGAAAGAGGGCATAACAAACTGAGTTGTGGGTTGAGGAAGGCTCAAGTTGCCTCTCTTGGATCAGTATTTCCAGGATCAACATCATCAGCTGCTGCCAATAATGTAAGCCACCTCATACCCTTTTGTTTTTTTGTAATGCTCATTAGCTGTGATTCTAATAATTGCTCTAATTATGAGTGTAGGACCCCAAGACTAGTGAAGGCAACCAGCCTGAAGAGATGGACATACAAGAGGAGTATCCACCTCTTTCTCAGGATTAAGAAGCAATGTTAAGAGAGATTGAAGAGGCAGCCAAATTAAAATCAAAACTAGCAAAGCCAACAACAGTAGAAGGCAGAAGAACACTTGTAAGAATCAAACTGGATTCAATCTGTTAAAGTATACATGTTTAGACACTTAAGTTGATTTTTTGTGATGATGTAATGTTTGAAATAGGCAAGGAAAAGATCTGAAATGGGCAGAGGTCTTGGATATCAGAGACCCAATTCAAAGCTGAGTGTGGCATACACAATGGCCACCTCACTGGGTTGCCCACCCCCAGTGCCTAAAGGACCTAACATAAGAGCACCACCCCCTATGTCATTCATGCCAAATTCATATCTGGGGAGAGAGGAACCATCACCATCTGCAGAAAATGAATGTAGTGGAATGAAGGTAATAAGGTCCAAAGGTAAGAAGTTTGTTACTATGTCAAGTTTGAAAAAAACAGCTGAAAAAAAGGGAAAAGGGAAGGATAAGAAGTGAGATTGTGGGGATTTGAGTTGCTTTTTGCCAATTTCATACTTTTTGGGGCACAATTTTTTGTGCAATTCTAAAATTACATGTAATGCCTTTTTGTGACTGAATGGTTTAAGATCAATTGTTGTTGTTCCTGTTTATGAGCTAGATTGTGGCAGCAGAATTATTGTGGCTTTTTCTAGTGTCTATTAGTGTGTAAGTGTCTGTTCTTGTTTAACCCTCAACTGTGACATAATATGAAAATACTTTAAGGATATGGAAAATTTTCTGCATTGATATCATAAGTAGGCAGAATACATTTGTAAAAAAATCTCAAACTACATTACTGATACATATCATTAGTGATACTTGTTCTAGGCTGATGAGTTACATTTTCTGAACCATCCACACTCAAACTACCAATATTGCCACAACAAGAACAACAAATGCACTAAACACACACAAAAGCAGCTTCATCATCCTCTTGAGAGCAGCAAGTTCCCCATCCATTCTTCTCATCTCCTCCCTCATATCACCAACTATGGCCTCAGTGCTTTGGACCACTCGGCTTGCTTCCCCTTCCCTTTGAGCTAGGATACGTTCCAATCCAACCAAGCTATCTACCCTCTGTAGTACTCTTTCAGCTGCAGTACCACCCCTATGAACATTTGATGGGTTCTCCACCTCATCTTGACAAAAAAAAAACTTGCACCCACCATTGTTCCAATCCGGGCAACCGTAAAAGATTCGTCCTCGGCTGTTGGGCCTCGTCGATGCCCAAGTACGTGTTGCTCTACCACGGTGGCATACAACACCGGGATGGGGAGGAGGATAGGGTCTTTGCCAACTTGATGATGAGGATGACATGTTTAGTACTTGAGTGTTGAGTGCTACCTTTTGCTTGATGTTTTATTGTAGCCTTAAATGAATGTATGGAGTATATATAATATGTATAACAGGTTTTGGCTCCAAAAAGAATAGAGTTTCCCTCCAAAAAATGCATTTTTCCCTCCAATTGTGCAGCTGAAATCAGTTTGGGACTGGATTTGCATGATAAATAGGACTAATTCTGCACCTGGAACAGGGGACTAACTGCATATAACGTTTGGGACTAAATTTGCAAAAAAATTAACGTTTTCCGTAACAGAAGGACTACTCTTGCAACTGTCAAGTCGAATGGGGTCATTTTTGCAACTGCTGGGACCAAAATGAAAAACAGAGATGTCCTGTGGGACCAAAAGTGCAAAAATCTCTAAATGTAACATATGATAAGACACGTAACAAAACCATTATCATTCACTGTCAAATGATTACAGTTCGTAATCTTGCATCATTTGTTGTTATGTTTAACATTTTGATGATTATTTTTTTTTTACTAACTCTTAGATTTTTGACATGATAAAAAAGGGTGAAATTGTTGAGGAAATTTATATATAGATTTGATGATAACAAAACCCTGTTGTAAGGTAGGAACTAGTGCACCAAATATTTTGTAATCTTTGTATTAAATAAGATCAGTTCTACTTAGACAGAGTCACAACACGAAGCTACAAAAAAATTATCTGGGAGCATACAACGCGAAGTGTGCCGTAGGAAGTAAGGTACAAAGGTTATAAGGAGCATACAACATGAAGTTGATGCTTGTGCAGCGTACAACAATACTTGTTGTAAGGAAGATCCTCTAATTCACTATGTCAGGATCATACATCAAGACACACAACAACCATGTCAGCGGAGGATTATTCAATTCACAGTCAAAAGTTAGAAGATAAAAAAAAATATAGCCAGTAGAGACAATAAGTGATTCTTGTACTGACTAAACAATAACGTAGAGACACATGTTCTGAAAAAAGCAAAAGTAACTCTGACATGGAACCGGGTTCAAGAGGTGAAGAACCGGAGGTTTGGACCGGGTTTGAGCATCAAGAAGCAAAGCTGGTCAGGATGAGCCGGGTTCGTGGCAGTTGAGAATAACCGCTGATTGTGACGAGTTAGTTTCAGGATTTGTGACGAAGAAAACCGTCACTTTTGTCCGGTAGCTGAGCTCAACTTGATTCAGTTAGAACTTTTTGTACGGTTACATTCGAGCTTCAATTCTTATATCATTGTAAAGCTCTCATCAAGGAGAACAACACTACGTCGAGCAATTTTCTTGTTTCTTAGATTAGAGAGAATATTTTGAGAGGGAACGGTTTCTGCCCTAATTTGTTCCAGAATTGGGCATTTTTGTTTCTGAGTGTATTCTCTGTAATTGATTGGATTTCTTAGTGGATTGGGGTGTGCCTTGCCTCCGTGGATGTAGTTCATCTTGAACGAACCACGTAAAACTTGTGTGTGATTCATTTATATTTCCTGTTCTGCGCAAGTCGTGTTCGGTCACAACTTTGGCCGAACTAAGTGTGTGTTTTTCAGATTGATCTTTGTTTGATTTCCAGATTCTGTTTAGCTGTGTGTTTAGGAGTTGAAATCACTAACAACCATGTTGTATCCTAGTATCAACAACTTTTGTTTGGCTATAGCATATAATGCTTTAAGCTTTACATACGAAAATTACTCAAATTCACTTTTCGAATAACCATACATGTATGAGGACAATAAAAAGTTACATGGAAATCCTCATCATTTGGATTGTTTGGCCATCCAAACTTATGCTTGATGTTTCTCCAAGATCAATTACAATTGGATACTTCAGGCTTCTAGTTGATTGTATCACACTCATCAGATCTAGACGTTCCTTTTCTCTTTGAGTGTTTTCCTCTTTTTTAATCAATCATGGCTACAAGCTGAACAATTCATGGTTAAATTGTAACCACTAGCTTTCTGCACGTGTGATGCACGGGCTCCAAAGGTAATCATCGTTTTGGACATATGCTACCAAATATCATTTCTAAGTTTTGAGCTCTTAGTAGATTTTTAAATATATTTAGTTTATTATAGTAGAATTACTGTCAGATTGTCTTGCAAAAGTTTTTGTGGTAAGGTTATAATCGAAAAGAGAAAGAGTAGGAAAATATTTATCCCAATTTGTATGCTTATTAAAAAGGTAATTTAGGCAATTAGCTTAGCAATTTTCTTTTTGAGAAAAAATAAAATATTTTGATCTACTCGTCTTACTATTTTATGGAGAATTAAATAAAGTACTCTGGCCTTTATGCTATTGTTTTCGGGATATTTAAATAGTTCTACTATAAATCTCATGGTAGTTTTGGGGCTGCTTTGCAAGGGTGGTCTTATTCTTTCTCCCATCCTAGGAAGCATTACTCACATCCAAAGGCTCTACACTTAAACTTAATGTGGAATCAAATTCTTCATTTTCCACCCAATGCTAAAAAGTGGCGGCAAGTTTTATACATTTAAATTATTGATCGTATTAAATTGGTATGTGTTATCTTCAACCAAACAATATACTTTCTTTCCAGAACATCATAAACCCTAATTTCTTTAAGGCTCCGGTTGAATTGATAGATGAGCTTTATTAGTGATAGGACTGTGATTAAAAAGTATTAAAAAGCAACTCAAATTTATTGAGCATACTTTATCTCCCTCAAGGAAGCTTCGTAGTGCGTAGGCAACTTAAGTGGACGCTTGATCAGCGGCAAAGCTTGATTAGTGGCATTAATGGAGTTGGAGATTCTAAATGATATTCAACGCGCATGTGGAATGAAACGACATGACATTGCCAACCTTAGGAGATATTAATTAGAAGATTGATACTTTATGCGTATGTCCAATGGCGTAGCTGAACAACCTGCACCGCTGGAGAATTTTAAATCAATGGATACACAAATTTAGGAATAAAAAATGAGAGAAAAAATAAAGAAAACTTACAAATGCTTCGGTCTATCGAGATTGTTGTTCAAAATCAAGCTTCTTCTTCTTCCATTTTTCTCTATTTCGTTTCTTGTTTGTTTGTTTTGAAGAAAACTGTTTCACTTCTTCTCTTTCTTTCTTTCTTTTCTTTTTTAATTTTCTTAATCTTTCATTTAGTAATTTGCTATATAAATAATTATATGTGGCAACGTACGAATGGTTGATTTATTATATTAAAAAAAACACAAAAATAAAAAATCTTAATATATAATAAAACACAATTGGAAAATATGTGGCATGATTTTTGCTGGAATTTATTTAAAAAACACACTTAGGTCATAATCGGTAAAATGCGAGTAAGTTGGGTTGCAATTAGAGACGAAATTTAAAATATGTTGCAAGTGGTAAAAATGGGGTATACCTCAGGTTGCTTTTGGTAATAAATCCTAAAATAAAATATAACCATCTATAATAAGAAATCAGGAGCCTTTTCCGACCCACTACACATGTTAAATGTGGATAAGTTTAATCGCTACTGAATAAGAGATATGTATATATATACTACTTACGGTTTTTTTAGATTTGGATTATAAAATTAATGAGTTGGTGAAATGGACAAGACAATCCTCAATTAATTTTCCTACATTGCCTCAAATTCCTAAAATTACATAACTCTTTCCGTTATATTACTCCATCTGTCCCATAAAAGGAGTCATGTATCAGAAAATTTATTGTCCCAATATGATTGAATAAGTCAAATAAAAAAATTAAATAAGTCGTACAAATGTGTATAGGTTGTTTTTGGAGATTTGTATCAACATCAAATTGGCCAAAAATAAAAAGTTGTGCATTTTCAAACATGAGTCTTTTTTCTGAAATGGAGGGAGTATATCTCCATCCAATTACGAAGGTGTAGCATTGAAAAAAATATGAGAAGAAATAACTAAAAGGACAAGTATTTATAAACATCTCACACAACCTACAAATATAACTAAAGAAAACGAGGTAGTATTATATATGAAAATCATACTAAAAACTAGTCCCAAATTTCGATCTTCTTTTTTATAGGTAATTTTCTATATATAAAAAATTATAAGTAGCAGCTTATGTTTATATTAACAAAATCCAAAAATATTAACACACTTTATATCGTTTCCTTTTTTATTTGTAAGAATAACATATGAAAAATAATATTTTCTCATGGTATTTAATTTGACGTATATTGTGCATATTTTAAAATAACTTACTTAAAAAAAGTACAGCTGTTTGTCGGTTGTTTAGTTTAGATTTGTTTATGTAAGTATTAGTTGAATTATTTATATGGAGTTTGAGTTGAAAAAACATTAAAATAATATTTCTTTATTTTTACTTATTTCATAATTTCTTAAAAAATAGTAAATTTGATTTATTTTAAAAATCTTAATTTTACTATATAAACAAATCTATATTTTTATCTTTACTCATATGATATTACAAGAAGTAAGAAATGGTATAAATAAACTCTTTTTCATTTTCGCAAATTGTAGATAATTTTTTAAGAAAGAATAAAAAAAGTAGATGAACAACATGAGCATGTCTATGGGATGAGAACATCTAGCAATTTTTCTTTATTTTTTCTATATCTCTCTCACTTTGAAATATGTTGACAGTATTTCTTCAACATTCAAATGGCACAAATAATTTGTTTATTGTTAATTATTATTTCTTATAACGGATAAAAATCAATTATCTTTTTTCAATATTTTATCTAATAGCATATTAAACATTTTAATGTAAAAGAATAAGGAACAAGTTCTTTATGGGGAGATCTGATCCAGCAACAAGCTCTAGCTGAAGAGGATTATGTAGCAGCTGAAGGAATTGTGAATCCTACAACAGAGGCTACAAAACCAGAAACTATAGCACAATAGGCGGCCTAGCAAGCTGTTGTGAATCAAGGTTTCGAACCAGACAGGAGATGGCTCAGATATCATCCACCAACCTTGGTCATAGAGAGAGTAAATGGAATAAGGACAAGAAGATCTACACCTTACGAAGTCATGTTCTCCTGCTTCGTATCTCAAATAGAACTTGGTACCATTGAGGAAGCCTTAAATGATCCTAATTGGGTACAAGTCATGCAGGAAGAGCTCAATGGGTTTTGAGATAAATAAAGGTTTGAATTTGGTTCCCAGACCTACTCATCAAGTTGTAATTGGGACCGAAAGGGTGTTCAACAATAAGCTAGATGAGTCAGGGCTTGTTACTAGGAACAAAACAAGGTTAGTTGATAAAGGTTACTCGTAAGAGGAAGGGATTTTGATGAAATCTCTGCCTCTGTATCCAGACTTGAAGCAATAAGAATATTTATGGTTTTTTCTACATTGTTAGTCCAGATTTATGTTGATGACATTATCTTTAGATCAACTGACAATACTAAGCAAAAACTTATCCCCACTGATGCAAAGAAAGTTCAAAAGAAGCATGATGGAAGAGAGCTTCTTTCTCGATCTCCAAGTAAGATAGTTGGATGATGGCGTCTTCATCAATCAAGTCAAGTACACAAAGGAACTGCTCAAGAATTTTGGGAAGGATAAGTCAACTTCACTAAGCATTCCTATGAGTACAAAAATCAGGTTTGACAAGGATGATGGTGGAAAGGATGTTAATATCACATTATACTAATTGGTTCACTTATGTATCTTACAGGAAGTAGACATGACATCCTATTTGTTGTAGGAGTTTGTGCAAGTTACCAAGCAACACCTAAGTTATCCCACCTCCTAGCAGCTAAGAGAATTCTAAGGTATATATCGGGCATTACTAGAGTAAGGTTGTGGTACCCAAGAGATGGAGGATTCGAGCTTAAAAGGACATTCAGATTCTGACTTCGTCGGTTATAAAATTGACCACAATAGCACGAGTGGATATTGTCAATTACTTGGAAATGGACTATTTTCATGGTTTAGCAAAAAACATCAATTAAATGCAACGTTTACAGCAGAGTTGGAATGCATCGTTGTTGGAAATTGTTGTGCGAAGATATAGTGGATGCAACAACACTTGAAGGACTATGGGATACTCGCAAGAGAAACTCTTATAATGTGTAGTTACACTAGTTCGATTGATATCACAAATAATCCAGTTCTTTAATCTCCGACCAAGCATATAGAAGTAATACAACACTTCATTCGCGATCATGTGGAGAAGAAGGATGTTAAGCTTGAAAACATTTCCACAAACATACAGTTAGCTTATATATTCAGTAAAACTCTATTCGAATCTGCTTTCAATATGCTTAGGATGGAACTAGGGATGCTAATTATATAGGAGAACTCCTATAGGAAAGTTTGGTGCTGGTGAAAGTGCGAAGACAAACTTTAAAACAATCAATGAAAAGGTTATTGTAACCATACTGGAGTGAGGGCGAATGTTGTAAGTATTGCATGATGATTGCATACTGTGAGCAAGGGTTGTTGTAAGTAGAATGGCAGTAGATAGCTCGTGGTGAAACATGAAGATGTCTACAGTATGAAACACAGTAAGGAGAAACACAGTAAGCTGACATACTGTGATTCGTTGGAGCTTATTGCAATAACCTTTCTATGTCACGAACACTGTAAGCATTTAATGTCCACAACATCCAAAGCTTACTGTAAAGTTGCTATGGCATTAATAGTTCCTCGGACCATTTAGTGTGTTGAACCGTAAAAACTTTTCAGTTTTTAAAGCGGGAAAATATTCATTTCTTTCCCCGCATTCAATGCGCACGTCATTTACTGCACTATAGCAGTTGCCTTTTCATAGAGATAATTATGACGGTTTTACTTGAGTAATTCACCCATTAAATCCCAGCCACTAATTCAATTTCATTTTCCCATCAAAGAATCTGAACCGTTCAAATTGCACAAACTTCTTGCCAAGTGAACCAAGAGTCATTTCAAATTATCTACAATTAAAGGATATATATACCTGAACTTAGAAAGTTTGAAAATACTTTTCGATCATATCTTCTTGAGGGGAAACCCTAAAGATCCATTTTTTGTGATCTTCAAAACTTCTTCTAAAACAAACTTCAATGGCAACCCTAAAATCCTCGCCAAATAAAAAGAATCCTAACTTTATAGAAGGAAGTCTTGCTCCTCTCGAGTATCTCCAGATACAGATGGTAGAGAGAAATAGAGGATCTTAGTTTTGATGCAGACGGTATGACACAAAATATCGTCAAATCATCTGACCTTCTTTCTTGGTGCTCACCTATCAAAATATCAAGAAAAGATGGTGGCGCAGTTTACTTGACTGCAAAAGTTACCCGTGATCGGAAGGGTGAACCAACCACCATAACATGTAGAGTGAGGAAGTAATGTTGAGATCACTTATTCCACCCTCACCAAGATCTATAGTATGTCGAAGAAAGGATTTACTCCGTCGTAGCTAAAGGTCTATGGTGGGGATTTGTTGTTGGAATGCTAGAAAGTTTTTATAGATGACCAGCATGGAGTGAATGTGCACTAATCCTGAGCCAAGGACACTTTTCTTTCGGAGTTTGAGTATTCGCACAATATGTTTAGTCGCAGCATAGAGTGAAAGACTAGGAGTTATGATAAGGGTACCAATCCCCGATTCTTGAGGAGGTTACTAAGACGGAGGGCCGCAAGTGCTAATGAATCATGCTCAACTATATTCTGTACAGTCTCAGTATCCGCAATATTAAAGGTGTGGAACTAGGAAGGGCAAGTGGATTGGTGGTACAAGGGAAGGTACCAGGAGAAGGGAAGAAAAAAAAGAGGGAAGGGTCACCCATGTGCCTAATGTTGCGATCAGCAAAAATAAGGACATTTCTCTGAAGCCCCTTTCCAAGAAGAGATCTCAACAGTTGAGACCTGTAAAGGAGTCAATCATTTCTTCTAGGACCTTAGAAGAAGAGGAAGTAGAAGAAAGCAGTGCTAAGGATGAGCCTCTACAGAAGAAGAGAAGGAGGCTAGTCAGAGTCCATCTCAAGGAAAGCACTGTCAAGCAACTCTTTGATGAGCCTAAGATATCATTCTCATCATCATGATCTATATCGCCTGACCGTGAGCCAGTACATGTAACGCAGGATCAAGGGTGTACAACTCTTGAATCCTATGATGTCATCTATATCCCGCCTCTGAACCAGAAGTCACCCTCTGCTATCTAAGCATACCAAGAAAAGGCAGTAGAAGAAGCCTCGAATCGGCCCAAGTTATGTTGATTCCTACACAGGCACCATCAGGCAGACCCCAGCACACTTCATAGGCAGCGATCGAAGCTCGTGGAGTAGGGGATGAACAATGTGCAGCAGGAGATGAACTTCGACTTGTTGTGGACCAAAATGCTGCTCCTGCTCAGCAAACAGATGATCAACTCATCGAGAAGCTCTTAGAGGAAGAGATGGAAAGGTACAACGGATGGCGTACAAATAGGGTAAGGTAGTACCCTACTGATAAAGCGCAACCCGGTTATTAGATGAACTCCGAACGAAAATCAGTTTGTAATGTAAATCAATGCGATAAACTTAAAGAGCACAGGATGTACGTGGTTCGATCCGGAGATCTACGTCCACGGGCTTAAAATATCACCTGCCGAGGTGTTTCTTCACTATCCTTTTCAAGCTTACACGTAATAGTTTAGGAGTACAAAGTGCCCACCCTAATTCTGAGTAAAATTCTCCTATTTATACTACTCAACTTAAACCTTAACTAAATCCCTACAATTACGCCTATCATCTCTGCATGGGAGTTGGAAGAAGATCGTGGGTATCTTACTTTCCCAATATGCCGCGATTAGGCTGCTCCAGGTTCATGCGCACTTCTGGGCCAGCGCGTTTCTGGGCCGGTTGTTGAGCTTGCTTTCCTGGGCTCAGTTGCTTCGGGTCGGGTTGATCCGGCCCGGAGTTGCTGGGCCATACCTATCAGATGCCCCCCCACCAGCCGGAGCGAGGGAGGAGCTACGGTTATAAGCAGGGTGAGGTGTAACAAGTTCTGAGTTTGAGCGAGGCAACGAAGCAGCGAGCAAGATGGGATGTTATCAATGGCGAGCCGAAGTACCCCTAACCCCTAAGGTTCGGGAATTAGCTGGAGCCGAGATAATCCACACCCGGAGTGATGGGATCCGCGAGGACCAAATCGGACCGAACTGAATGACCTCGAGGTGAAGGAGTCGATCCGATCCGTAGTGAAGCACCCCGGGGGGAGGAAGTCGACTCGAGCCGAACTGGAGTACCCCGAGGGCAATAAGGTTTAGCGAAAGCGAACTGTAATTTGTCCGAGGTGAAGGACACCGGAGTGAGCCCCAAAACTTCCTCGCCAAGAATGAGGTTGATGTGACTGGCGGCGCCATCATGAGAGAGAGGGATGTGAAGTGATGCGTTTGGAGATCTCCAAGGAGCGTGTCTCCCACGCGCCTTGGTAACTGTAACGCGCGTGACCATCACGCACGAATCTGAGATGCGAAATTTGAAAATGCCAGATCTAGGCCGTTTATTCAAGAGTATATATATAGAAATAGTTGCACAGCATACTTCATCTTCCTCATTTGCGATTGCAAGTTTCAAAAAGTGGGAAAAAAAGAGACTCATTTGTGCACTTGTGATCCATCTCAAACCAAGACCAAGTAAGTATGTCTTCTTCATCGTCTTCTTCTTCAATTAGGGAAGTAGGAACCGAGAAAGCCCCGCTAAATGTACCACCCATATGTTTTATTATTCCAGAAAGACGAGTGAATAGGATGGTGTATAGGGCCGATTTTATGGAGTCCGGTACCCGGGCAGTGGGAGTTGGGGAATGTCTGGAGGAGGAATTCGAAGTGTCGGTGGTAGCACTGCGGATGACACGGGTGCAAATAGAAGCCCTGATCCCCTCATTTTACTTTCCGTTTAACTTAGAGTACATAGTGCCGGAGCCCGGCGACGGGGCTTGTTGCCCACCGAAGGGCTTCATTAGCGTATATATAGATCATCTGAAGATAGGAATAAGATTCCCGCTGTGGGACATCGTGATGCAGCTGCTTAGGTATTATAACATTGCCCTGAGTCAATTAGCACCCAACGCCGTGAGGCAAGTAGTTGGGTTTACCGTGGTATGCAAAAATGCCGGGGTAGAACCTAGTGTAGAGCTGTTTTAGGTTTTTCTTCCAATTGAAGTCCTTCGGGAAAGCAAAGGGCTGGTATTCCTTCAGCCCCAGGGCCCGAGGCGGTTTCAAAGTACAAAACACGAGCAAGGTAGAGGGGTGGAAGGAGAAATTTATATATGTAAAGACGGGGCTGGCTCTCCCGAGGTGGAGGAGGGAGGAGGTGTTGGATAATGCCCCGGTGACGGAGCTGGAGCCGGAGGTAGTGAGGAAATTCCGCGCGGTTGGTACATTCAAGACCCTCTGCACCGAGGAGGAGCTGGAGGAGGCAGGATTAAGCCCATATTACTCTGGCGATGCAAAGGGGGTCTCTCCCAGGGGGCCGGAGCCGGAAGTCGGGGCTGCCGAGGAGGGTAGGAACTCTGAAAACTGGTGATATTGGTATTTTGTGCAGGACTAACCCCAAAATTGTTTGTGCAGTGGGACGCTTTGGAAAGGAGTCTGCTGGAAGCCCCGCGGTGCCCGTGGCAGCAAAGATGAAGGGGATAGCGACCGAAGTGTCCCCCAGAGGGAGGGCGTCACCCAGTCCGAGGCCATCAATGGGGTCGGAGGAACGGGTGGGGGCAACGGGGTCAACCCCCGGTACTAAAAGGAGGTCGGAACCATCCGTGACACCTCCGGGGGCGGCCAAAAGACTCCGCACGGAGCAGAGCGCCGAGGTAAAGTTACATAATCCTTCACTGAGGTGAAAACCTTGCGGATAGTTCTTGTATAGTGCTGATATTGACCCCGATGTCTTGTTTGTGAAGGGGCAGGGGCCCATAAGTGTGTTGGGTTTGGAGGGGGCGGATGCCGAGGAGCTGCTGCACTTGGCGCGGGGGATCATGGACCTCGGCCGAAGGAGCGAGAGGGAGGCCAAAGAGGAGTTGGCCGAGGTTGGAAGGGAGCTACGCGCGCGCAACGACAGATTAACGCACGATCTGTCCGAGGCGCGCAAGAGAGCCGCCCTGGTGGAGAAGGAGGTCGCGCGGCTACGCGAAGTGGAGGCGGAGGCTGGGGCACTTCGGGGTGAAACGGCCAAACTGCAGGCGGAGATAAAGGCCCCGAAAGCATCTGTGGTCGACGGGCAAGAGGCGGTGCTGAGGGCGTTTGCCGAGAAGCTGTTCCAGACGAGCACCTTCCTCGATTTTCAGACCAACTTCGTCAGAGTTGCGGATACGGCCACCCGATCAGTGCTGCTGGAGAAGATCAAAGAAGTCTATCCGAATGTGGACGTCTACCGTCCGGAGTTCGGATATGACTTCAACGCCGTGGGAGGGGTGGAGGAGGTGTATTATGATGCTCTGGCTCGTGTCCCGGAGTGGCCCCTCGTGAAGGCACTGGCAGAGAAGAAGAAGATCTTAAGTGCCGAGGAGATCACAAACTGCGAGGTGGACCAAGACCAAGAGTTCCTGGCATTTCGCCGGGGTGAGTTCGTCCCAGAGCCCCGAAACAAAGAACCACCGCCACGCATGGAGATCGCCGTGGAGGCCGCGGGAAATGAGGCAGGAGTGATTGGAGATGTGCAGGAGGTGGAGCACGAGGTGGATGAGGAGGACGGGGGGGTGCCGGAGGCAGTCGAAGGAACCGAAGAGGGGGAGGTCAGTCGTTCCCCGCAATTTTGATGCCCTATCTTAATATAGGAGATGATAGAAATAATTGTAATTCTGTTGTAAAAACCTTTGACAATGTATGCTCGTCTTTTTGAATATAAAGTTGATTTGTCCATATGATGGAGTAATTGCTCAACGATGTGTTGAGTTTTATCTTTTGCACTGATTGTGTTGTCCGATCAGGAGGATACCGAGGAGCTGCATAATACAATAAAGAAACTCATGCAGTCCTTAGACTGGTTCCGCGGGGAGAAGGATAACCTGCAAAAGCAAGTGGTTCCTCGGTTGGCGAGAAGGGTGGCCATAGTGGAGAGAAGGGCCAAAGAGGCCGAGGAGGCAAGAGCCAAGGCCGCGGAGAAGGCTAGAGACCAGGAACTGAAGTACTTGTCGACGGTGGCCAAACTTGACCGCGTTATTATCCATCAAAGGGAATATGACCGGATACTAACGGAATACGGCCTGCAGACCTTCGAAGAGGTTGAGGAGCGGATCACCGAGATCCAAGGCGAAATCTCATCGCTGATGACGACTGGTCATGCTGAGTCCTCGGAGCTTATAAGAAAGCGGGAGGTGCTGGAGTTACTCCTGAATATGTACGAAGGTCTGAGAGGACGCGGCAGGTGGCGGCACACTGCCGAAGAGTATATCGCGAGCTCCAGCCGGGGCCAAGAGATTGCGAAAGCGCCTCGGAAGGGTAAAAATAAACCGGTGAGAAAAGGCAAAGGGATAGTAATCCAAGAGCCGGCCCCGGTAACCGCAGTCGAGGAAGTCCCCGTAGTTGTTGCGGAAGAGGAGGTCGAGAAGCTGGCTGAGGAGATCGAGGTGATGGACCCCGCGGAGTGGGATCCCGCGGAATGGGCCAAGACTTCGAGACCAGCGCCTCAGCCGAGTCCTCGGGGCAGGGCAAGGGGCGATGCTCCAAGACAAGTGCCAAGGGTGAGTTCACGGCGCAGAGGGAGCCGTAGTAGGGAAAGAGCAGGGGCTCAAAGTGGAGAAGCCTCGGGATCCCGGAGGACACGGAGAAGTTCCCGAGACGGGTCTCAATGCCGGAGCGCCGAGTATTGGCTCGGAGGCCGAAAATAGGGCTTACTTTTGTAGCGTTGTATGCAGTAATGTAAAGAAATTTTTGCGGAGGATAAAAATGGTAGAAACATTTTGGTATGTAATGATATGTATTTTGAAAGAATAGTAATGAACTTTTAATCAGAATGCATGCGTAATTACTTTAGCAGGTACTCGGGAGCACCATATGTACATGATGCATGTTAGAAAAACAAGGCAAAGAATCTCCCCGGACGGATCGGGCGGGAGTTAAGGACCTCTCCGGTTAAACGGGCGAGAGGGAATATAAGTCCGAGGACCAAATGTTAATCTCCCTGGACAGATCGGGCGAGAGATCAAACTATCCGGAGACGGATAATTATAGTAAGTCTAAGCTAGGGCGTCCCCGTAGCGTAGAAGAAAGGACAGTAAGATTCGTAAAGTAAAAACTTTATTCAAAGTAATTGTCGGAACAATTAAAAAATACAAGGGAACTTATAACAAAGAATACGCGACAGTATGGGAATTAAAAAATAACGTACAAGGAATGTAAAGGTAGAAACGATACTTGACCCTTGGTGCTCAGAGATAGAAACGTCTTAGGTTGGTAACATGCCAGGTTCGGGGAATCGGAGTTCCATCCAGGTGCGCTAACTGGTAGCACCCGGAGTCATGCGCGGCAATGACGCGATAAGGACCTTCCCAAGTGGCATGCAATTTACCCTCGGGGGCAGCCTTGCTGGCTGAGTTGAGCCGGAGTACCAAGTCTCCGACATTAAACTGAGTACCCTGAACCCGGAGGTTGTGATACTGAGCGGCGCGTTGCTTACACTTGGCTTGCTGGATGAAAGATTGATCACGACGATATTCGAGCTCGTCTAAGTTAGCACGGATGGCTTCTGTTAGTGAAATCAACTCTTGAACACACAACACCAAAGATTCTGGAAATTGTACAAAGAACACAATTCGAAATCACACATACAATTCGGCCAGAGTTGTGACCGAACTGAGCTCGCGCAGAACAGCAATGGAAATGGATCAAACACAGATTTAACGTGGTTCGTTCAAGATGAACTACATCCACGGAGGCAAGGCACACCTCAATCCACTAAAAACCTCAACCAATTACAGAGAATAAGCTCAAGAATTGAAATGCCCAATTCTGGATACAATTTAGGGCACGAACACTCAATCTCTAAATACTCTCTCTAATCTAAAGAACAAGGAAATTATGCGACGTAGTGATCTTCTCCTCAATGAGAGCTTTACAGTGATATATGGATTGAAGCTCGAATGCAACTGCACAGGAAGTTCTAACTGAAAGAAGTTGAGCTGAGCTACCGGACAAATGTGACGGTTTTCTTCGTCACTAACCTGCAACTGCTTAGTCACAAATGACGGTTATACCAAACTACCTCAAACCCGGTTTATTCTGAACAGTTTGTCTTCTTGATGATAAAACCCGGTTTAAACCTCCGGTTCTTCACTCCCTGACTCCGGTTCCACATTCCCAACACACTATATTACAAAGTATGGCTCACTTGATGATATTGAACATCACCTCACAGCTTCATTATTAGCCTCGGGATCCAAAGTAACGGGGCGGGGACTAGGCACGCCGATTTCCGCAGGAATGACTGCCTCGGAACCGTAAGTGAGGCTGTAGGGGGTTTCTCCGGTTGAGGTGTGCGGTGTGGTGCGATAGGCCCAAAGAACCTGTGGAAGATTCTTGGCCCAAAGACCCTTAGCTTGATCTAAGCGTTTCTTCAGACCCGTAAGGAGTGTGCGATTGGTGACTTCGACTTGACCATTGGCTTGAGGATGAGCGACCGAGGTGAAAATTTGCTTAATGTGGAGCTCCTCGCACCATGACCGGAAGGGGTCATTGGCGAACTGTTTGTCGTTGTCTAAGATAATGGTGCTCGGGATGCCGGAGCGGCATATGATATTACGCTAGACGAACTTCAAAATGTTCTGACCAGTAATGGCGGTGAGAGGTTCGGCTTTAACCCATTTGGTGAAGTAATCAACAGCGACCACAAGAAATTTGAGTCCCCCCGAGCGACTGGAAACGGGCCCACAATATCAATTCCCCATTGGATAAATGGCCAGGCACTCTGTATGCCAGTGAGCTCGATTTGTGGTAGATGCTTTATGCGAGAGTGTCGCTGAGACTTGTCGGACTTGGCCACCAAATCATGGGCATCGTTAAACAATGTGGGCCAGTAGTACCCCCACCGAAGAATTTTCTTGGCCAACGTCCATGAACCAATATGGCTGGCACAGGCCCCCTCGTGAAATTCCCGAAGAACCTGATCAGCCTGGGCAGGAGCAAGGCACCGAAGACTCGGTTGTAAGTCCGACCAGCGGTACAAAATCCCATCGTGGAGTGCATACTTAGGTGCCTTAAGAACTATCCTCCGAGCTTGCAATTTGTCAGTCGACAACATACCATCCCGGAGATAATGGATGATCGGGGTCATCCAATTGGGACTGCTTTCAGTCAATACGGAGACTGTGGCCTCATGAATTGCCAGATGAAGGGCATCTTCGACTATGATGTCCGGAGACATGTTGGTAAGGACCGCGGAGGCCATTTTGCTGAGAGCATCAGCTTGAACATTCTGTTTACGAGGTACCTGCTGGATATCAACCGAAGCAAAAGTTGACAAAAGTTTGAGTGTCAAAGCGAGGTACCTTCTCAACATTTCATCCTTGGCCGTGTAGGCGCCTTTGATTTGATTGGAGACAACCTCGGAATCCGTGAAGAGCTGGAGATGGGAGGCTGCAAAGGATTGAGCGAGCCGGAGCCCGGCAAGAACTGCCTCATATTCTGCTTCATTATTGGTCACCCTGAATTTAAACCTGTGAGGTAATGTTCAATTCATCAAGTGAGCCTATACTTTGTAATATGGTGTGTTGGGAATGTGGAACCGGAGTCAGGGAGTGAAGAACCGGAGGTTTAAACCGGGTTTTAGCATCAAGAGTACAAGCTGGTCAGAATAAACCGGGTTCGAGGCAGTTTGGTATAACCGTCATTTGTGACGAAGCAGTTGCAGTTCAGTGACGAAGAAAACCGTCACATTTGTCCGGTAGCTCAGCTTAACTTCTTTCAGTTAGAACTTCCTGTGCAGTTGCATTCGAGCTTCAATCCATATATCACTGTAAAGCTCTCATTGAGGAGAACATCACTACGTCGCGTAATTTCCTTGTTCTTTAGATTAGAGAGAGTATTTAGAGATTGAGTGTTCGTGCCCTAATTTGTATCCAGAATTGGGCATTTCATGTCTTGAGCTTATTCTCTGTAATTGGTTGAAGTTCTTAGTGGATTGAGGTGTGCCTTGCCTCCGTGGATGTAGTTCATCTTGAACAAACCACGTTAAATCTGTTTTTGATCCATTTCTATTTCCTGTTCTGCGCGAGCTCAGTTCGGTCACAACTCTAGCCGAATTGCATGTGTGATTTCGAATTGTTTTCTTTGTACAAATTCCAGAATCGTTGGTGTTGTGTGTTCAAGAGTTGATTTCACTAACAAGTGGCGCCGTCTGTGGGAAACAAACTCTCACAGCTTGAAGAAGGGAAGGAATGGCTGGTATGAAGATGGACTTTGAGAAGTTTACAGGGAGAAATGATTTCACACTGTGGAAGATCAAGATGAATGCAGTTTTGGTTCACAATGGCCTTGATCTTGCTTTGATACCTCTTGATTCGTGGGAGGAAAGTGAGAAACCCAAGTTTGCATCAGTGGATAAGAAGGCCCTCAGTCTTATCTTTCTGTGTTTGGGTGATAAACCGCTCAGAGAGGTCTCAAGATGCAAGAGTTCCTCAGAAGCATGGAAGAGATTGGAAGATCTGTATCAATCTAAGTCAGTTTCCAACAAGCTGTTCTTGAAGCAGAAGATGTTGGCCTTCAAGATCACTGAAGATAAGGTAATTTCTGATCAACTTGATGAGTTTATTAAGATGGTTGAGGAATTGGAAGACCTGGATGTGAAATTGGAGGAGGATGATAAAGCATTGATGGTGTTAAACATTCTTCCAAAATCCATGGAAAGGTTTAAGGATGCCTTGATGTATGGGAGAAATGAGCATCTATCTTATGATGGGATAGTGAAGGCTCTGAGGTCTAAATGCTTCCAGACTCAAGGTGATAAAGGCATGGTGCAATCTGGAGAAGGTTTGAATGTTAAATTCAAGAAACCTTGGCAAGGGAAGAAGGGACAGAATGCTAAGGACCCCAAGGCAGGAGACTCTAATCCAAAGAAGGGGAATGAATGGGTTGAGAAAAGGAAATGCTTCAAGTGCAAGCAGCCTGGTCACTTGAAGAAGGATTGCCCTAAAAGAAACAAGAAAGGTGGAAATCAAGGGGCAGAAGCTGCTGCCATTGACCATCAAGAAGATCCTCCAGAGGTATTAAATGTTACTGAATCAAGAATGGTAAAGGAATGGGTCTTGGACACAGGCTGCTCCTTTCATATGTGTCCACACCAGTCATGGTTTGATGAACTGAAGAGAGAAGATGGTGGAAATGTTCTCCTGGGAAATGACCAATCATGCAAGGTCAAAGGAGTTGGATCAGTGAGCATAAGAATGTTTGATGGTGTGGTCAGAATCATCTCAAATGTAAGATATGTTCCTGGCCTAAAAAGAAATCTTCTATCTCTTGGTTCTTTGGTAACTAGTGGTTGTCAGTTTAGCTCAGTGGATGGCTTCTTGCATATCACTAAACATGGTAAAGTGGTGATTAAAGGTAGACAGCATAATGGGTTGTTTATCTTGATTGGTTCACCTGTAGTTGGGAGTGTTGATATGGTCTTGAGCAGTTCTGAGCTTGTTAAATGGCACAAGAGGCTTGGACACATAGGAGAGAAAGGGTTGAAGGAGTTGTCAAGAAGTGGTGTAATTGGAAACATGGGAAACCAAAACCTGGAGTTTTGTGATCAGTGTGCTTTGGGCAAGTCCAAGAAGCTGCCCTATGGAAAGGGTGTTCACACAACTCAAGAGCCATTAGATTATATCCACTCTGACATATGGGGTCCTGCAAGGACAGAGACTCATGGTGGAGCCAGGTATTTCATGTCTTTGATTGATGATTACAGTAGAAAGGTGTGGATCATGTTGATGAAGAATAAGAGTGATGCCTTTCATAAGTTCAAAACATGGTTGATTCAACTGGAAAATGTCAAAGGGAAGAAGCTGAAGCACCTTAGGACTGATAATGGATTGGAATACCTCTCTACTGAGTTCACAAACTTCTGTGAAGAAAGAGGAATCAAGAGACACAGGACTGTCCCAATGAATCCTCAACAGAATGGGGTTGCTGAGAGGCTTAATAGGACTCTTCTTGAAAGAGTAAGGTGTATGCTGTTGGATGCTGGGTTGCCAAAGGTATTTTGGGGTGAAACCATTGCTACAACATGTTATCTCATTAACAGGTCACCCTCATCAGTAATTGGGTTCAAAACACCTGAAGAGGTGTGGAGTGGACAGAAACCAAGTTATGAAGGTTTAAGGGTGTTTGGTTGTCTTGCTTTTGTCCATGTCAAGCAAGACAAGTTAGATGCAAGAGCTCTAAGATGTGTATTTCTTGGATATCCAGATGGAATAAAGGGCTACAGATTGTGGTGTCTAGAGAAGGGAAATTAGAAGATAATCACAAGTAGAGATGTAAAGTTTAATGAGAATGTGATGGCTTATATTTCTACAGGCTCTAAGGAAGAATTTGATGGTGCTAAAGAGACAGAAGAGATATCAATTCAGGTGGAGCATTCTGCTGAAGATGATCACACATCTCAACCACAAGAGAATCTACAAGATAGTGATTCATCATCTGAAGAAGAAGAACAAGCTGGACCTTCACAAAATGTTAGAGAATATAGCATTGGAAGGGACAGGCCTAGAAGAACAATCAATAGACCTGACTTCTATGGTCAACCAGGGAGTGTTTATTATGCCTTGAGTGTTGCTGAAGACCTGGAATCACAAGAGCCTAGTAGTTTTAAAGAAGCACTAGACTGTGAAGAAAGAGAGCACTGGATTCAGGCAATGATTGAAGAGATGGAATCCCTGGAAAAGAATGAGACCTGGATGTTGGTGGATAAACCAAAAGGTCAGAAACTTGTGAGTTCTAAATGGATATACAAGAAGAAGTTAGAGACTGCAGGATCCAAACAAGTGAGATTTAAAGCAAGATTGGTGGCTAGGGGTTTTACACAAAGGGAAGGAATTGATTTTAATGAAGTTTTCTCTCTAGTAGTAAAGCACTGCTCAATCAGGTTGCTTTTATCAAAAGTTACCCAAGAGGACATGGAATTACAACAACTGGATGTAAAGACAGCATTCTTACATGGAGAACTCAATGAGAAGATATATATGAAACAGCCAGAAGGCTTTGTTGTTCCTGAACAAGAAGACAAAGTCTGTTTACTGAAGAAGTCACTGTATGGACTCAAACAAAGTCCAAGACAGTGGAATAAGAGGTTCAATGACTTCATGATCAGTGTTGGCTTTGTAAGAAGTCTTTATGATAGTTGTGTTTACTTCAACAAGTGTTCAAAGCAAGATAAAGTCTTCCTGCTTTTGTATGTGGATGATATGCTGATTGCCAGCAAGAACAAGAAGAGTGTACAATGGCTGAAGGACAGACTTAACACTGAATTGGACATGAAAGATCTAGGAGATGCCAAGAAGATTTTGGGCATGAACATTCTGAGGAAAAGAGAAGCTGGAGTTCTTTGGTTATCTCAGAGGCAATATCTACAGAAGGTTTTGGAGAGGTTCCATATGCATGAATCCAAACCTCTCTCCACTCCAGTTAATCTACAGAAGAAACTCTCCAAAGAACAATGCCCAAAGACTGAAGAGGAGGTCATACATATGAGCAATATTCCTTATGCAAGTGGAGTTGGAAGTCTCATGTATGGAATGATTTGTAGTAGGCCTGACTTGGCCTATGCTGTTTCTTTAGTAAGCAGGTTCATGTCAAACCCAGGAGTTGAGCATTGGGAAGCTTTGAAGCATGTGATGAGGTATTTGAAGGGTTCAGTGAACTTGTCACTGAAGTTTGAGAAGAAAGTGAATGGAAGCACTGTTGCATTGGAGGGGTTTGCTGATTCTGATTTTGCAGCAAACATAGACACGAGGAAATCTATTTCTGGATTTGTGTTCACCTTATTTGGAACAGCCATCAGCTGGAGAAGTGTACAACAATCAGTTGTAGCACTTTCAACAACAGAAGCCGAATATATCTCTCTCACTGAAGCTATCAAAGAAGCAATCTGGCTTAAAGGGATTTTGAGAGATTTGGACATCAAGCAAAAGTGTGTGGTGATTTACTGTGATAATCAAAGTGCTCTACACCTTGTGAAACATCAAGAATTTCATGAAAGGTTAAAGCACATTGATGTTAGGTTGCATTTTGCTAGGGATATCATTGATTCTGGTTCTGTGGAAGTGAAGAAGGTACACACATTGCATAACCCTGCTGATTTTCTTACTAAGGGTGTACCTGGGAACAAAGTGGAGCATTGCTCAAGCCTGCTGCAGCTTGAGCAATGTCATGAAGAGCATTAACAGACAAGGCAGTGGTGAGGCAGGAAGAGGCACACATGATTCATTGAGGTGGAGATTTGTGAGGTAATGTTCAATTCATCAAGTGAGCCTATACTTTGTAATATGGTGTGTTGGGAATGTGGAACCGGAGTCAGGGAGTGAAGAACCGGAGGTTTAAACCGGGTTTTAGCATCAAGAGTACAAGCTGGTCAGAATAAACCGGGTTCGAGGCAGTTTGGTATAACCGTCATTTGTGACGAAGCAGTTGCAGTTCAGTGACAAAGAAAACCGTCACATTTGTCCGGTAGCTCAGCTTATCTTCTTTCAGTTAGAACTTCCTGTGCAGTTGCATTCGAGCTTCAATCCATATATCACTGTAAAGCTCTCATTGAGGAGAACATCACTACGTCGCGTAATTTCCTTGTTCTTTAGATTAGAGAGAGTATTTAGAGATTGAGTTTTCGTGCCCTAATTTGTATCCAGAATTGGGCATTTCATGTCTTGAGCTTATTCTCTGTAATTGGTTGAAGTTCTTAGTGGATTGAGGTGTGCCTTGCCTCCGTGGATGTAGTTCATCTTGAACGAACCACGTTAAATCTCTTTTTGATCCATTTCTATTTCCTGTTCTGCGCGAGCTCAGTTCGGTCACAACTCTGGCCGAATTGCATGTGTGATTTCGAATTGTTTTCTTTGTACAAATTCCAGAATGTTTGGTGTTGTGTGTTCAAGAGTTGATTTCACTAACAAAACCGTAGGACGTATTTGATTTCAATGCCCTCGGGGCCAATGAGAAGGACCCCAGCACCACTTCCTCGAACCGTGGAGGCACCATCCACATACAGTTGCCACTTACGGGTTGGAGCTTCGAGGGCAGCGGGGTTAGGACTGGCGTTATTGCAGACGGTTCGGAGTTATCCACTGGCACCTCGGCCAAAAAATCTGCGAGGGCTTGACCCTTAATGGCTCGGCGTGGGAGAAATTGAATATCATATTCTCCCAGCTATATAGCCCACTTACCGAGGTGCCCTGACACATCGGGCTTGACAAGAATTTGACGAATGGGGTGATTAGTAAGAACCCTGATATCACGTCCTTGGAAATAAGATCGCAGAAGTCGGGCCGCCATGACGAGAGCCAGCACTGTTTTCTCCATCACGGAGTACCGGGTTTCCCCCCATGGAGTGCTCGGCTCACAAAATATAAGGGGTGCTGAGTTCCATTAGCCTCGCGCATAAGAGCCGCGCTGATGGCTTCCTTGGCGGAGGCTAAATATACATATAGAGGTTCTCCGGGGAGAGGAGCGGACATAGTGGGCAACTGCTTAATATGGTGCTTTAGAGCCTCAAAAGCTTCGGTGCACTGCGGGGTCCACTCAAATTGCTTTGCCTGCCGCAGAATTTTGAAGAATGGAAGTTGGCGCTCCGCGGCCTTAGACAGGAAACGATTTAAGGCCGCCAGACCATCAGTAAGGCGCTGAACTTCCTTTACCGTCCTCGGCGGTTGCAAATCCAATACATCTCGAATCTTGGCCAGATTGGCCTGGAGGCCGTGCTGTGAGACCACATAGCCCAGAAATTTTCCGGAGCCAACGCCGAAGGTGCATTTTGCCGGATTGAGACGCAAATTATAACGCCGCAAGGTGCTTAATGTTTCAGCAATATCTTGCACACATGCAGATTGAGAGGTACTTTTTATAACAAGATCATCAACATATACCTCAACATTACGACCAACTTGACCTCGAAAGACGTGATCCATAAGGCGCTGATAGGTGGCCCCCGCGTTCTTGAGCCCAAAAGGCATTTTCTTGAAGGCAAAGCATCCGAAGTCAGTGATAAACGCCGTTTTGAGTGCGTCCCAACGATCCATGTGGATTTGGTGGTATCCCTTGTATAGATCCAAGAAGTAAAGTGCCTTGTGCCCAGTAATGGCTTCGGCTTTTTGGTCGATAGAGGGCAAATGATAACAATCTTTTGGACAGTGCTTATTAAGATCAGAGAAATCTATGCTCATTCTCCATGCCCCGCTGGATTTCGTTACCATCACCGGATTAGATAACCAAGAAGGGTAATGTACTTCAAACAGCATGTCCGCATTTAGAAGCTGTTGTACTTCAATTCGGATGGCTGCGTTCCGCTCCGGAGCGAATTTCCTCCGTTTTTGTTATATGGGCTTCACATTGGGATCAATATTCAACTTGTGAGTTATGATATCCGGAGAGACCCCGGGCATGTCCAAGGGAGACCATGCGAAGACTTCAGAATACTCCCGCAAGGTCTGGATGATGGCATTATGTAACCACGGCACATCCACAGTGCCGACAGTTACAGTTTGCTCAGGCTTGGCTAGATCAAGCGCCACCTGAACAGTGTTGTCCCCTAGTGATGTAGATGAATCAAGTGTGAGAGCCGAGGTTGTTACCTGAAACTGTGGCTTAGGGGGAACCTTTGTTGCCTTTTTTAGCGCGACGTACATGCACTCCTTAGAGACTCGCTGATTGCCGTAGATAGCCATCTCGCCATGTGATGTAGGGAATTTCAGCGCGAGGTGATATGTGGAGCAAACGGCTCTCGCCGGGGTAAGCCAGTCCCGACCCAAAATCATGTTGTATGGGGACGGGGAATTAACCACATAGAAATCCACGAAGATGGTTTTTATCGCTGGATAAGTTCCAAGAGATGCGGGGAGGTTAATAACTCCTTCAGGTTGGACTTCACCCTGGGTGAAGGTCTGTAACGGCCCGGGGGCCGGTCGGAGCTGCTCACGAGGAATCCCCATTTTTTTAAAACAGTCGGTGAATATGACACTAACTGCGGCTCCATTGTCGATGAAAACCCGCTTTATCGTAACATTAGCTACGGCCATGTTAATGACGATGGCGTCGGTATGTGGGGTGAGCTCGGGAACAGGATCTTTGTCAGTAAAACTGACGGTTTCAGATTGGTGGAGGCGTTTGTGACGCGGCTCCTTGGGAGAAGGCCGGCGTGCTTCCGCCTTCAAGGCACTTCGGGAAGCCCCGGTGGGGATGGCTCCATAAATCACGTTTATGACATGAGTAGGCGGATTGTCTCCGGGTCCTCCCTGAGGAGGCAGTGGCGGCAAAAAGTGGGGTTGTTGACGATTTCCTTGGTCCTGCCGCGCATAGTTGTTGTGCCCCGGCCTGTTATTCTGCCATTGGCTTCCGCGGTTTTGTTGTGAACCTCCATTCTAGCTTGACCGAGGCCTGTCGTCGGTCCGAGCAACATACTGCCGTAAGAAACCTTTCTTTAGAGAATCTTCGATTTCTTTGCCGAGCTCCCTACACTCCTCTGTTTCATGTCCATGATCATGGTGGTACGCGCACCACTTATCGCGGTTACGCTTTTCTGCCGGAGCAGTCATTCGCGGACACGGCCGCAGATCATTCTTGTGAACAGAAAGAATTTCGGCTCGTGATTTTGTAAGCGGAGTAAGTTGTGGGATATCTCCGCGAGGTTCTAGACGTCCTCGATTTAGACGGGAGAACGCACTAGGCCGAGTGTTGGGCCCGGTTTGTGTTCTATCCGATTGTCGTTTGCTAGCATGCTTCTCACGTTTACGGCGAGTCTGCTCCTCAGCCTTGGCATACCTGCATACAATGTTAAACAAGGCTCGGGTCGTAGCTGGAGGGTTCTGGACCAGCTCGGTGTAGAGCGGTCCGGGACGAAGGCCATTCATGAAGGCATTGATGATAACATCATCTGACCGGCTCCCCACTTTAAGACTCTCCGCCGTAAAGCAATCAAGAAATTGGGTGACAGTTTCTCCATCCCGCTGTTCCATATTCATGAGGTCGGCCAAGGTGGCCATGGGCTTTGCCCGCGTATGAAAACGCGCCCAAAACTGTTCGGCGAGATCGCGAAATGAAGTAACGCTACCCCGTGGTAGAGAATCGAACCAAAGTCTAGCCTCGTCCTGGAGATACTCAGGAAACACCTTACACAGGTGGTGAGGAGTGCAGTTGCGGTTGAACATAGCATACTTAAAGGCGTTCAAGAAATTACTTGGATCCCTAGTGCCGTTGTATACGGCCACTAGGGGAAGCTTGAAACCATCAGGGAGTGGGACAGCAAGAATCTCGTCAGAGAATGGGGTGATGATCTCCCCGTCGGCATCAAGACCCAAAACCTTGTCAAGCTCCGCGGCAAATTAGGCTTGCTCTTGTTCCATGGGATCCAGCACACGGGATTGGTCTAAGCGAGCACGTTTCAGGGCGTCCGCAGGTCTTCGGCGATGTACGCCTTCGTGGACGTCTCGGGGCCTCGACCCATTAGAACTGCAGTTATCCACCGGAGAAGCTGTCCTCCGTCGTCGACGCTCAAGTCTCGCTCGATGAGGGGGATCTTCGTCCAAGTCACGTGATAAATCACGGGGTAGATTTCTCACATGCACCGTGCCATTGTTGGCACGTTCACCGGAGTGGGCGCGCCGGTCATTCCATTCTTGGAACAAAGCGGCGTGTTCCTGAAGAAAGGCCCGCTGCACCTGCGACAGCTCGGGGGCTGGCGGGGGATTAACTTGCGCCGGATCATCAGCAGGGGGATGATTCGGCATGTTAGCACGCTCCGCGGGGGGGTCTTGGTTCCGTTGACGGGCCGGCGGAATCTGGTCCACAGGAGGATCACGACGGGACCGAGTAGGATTAGCGGACCTACAAGTATTCACCATAGCGATTGTGATGAAAAACTAGGGTTTTCTTGCCAAACGTTCCCACAGACGGCACCAATTGATAAAGCGCAACCCGGTTATCAGATAAACTCCGAACGAAAATCAGTTTGTAACGTAAATCAATGCGAGAAACTTAAAGAACACAGGATGTACGTGGTTCGATCCGGAGATCTACGTCCACAGGCTTAAAATATCACCAGCCGAGGTGTTTCTTCACTATCCTTTTCAAGCTTACACGTAATAGTTTAGGAGTACAAAGTGCCAACCCTAATTCTGAGTATAATTCTCCTATTTATACTACTCAACTCAAACCCTAACTAAATCCCTACAATTACGGCTATCATCTCTGCATGGGAGTTGGAAGAAGATCGTGGGGATCTTACTTTCCCAATATGCCACGATTGGGCTGCTCCAGGTTCATGCGCACTTCTAGGCCGGCGCGCTTCTAGGCCGGTTGTTGAGCTTGCTTTCCTGGGCTCAGTTACTTCGGGTCGGGTTGATCCGGCCCGGAGTTGCTGGGCAAACAGATGATCAACTCATCGAGAAGCTCTTAGAGGAAGAGATGGAAAGGTACAACGGATGGCGTACAAATAGGGTAAGGTAGTACCCTACCATCCTATATTTTTCTGACTGAGGTGAGAAAGAAAAATGGGTAGGGTCACTACCTAAGCTTTGTGTGAAGATATAGCCGAATTGACTTCCAGGGACTTCGTTGATCGCACTAAGGGCATAAGAAGGGCTTGTTTGCCGGAGAAGGCGACCCTAATGCGACATGCTGACGACAGTGACTAAGACAGTGAAGATTAACTCATGAAGCAAAGCGGCTTCATAAATTTTTTAATCTTAGCCGAAGAGAAATCGTCAGGAGACACGAGGTGCTAGTGGTAAGTGGACCAGGAAACTCGTCGCAACAACATGCTGACAATTCTACAATAGAACAACCAATTGCTGCAGAAAGTTCTGAGGAAGGCCAAATTCTACTATCTGCTATATTGAGAACTACTCAAGTAGCTAATGGATCTACAATAAGGGAGGACACAGTAGACAAGGCTGCAACAACCTCTCAGAGTGCCCATGAAGCTACTACAAATATGAAACAAGTAGCTAAAGCAGATGCTGCAATTGCCAATGGATCTACTATTGATGAAGTGGTAGTAGACAAGGCAGCAAACACTTCCTAGGTCGTCGATGAACCTACTGTAGGAGAGATTATGGTAGACAAGGTAGTGCCCATCTATCAATTACCAGGTGTACAGCCGTCAGGAAGTACAAAAGATGGGGTCAAGAAAGTAGCAGAAGATGAAAAGGCTTCTTTACATATGCAGCAAGCAGCAGAAGTACAGGTGGAGTAGGAACAATCACCCAATATCCCTGCTGAAGTTGTAACTCCTTCTGCTGCATAACCAGTTCTTAATGCTAAGAAAGTGATAAACCATTGAAGACACTCCAGACTCTCCGTCAGTTGAACTAAATGAAGAAGAACAACTTCTGGAGTATAAGGATACTTCAGTACATACTTTTTCTAAAACAACCACAGATGAGGTGGAAGACTATTTGTTGGAAGATGAGTATATTGAAGCTAATCCAAGAAGCGAAGAAGCCATGGGAACTCTTAGCCAAAAGAAAAAGCCTATTACTGAAGAAGGGTTAAGTCCATGAGAATCCTGATGGAACATGAAGAAGTAGAAGAAGCAAGTTTAGCAAATGACGCAGCAACTCAAGCCATGGAAAGAAGATTTGCTACGGAGCAAGCATATGCTACCTGCATTGAAGCAGGATCAGTAGATGATGTAATGGCTCAGCAAATGGAGAAACAAGAAGGTTTGTCCCAGGAGTCGGCATATGTCGATTGTGTTGATGAAAATCTCATAAATGTTGCAGGGGCTCAAGGCAAATCAGATGATGTAGTAGATATTGAGTTGCCTACTCAATTTATGAACCAACACGTTGGACCAGTTGAAGGGGAACAACAATCAACTGAACATATACAACGACATGAGCAGGCCTACATACTGAACCAGCTCATGAAATAACTCCAAACATTGTTGTTGAAGCACAAGAGAATGTGGAAGAAATTCGAAGACACAACAACCTCAACTGAAAGTAGTTCAAACACTACAGAATTCCGAGGGAGAAATCATTCAAGTTCTATTGAGGATTTTCATTCACAAATGCGCCTAAGGCACCCTTTTTATTGTGCCCAGAATGTAGAAAAATAACAAAAGAGCAAGATGAGACATTTCTTGAGATATGAGGTTATCGTGGGGATTAGAAAATCTCACGTAGACCTAAATCTGGAAATAACAATCGTAATGCAGGAAGTAATGGAACATTTAGAGCGTATTATTTTAGCTACTGAGCAGTCTGTACAACATCTACATAAAGAAATGGGGAACAATGCTTATGGGGTAGTAAAAGCTCTTGGATATTTTTGTAAAGCAGTAACCTTACTTCCAACGAGCATGAGACCTAAAGAACCGTTTCGTGAATGAAGCACGAATTGAGAGAGAATTGATGGAGGAACTTGCCTGCAAATTCAGCCACGTGAATGGGCAAGTAACTGGCCTCGCATCTAGAAAATCTCCCTACTATAGTAGGAGAAGACCGATGATAGAACAATATTGGATAATATCAAGAGGATGTTGGAGTGCATATTGGAATTAATATTGATGATGTCAAAGAGGGGGAAGAAGAGGCAAGGACAAGACATGTTGGACAACAGCAAATGGTATTGCAAGAATGGTTCTTTGTTGAATAGGGAAGGTAAGAGCAAGAGGCTAAGGATAAACTAAGAGAATAGAAAACTCGCGAACAACAAGATTTTGAGAAATCCTTGCATGAGTCAGCGGCAAGAGTGCAAAACATACTCGAGAAAGAAAATGTTGAACTCGATGAGATCTATCTTGCTATAGGCATGGTCGCTGATCAACCCGTTCACCAACAGCAGCCTACAATCTCAAGAGAAGACACGATGGCACTCCAAGCCTATCAATACTCTCGAAGTACCAAGATTGGCTGCTAAGTCTCTCTTACCAAGACTTAGAGGGTCTTCGTACATATCAAATCTCGAAAAGGAGAAATCCTTCACAATAAGACATTGATAAATTGAGAATGCCTGAAATTCGTGAATACTTTGAGTATCTACGAGCATACTCAAAGGATTTACATGCTGGTAAATTTCCATTCTAGAGTGAGCTTAGTGGAGAGAAGTGGAATTACTATAAGATTTCCCTTCTAAAGAATGGTGCCTGATGGAAGATCTAACACCAGAAGTGCGGCTTAGCTATAGAAACTTTGAACGGATCATGTATAATGAATGGTGGAGGTGCACTGAGAGGAGGCAAGAGCAAGAGGAGTAAGGATCTAAGAGATGAAGACAGAGCAAGAGGAAGAGGCAAAAAGTATGTCACGAAGCAGTTTACCAAACATCACAGGAGAAAAAGATCGACTACTACTAGGCAGAAATTATTTACACCTCTTTGTGCTCTTAATGTAAGATTGTTTTTTATTTGGCATGAACTCATTGTAAACTGTAATACATAGAATATCTAGTGAAATAGATATCATTTTGCCAAATGATTACAGCTTGTAATCTTGCATCATACCTAATGCACTAATGTACCTTCTTGATGATTAAACTATTTTTGGACTAACAATTTTTTTTTGGTGTGACTTTAAGTATTTTATTGCTTAAGAGTTTTGAAATCATTCGAAAGGGAGAAATTGTTAGAAAATTTATGTTTAGTATTAACGATGAGTAAATCTCAATTGTGATGCACGAACTAGTGCCCTCGTAAATATTGTATTCATTGTAATGGAAAAGGACTAGTACTACTTAGGCTAAGTCACAGAAAGCATGCAGTAATGACATCAAGGCTACATGCAGCAAGGAAGTCGAAGGAAGCAGTAAGGAAAGAGAAACTGCAACGAGCGCACAGTAAGGATGCTTATGCTGATCCAACATACAACATTGCTAGCAGCAAGGAAGGTCTAACTAACAAGGAAGCAGTAGTCATGTCTACAGTGTCAAAGTTTCAAGTCAAAAGTCGGAGGATCGATTTCGAAAATATAGCCAGTAGAGACAAGATTCAAATCTTTGACTATCCAATTATATGGGGACACATTACTTGAAAAAAAAAAAAAAGTAACACTGACATCAAGCCGTAACCACTCTGACCTAATCTCTGCAGAAAGGACAAACGACTCTAAAGTCGTATGAGGAGCATTAAATGTCAACGGAAATATATTCTCACTCTTCAATGAGAAGATATCCCAACTACTATAAATAGAAGGAGGTGGAGGATGAAGCAAAGGCTACCAATTTATTAAGCAACTGAACTTACTTCGCACCAATCACTCAAGCATTCTTATTCAAAGCTTCCACGCATACAGCACTATGATAATCTTTCAAGTGTTTGTGCAAAGTATATAAGAGCAGATAACAAGCAACAAGAGCATTCGAGGGAAGATTCAAGATGCATCCAGATTCTCAAGTCAAGCTAGCTCTCAAGTTTTATCTTAGTCCTAATCCTTCTCAAACAAGGAAGCTTTCCCACATCTGAATTGATTCAATTTTAGAGGCAGCTACCAGAAGTTGAAGAAAAACATTCATTAAACCAATCTCACAAGCGGTGTTTGAACGGGGAATTTTTCGTTTGAATCCAGGATTCAAAGTAGACTAGGTGTTCTGAGGAACGTATGTATAGTAGAGGAGTAGCCTTCCGAGGATAAGCAAACACTATTGTAAGGAGCTAAGTTAGACTTGGACTTTAGCGTAGCTAAGTTTGTACTATGTGAACAACTTAGTGAATTTTTCCTATGTGACGGAAGAGTTACGTAGAAGGATTACCCCCACCTTTGGACCACTATAATCTTTGTGTCTAGTTTTATATTGCTTTTGCTTACTGTTGTTGTCATACTACATACATACTGCATTAGTTTGTAGAGTTGTAGAAGAAAAGGAAGTGGTAGACCTCAGTGTTGAGAAACAACCTCTACAGCGGAATAGACGGGGACTAGTAAAAGCCCACATTAAAGAAAGCACTATCAGGCTACTCTTTAATGAGCCTAAAACAGCCCCCTCACCTAAAACGACACCATTTCCTGACCATAAGACGGTACACGGAACTGAGCAACAAGAATCAACAACTCTTAGAATAATATGTTATTAACTCTATTCTCTCTGGAAGCCGAAACCCAACCTATGCACCTTTGATATCTCAGGAAGTGGAGAAATGGGTCACCACCTGGTAAGAAGGTTATGCCCACCGGAGATGGCAGCCTTGAAATGCACTACTAACGACGACTCGGAAGACGAGATGGACGAAGAAGAAGCAAGAACACTTCATCAAGTCGTAGATCACAACAAGAAGTTACATGAATTTGATGTAGTAGAGGTTACATGATGTGGCGACAACTATCCCTCGTGGCCAATGGACCTACTTGAGAAGTGGTTGTAGTAGAAGATGCAGTAATCACCTCTGTGGTCCTTGGTAAATTTATTGCAGGAAAGATTGCAGTAGACAAGGTGGTAACCATCTCTCAAACGCCAAGTGTATTGAATCAAGGAAAATACACAAGATGGAGTCCAAAACGAAGTAGTAGCAAAATTAGGAGAGACTGCAACAACAAGCAGCAACAGCAGGAAAAGAACAAGTTCAAGCACCCAACACACCTGCTACAGTTGAAACTACTGTTGTAGACCCAGTTCGAGCTACTGAAGGAGAAGTACAAAATGAAGAAACCTATAATCCTCAGTTAGCTAAACATAATGAAGATGAGCAGCTCTTGAACTACGAAGAAAGCCCAAGAACAGCTCTTTCCAAGAGTAATGCAGATGAGGAAGAAGACTATCTATTGGAAGATGAGTAACAGGAAATGGATCTAGATCTTGACTCAGCCATTTCAAGTAAGAGCCTAAAGACAAAAATGACTATGCTAAAAGGATGAAGGGTATTGCAATGGAGTTAGAGGAAGAAGAATTGGAAATAATAGACAAGGAACACACTGATGTTATCTGTATTAATGCAGATGTAGCACATGAAATAGCAGCTCAAGGCACATAAAGCGTTGTAGTAGACACAGAGCAAGCATGGGAGTCTACTAAACAACCTACTGGGCCAGTCTAGGGGGAAGAGCAACATGAGGAAGAACATTATGAAGAAGTGCATCCCGAGGAAGAGCATCATGAAGATGAACCTCATAAAGAGACATGATCTTGCAGAAGTTGAAGAGCTACAAGACCCATCTTCAGCCACCCGAACTAAAGAAGATCCAGATGTTGATGAAGAAATCCGAAAGAGGAAGCCATCCAACTCTCTTGAGGAGTTTCATTCGAAGTGGTTGGTACCCGTGTCCCGTGCACGCACTTTAGGCCACGTTTAGTGTCATTTTAGTGTCAATAATGTGCATAATCACGTGTATTTAGTTCTTTTGTACTCTCATGGACAAAATAATGCGTTTGTGTTATTTTTGTGTTAATACAGGTGAAAAAGGATCGGAAAAGAACATCAAACGACCGCAGAGTTGAGGGATCGATCGAGGCAATAAAAGGAAGGGCTAACTGAAGATCTCGGCCAAGACAGGATGAAAATCTTGGCCGAGATGAGTCTCCAGAGTAAACATTAAGATTTGCAGAACTGAAGAAATCAGCCGAGACAAGCAACGCATCTCGGCCGAGATGAGTTTCCAGAGATTTCAGGATTTTCAAAAGACAAAGATCTCGGCCAAGATGAAATCCAATCTCGGCCGAGATGAGTCAAACCCTAGCCAGCCCTAATTTCCCTTTTTTCACGTCTCGGCCGAGATGAAGTTGAATCTCGGCCGAGATCATTCTTTGACCCACCAGCTGAAAAATCTCTTTTTCAGGTCTCGGCCGAGACACACTTGCATCTCGGCCGAGATTCCTTACCCTGTTTTAAAAATCCTGAATGCGATTCTACCTATTTTTTACTAGCACTTTCTCCCCTTATATATATATATATATGTGTGTATATATATATATATATATATATATATATATATATATATCATCCCATTCGAATTTGACCTAACCTTTTGATACTTTTGGAAGCACATTTCACCCACCATCACATCCAAGGAGAAGAGAAGGGCAAGAAGAAGTCACATTATCTTCCCCATTGATCATCCTTGGGTTTTATCACTCTATCTTTATGAATTCTTGTATTTTCTGTAATTTCTTGATTGTATTAGATGTAATGGGAGGCTAGCACCCTAAATTCTACCCTTGATCATGTTGACCTTGATTGATGATGATAATGTGATTATTGACTCTTGATGTTACCTTATATATGCAATTTAAATGTTCTATACTGCTTGATTGGATTGTCTCATGCCTAGATGCTTGTTTTAGGATTGATCACCCTTTGGGAGGCATTCATTGTATGTTGCTAGAGATTGAACTTTACTTTCCGTGATTTTTGAAGCTTCAATCTCCCTTAGTAGCGAACAATGCTTGATATCATTGGTGGCATTATAGAGTTTGGCCTCTAAACCCGATCGTGTCGAGGTTTATGCTTTATTTATCCCGTTGTTCTAGCTCGTGACCACCCAATATCAATTAGTGTGAAAAGAGCTTATTTCGATCACTAATTGATTTGAGGGATAAATCGATAAATGTACCTTCGATTTATCCACATTAAGGGACAACACGATCTACATAAGCGGACCTTGTAGATTGTGGGATAAGGGTTTAAATCGCATTGAATTTGGGACATCAACGATAATCATTAGGTAGTCGGATTCAAGGGGATACTGGATCGAGGGTAGACCTTTTATCATATTCTAAACCCGAAAAATATTTGTTATTTGTCTTTCTTTGTTTGATATAAAATACCAAAAATATTTATTGCTTATCTAGAATTTTAGTTGATCACTTGTTAGCATTTAGTTGTTAACTCAATCCAAGACCCCCCCTCGTTTACTTGTTTAAGTTTATTATCCTATCCATCATAAATCATTAGTTGCTTGTAATATCCGAACAACACTAATCCACCGTTCTCTGTGGGATCGACCCTTACTTACCACTCTACTCGTTAGAGTCGTAGGCTAGGTATCGCGTATACATATTCTTATATATATACGTTATCTTATTCTCTTGATTTCTTGTTTCTGGATAGGTAGTTAATGTTCTTGCGTTCTCAAGGAGAGACAGGATTGTTATTTGAACCGGATATTGTGGAACGTGAACGAGAGTTGAGAAGAAGAGCCCGGAATTTGGAACAAGTCCGAGGAGGATTTGAAGATTTGAACTTAGAGAGTGAAGAGATCGTCGGATTGGAAGAAATGGCTGAGGATCAGGGTCAGGAAAGGACCATGAAGGAACTTGCCAACACAAGGGTTGCTCAAGAACCCTTTTGTATTACATTCCCAGCAATAGGAAATGATACTGCTTTTGAACCTAAATCGGGGCTCATACACCTCCTACCATCGTTCCATGGGCTATCTTGGGAGGACCCGCATAAACACCTGAAAGAATTCCATTTGATATGTTCGAGCATGAAGCCATCGAGGGTGACTGAAGAGCAAATTAAGCTTCGAGCATTTCCGTTCTCATTAAAAGATCTTGCTAGGGATCGGTTGTACTACTTGCCATCTGGATCAATCACCACTTGGGATCACATGGAATCAAAGTTTCTTGAAAAGTATTTCCCAGCTTCTCGAGCCACCAACATCCGGAAATAAATTAGTGGAGTGAGGCAAATGCAGGGGGAAACATTGTATGAGTACTGGGAACTATTTAAGCAGCTTGTAGGAAGTTGCCCGCCACATCAAATCACTCCGCAGTTGTTAATCCAGTATTGGTATGAGGGGTTGTGTCTAACAGATCGAAATATGATTGATTCGGCGAGCGGAGGGGCTCTTGTTGATAAGACACCTACTAAGGCCCGAGCATTGATCTACAAGATGGCTGCCAACACTCAACAGTTTAGCTGTAGAGAACCAGTGAGGCGAGTCAAAGATGTTATCGATTCAACTGTTGAAGAAAGATTGGACCAGCTTACCGACTTGGTGAAGAAAGTGATTTCGGTTGGCACTCCTACTATAAAACCTTTCAGAATCTGCCAAGTAACCGAGCACTCCACTGACACTTGCCTTATTCTCGGAGAAGAAATGGCAGCTCATGCTAATGCAGTTCATAATTCCAATCCTAAACAGGCTGGCCGGAAGTATGATCCCTATTTGCAGTTGTACAATCCAGCGTGGAGAGATCACCCCAATTTCAAATATGGGAATCAAGGTCCAAATATGCATCAGCAGGGTGATCAAGGTGGACACAATCGACCCCCCTATCCTAGGGGGATGTTCTAGCAAGGGCAACACACTGAGCCAGTACCCTCTGATCCATCCCTTTCTGACATAGTCAAGAGCTTAGCAACAAGTACGCTTCAATTGCAGAAGGAATCAAGTTCGAGGTTCTAGAGTATTGAAAATCAAGTCAGTCAAATAGCATCAGCGGTATCCCGTCTGGAGAGTGCTCAAAGTGGAAAGCTACCGGCACAACCTGAAATTAACCCCAAAAATTTGGCTAATGTGAGTGCAATTGGCATCATTAGTAGGGTAATGACTGGAGAGCTTGAGATTTCCGGGCAACCTTCACGTGCACAGACAGACAACCCACATGACATTTTTTATGAAGAAAAGACCTTACCTCCTCAAGTTGCTGAAGTTCAAGTTCGCGTACCTAAGTGGAAGATTGCTAAGGAAATGCGAAAACAAAAGGAGGCATTAGCTGCATGCTTTCGCGATCACCTACTGACTTTTCCTACCAAGAAATACGTACTCTCCACAAGGCAAAATTGAAAATGTCAGCGTGGGAGTCTTAAGAAGCGGAAAGGTCTTGAAAAGGGGAAGTCGAGAGATGGAGAAAGGAGAGTCGAAAGTGAAAGGGAGTCTGCTGAGAACGAAATCTCGGCCGAGATGGCCCACCTCGTCAAGAAGAGGAAACCCCCTGCACACTTGTCTCGGCCGTGACACAAGAAAATCTCGGCAGAGATTCTCAGAAATCCCAAATCAATCCTAAAATTCCACCACTTCCGTTTCCGAGTCAAATGAAGAGGATTCCAGACAGAAATAGAAACAAGGAGGCAATGGAGGTATTCAGGAAGGTTGAAATCAGTATCCCCTTGGTGGAGGCCGTAAAACAGATTCCTCGATATGAAAAGTTTCTGAAAGACTTGTGCACTAACAAAAGGCGGCTACGAGGGAATGAGAAGGTCCTAATGGGAGAAAGTATTTCAGCGATTTTCCAGAAAAAGATGCCACATAAGTGCAAGGATCCGGGAATGCTCGTCATTCCGTGCAAAATTGGTATAGAGAAAGCCATGTTGGATCTAGGGGCATCAATCAATGTGATGCCCCGTTTCATTTCGATAGCTTAAACTAGGTTCCACTGAAGGATACGAGGGTAGTCATCCAACTAGCTGACCGAAGCACCTCGTTTCTGGAAGGAGTGATTGAGGATGTGATAGTTGATGTGGATAACCTCATATTTCCAGTGGATTTCTACGTACTGGATATGCATAGGGATTCGTCAAAGTCCACTCCAATCTTGCTTGGGAGGCCGTTCTTGAACACCTCCCAAATAAAGATTGATGTGCGAGAGGGAACTCTTAGCATGGAATTTGATGGCCAAGTGGTGCAATTCAACATCTTTGAATCGATGAAGTATCCTGAGGATTTGCATAGTGTGCATTCTATTGATGTTATTGATGTTATTGATCCCTTTGTAGAAAAAGTGCTTGAGTATTATTGCAGGGACCAAGAAACAATTGAATTGGCGATGATCTAGAGAAGCAAGAGCCAATGGATACCAAGGAAGAGTTGGTAGGGACAGTGGAACAATCACAATTCTCCAAGCCATTCCGAACCAAGTCCTTTCCCAAGTTCATACCATTGCCGGAATCTCAAGAGAAAGTGCTACCCTCTACCATCAAGGCACTCACCAAAGAAGACCCAGGCCTTCAAGAGGTAGAACTCGAATCTCAAAAATTATTTGAAGTGGTTGATGAATTTGAGAGTGAGGTTGACAACAATGGAAGTGGTCTTAGTGAAGGTTTTGGCATTGTTTACGATGTGGAATATGTTTGCTTTGATGACTTTTTGATGAATGACTTTTCTTGCAAACATCTTTCAAATGAATTTTTTTCCCTTGATGCATTCATTGATTTAGGTGAACCCTGCACTTGTACTTTGGAAAATGATGATGTCATCTTTTGGGAAAAATTTCAACTCTTGAGCATTCCTCATTTCCAAAAAGTCTTTAATGAAACACCTCCCACCCATGCTAATAGTCGGGTTTCTGGGGAACCACCCCTATTTGAGAGCGATAAATGTTTTTCAAGAAAAGGTGAAACCCCTAGACTTGACAACTTTTCTTCAAGGCATTTAAATTGCATCCCCACCCCCTTCATATTTACCACAAGATGTCATGGAAGGGCTTTTAGAAATCGCCAAGCATGATTTTGTTAGGACGGAAATTTTCTCCTCACCAACTAACTTTACTTTCTTCAAAATTGGCATTGTTTTAAAAATTCTTTCAAATTGGGAAGGAAATCTTGTGGTAAAAATTGAAACACCCTCATTTGCGGAAGGGTATCATGAAAGCTCAATCATATTGGCTAGAATTGTCATATATTTGTTGCCTACGCTTAAACACTTTGTTCTTGTTGAGAAACCTTTTTGTAAGGAGGGAAGAAAGTCAAAGGAAAGACATAAGATGGAGAACATATGGGGAATAGTGGAATGGAAATTCTATGGATCAAGAAAAGCGACTCGTTGGAGATTCCCTAAAGGGCAAAGCTGTAAAGGCTCAGACAAGAACTTTTACTTCGAGCCCCTTTGACAAACAAGAGGATGATAGGGTCAAGCTAATGACCTTAAAGAAGCGCTTGTCGGGAGGCAACCCGGCGGTCACTTGTTTTCTCGCATTTCAAATTCCTAGTTAGGTGCTTAATAAATGCCTTGTGGCATATTTAATGTTTTTGTTGAGAAATATGCAGGTATAAATTAGAATAATCAAGAGATTGCATGAAGTAGGGGTGAAGGGGAGCAAAATGAAGGAAAATGTAGGGGAGGCCATCTCGGCTGAGACACACGAGGAATCTCGGCTGAGACGTTGTGAAGGCGCAACAGGGCAATTCACTTGAAGCACATCTCGGCCGAGAAACAGACAGCATCTCGGCCGAGACTTAGGAGAGCCCAAACTGGCAAACATCTCTGGAACGATATCTCGACCGAGACGCAAACGCATCTCGACCGAGACCCACTGTGAGCCAATTGCTATCTTTCGTTTATTTTGGTTATGTTGGTAGTCTTTACTAAATTTTGATACCTTGCATATTTTTAGGAGCATGATTATTTCTGTTAAGTTAGTTAATTGGTTAATAATTGGTTGATTTCGACAAGCACCGACTTGTACTCTTCTTTTTCCACAAACTTAGTTTGCATCTAAGTTTGGGGAAGGGGTGGGATTCGTACAAGTCGGCAGCTCGAGAAAGAAATTGGATGAGTTTAGGAAGGAAAAATGTGGCATTGATTAATGATGAAAAATTTTAACAAATATTTTTTAAAGAAGCACATGGTAGAGCATGATAGACTTGTTGAAACAAAATTGAACATACACTCAAAACTTTTGATCAAAATAGCAACCAAGTGAGTCTTTGAGCCTAATGCGTACGCCCATTTTTGGAGTGAAATTAAATTTCCTTTCGGTGTGAAAATTCATTTAATGCTTGCATTTTCCTCTAGAACTTGCCCCAATTCTCTACTTTTGAATAAGTCAATACATGTTGTGACTTTGAAAATGATATTAGGCAATTCTTGATCAAAACCTATTTCATAAGCTTGAAAAT